>JAPSGF010000004.1:9254895-9269247 GCA_035772895.1 Perdix hodgsoniae | reverse complement strand
CCCTTTCCCCTTCTTTCCCCTTTCCCCTTCTTTCCCCTTTCCCCTTCATTCCCCTTTCCCCTTCTTTCCCCTTTCCCCTTCTTTCCCCTTTCCCCTACTTTCCCCTTTCCCCTTCTTTCCCCTTTCCCCTTCTTTCCCCTTTCCCCTTCTTTCCCCTTTCACCTTCTTTCCCCTTTCCCCTTCTTTCCCCTTTCCCCTTCTTTCCCCTTTCCCCTTCTTTCCCCTTTCCCCTTCTTTCCCCTTTCCCCTTCTTTCCCCTTTCCCCTTCTTTCCCCTTTCCCCTTCTTTCCCCTTTCCCCTTCTTGCCCCTTTCCCCTTCTTTCCCCTTTCCCCTTCTTTCCCCTTTCCCCTTCTTTCCCCTTTCCCCTTTCCCCTTTCCCCTTTCCCCCTTTTTTTTTTTTTTATTGTGGTTGTGCGTGTTTGGGTAGTAATTATACTACAAATGGGCAGCTCATCATCTTAAAAGCTTTTTGTGTCAACATGGTTTGGGAGGCAAAATTGTTTCCTCGAGCCCTCTGTATGGCTGTACCTCCATTGGTAAATATTCTCCCAGAGTAGATTAGCTCACATAAAACTGGTTTATCTTATTTCTCCAAAGTACCTGGGAGTTCAGATGTATCACCATAACAAAGGGCATGGCTACAGTTTTGCTCTGTTGAACTGGAGATGGTGACGTGAGATATGGCAGCGCACACATCATAAGAATATGGAGTTGGTGCTGATACCACTAGAGTACCTGTAAGATCAGTTTTGTGCTCTTTTTTGCACTATTCTTTGTGGCTCGGCTTCTTGAAATATCCGCTTTCTTCTCCCTAAAACAGTGGGATACCAGCATATTTTGTGTCCGTACCAGTCTATGCTCTTTCCATGTGACCAGAGGCCATTAGAACCAAGGGAAGATATTTGCTTTGTAGCGACAGTCTGCTGATCCAATGAAGTACTGCTGTGCTGATGGCATTGTGAGCTTTCATATGCCATCAATATCACTAACATGTAAAAAGCTGATGTTTCTCAGTAGTTGGAGGGAGATGTAGCCAAACTATACTTGCCTGAAAGTAACTCAAATCTAGTTCTAAGATCTTGCAGTTTTTTAGAGAAATCTTTGATCATCTGTCAAGTTCTGGTGTACGAATTTGTTCTGCTACCTGTTTTCTATGTGCAGTTTGTGCAGCGTACCACATTAGCTATACCAGCACAATAAGTAGGAGAAAGGGCAGGAGAGAGGAGCAAATGGAAAGGATATATATATAGTGAGACTGTTTTGCTCTGTGTTTTGCTGTTCATTAGTCACACATCCTTGACAGCCCCAGAAATAGTGGATGTTTCATATAAAAGTACTTCTTATGGGAATGCATAGAAAAGTAAAAACCTTGCTTTTGCTCATTTGCTCTTATCTGCTATGCTTAATTACCAGAGAACCAATAGCTTTCACTCAGCTGTTGTGGCTATCACACTGCTGTAATTGTATCACTATCTCTACTGCTTTTTAATCTCTCCCTATGGAGCTTCTCTGGGATGTTACTGAAGTTATGCTGTTAGAGATCCTTTGAGATTAAAAGATTCTACAGCAGCTCTGCTTTTACTTAGCTTCAGAGTGGATTTTTGCATGGAAAGATCAGATTTAACCAAATGCAAATGTTATCATTAAACCAAAGTGAACACCTTTACACAGCTGGAGGAAGAGAAAAGGGAGGTGACATTTATTTCTGGTGGTTATTGCAATATGTCCTCTGCAAACTGTTACACTTTCACTGTGTAAGTCAAAGTTAATCATTTAGTCATTATCAAGAGAAGTCTCATCTTAGGGTGTTTGGATAAGTTGCTGCCAGGCATCACAGTGCTGTAAAAGCTGCAGTGTCAGTCAACTGAAAGGAAAAAGTAACTTATTCTGATGTAGCAAAAAGAGATGTGAAGCATCTTAATACATGTGTAGGTTGTGTGCTGTGTTTCATTAGCCTAAAAATAATTTCTACTTCTGAAAGCCTCATTTGTTAGTCCATGTTCTGGATTTTGCTTTACGTCTGCATAATCAACAATGTTTTGAGTCTCCCAGTGAATTGCTCTAGTGAAACTCGGTGGAAGACAACAGGATTTTTCAGCTGTCAGTGAAAACACTTTGCCTTATCAGTATCTGTGATTATATCCAGCCTGAAGATTGGATGTGATTATTAGGAAAACACAGTTCCACTGCATTTAATCTGACTGCTTTTTGGGGTTGCTGAGGCACCAACAGTGAAAGACAGGTTCCAGAGTATCTTCTACAGAACTTAAGATTGTATTTACTGGTCAGGGACTCGGGAGGTGTCTTTCCCTTTATATGGGTACAGAGGAACTGCTACCACTGCTGTGGAAATTCCAAAGCTTTTCTAACCTGCAACTTGTGCCTCAATTTGCTTCATGTCTTACTTACGAAAAACACACTCAGGAGACTTGCATTTAGAAAAGCACAGGGTGACCAACACGTTATCTTCCTGTTGCCTGTGTTGGAGCAACTAACATGTTGAGATAGCTGCTTCATTTTTAAATTGGTGAAATGTGACACATCTTTGCAATCTGAAAAATAATGCCCCCTAAATCTTTTATCTCCCTAAGCAATAAATAGATTTCTTAAGCAGTATCTGAAATAGCTCTTCTTTGTAAGAACTTCTGGTCAAGGATTTAATTATGTCTTTATTGGAAATAACAATTAAATCAGTATGTATTATTTTCAGAAGTGCATCAGAGAAATCTGTCACCGAAAATTCAAAACAAAGGGTTTAAATTTGCAGACTGTGTTACTGTGTTCTCATGTGAAGGTAGACATCATGTGCAGCTCATCCCTGACATCCTTTGGCCTAACAAAAGGCTGTACCAGAGTCCAGATTTGCTAGTACAAAATAGGCATTGAGTAGATTTAATTCATGCATAGTCCATTATGCACTTAACCAGATCATTTTGATCAGGGAGGAGGTCTGCCTATTCTTTTTTTTTTTTTTTAATGGTCCCACTCCAAAGGAAGAAAAAAATACTAAAAAAATGCTAAAATAGAAATGTTTTCTCCTTGTGTTTTTTTAGGATATTATATGTGAATGGAGAACTAAGGCCTAAACTGTTCCGAAGTGGAATATGAGGAGTGATCACCTCTGAAAGCAAACCTAACTAATCTCCATCTTGCATACATACAGAGGGTGCTCAGAACTATTAAAAAATATATATAATAATGGTATAAATAGACTGTTAAACTCTATATAATAAGTCACAGAAGATAAGAAACTAAAAGAGGAAAGGGAACACAACATTAATGGAAGAGAAGAACTGAATAGTTTTTTCTGATATCGCTTCTTACGGAAGAAAGACAGGTCTTATTAGTTTTATTTGAAAAGGGGGTGGGATGGAGAAAAGCTGAAAAGAGAAATGAGTCATTATCAGACACATTTGTGCATTATCCTGATTTATTACAAGCTCTCAGGAAGCTGAGTGGCACCAAGGTACTTCTGGATTTGCCCATTAAAAAGGATGAAAATGTTAGTATTGAGAAAGCTGTGTTTTCTTCAAACTCCTTTAATAGAGGGACAACTAAACTTGGTTTTTAGTTGTTCTTTTAAATGTATTTTATCTGGATTAGGGCCTGGAGTTTTATTATGGATTCACATGTTGGGAAGAAAAAAAAGCTACTGACTTGGGAGATTTCTCTTCTTTTCTTGCTCCTGAATAGTGAAGAAGCAGAATGTCAACCAGATAATTGCACCAGACTGAATGGATTGTCCTCAGGAGCTGGAAAAGGTCTAAGTTTATTGCAAAATAAGATGATTGTGATGAATAGGAAACAGAGGGCCTGTCAAGGAAGTAAATCAGTTAGTAAGTCAATGGAAATGTCTTCGGTAAATTAATGGATATCAATATTAAATCAGTTGGTGGGAAAAATTGTTATACTCTGAGACAAGGAACATTTCAATACAATACAGGATAGCTATTTCATTTAAACTATGATTTTTCTAGTCAGGCAGTCAGATTCCTTTGATAATTGCAGGCTTGAGTTGGTTTGCTTGCCTTTGCTTTACATAAAGGGAAGTGCAGTGATGCTCATTTTGTTTTTGTGCTTGAGATAGACATGCTTAAATCTCTACTAGCAGATAACTTGGTGTAGCATTTCTGTTGCGGCAATAACAAAACAATATCCCCAACACATATGCTAGTACAGCAGTTTTGCTACTGAAATAAAAGGATAAGAGACAAGCAGTTATACCGTTTTATTAGACTGCTTTTATCACACAAAGCTTTAGTAACAATTGATAACCAGCAGAAAAATTACCAAATTTTAGAATGCTTTTTTCATTTGTATTATTTCTTAATGTAATTTAACAGTCAGTGTAAGATAGAATATTCTTTTCTTACAATTAAGCTGTTGCTATTTTCCTTTCTGTGCAATTTCTGATAAATAAATGTATTCTATTGCTACAAGAGCAGTTCAGTCTGCATAAAAATGATAATGACATGTGGGTATCCAAAGCATAAGGAAATTAGAATTTATATTGTTCTTTGCAACTGAAGTAAACTGTCCTTTACTCTGTTTGCATATCAACTTCAAAAAACAAACAAACAAACAAAAAAAACCCTGAGAGAAGTCAATCACTCACCCTCTAAATACAGAAAGCATTGAGATTTGTTTCAATCTGTGAGTGAAATCTGTCTCCAAGACAGTGAAGGACAAACCTTTCTGTTCCAGGTGGTGAGGAATTGCTGGCTATGCAGATAATGTTTGAGTTGTTAAAATTTTCCTTTGTCCTTCATCTTATCACAGAAACATTTTCTCCATGTGTTGGTAACATCTCATTGATTGAAATATGAAAAAAGTATAAAGCAAGTTAACGTTTTTTTTCTGTGTCCTTATTTACTGTGATCTGCTGGGTCAGCCTTCTTCCCAGTGTGAATTCCTGCTGCTTTTTAATATTTTAATTAAGTAGCACTTATTTTAAAAAGAAGAAAAGAAAGGCTAACGTGCTTTACAGTACGTATTAAGACATATTCACATGTAATTTGAGAAGTGACATTCTCAAAAACTTTTAAAGCACTTGTTCAATATCCTATGTTTCCCTCTTAGGAAAGGCATACAGCAGTCATAAGAACAGTGTGTAAGACAAGTCTTTGTAAGAAAAACAGTCAAAATGAAACAAATAGACATTTGGTAACCCGAGCAGTAACTGCATGAAACATTCACTTATCTTTATCTGACATTTCTTTTTTAGTGATTTGTATTTGAGACAATGGCAATGGTGCATGTAGCAGCTGTCTGTAAATTAACATCTGCCATTACGCTTAGCTTACAGTTGTCACCTTTGTCTTACAGTCTTAACAGTATCTTGGAGAAAGTATCATGGAGAAATAGGAATGCAGCTGCTCTTGCTAGTGCTGTTCCAACTATTGTGTCACAATTTGGCACGTATACCTGTTTGTTGTTCCTTACATGTGTGTTCTCATCAAGGTTTCTGATATCAGTCTTTCACTATAAAGTAACTGCTGTGCAGGAGAACTTGACACAGCACTATTTGTTGTAGCTTTATTTTCCTTCTCTAGTTGGTTACCTCTTCATCTTTCATGTTTTATCTTTAAGTCAATGAGTTGGACAAATTACTGCAAGCAATCCTTTTAAAACCCTCTTTTAATCCCCATGTTTATTTTGAGAGTTGCTAGATTAAATGGTTCTGTAGCTATATTTGTTCAGAGGCTGCTTCAGGATGCTAATTATATTGGTAGCAGGTGGGAATTCCCATGGGCTTTTTCCAAATGTTGTCTTGTTTCTGCATGAAAGTGAAAAGTATCATGGAAATACAAATATTGATCCAGAGCTCTGGAGAATATTTAAAAACTGTATTTTTTTGTGATTGACAATTTCTGTATAGCTTCTTCAGTGGGAGACTCAGATCCTCTCTCTTTTTTTTTTTTTTTTCATGATTGGAGGGACTGCAATGCAGTAGAACCATACAAAGCTCTATTATGTTGTATGAATAGACAAACGTTTTTGAGAGATTTTTTGGTACGTTTAGATGTATATGGAAAACACTTCAAATAACTAAGTAGAAGCAGCTAAGGAAGCAATGGAAATGAATAATAGTGCAGTATAGTAAACACAAAATGGGCTAATTATAGTATAAAATCAAATATTGAAGTTGGATTTTTCATGTGCAGCTGTTCATTCTGGCTCTAGAAGAGAACAGGAATTGGAATCTGAAGCAAAAAGGAACTTGTTGTGTATGGGGTACAATACTGTATCCTTTGTAATCCCAACTGGAAAGGACTTTATAAAAATAATTCAAGATGGATTCAGCCAGATTTACTGGTACACATCTGTAGGGCTCATCAACTTTTTAGCTCTCCTTTTTCTACTTTCTTTTGCCCTGCAATCTTCTGCGAATATACGCTGTTACTTGAGTAATAGTGTGGTTAACCCTTTCACTTTGCTACAGACTCTCAGGTGCATTATGCTAATCATTATCAAACTAAAGCATTCTATGGCCTACTTCTATGGAATTTCATAATTTATTCAAATCTAGGTTTGTAGGATTAGGTTAATCTCCTTGTTCATAATTTTAGTTCCTAATTTGCACCTAAAGAAGAGCTTGGGGCTTGCAATTCACAATATTTTCAGTTACATTGGAATCAGTTGCTGTGTTTGTAACAGGCAACTGGCACAAGTAGCATCACTTCCTCATCAGACTAGAGTGGTTTATGTAGTGCTTGAAGTACTACAAGTACTTGAAGCCTACTTCCCCCCCACCATGGTCTTTGAGATGTCTGTTTGCTGAGAATTGAGTACTGGTGATGAAAGACATCTCTTTTCTCAACAGAAAATACAGTGCTCTCTTAGCTTGTTAGTGTGAGACAGAACAGTCTTCATTCTTCAAGAAACATCCTGTGTCATTTGGTTTTTGTTTCTTGGTTCCTCAGCTCTCCATTCAGAAAAATATCTGTAATAACTTTTCCTGCATGCAAGTATGAGAAAGTTGGTCACGTTATATCAGGAAGTGCTGAGATGTCATGGTAAAAGAGTCGTGAAAGCCTATGAAGAGATGTCCTGTGGCTTGTAAATGCGCATGTCCTTCCTTCGTCCTGTTGTTACACTGCATTAGCCTACATGAAACAATCACTTCAAACTCTGAGTTTTCCATGCTTTTTTCATGCAAAGTGTGAAAAATAGGCAAGTATAAACTTTACTGAAGTTGACAGTTTTTGTTTTTTTTTTTTTTGAGGGAAAAAAAGAAGAAAAGAGAGCCATTGCTTTTAACCTAATTTTGAAGCACTGTAAAACAGAATACCAACCAACGTTAACGCAACAATATATGTTAATTTCTTCTAAGTTCCATCTGTTTTTTGTCAGCATGACACTAAATAGATTTTGTTTGCTTTACAGGTGGTAGACTGTGCTTGGGATGAACTTGTCAAGATCTACACTCCATCATGTCTGGCAGCTGCTGTCTAGAGAGAAACTGAAGATCTGACACACTGGGAACCTTTTTGTCATCATCCACAATCAGACTTGTGCTAAACTGTCAATTGTCACTAATCTTTGTGTCTCTTTTCAAGTAAAAGCCTAAAGTGAAGTGTTCTGCTCTTGAGCTTGTAGACCTGTTCTACCATACTAGTAGTACTCAGATCAGCAAAATGTTCAACAGCTACTGAATGGCTAAGGAGTGACAGAAGCAGATATGAACTGCTGTCTTCAGAACTACCAACAAAATGTTGTGATGTGTCTGGCTAATGATGCAAGCAGAGGCCAGAATCTTCTTGACCCTTATAAAGAATAAAAGTAGCTGGCAGTGCCTTTGGAGAAAAGAAGAGTCTTTGGAAAAAGAAGAGTCTTTTCACCATCTAGTACTCTAATGTCAACCTGAGGCTTGATCCATTTATATTGAATTGTTTTGCTGTGACTCACATTGCATTATCTTGTGCAATATGATGAATACTCTCGATAGACAGTAAATGTCATAGTTTATAGCCAACTCATTCCTTTAACCTTTTTGATTGCTGCTTCACAGAGATGGTAAAGATTATTTTCATACATTTTTCTCTTGGATCTCCTTGAGTAAAACAGCTAATGAAGTCATGCAGAATAATACTCTAGAGAAATAGAGAAAACACTTAGGAAAAAATGAATTATAAACAACCCTAATTAGATCACAATCTTCAAGATTTAGAGATATTATAACCATCTCTTCTATTAGACTTGTCTTTTACTTTCACTTAGAGAGTTTTTTCAGGAGATAGAAGCGTGGCCATACATGCAGCATTTCTGGACCTCCCACAATCTGGCCAAAGCGAGAGCTGATGTCCAGACCAATTAAACCTATGTACATGTGGATTAAGTGTATGGCATAAGCACAGCAGCTCCAGAGTAGCCAAGCTATTATAAGACATGCAAGAATATGCCCAACATTTTATAGCTGTAGTAGCTATGAACAGACTAGTTTCTGTGCCCACTTTGATTCCTCAGTTTGTGTGGTGCAATTTTGGCAGGAGGGCTGCAACCAGGTGGTCTTTAAGACCCTTCAAACCAAGTCTCTTGACTTGGTTTTGTGCTAGCCATTCACACCCCTTTTTTTTTTTTTTTTTTTTAAGTCTTATTAAAACTGGCTGATTTCTGCTACTACCCCATATCATCAGACTTCATCATTAAAAAATTGCAGGGGCTAGGTCTTCGGACAGGTTTTTATAGTCTTCTGTTAATGAATGCTGTATGCTTCTGGGTTGCACTACTCATATATCAAGCAACAGAGGCACTGCCAGCCCTGCTGGATGAAGAAATGAAAGAAAGAATTCAGCAGAGCTAAGACTTGGGAGTTGTGAGGAAAGAATTATTGTGCTATCTTGGAGAATGAGCCTGGGACTTAGCAGGCAGCCACAGGGCAATATGGATATACTGACTCAGTGCTAGCACAAGACAGAAAAAAAAAAAAGCCTTTCACAAGACGAAGAATTTGATCAGAAGTTTTTCTGGATCAGTGCAAACTGCCCCTGGATTGCCATTTTCTTAAGGTGAATGAAATACAAAACAAAGTAGATTTTCTCTTGTACCAAATAGTTGTTCCAAATTCCATATTTATTGCACTTTAATTCTGTGGCCTGAGGAATGATGCATCCATAAAGCTATGCTATATAGAGCTTTCAGCAATATCATGGGCGATAAAATCTCATTTTAAGTATTACAATTTATTATTTCAGCCTTAACAGTTATTCCAATTTTCTGTCCTATCCCTTTTTTCTGCTTAGACTGCAGGTTACGTGAGTGAGTGGTATATTTTGGTGGTGACTATGTAGTCTGTATGCATGTCTCTGTTAGGGGTAGATACTTCCAGAATACTGCCATAGCTTATTGGTTAGAAAGTCAGATTTATACAAATTAACACAAGGAAAGATACAACACCCATTCTGATCATGTGTGCTCAACACATGGATTAATCCTTTTCTAACAGCCTTCACTTCTCCTCCTGTCTAGGTTAGTGTCGTGCTGAACGTTGCTGGGATTTAACGGTCCTGAAAAATGGATGAATCCAGAAGATGTGCAAAGTGAACAAAAACTGTGGCCTTTACTCTTCCTGTTTGACCTTTGAATGGAGAGAACGTGCTTTTGCACTGTAACAGAAAAAAAATCTGTCAGTAGTTGTTGCTGAATCTTGATTCTCAGGGAATTGTTTTAAAGATTTTTTTGCCCCCCATTTAATGACCAGAGTACTAGCTTCTGATCTTTGTTTTTTATTTATTGAAACAGGCCTTTGACTATGGCAATCCTGAAGATACATGTTCTGCTTTTAAACTTACTCTTGTAGAAGATTTTGTTTTATGCCAGTTTCTTCTCAGTTCAAGAGACATATTGATAAATCTTGTTTTAAAGGAGTGGATTTGTTATTCTGCAATGCTATTAAATTAATTGCATACAGTATCCTTGGCTAAACTTTTGTATTCGCTTCCACAATTAAGAAATGTTATCAAAAAAGTAAATGCAGTGAAAGGTACTGAGACTTATTGGTAATGAGTATCACAATCGTGGTTCGTATCTTCTGGGAATACCACCTGATAGTTGCATTTTTCCTGTGCTTTGTCTTTATCTAGTGGTGTGTCTCATCAGGTCTGCATTTTGATCAAGTAAAGTTATTTTCATAGAATAACAAAACTGTGGGAGTTGGAAGGGGCCTCTGGAGATCATCTAGTCCAACCCAACTGAAGCATATTCCCTACAGTCAGTTTTTGATATTTCCAGAGAAGGAGAATCCACAGCCTCTACGGACAGCCTGTTCCAGTGCTCTGTCACCCTCACAATAAAGAAGTTCTTCTTCATGTTCGTATGGAACTTCTCACATTCCATTCTGTGCCCAGTGCCCTTTGTTCTGTTGCTGGGACCACTGAAAAGAGCCTGACCCCATCCACTTGATTCCCTCTTATTGGATGCTTATATGCACTGATAAGATCCCCCAACAGTCTTCTTCAGGCTAAATATTCCCAGTTTCTCCCATGTCTCTCAGCCTTTTCTCATAGAATCATAGAATGGCTCAGGTTGGAAAAGACCTTAAAGGCCATCAAGTCCATCTACAACCTGACCATATTACCCTAAATCTAACAACCTTCCACTAAATCATGTCCCTGAGCACCACATCCAAATGATTTTTAAACATGTTCAGGGATGGTGACTCAATCACCTCCCTGGAGAGCCTATTCCAGTACTTAACAACCCCTTCTGTTAAGAAGTTTTTTCTGATATCCAAACTAAAGATCTCCTGGCACAACTTGAGACCATTTTCCCTCATCCTGTCACCTCTCACCAGTCACCTCATAAGGGAGTTGCTTCAGGGATTCTTGTAGCCCTCTGCTAGATTCTCTCTAGAAGTTCCCTATTTTGAACTGGGGAGCCCAGAACTGGACTTAGTACTCCAGATGTGCCCTCACCAGAGCAGAGGAGAGGTGGAGGATCCCTTGACCTACTGACCACACTTTTTAATGCACCCCAGGATACCACCAGCCGTCTTGGCCACAAGGGCACACTGCTGGCTCATGGCCAACCTGTTACAGCCACTAATGCTGCCATTGTGCATCCCTCCCCAGGACTCCCACAGAAAGAATTGTAGGGTTTGGAAAGGACCTCCAGAGATCATTGAGTCCAACCCCCCTGCCAAAGCAGGTTCCCCTACACCAGGTCACACAAGACCTGGTGGGTGACTGTCCACCAGATCACCGAGATTCTTCTCTGCAGAGTTCCCTTCTAGCAGGTCAGCCCCTAACCTGTACTGATGCATGTAGTTATTCCTCCCCTGGTATAGGACTTCGCACTTGTCCTTGTTGAACCTCATCAGGTTCCCCTCTGCCCAACTATCCAGCCTATCTGAGTCCCACTAAATGGCAGCACAGATTTCTGGTGTGTCAGCTATTCCTCCCAGCTTGGTATCAGGTCATTGAAGAAGATGTCAAGCATGACCAGCCCCAGTACTAGCCCTTGAGGGAATCGCCAGTGATAAAGCGATCTCTTCTATCAAGTTCAGCACTGGCCCCAAATTTTATTTGCACCAGTATGGCCATACTAACCCTTTCAGTAGTAGTGTTCAGTTTCAACTGAGTCATTTGACAGTGAATGGCCACAACTCTGCACAACACTTCCCTTATATGTCTCATCGTTGTGTTAGATACCGACTAACACAAGCTCTCCATTAAAGACTTCTAATGTAGATAATTACCATTTTTATTGTAGAAGCCATTTTAAAAAATTATGTCTTCCTTAGGAGTTTGGTCCATGTTTTTCTCAAACATGTACCCAAGCAAAATGCAAAGTTGAGAGTATATTGCATCAAAGAAATTGAGTTAAACATCACAATCATCTCATTACTGTAAGGAATTGCAGAGTTATGATCTGTTCTGTGCTAAGCGAAAATTCTGTAGCAGGATCACCTCTTACGTGAGCACATGACATTGTTTCTGCACACAAGAAAGGCCAGCATGAGAGATGTACCTGTACTGCAGTGCAATCTGATGTGACCAGAATCTTTCCCTTCTGTCACAGCAAGTGATGGGACCCACCCTGTGGAAAAGATGTTTTCTTACTGCACTGTCAATTGCACTCAAGACTGGTATAAATGTTTTGCAGCACATGGTCTGTGTGTTGCTTTATTCAGCTCCTTCCCAGCACAGGAGAGCATGTCTTCTGAGCACAGACAGGTGAGGAGGCAGTGGGAGACACGTACGGGGGCTGACCTGAATGCACATTGAGAATGGCATGGTTGGGCAAGTGGCAGTACCCCCACACAGCCTCCCCACTTCACAATGGTGTTGGAGAATGCTACGTGTAGACAAGGCTAGAGGTAGGGGAAACTTGACATGTTGTAAGAGGAAGTGTCCCTGCAATGCCAGTAAGCTCTGAGAGGTTTGATATAAAACTTGGGACACACACACTTGAGTTCCCAAGTTCTTACCTTTCCTGGCCTGCATTAGAAATACTGTGGCCAGCAGTAGCAGAGAGGTGATCATCCCCCTGTACTCAGCACTGGTGAGGCTGCACCTTGAGTACTGTGTTCAGTTTTGGGCCCCTCACCACAGGAAAGACATTGAGGCCCTGGAGCGTGTCCAGAGAAGGGCAATGAAACTGGTGAGGGGTCTGGAGCACAAGTCCAATGAGGAGCGGCTGAGGGAGCTGGGATTGTTTAGTCTGGAGAAGAGGAGGCTCAGGGGAGACCTTATTGCACTCTACAACTTCCTGAAGGGAGGTTGTGGTGAAGGGGGGTTTGGCCTCTTCTCCCAGGCAACAAACAAGAACCGTGGAAATGGCAGCAAGTTGTACCAGAGAAGGTTTAGGTTAGACTTAAGGAAGACCTTTTTCTCTCAGAGAGTGGTCAGGCACTGGAATGGCCTGCCAAAGGAGGTGGTGGGGTCGCTGTCCCTGGCAGCGTTCAAGAGGCGTCTGGATGAGGAGCTGCGAGATCTGGTTTAGTGCTTGTGGTAGCAGTGGTAATGTGAAGACAGTTGGACTAGATGAGCTTATAGGTTGTTTCCAACCTTGTGATTCTATGATTCTATGATTCCAATACACGTGTTTGCCTTTCTCAGGAAAGCTTGTAGCTCCCAGTCTGGACTTGCAGACTGTGATGTGAAAGGCTCTCCTCTGCAGTGATGCTTTCACTAGAGAGTGGACAAAATGGCTCTTCCAGAAGTCATGCTGAGGTACATGAGTTCAAATTCCTCCAGTGTTTCCAGAAAACATTTTTTTTCCGTCTACATTTAGTTAGAAGGAGATTGTTTTCTTCCCATTTGCAAATTCAGTCAGCAATCCATGTGTTTCTTTAAACTGTGCTCCCTGTGAGCCTTGGGATGAGTCCAAAAGGAGACCGGCATGAAATGTGTTGGCACTGTTCTTCAGTGGGTTTTAAAGCCAGGCTTGGCCTCCCGTGACTTTTAATGAAGCGTTTCAGATTTTATATGCTGTAATGTTTCAGGCCACTTTGCTGTGCATTCACGCTTCATGCTGCAGTGCGGTGGCCGAAGCTGGTGAAGGCCTCTGAGGGAAGCGGCCAGGAGGAAGTGGTGGCTGAACCGCCATTTTGTTTGGGAGGAACAGCTAGGGTCTGCTCCGTCCTATGCCTGGCTGGCACAGCCCCAACCTGCCAGCAGCCTGATGGCACCTGTGCTTATGTCCAGTGGGCTCTTTGAACTGAGCTAGGACTGAAACGCAACATTCCTCTTGGCATAAAACAGCAGTGTCTTTCTGATACACCAGAAAGAGGCGCTGTGCTTGTGCTGGACTGGGTACCTTCCCACCAGGAGTGACTGTCCTGTTGGGACCTGGCCTACTCTTTATAGGGCGTCTTCCAAGAACAAGCATGCAGTGGCAATTCTGCCATTCTCACCCAAGCTGGTTCTTCATAACATAATTCCTCTTGAGAGAAGAAGAAGGCTTATTTGTTTAAAAGAGAGAATAACTTTGCTGATCCTGTGTAGATCAGTGACGAGCAGCCTTATTGCTAATGAAAGCAACCTGCTGTGCACGGTGTACAGAAGGCACAAGATGATGCAGCAGCGCAGGTTTCCCTACGTTCCCCGGCGCTGGAGGAGGCCGGCAGAACGCTGCCAGTCCGCGGCTATTTTGCCTTCCCGTCGACTCAAGGCGAAGCTCCAGACTCCTGGAAACCCTTTACCTGCCAATTCGGGATGAGCTTACGCAAACTTTACCAGGCTCAGCGCATCGCTTCGTGCCGCCACCGGTTCTGATGTCCGGGCCGGGACAGCCCCCGGTTGGAGGCTGCCGGCCGCGCCCCCCGGCGACGCGCCCTTCCCCTCCCGGGCCGGGGACTCCCCGCGCCGCTCCGCCGGGGCGTGCGGCGGGGGCGGCGGCGGGGAGGGGAC
>JAPSGF010000004.1:9125501-9254495 GCA_035772895.1 Perdix hodgsoniae | reverse complement strand
GCGGGTGCCCGGGCGGGCGGCAGTGCCGCTGGCCCCGGGCGCGGGAGGATGGTCCGGTGGCGGGGCCGGGCGCGGGGCGTCGCGGTGGCGGTGGCGCACGGGCTGTGCTCGGGCTCGCTGAACATCCTGCTCAAGTTCTTGCTAGCCCGCTACCACTTCGCCTTCTTGACGCTGCTGCAGTGCCTCAGCAGCGCGGCGGCGGCGCTGGGGCTGGAGGCGCTGCGGCGGCGGGGGCTGGCGGCGCTGCCCCCCTTCGGGCTCCGCCTGGCTCGCCCCTTCGCCGCCGTAGCCGCCCTGGCCACTCTGCAGTCCACTCTCACGCTCTGGTCGCTGCGCGGCCTCAGCCTCCCTATGTATGTCGTCTTCAAGCGCTGCTTGCCCCTCGTCACCCTCCTCACAGGCGTCCTGGTGCTGCGCGACGGCATGCCTTCGCCCGGCGTCCTGGTGGCCGTCCTCATCACCACATGCGGCGCCGCGCTGGCCGGTGAGTGAGCGCCCCGTGGGACGGGACGGGAGGGAGCGGAGCGGGACAGGGATGCAGCGCGACGAGCGGGCAGCCGCGCCGCGGGGCGCCCCGACGGCAGCGCCGCCTCGCTCTCGGAGACACTTCGCCCCGGCACGGCAGGATGGGGCAACGGGACGAGCGTGAGTGCTGCTCCGGATGCAGCTCTTGGAGGGAGGTGCGGCCGTAGAGGGGTGCGTGCAGCCTTACGGCGGGAGATTTAATATCCTGGGGGCAATTGCGTGGGGCCAGCTGCAGCCCAAGAGGAGTAAGCGCAGTCTTACAGGGGTAGGTGCAACTTTAGGAATCGGCTGCAAGCCTACTGGGGCCGTGTCTTCGTGACTGGTGTCACTGGGTTTGGGGCAGGCAGCTTCATCTGCCGAGCAGCCCGAGCAGGGCGCTGTGGCTGTGGGATCCCCGCGGGCTCGCCGGGGTGGCAGGAGGGTGGCAAGAAGATTCGCGGTTGGAAGCCAGGCAGCCCCAGCAGACCGAGCTGCCCAGCACCAGTGCTGGCAAAGGGTACCCAGAGCGACCGTGTCTGAGCTGTTTCTGCTGCACATCTCACAGTGTTCTTGCCAAAGGGAGAAGGTGAGTGAGTTGATTTCGGCCACAGGTGTACAGGGAAGTGGAAAACATTCAGTAATTTGGCAGAAAAGGCTATCAGGAGGTAAGCATATCAAGCTTTGGGACAAGCGTGACAAATCTGAGGAGCTGTGCACTGACATATTTTTTCTAAATATCCTCCCCCTCCAAAACAGTGTTCTCTTTCCATCTCATCTGCAAAATCCACCCAACAGGTGCTGGTGACCTGACTGGAGATGCCATGGGCTACGTGACCGGCGTGCTGGCTGTGCTGATCCATGCCGCATACCTGGTGCTCATTCAGAAGACCAGTGTTGACAGTGAATACGGACCCCTGACAGCTCAGTATGCCATTGCTGTTTCAGCCACCCCTTTTCTCATCATCTGCTCCTTTGCCAGCATGGACTCCATCAATGTTTGGTCATTCCCGGGCTGGAAGGACCCTGCTATGGTATGCATCTTCATTGCCTGTGTCCTGATCAGCTGCGCCATGAACTTTACCACCCTTCACTGCACCTATATTAACTCAGCTGTGACCACCAGCTTTGTAGGGGTGGTGAAAAGCATAGCAACCATCACAGTGGGCATGGTGGCGTTCAATGATGTGGAGCCCACCAAGTTGTTCATAGCCGGTGTGGTTGTCAATACCTTGGGGTCGGTCATTTACTGCGTGGCCAAGTACATCGAGACCAGGCAGCAGAGCACATATGAGGACCTGGAGAAGGAAGGTAGAGAAGAGGAGGGGAAAAGGCAGGCTGGGGACCAAGCGCTGTTCGCAATGGAGGCGATTTCTGCAGAGAAGCGGGATAGGGAATCAGCGGTGGAAGGATCAGCTGAAGGGGACAGCCAAGGTGGAGAGGACGAGAAGGACAGCACCAAGAAAGCTGCTGGGGAGCCATCGGCTCAGGGAAAAGCCACCAGCACACAAGACGGGAGCAAGAGCTCGCTCAAGGATGCCTATCTTGGAGTATGGAGGTTGGTGAGGGGTGCTAATTATATAAAGAAGGATTATTTGATAGAAAATGAAGAGCTACCGAGCCCTTGAAAAGCAGGTGTGAAAACCCCACAGAACATGTTGCTTGAGGACAGACAGCTGGGTTCTATGTACAGAGGGAGAGGCAGAGCATACATTTCCACATCAATGCTGACAAATCCAAGTCATTTAGGATAACTTTACCTCATTGTCAAAAAGCAAAAGGTCAGGATTTGCTCATGCTTTCTGCTCGCATTTAACTGCTTTCAGTACATCCATTTAGACCTGCCACAGCTAAGGTACCAAGTCCTTTGCTGTGGATACGGACAGAGTGACAGAGTTGGGTAACGGCAAGCCGTGGGGATGACCGTGAGGGGTATCAGTGCCTCTAAGTTGAAAGCAGTGCCAGCGGTAGCCTGTAGCTTGAGGCTCTGTTGATGTAATTCTTTATCCATCCAATTCTACGTACTCTGTACAAGTGTATTCCTGCAATTTGTAAGTTCCTATTTACTGTATTAACTTGTATGTGCTCTTCAGTGTCACTATGATTGCAACAGAGCTAGAGGCTGTGCCAGTTGAATTGTATTGATGTACGATCACCCACCTAGCTGAAGAATTGAAATTTTCCCTGATTCTGCAGCCAGGCTGGGCCATGGTCCAGCTTCATGTTATGTGGTTTGTGTCTTCAGTGGAAATGCTTCAATCTTGCATGTGCAGGAGAGCAGAACTGGATCTGAACTTTTGAGGAACTTTAGTCAGCAGAAGAAGGATGTTTGCCTGTGAGCTTTGACTACATGTAGCATTGGGAAGATTAGCTTGACCGAAATACAATAGTTTGGAATTATTGGGTTGTATTGATTCGACTTGGGAAGGCTTTTAAAAAGAAATAATACAGGGAGAATGTGTGCCTTGGGCTCTCTCTCTTATATTGTAGAGCCGGGCGGATCTCAGCCTGTGCCTGAACCTGTGTTCAGGCTACAGCAGAGATGTGGGGATCATCTCTCCCCACGCCCACACCTGGGCTCCCAGGGCTTCTTTGGCAGGGCAGTGCTGCCATGACCTGACTGCTGGGCTGTGACATGGTGTGGCTGCAGTGTCCTGTGGATGCATGTAGGCAGATTGCACTCAGGGGCCAGGTCTGCACAGCATGCTTGGCACTGGAACACCAGGGTCTCTGGGGGAAGCTGTGCCCCTTTGTCCTCAGTGCTTCCTTGTGCTGCGAGGGGTAAAGCTGGTGCTCAGCCTTGGGTGCTCAAGGGCTCATGTGGGAAGCAGGAAGCATGATCTCCAGTGGGTCTTCTAAGCAATATGCTCATAATTTGTACCAAATACCTGTAGCAGGTAAGATGGAGGAAACAAGTGTCTGAGTATTTCTTATCCTGGGGAAGCCCTTTGGGAGGCAACAGTCTTTGGGTCATGTCTATGCTCAGGGCCATACAGAGAAGAGGTCTGACCCCAAGTCCTCATCATCCCAAGAGTGCCCCAGCTGTCTGGACCACAGACTGAAACAAGTGGTTACCATTTCCTGGAAAAAAAAATGGATCAAGCTTTTGTCATTGTTTTGGTGGTGGTGGTTGTTGTTTTTGTTATTTATTATTATCATTATTTATTAAGCCATTAAACTATAAACCAGCTATACCCACATCTCCAGTTAAACAGTGCCTACCCTAATGCCTTCTTCAGTCAAATAGACAGCTTTCACTTAATGGTGAATTCAGCACTGAGATCAGCAGTGAGCAATTTCCCCAGCAGGGCATATGTACAAAATTAGTCTCTAGGGAAAAAGTAGATTCTTGTCAATTCAAATACAGATAGAAATTGTTGGGCACAGTAGTATTTTTTCAAAAGAAAAAGAAGTGCAGAAGTTGGATGACCTGGTTATCACCCATGGATTTGGAAAGGGACTATTAATGAAGGCAGCCAGCCTGTAGCTGCTGCACTGTGGGGATGGGGCACGGAGATGTGTACATCACAATTGTGTATAGAGTCGAGAAATACCAACTGTGCTGAAATATGTTTGCTTTCTGCTCAAGCTCCATAAGGCATCTTTCAATAACAACACTATTTATTGTTTATGAGCCAATGTTTTTTGGGGGTTATTTTTCAAATACATCTTATATAAGGCTGTGCCTGTAATGTAGGGTTGCGGTGTTACTGAACTCTTTACAGTATCATCTACATAGTGATCTGTACAGATGGCTGAAGAGGAACCTGCATTTCTGACCTGCTCTTACTGCTCAGTGCTGTTTAACCACAGAAATGAGTATCTTTTTGCCACCTGACTGCCAGTCCCACTGTAGCACACTGTGCTTCCTTGGCACATGCTATAGAAAGCTCTCCACCGGGATTTGTACTGCAGGACTTTTTCCTGGAGGAGTTCAGTGTTTTGCCTTTTACTGTTGTGGAAGTGTCATTAGAAACTTGTGGAAATTTGAACAGTTTCAACTGTTAAAAAAGCTGCTGTTACCATGTTGTATGTTTGCATGTATAGGAAAAATGTGATAATGTTGTATGCTATTTATACATTTAAATTCCCTAAATTAAAATGGGAATTTGGCAAACGCAGTTAACTTTTTTTTTCTTTTTTTTTTTTCCCTTAATAAAGAGACTGTTGCACAAAAATAAAAATACTGCCTCGTGCAGAGGCATTTTTATAGCATCAGTGGAAGACTACAGAATGAGGTGTGGGAATAAAGTGCACTGCTTTCCAGAAGTTCTGGTTTTCTTATTGTTGCTACTCTGGGGTTCTCATTTTTACTTCATTTATAATTATTCTTGTGCCTTTATACCATCCAAGCTTCCACAACATGTGACAGTACACTGTTAATACTGTTATTGACAGAGGGACTGAGGACAGACAAAGGAGCACAAAAACTCTGAAGTGTCTGAGCTGTCTCTATAGTTTTACGTATCTGTTGTCCTCAGCAGTGGTTTGTTTGACCACATATTTAAAATGGCTTAGTGTCAGTAGTGCAACTGCTCTTAGAAGGAAAACAATTAAACAAGATGACGCTCATTATTAATAGTATTTGTTTTACTAATTATGTCACCTTCCAGCCTATGAGCTGACTGAACAATTACTTTTTATGTAAATGCAAATTTATGATTGTCCCCTCTGCATCTTGAGTTGTGCCCCATGATGTGGCTGGTGACCATTACAGGTTTAACCTGAGAGGTCCACATAGAAGCACCTTCATGACTGGTTGGAGAAAGGAGCTGTCCTTGGTTCAGGACGATGAAATCAAGCTAATGCACCATAACTGCTTTGAGAATAAACATTAATTTCAGTGTGGATACATCCCCGAGTAACACCTGCTCTGGCACTGCTACAGCTGCACGTATGCACACATGACAAACAGACATGCAGCAGGAGAAGGAAAGCCAGATAGCAATCTTATCTAAAACACCTTTTTTAAAAAATAAATGAGAGGCCAGGGTATTTGAAGGCAGTGACAGTTAAAATTTCTATTAATAATTTAAAAATCTGCACTACTAACTACTGATCCTGAGTTTACCATCACTGCTAGAAGGAAAATGATCAGCAACCAGACAATACTGAAAAAATATGCTTCAGTTTGTTAAACAACACTCATGTCCTGTGTGTGTCCAGCACTTGCTTATTGCTAGCGCATCCCCTTATTTCATTATGTTTGTTTGCTGCAGGCAAAGGATTTTGTGCACAGAAAGGTGTAAGCCTTCTGCTCTGGCCTCTAAATTAACACCGAAGATTTGCAACAGAGGCTTCTGTCATGTTGTACCTTCCCCCCCCCCCCTTGTCTTTTCTAGACAGGCATTGAGGCAGATGGATCAGCAGGTTCTTGTAAGCCCAGCTTGCTTCTTGAAGCCTTTGTGCACAGCTCCAAGGCTGAGCAGGGGTGCCACAAGCTCCTGGCATAGCTCAGTTGTGGCTGCCAACCAGCTTCCTGCGGAGCTGGGCAATGCGTAGGATACACGCAAGTGGGAGGGCCCTCACTGCCAGCGTGGCAGTACCAGAGCTCCTGAGTTGAAGCTGGTGCAGGTACTTATTCTGCATGTAAAATCAGCAGGAGATCATTTCCCAGTAAGAGCATTCTGAGTAATAAAGCTATAAACCTGCAAAGGGGTTGCCATCATTATTGCTGATTTGCCGTTCTTGGGTTTATTGCAGGGAGAGAAGAGGAATGAATTCATGCCAATCACATTAATGCTAGATGTTGCATTTGAATAGCAGCAGCAAGGAAACATTGCCAGGGGAGGTACAAGGGACTGTGGCAGACAGGAAAATTGTTACAAAACCACAGCTACTTATGCAGAAAAGCAAAACGTTTCTGTTTGCACCTGTCTCCAACGCACACATCCATAGAGAGCTGGAAGCCAGCCCTTCCAGCAAATTTCTGTTTGGCACTCTCTACAAGGAAAGAAGTAGTGACAGCATCAGAAATCCAGGGCCAAATATTGTCATGAATTTGCAGTGAATGCTTTTGAATTTGGGGCCCTGGAAGAGTGATACAAGAGGAAGAGAGTCAGCCTGAATGACCTGGAGGCGGTCGGAGGCAGGAGGAGCTACTTGAGATCTTGTGATTTTTTCTGACTAGACAGGTATAAGAAATCTTGCACTAGACATGTTAATTTTGTTGATAAATTTGTCTTTTTTTGAATTAAAGCAGTATCCATTACACCGCTGTTTGATTAGATGATATTGATTTTGTTCCTGACAAACCAAGACAAATGTCAACAATTCTTTAACTGAAGTCAGGATTCTCTGAAAAAGAGCTATAGCTGCTACAATCATGGATTGCTTTTACTTGACACGGTGCATCAAGAACGAAAGATGAGCTGTAACTGGCCATGAAACTTTGCAGGCTGCTAGAAATACTGAATATCATCAATAAATAAAAACACTTACAGGCTGCTGTACATATTATCATTAACTCCTTGTATTTTGAATTGCCTTAATTCTCTTATATGGATTTCCAGCCCTCAAAATGTCTCTTCAAGCCTGAAGATGAACCATTATGCTTCATCCAATTCCAAACAGTATATGCTTGCTTAAAAGGTAGAACATGGATATTCCCTTCTGACGGCCACATCACAAGCCCACCTAGGCCCTGAAGAGGTGTGTCAGTGAACTTCGAGTGAGTGAGTGTTCACTGTCACAGCGAAAGTCCAACAATGTATTTCGTGACATGCGTAGGAAATTCAGCTAAGTATGCCCTTATCACAATTTTACGGGAAAAAAAAATCGCATTTCCTCAACATAGTGGCTGACAGGCCACTGGATCTGAATAGTTATTGGATAATAGAAGGCTGACGTACACACAACACAACTGACAGAGGAAAATTAAGGTGTAGATCTCTCTGAAGAGCTCCTCTCCAAAAAAGCATTACTGCTAAGTCAGCATCACATTTCAATGATTCTTACAGGCAGATTTGGGCTAATGAAATTGCTCAACTGTTGTTTTCTTCAAATTATTTTTTCATTAATAACAGCCAAGCATGAATAGAATGATGTGTAACATCTGGTCATGTCCTAGTTTACCTTCTGGGGGCTGAAATATTGTAGTGACTTGAACAAACTGGGGCTAGTCATGTTGCATTCAGCTCTGTTATCAAATAAAAACTGTGCTGATTATTTTTTCGTTTGGAGGATCTACCTAACAGTGATAAATTTTATTTGTAAAGTCTTTTATCAAACGAGCTGCATTTAAAGCTGCAGTTTAGTAAAGATACTACGGAATAACTAGCTCCAAAGAGTAGTCTTCATTTTATGTATCTGTATCACATGAAATTCATTCCCTATGGTTATTCATGTCTTGCTTTAAAACATGGAAGATAACAGCCAGAATTGACTTTTCTACAGAACATTCTGCAGGAGTTCTGCTAATAGTTACTCAAGCTTTAAGCTTTCCTCACTTTCACTGACTTCAATGCCTTTACTCAAAACCATTGCAAATTATCTTCTTGACTGAGAGAACTTTGCTTGTATCCCAGAGGCTGGTCGGGGAGATCACAGCTGCAGCCAGCAGACAAAAGTCATCAGATCCACCTCTCCTGCACTAAGTGCAGGACATGCTGTTCTGTGATTATCATTGATGAACACACATCACGAACAAGTGCAGTGAATAAGGCCTTCAGAACTATGGAGGTTTGCTGCATCCCTAGAGTTGATGCATGGGTTGAAACTGGAAATTGTTTGCCCATGGGGCTCCTGCTGGTGCAATCTGGGCTTTGCAACACCGGGGCAAGTAAACGAGCCAACTCTGATGCCTTTCACTGTGAATGCAGATTCCTCCTAGGCAATGTAGAGCAGTCACTGCAACACCTTCCCTGTTGGTCATGACAGGTTCCTGCCCTGATTAAGTAGTCCTTTTGCTTGTATCAAAACATTTAAGGGTATGTTTATATTGTCCCTTGACCAACATATTGTTCAAGAGGACACAAAACTCAGTGAAAGCATTCTGCTGCTTTAAGGTCTTGTGTTTCATCAGGAAGCATGTCAGAAGTGGGTTTTAGGATGACCTCTGTAGTTTGACAAGCAGAGTTCTGTGCTTGAGGAGCTGAAGCCTACAAGACTCAGCAGAACAATGCCATTGAAGTACCCTCACCCTAAGTCTGTTTATTCACATTGCTGTGGCATTGTCACCAATGGCAAATGCACCTTCTGCCAGAGCAGGGAGTTTCACGGTGCTGGGCCATCACCTGCTGGGGCCTATTCTCAAAGTATCTCAAGAAGATCAGCTCTACTCTATCCTTCATCTTGAACATCATGTGTGGTTTTGAGGGCCACAATACAAAAAGCACATAAAACTATTAGAGAACATCCAAAGGAGTGCTATAAATATGATGAAGGATCTGGAGGGCAAGGCATGTGAGGAGCAGCCGAGGCCACTTGTTTTGTTCAGCCCAGAGCAGAGGAGGCTGAGGGTAGGCGTATAGCTCCTCACAGGGAGAGGAGGGGCAGCACTGAGCTTTGCTCTCTGGTGACAAACACAGGACCTGAGGGAACAGCATGGAGCTGGGTCAGGGAAGGGGCAGGATGGTTTTTGGAAAAGGTTCTTTACCAGAGGGCAGTGGGCATGGAACAGGCTCCCCAGGGTAGTGGGCACAGCCCCAGGCTGACGGAGTTCAAGGAGCATCTGGACAGGGCTGTCAGACATAGGTTTTAGATTTGGGGTGGTGCTGTGTGGAGCCAGGTGTTGGACTCAATGATCCTTGTGTGCCCCTTCCAAATTGACGTATTATTCTGTGATTCCATGATTCTATGACCACAGCCTCCTTGGACTCCCCTGCTCATTGTGACCCATGTCCTACATGAAAATCTCAGCTCAGGCAGTTGGTGGCATCATGGTGGGAGAGAAGAATATTACAAATGTTGTCTGTGCTGGTCAGACAGGCTATTACCAGTGTAGAAATTGTTCCTTTATTTTATTTTATTTTATTTGGTTTGGTTTGGTTTGGTTTGTTTTTTTTTCTATCACAGCTTCCTTCGTATTTCTGACAGGAAAAATGCAAATCTAATAGTTTTTTGGTTTTCTTTTTCAATAAAAAGGATTTATTGAAGAAGCAAGTTCTTGCAGGCTGTAGAGCACTGGCTGAGCTTGCAAAATAATTCAGTATATGGAATGGATTAGGTTGGTGGCTGCTTTATTTTCATTGCCTCTGAAGTGTCTGGGAAAACGAAGATGTAAAGGTAAGAACTGTGATAAAGAATTAGCTCTGTAAAGTGGCTTTGCTACAGCAAGCTTTAAAACCTATTTGAAAACATCAGAGATTTAGCATTATTCTTGAACTGAATGATACACAAAACTGGCATCTTTACAGTTGAGCCTTAGAATAAAAAATGCCATAAATTCAATCTTCTGCAAGATAAAGAGTAAGCAGCTGATTCCCAGGGCTCAGGCAGTACTGATACGCCTCTTCTCAGTGCACTCTGCAGTGATGGGATATCTAATTTGGGTAAGTGCATTTCCAGCATTAGGGCACATGAAATCTGACTATGGGTGGCTGCCAGTAGAGACACACAAGATCAATTTTGCAGATTCATGCAGAAAACTTCACTAATTTTGACTAAAATAATAAGTTTGAGTAATAACTTAAGAGTATTATAAACTATCAGGAAAGGAAGAAAGCCAAAAACTAGAGTGACTTTTCTAAAGATGCACAGTGCTGTTGCTCTACAGTTTTCAATCAAAACTGTGAATAAACTTTTGAGTACCAGTGACATGGAAGTAGACCATTTTGATTACTTTAAATGCAGTGGCACTATCTAATCCAAATGTAAAAGTGGGGAGCCCATGAAGCGTGTCCACAGGAGCTACCTGGGTTGGAACCATTGGCACCAGAGCACTTTTAGGAACCTACAAATGAGTAGGACAGACCCTATCCAGGGCACAATGGAACCTGAGAGGCTTGAAATAAATACATCTGCTGCCTCTTTCTGTCTATGCCTTTGTATATGCAGCTGAAATTTTAAACCTCACAACCATATAAGGTTGCTGCTCTCTTTCTTTCAGAAGCAAACCTGTTCCCATGTCCAGCCCCAGTGTTCCTGCTGCCACATATGCTGGAAGCGGCAATATGGACATGATGTGAGCTAGCAGCTCCAGTAAATATCAGTGATGCATTTTCAATAACGCAGAATGTCATTCCATAAAATGACATTCACATTACTGTATTGCCAGAAAAAAAGAAAACCAAAAGTATTAAGTGTTGGGGGCTTTTTGGCCTACAGATTTCAGGCTATTTTATTCATTTTTCTTTCTGCTAGCTTGTTTCTTAATGACTAGTGATAATTTGGGTGTACTTTTGGTCTGTTAATATAATGTGAGGTAAAGATTAGATGAGCTTCTCAAGGGAGTGTGTTACTTACAGCTGTTGAGACAGGAGCTGTTGTATTCTAGGACCGGTATGTCTATTTAAATAAATAAAGATTTGGAAAACAGCCAGGTCATTGAGGGCTCTCTTCAACTGCAAACAGAATTACACTCCTGAAATTGTGCTGTTCCTTCTTTTTGCAAAAGGAGCAACGGCTATTGATTTGTACTGTGATTTAACTGTGTAGATTTGGTGAGATCAATGTGCTTCAAAAAAAGTAAAGAGCCTGTTCTATTATGCTACATAGTCATGGTCCCACAGCACCAATGAAACTGATTGGAAAGAAGTTGGTTCAAGAAAATAGGTCCCTTATGAGCTGTAAGCATCTTTTCTGGTTAGGAAATGATGCACATAAAGCTGCAGAGTTCCCCGCTGTGCAGCACAGAGGAGTGTAAAAAAGCTGCTGTCAGGGAAGTATGATTTGGTATACCTGTCACAAGCTTTACTGAGATACTGCTTAGGGACCTTTTCTTGTTACGGTTTCTGGAGCCATGGAGCAGTTTCCTGTGGGAAAAGGGCTTATTTGAGTTATTCTAACAGTTTTTTGGGAGATGAGTGACTGCATGTAGCTGTCAAAACCCATCTGAAACAGCGAGAGACTAAAACCACTATAATAAATATATATGCACCACATGGGCTGACTTTGAGGTCTTCTTCTTTTACATGTTTAATCCCTGATGAGAAAGTCTAGAGGTGTGTGATTGGCTATTGACTGATGTAGTCTTAACTTAGAGCTTTGGTACATTAAAAGTGCAAACTGGGACATGGAAATAAAGACAAAACATTAATACTGACACTATTTTGAATTAATTAGCATTAAGTGGGAACATCTCAAATTAAATGACTGTTAGTTAAAGATCTGAAATGGTTAATCTGTAGCTGAAAGTCTCTTTCCTCTATTATTTACAATTCCACTGCATTTCACATTGTCATCTCCTGTGCCTGTCTTGCCTTGTTGGTCCTCCTGGCCACATCTACACAGCAAGTGGTGCAGAATGATCGTGCTCATGACTGCTCAGCTATATATTTTGTTATATATATAACTCGGTTATATAAATTGTTATATGGCTACTTAGTCCCATCAACTTGCAGGCCTTGTCCACATTTAGCTGTGAGTTTTTTTCTGGGTCTCATTGCCCCGAGGTTTAAATATCACTTTCTTTGTGGCTTTTTTCAGTTTGAATTAGCCAATGTGGGAACTGTGCTGCAACTCCGAGTTCAAAACAAATAAAAATGCTCTTCTCACAAGAGGCAGTAGACTAGTAGCACTTGTGACCCAAGTACATGAGAGAGAAGTCCTGAAAGAGTTAATAAATATAGAAATCCATACATAGATCAGAAAGACCTTTGAGATGGAAATATGTTGAGGCTGGAAGAGTATTCAAAGGATGTACTCATAGCCTCTTGTTCTCAGCCTAGGCACCTGTTTTTGTTGAGAATGGTATGCCAGGGAAGATGGACCTTTGGTTTGACACACTTTAGTTGTTCATGTGTTACTCTAAAGTCTTTGTTAGGAAGAAAACTTGTAGAGGTTTCCTCACGATATCGCTTCAGAGGTAGAGGATAGAGGTTAGATGACCTCTCCTTCAGTGTTTTATACTCACTCTCTTCTGTGACTTCTCTGTGTTTTAACAACTGTTCTTACCTGCAGTTGATTTCTTTTTTTTTTTCCTCTGCTTTGCCAAAATAGTGACTCAGCATAGTTAGAAATAAAGAAAGATCCCTATAAACCATTAAGTTTTGGGTAAAGCATTTTTTACATTTAGCATTCTAATTCAAAGCCTAATACGTGATCTGATTTGAAATGACAGAATTCAATGATAACTTGATTCTTATAGCTCGTAGATCAGTTAAAGCATGACAAGCTACACGGCTATAGATGTGCAGTGCTGAACTTTCCCAAGACACAAAACAGATAGTGGTACAAAGACATGTGGCTACTCATGGCAAAACATGATTTTAATTGCTCTTCAACCTGCGGAGCTTTTCACCCCTACATTAAGGTTTCCAGCTCTGCCTGAGGGCATAAAGGCAGGTATATTTTCTGAGTGGGTGAGATGCAGGCATTCCTGAGCTACTTCTGGCCAACAGGGCTACAAAAAAGAAGATGGAAGCAGTCATGTGTTGTACCTGCTAGGTACAACAAAACACTGTACTCTACAGCTCCGTCAGTTGTCTCAGAGTTCGCCAATAGTGTCCTGTGCCTTAGAGAGAGCTGAAGCAATCACAGTCACAATGGTGATTTTCCAAGCGCTGGAGCAAGACCGGAGCTAACAAATGCTGCCTTGATGGTGGGAGCAGGAAGGATTGCAGGCTGTTTTAGCAGCTGTGTTAGACTTTGTTCCCATGGAGCATTTTGTTCTAGTCCCTTTCTTGGAGCCATGGAGCCATGGTTCAACTCCTTGCCTCTGTGTGCCTGCTGAATTTATATATGCTTCTACATCTATGAGTGTGCAGAAGGAGAGTATCTGCTCCTTTAAAGGATTTCTGGTCAAGAATATCAAATACCAAACAGAGCCATTGCACTTGTCTGGCTAAGCCCTGAGCCTAGTCACTGCTTTCTGTCCTATCTTCTTGTATCTTCTTATTAAAACTTTTCTTAACCATCTCTCTGCCCCACCTCACTCTCTATCCTGTGCCTGTGTATACTGTGAGTATGGTGTCTGTGGGGTGAGCATGAATGCGTGTTAGGAAAAAAATCAGCCATGTGAATTGATAGTACTTTAGATTTGCATCCCAGAAGTATCTGGAAGATGCAGACAAAATCAAGTCCCCATTGTGGTAGGCTCTGCCCAAAGAATTTGCAATCAAAATAAACTATTGAATGATCCTCTGCAGCTATATATGCCACTGGAAGATAAAACTGCATCAAGTTAATAATGAAATTACTCAGAGTTCACAAACTTGTCAGGGCAGAGAGATAACATTGCCTCACCTAAAGTGGGTTTGCATTATGTGAGTTACTTCTTATTAGTAAATACATTATGCAATATTCCTTAACAATTTATAATGACTTATATGTGAAGAGAATGAAATAGTGAAGAAAGCTCACAGGTGTAGAAGTGAGATAAGGAAGGTGCAGAGAGTGCAGAGAGTTCTGCTATAGGGCAGCTGCTCTTATTCTCTACTCAAAAATTCTCTGAACCTATGGTAGGTTGTTTGCTGTGAAATGGTCAGCCAAGCTGCTGCATGGGATTGCACTGTCTGGTGTTCTATAGCAATGAGCTGAACATATATAGTACAGATAACAAATGTTCCTGAATCTTTCTGTGGTAACATAACAAGGAAAGAGCAGCTACAGTGTGTAGAAGATAGAGGTTAGTACTCATTAGCTAAGCAAAAATGACAAAACTCTGAATTTCAAACTGTGGACAATTTACCATGGCCAGCAAGTGAATACAAAGACTTGAATACCTTGTCAAAAGACAACTTAAGATTCACTGCTCTACTCAGCATTTCCTGTGTTAGCAGGTCCTAATTTGCTGCATGGGTCCTCTCTACTTGTTGGCATCCACTCTGACTATCTGCAAGCTTGTATTCTTCCTCAGCAATAGAGGACTCCACCAGGCAGTCTCAAAACTGGGCACTACTGTTCCCAAAGCCCTCTGCAGGGCTCTGAAGTTCAGGTGCCTCCTCTGTAAAAAGGGTTGTGACACTGGTTGTGACAACCTGGGTTGGTCTGCTTTGGAGATTAGTGTACAATAAGTCTTCATTTTTCCTGGGAAGATTATCTCAATCACAGATTGCCTTAGGTGTGGACACATATGAGACTGCTCTGTGTGTCATCGTGGGATTGTTTGGATTAGTTTGCATGGGTGTAGCACCATATGAAGAGAGCTGCATTGCTTCTGGTTTTCCTGAACTCACATGCCTGACCCTGAAAATCCTGGTGAGGTGGTTATCTGTGACTCTGCAATGTTTCATTTTGCCTTTTTCTTTAAACCTGGCTATCTATTATTCCTCATAGTAGAAACTGTTAAGGAATCTATAGATTCCTTATGGATTCTAGTACCTATCCAGATGTCTGTGACAGTGTGCATGCTGTCCTTGTCACAGACTGTACCCAAAGACCCAGCCACTTCTACTGTGGAGAAAAACATAGCCTCCAAACATGAAATGGATGTAAGTGGCATATGTGTAAATGGAAACTGATAGGGTGGTAACTGTCACAAAGATGCAGAAAAATGGAAGAAACAAGTCCCACTTCTCCAGAGACTTCTCCAGTTCAGTCCAGGGCTGCCCGTGAGAGAGAAAAAGTACCTTAGCAGATTCAGGCTTCAGGCTTCAATTTCCCTGTCCCTAGAGCCAGATTGTCTGGGGGTTTGAAATTTGGAGCTGGAGCTTTCTTCTGTGGGCTTATATTTAATGAGAGGGGTTGGTGGTTCCCCTATGACAGGGAAAACAGAAACATTGCTCTGTCACAGCTGAGCACAGCAAATTATTTCCTTCAGATTGTGCTGCCACTGCCATGTTGTTGAGCAAGAGAAGTCTGCCTGGTTCCCCCATTCCCTTCCCAAAGTCACAAACTTGGCAAAGGTTTTAAATAAGTTGAAGACTGAGTACCTCTTCCACTTCGTCCGATATTTGCTATAACACATGACATGGCATCGCATAGCAGTGCCATACTCCAGCCTCACATTTTTCTACAGCCTTTACCGCACCTCTAGTCTCTGATACTTCTGGAAGGGTTCTGTGTGTTTGTGGGAAGCCACTTGTGATTTCTAGAACAATGTGTTTCTGTGAAAGAATAAGCTCCAACAAACTGAAAAGAAGTCTGTATTTTAAAAATGTAATGAAATTTTAAAAGGGTTATAGAAAACTGAATCATTGACTGGATTGGATGATCTACGTGAAATAGAGAACAATATTCAATTTGTCTAAAACCCCAAGTTCTTCTCAAAAGGCACTACAGAATAGCATTCAGAGGGACAAGGAAAATTAGAAAACCACCAACATAGTTCATAGTTGTAGGAAACTAATTCACACAGGATGCAGCAAATATGGCATAACTACAGCACCACAGTCTGTTCTTTATATATCACCAAAGCCTTTATTTCTTTGAAGATAGGTAATTGTATGGAATACAGTACTTTTGTCTTCTAACCTACAGTTCTTCTCCCCAGTTGCTCTACACTGCAGAATGTAATGACTACAATGAAAGCAGGACTCCTTCACTTTAGTTGTTTTTCAGAGACTGTCAGTGTATCTGATAGGCTGAAACTGTCATAGTGAAAGAGAATGCATTTTCAAAGAGAAAAGCAATTGAGAAGTCTTGACAGATCTCTTGATTATTTGGATTTCTCGGAAAAAGAGATTGCTTTTATTTAAACAAATAAAAAAGAAGAAAAAAGAAGGTAAATAATCTAAAGGCAAAATCTGAATCCCTGGTATCATTATCTCTGCAGGATTGCTACCAAGTTCACACTTCCAGTCCACCTATGGTATTCATATCTTTTAAAAATCCATGAATCTAGAGGCACTAATTCAAAGTACAACCAGTAAAACTGTTGCAGGGAGCCTGGTAAGTACCAGCTTTATCTTCAGGCACTTGTCTGAAGCTCATCCTTCCAAGAGCAGAGCCTCCATTTTCTAGTCATTCCAAGAGAAAAAGATGTAAGCACTATCTTCAGTCTTTCTGCTGCACCGACAAAGAAGAGGACTATACTTACATGCCCGAGCACCAGTGAAACGTAAGCAGTTTCCAAACATAAAATGAGTTTTATGGCATTGCTCCAGCAGAGGGAAGCACTTGCTGCAGAAGAGGTCTATCCTTCCCATCACTGCATGTCGAGGCATTACCAGTTCCCTGGCATCACCAGAACTCCTAGCCTGGTGTTACGTTTTCCTCACTGAACAACGAACGCAACATGGAGGATTGCTATCTCATCCGTTTTTCAGTATGAGGTCAACAAAATGCTCTCGCTCATTTTTAGGACTTCAACCCTCACGTGCAGGAGGTAAGAACGTGGTCCAAAATTTGCCCCAAACTTGTTACAGATATACATAGTTACAGCTAAGAGTGGGAACTTCACCCATAGATACCCTAACATCTGAAGACCTAGAAGCAAAGCTTGGCCTTGTCATTATTATTTAACATTGGCTGAAATCTAGTCCGTTCCAAGAGTATTTTTTGATTTTGAAGAAGAGTGACTGTGATGGGTCACTCAAGGACTTTATTGACTCTCTGCTCTGTGAACAAACATAACCTTATAACTGCCAACAATATGCAGGGTCACTTATGTCCAGTCTTAAATAGAATCCCTCTCACTGATTCATGAAGCTCTTAAAAATGTTCAGGTTTGAGCACAGCTTTAATTCTCCAATAGTAAGAAACTTTGTTCTCGTTTCTAGTCTAATTTTTCTCTCTGCTATTATATGCAGAGAGATTTGGTTTCCAAATCATGGATAGCAATTAGCAGTTGAGCATATCCATCTCCCTGAGCCAGTTTGGCTATGTCCTGCTACTTGTCATATTCTATCTTATGTTCTATGCTATAGTAACAAATGAAGAAAAGGTGGCTTTCTTTATTATTTTTATTTATTTATTTATTTATTTAACCATCCTTGGATCATTCCTGTGTTTATGTGGGGTTTTTTTTGTTGTTGTTGTTGTTTTTTTTCCCTCAAGTCTTTCAGCTCTTTTTAACTGGATTGGACTTTCTTAAGTGTTTGGGATATATCCCGCTCTTCTGTAAGACAACTTTTGCTGTGGAACTTCTCTGTCTTCTACAGCTCCCCTTCCTTTGCTTAAAGATAAAATGTACCTCATTGAAAATATTATTATTCCAGTGCTGGAGCTATGGGGTGGAGGGAACTGGGGTATTTAAATGCTGAAGAAGATAGATGGGTTCAGATTTGGCAATGTCTAAGCATTGGCAAGAGATATGCTTTCACAATGTCAGAGCCTGACTGGGATCCAGAAATCAATTGGGTTTTGGCCTAATCTTCCTCTGGGCTTTATCCATTTGCGTGTTCAGAGGATGTCTTATACACACTGACAAGTCCAGTCTTCCCACAAATTGTATGCTAGCTGCTATATTCTCCATCCAGAAAATATTCAGATGAATTGTTATTCTTTCCATTATAAGTAGCATTTACTTTCCTGGATAAAACAGTAAAGCAGTAATGAGATCAGAAACATGACTCACAGTTGTTTCCATTTGTGTTCTTCAAGAGAGATGCAAAGCTTTCCTCCCTGAATTGTCATTATAGCCTCCCAAGTTCCTGTATTGCTGCAGCGCCTTCAAAGTTCCCGTGTGTTCAAATCAGTACGGATTTGGATTTGACCTTGGACAGAGGAAGAATTAAATTCTGTTTCTGCTTCCAAGGCGAGCGATCCAACCACTCACATACACTGGTGCTATCACTGCCACAGGGCGCTCATTTCAGACAGTCGTTAAAGACAGCTCCAGAACGTAGGGAATGGTAATCTCCAAGGATTAGCCCCAGACCAGGCCAGGTAACTGCTAGAACGTGCCTGATAAAAATGGCTGGATAAAAATTCATCCCGACCTGGCACTCGTCTGACCCAGCATTTTCTGAACCAAGCCGGGATATTTGCTGAGAGCAGCCAAGACCTGCCGCCCTTCCGCGGGCGACCGGCCCGGCGCTGCGCCTCTCAGCGCCACCGCCAGATGGCGGCAGGCGCCGGCCAGGCCGTGCCGGGCACGGCTGGGAGCCGCCCCTCGTGCCGTCGCTCGGGGCTTGGAGGTGTGCTCTGGAGCTGCCTGGGGACCGCCCGCCTCGGAGCCGCTGGGCAGGGTCTTTTTTGGTCTCTGTTACCTCCTCCTCCCTGCCTCGCGTATTTTAATTAATAGAAATGGAGAAATAACCGGTGCTGGACCTGAACTGCAGTCTTATCTGCTGCGAACCCCTCAGGCAAGAGCCAGTTAAGAACAGTCATGGCCAGAACCGTGTGTGTGTGGGGGGGGGTGCCCAGAGCGGGGGCTGGGGCTTCATGCTGCCGTGTCCGAGGGTAGCGCGGTGCTGAATACCCACATATTGGCCTTCAGGGCTACAGGGGCCCTGCTAAGGGTTACTTCTCAACATCTGATCGAGGATTTTACACCTGGATACCACGTACTTAAAGCAAGCAGAAAATAGATTGAAAACACTGTAGTCTTATTGAAAAAAATAAATAAATAATAAAAATGTAAAGGCAACTCCTGATCATTTCTCATCCGCCTGCAGGTTTCTGAGTGCCACAGCTGAGGTGCGGAAAGGACAACAACTTCTGAGGGCCTGATGGTATGCTAACCCATGCCAAAATAACTGGCACAAACAAGGTACTGTCATGGAAAAATCTCTTGCCCCACCTAAAGCCTTGCTAGCAGATTCATGTGCAGGGGTGTGGCCCCTAAGGACAGTTTATTTGCTCGTGGTAAATAATTTCACCTGGAAAGCCCAGTTGCTAGCTGTACTGGTTTAAAGCTTTCTTTCCGTGTGGGGGGGGGGGGGCAAGGTATTGATAATTGTGGAGGCAGCTTCTCATCTATAGGCTATAGAAGGATAAAGAAGGGTTTTCAAATGTGCCAGGTCTATGAATATTAGGAAGGTGCATGGTGGGTGTGTGTACTTCTGCAGCTTTCCTATAGAACTGTTAATATGGCAGTAACTTAGCCCTGAGATGCTCCAGAATCCTTGATTTGCACCTTTCCACATGGTGTGCTGAGCTTAGCAGACTTGCTTATGAAAATGCCTCTTTGAGATGTCCTGGGTGATATGAGTTGGCTTTATGCCATGGGTGAATTTTGTGGCTGAGATTGCATCTTTATTAGCCTGACTACCAGAGCAAAGTATAGAAACTTACATGCATGGCCCTTTTTTCAGTCCCAGAATGTGCTTTTTTGTTACCTATTTTCTAAGTGTGGAAATAGTTCCACTAGCTCTAAATTTATACCTACAAAGCAAAATATTTTTCAGGGATACTAGTGCATACAACAAAATGATTTGGTGACTAAGACCATTAAATACGTTGTGGCAAGATTCTGGGCTAACTAGTTTTGCAAAAAGGTTGCAAGCGGGGCATGTCATCTGTCTGTCCTTTGTCTGTCCTGCAACTTTGTTTAGAGCTGTGTTGTTTATTGTTTATCTCTGAAAAATCTCTGGCAGGCCTGTGCTGGTTTTGGCTGCAGTGGAATTAATTTTCTTCCTAGTATCTTGTGAGGTGCTGCATTTTAGACCTGTGACCAAAACAGTATTCATAACAGAGGGATGTTTTAGCTACTGCTGGACAGTGCCAAGGCCTCTGTTTCTCATGCTAGTTAGTGTGCTGGGGGTTACACAGGAAATTGGGCAGGGCCACAGTGAGGATGGCTGCCACGACTGACCAAAAGGAAATTCCCTGTGCTGTACTCAGTATTAAAAGCTGGGGAAAGTAGAACAAAGAGGGACAGATTTTTGTGGCTCTGCTGTTTGTCATCCCAAGCAACCGTTATGTGTGATGAAGCTTTGCTTTCCTGGAAATAGATAAATATATCTACCTGAAGATGGTAATTAGTGAGTGAATTGCTCACTTTGTGTGTGTGTGTGTGTGCAACTGCTGCTTTAACTATTAAAGGTAAAATTGTCTTTGTCTTAACCCACAGTTTCTCTCTTTGGCCCTTCCAATTCACTCCCTCATTTGGCTGGCCAGAGCTTGGTTGCACACCAGGATCGACCCACTTCTAGGTCTTGCAAACACAAAGCCTCCACTTGGGTTTACACAAAGAAGGGGGAAAAAAAGGGAATAAACGCATAGAAACAAAAATGTACTTAAGGAAATTGCACAATGTGCCTTGGCTTCTTTGCTTTTTACTAGTGAAATACTGAGAAAGGGCAGATGAGAAATCTTTTCTTTACTTTCAGCTCTCTGAGTATCTCAAGTTCTTAATGACTGCCTTTATTCTGCAAGTGAGAGAGTGAGCTGAGGCCCTGGGCTCAATACTGCATCTGATCAGCAGAAGCTCTTGCATTTTCCTTCACTCCAACCTGCCAAAAGTTGCTTCTGCTCCCTAAATGCAAAAGTATATATTCAGTCTCGGGTTTCTGCTGCTCCGTGTTTTGATGAACTTGCCTGAAGTTTGCCTCACTTGTGTTGATTAAATTTTTCCTGTAAAGGAAAATTCATGGCAATGCTGAACACCTCACAGATAAAACTAACCAGCTAGATGACCCGTGTAAAATTATTTAGCTAGAGACTGTCATTTTGATTAATGGGAATCAGATGAGAGAATAAGCAGCCCTTGAGATCAAATGCAAAATCATGAGATGGCCTTCATAAAGTGCTGCAGGGGTCTTATTTGAAAATGAATTTAAATGTATTGATGAATGTGAGCCTGAACAGTGTATGTGCTCACTTACATTTACTTGCAGAGCCAAGAACACTTCAGACTTGTGTACTAACCTCAGTTACACATCACACTTGTGCTCCTTCCAGGCAGCCTGCCAAGTTTAGCCTTACTGTATGTTTATAAATCATTATGAGTGACTCCACTTGATTTACATTCCTACGTATGGAAGTAGCATGTGGATTTCACCTGCTGCTTGTTTCTGGCTTGGCATTCATTACATACCGGAAGATTCGCATTGAGTCTGCCACTACTGGATAATCTAAGCTGACTAATTTTGTACTTGTTCTGTTACTGAAAAGATGCAGAAAAAATTAGGTATATCTGACCTGTGCTCTGATGCTCTTATGACCTCAGCATATAATTTGGAAATGAAGTAGTTGAGAAAAAAAATGGGAGTGAATGGGGAGTTCGGTGTGACTTTGAACAGATTCTCAGTCATTTGCTTTCCGTGAAGCTGTAATTGGTGGGTGACTTGTTGTCTGTGTTTTCCTGCATTGCTTGCAGCAGCTTTAAATAATCAAAAAAACTGCAGTGGATTCAGATAATCTGAAAGTACTTTCCGGTCTGATTGTGAAGACGTTTTCAGTCAGTGGGTACCCTTCCTGTGTAGGCTAGCACTGCTTAGCAGCTGTTGTATGGGAAAACTCAAGAATTCCTTATTGCTTTAATAAGTGGAAAGGTGGGAGTGTCTCCTTGTCTCGGAGTGTTTGCTGGCCAGCGGAATCTTAGGTGCTGCCTTGGCTTTCCCGCTCAGTAGTGTGACACATCTCTGCCAAGCAGCTTTTGTGGTTTAGAGGATGAATCAAAGGATTTCCCCTGCAGCTCCTGGTGATTTTTATAATTAGCTGCAATGCGTCTTGGCAGCCGAAACACTTCTGTGTTTCCTTTAGGTCTACTCCTGCTCTGACATTGGCAAAAGCTACCTGAGGCTTGAAACTGAAGCTCTGCATGTATTCCATTAGGCAGAAAATCAGGGAGAGATTTGCGGAGTGGTATAAATAATAAGCTCACAGTAATAGAAACAAATAGAAAACAGGAAGAAATAAATTGGTTTGCATGATGTTCTAATGAAATTTTTAGCAAGCATGTGGATTAAATGGGAAATTCCTGTCTTGGTACTTAACTGCAAACGACTTTCTGTCCCTGACTTGAGTTACTTTCCTTGTTGATATTTTTACCATGCTTGCTGCTACAAGATTTCCATTTTTAATGGATAACATTCAGACTGCCTAGTTCAGATGCTTAGTTGAACTGACTTTCTACTTAGTACAAGACTTTCTGATTTCTTTACTACTTGGAGCAATGGAGAGGGCACTGGGTAGCCGAGTAAAAAGATCAGTTCGCTTTTAGGAGGTCCTTCCCAGCTAACTCAGCTTAGTGTCTCATGCTCTTTTGCAGAAGACAAACACGAGTAGTAATCAAATAAGACTGGAACAAATCTGGCCATCTGCCGTGTGCTATGGTGACCAGAAGTTAGCAGATAAGGAAATTTACAAATCTAGTTGCTTGTTTTGGTCTGTATATATATTTTTTTTCCCAGGAACTCTTCATCTGCTATAGCAGATAGCTTTCTGATAAATGCTAACAAAGTTATGAAGAACAGAGCTGTTTTCTTAATGATGAAAAACACAAAAGTAAAATGCTAGGGAAAACAAGCTACAACTGGTTCATCCTCTTAATGGATTTTCATTATAGCCATTTACTGGAATATTTGGCTTTGGATCAGTCAGGGTCCTTGAACATGCATGCTTCATCTCTTTTGGACACGTACTTAGACTGCTGTTTTTTAAGGCAGACAGGAGTAATGTGACCTGATCAGTGCATAAACTATGAATGGTAATTGAGACGATTTTGCTTAAAAAGAGCCATAGGTATGAGGAAGATACTTACTGGTAGGAGATTCTGCATTGCTGAATGTCCACAGGAAATTATTTGGTGTTCCCCTTTTTATCTTTAGTGTGTTTTCCATCAGGCTTAGGACTGAGTTCATTTCTGTGTCCAGTGTTCAGTGCAGTCACTGAGGATCTTAGGCCCTGACCACACTGCTCTTCAGGCTCCATTGTTACAACCCTGGCAGAAGCCGTAGATTTCTCTCCTTTTTCACATGGTATTGAGAAGGAGCCTGGTCATTCAGCAATTGCTTCTAAACGTGTTGCTTGCTCAGTTGGCCAGAGTGCATAGTGGGTCTGAGAGCAGCACTGAAGTGCCAAGATTTTTGAAGAGATTTCCTTTGAGGTTCGCTAGAAAAAGAAAATTCTCAACAGACTTGAGGAAACATTGCATGGCATCAGTAACAGGGTAAAATATCTGCTCTTGTAAGTGTGTACTTGAGAATGACAAAAAATAGATCATACAGTATTCAGAAGGCCTAAGGCCAAATGCAGTATAACACTGCACAGCCATTCTGCTCTAGAGAGGTTGTGGGTTGGCTGCTCTGTCTCAGTCTTGGGTCAGGTGCTTGTAATCCTTAGAAAAATACTTCAAGTGACAACTAAAGGCAGAGGCTAAACTTATTGCTGTAATTTATTTGTAGCCCCTTGTCAAAAGCTTTTGTTTCTGCACATTGAGAACCCCAGTAGGTCAGTGCTGGGAGGCAGGCACCTTGATTTTTGGATGGCAGCAAGTTCCAAGGAGAGGGTAGAAGGCTCCTGCTGTTGACCTGGGGAAGATGCAAGGCCTCTCTACTCATCTCAGTCATAATTAATTGCCTGATTCTGCAGAGCAGAAAGCTTCCCTTAAACAGCTTTTACTATTTTCCCTTGCTGTTTTGCAACACACACCAATTTTGTGCACCAGCACTGCTCAAAATTAATTTGGCTTGTTACCCCTGAACAACTGCTGGGTGTCCCTAGCTGGCTGGTTGCTTTTTGGCTACTGCTTAAAAAGTGAGTCCTTGCGCAAAGAGTTTGGAAGGAAAAGAGCAGTAGAAGAGACTGTTATCTGTGTTTTCCCACAGCTAAAAAATAGGATTGACCATGCAAGCTCTATTTACTAACATTTGTGCTGTTTGTTTATGAAGCCAGGTAAATAGTAAATGTTTGTACAAGGGAAAAGTTCACCCCAACAGTTTTTAAGCTTTGTTTTTGAAACCTATTTAATCATTAATAGGTTGGACACCTCTCCTATGAAGAAAGGTTGAGGGAACTGGGCTTGTTTAGCTTAGAGAAGAGAAGGCTCCGGGGAGACCTCATTGTGGTCTTCCAGTACTTGAAGGGAACATACAAACAGGAGGGAGAACGGCTGTTTACAGGGGTGGATAGTGATAGGACAAGGGGAAATGGTTTTAAACTGAGACAGGGGAGGTTTAGGTTAGATATTAGGAGGAAGTTTTTCACACAGAGGGTGGTAACACACTGGAACAGGTTGCCCAAGGAGGCTGTGGATGCCCCATCCCTGGAGGCATTCAAGGCCAGGCTGGATGTGGCTCTGGGCAGCCTGGTCTGGTGGTTGGTGACCCTGCACATAGCAGGTAGTTGGAACTAGATGATCGTTGTGGTACTTTTCAAGCCAGGCCATTCTATGATTCTGTGATAAAAATAGAATTGCTTTCTGTGGTAACTGCTTTAATTGTAAAATGTCTCGAGGATCACATAGGAAAATGTAAACATACTCAGTTTAGACAGACAAATATTTTGGGCTGTTTTGCAGTCAGATGAGCAGAGACAGAGCACACCATGGTTTTAAGTCCAGTGTGGTAACAGTAAATTATGTTGCACAAGCTGAATCCTTGTGATCTTTAGTAGAGCTAAAATTGCTTATATTACAGTAAGCAAGGGGTTGTCCAAGGAACTTTTTTTTTTTTTTTTTTTTTTTTTTTCTGGGAGGCATAGCTGATGATGCATGTTTATGGCACAGGCTGTGCTCACCGGTGCCTGTGTGAGTTGCTGTGAAACAAGGACAGTTCCTGGCACAATGGGCATTGCTGTGGCAATTTCAGATGCTAGCAGAGAGCTTCTGTCAGGAGCAGTGCTAGCTCTCTGCTTGGATAAATAACTGTAACTTTGACGAGGCAACGAGTGAGGCCTCGGACCTTGGAGTGAGACCTAGCAGGCAATCTGGTATGTGCTGTGGAATTAGAACTGTTCACTTTCTGCTGGTTTCTCAGCTTGCACAGAGGTTACAATAATGTCACAAGCAGTAGCAAGCACCCAGCATTCACAGCAAGAAAAGTGTGATGGAAAAACATTACTGTTATTTTGGATATTGCTTCTCCAGCAGAATGGATACAAAAGGTGGAGCTGAGGAAGAGTTGGAGGAATCTTGCAAAGCTTTTGATCCCTATTCCATACCTGAGGTTTTCACGGCTATATGGTGCTAAGGAGCAAGTCCTTTTCTTAAAACCTAGCTTAGACCAGGAAAATCTGTATCAGCTACACTGATTCTAGAGGTTTTCAAAAACAGAAGTCTGTACTTTTTCTTCCCTTTTCTTTGAACTAGAAAAAGGAAAAGAGAGTGAGAAATTAAGAACAGTTCAGTATTATCATTGTATACTACATACACAATTTACCAAAATTATTTATTGTTTCTAGATAACACTAAACATGAAAATGACTTCCTACGCTTACTGCTATTTGATCCTGGGCTGATGGAGCTTGAAACCTATATGCAAAACCAAAACAGCAAACTCTTAGCTTATTGCCTTGTCTTCCCCTTAAGGAGACCATTGGTATTTCGCATGGACAATGGGAGATAGTGGAATGGTTTTAAATCTTTGACTTTGCAAAAATGAATCACATCAAACAAAAACCTGCAGCTAATAAAAAATATGATGCTTGGAAAGTTAATATTCCACTGTATGGATGAACCACATTTCTTATTTGAAAGGAAAAAAAGGATTTGTTTTCAAACTTCATAGAACATGAGCATTTTTCTACCATCTAGCATAGTCTAGGTCAAGAAGTATCATCTAACTTTTAGCATTATTGTTGAAGAAAGACAGGCTTGTTTGAAAGATCTATACAGTCACTTGAGAGTTTCCACAGCACTTAGTAAACGTCAGTTGTTCTTGTACATGATTTCTACTCAAGCTGTGGCACAGTTCTATTTAAATTTCTTTTGCTTCACTTTTCTATCACTTCTCTCCATGTTATCCTGCATCTTGTATTAGGCAGTTATCATGTTTTCCTCATCTGACTAACTTCCCACACTGTACAGATTCTCAGTCTGCAGTCCGTGTTGTACTATGTGCACAGCTCAAGCTGTATTTTTGCAAGCCATGTTTGTATTTTTCCATCAGCACATTCTCTTTGTGCGGTAATTTTTCCGGAGCTGCTGTAAGTCAGACCACAGGTGTATCCTGCACTCAGATGCCTGTTTCAGTCACTCCTTTGAGAACCCTGTCACTCCCTCTAATTTGTAGGCAGCAAGCCACATTTACAATTACAGTTCCTTTTCCAAAATGGTGTGTGCCCACAACCTAGCTATCAGTTTCATCACCATTAGAGTTCATTTTTGATAGTTAGACTTCCTGTTTTTCAAGCTCAGAAGAGCACTGCTAGACTTCCATCACAGCATTTACCTTCTATCTTCATGACTTTGCTTAGTTTGTAAAGTGGATGCTAGTTTTCTGGTAGTGGTCACATCAACTGTACAAACAGAGGTGCTGTTGTGCTTAAGAAATGTATGTTCTTTTGTCCTCAATGCACTATTACTTAGTTCTAATAACCTCCCACATTGTTTTCAAAATCATAGACTTCAAGATTATAGGTAGGCTTGTGTTTTAGTATAGCCTATATATATAACCTTGCTTTTGGCTGCATTGAGTCCATTAAATGTGGCTAACCAAAGTTTAATGAAGTATTAAAGACTGAGAAAGTGTCAGTTCTCTTACTGCTTGGATCTTCTATGTGATTAATAGTTGCCTCTTGTCGAAATCTTTAGGTAGAGTAACAATTTGATGTGGAAGTATTTTGTTCCTTGCTGACTCTTTGGCTTGCTGAAGCCACCACACCTGATCAGCTGCATATAATTAGAAAATTTTAAGGCCAAACATGAACATCCTTGAGGATAATAAAAATGCTCTCAACATACTACTGTTATAGTATTGCTGGAAATTAATGTGTTTTCCTTTCTTATCAATTCCAGAACTTGGCTAAGTAACCAGATAAATTATTTGCATATAAAATAAAGTTATTAGCTTTTTTCCCCTTCTTTTTTTTTCCAGTTGTGATTATCCTGAGAAAACTTTGAAAGTATATCTTATAAAGATGAACAAGGACTGCTTGCAAACTGTATCAGTTGTGAATTAAAAACAAGATTAAAAGGAAACAACAAATGCATCGCAAATACATTTGCCCAGAAATTAGCTACTATTTTGAAACTTAAATCTACCACTGAATCATAGAATGGTTTGGGTTGGAAGGGACCTTTAAGATCATCTAGTTCCAACCCCCTGCTGTAGGAAGGGACACCTCCCTCTAGACTGGCTTGATAAAGCCCCATCCAGCCTGGCCTTGAAAGCCTTCAAGGAGGGGACATCCACAACCTCTCCAGGGAACCTGTTCCAGTGTCTCACCACCCTCCCATTTTCTTTCTAATATATGATCTAAACCTATCCTCTTCCAGTTTAAAGCCATTTCCCCTTGTCCCAGCATTCAAAAAAAGTGCTTTCCCAGCTTTCCTTTAGGGCCTCTTCAGGTACTGGAAAGCTGCTATAAGGTCCTCCTACAGCCCACTATTCCCCAGGTTGAAGAGCCACAACTCTCTCAGCCCCTCTCCCTCCCTGTAGGGAAGGTGCTCAAGTCCTCTCTTCTTTGTGGCTCTCCTGTGGACCCATTCCAACAGCTCGATGACATTCTTGTGTTGAGGGCCCCAGAACTGGACACAATACTCCAGGTGAGGTCTGATGAGAGCAGAGTAGAGGGGCAGAATCACTACCCTTGATGCGCTGGTCACACTTCTTTTGATGCAGCCCAGGATATGGTTGGCCTTCTGGGCTGAAAGCATGCATTGCTGGCTCATGTTGAGTCTTTCATCAGCCAACACCTGCAAATCAGGGCTGCTCTTGAGCAATTCTCTGTCCAGTCTGTACTGGTTCTTGGGATCATCCCATCCCAGATGCAGGACCTTGCACTTGGCCTTGTTGAACTTCATTAGGCTGGCATGGGTCCAGCTCTCAATACTGTCCAGGTCCCTCTGCATGGCATCCTTTTCCTCTAGCCTGTCAGGCAGCTTGATATTGCCACTCCAATTTGCGTCATCTAAAAACTTATTTATCATGAAATTTTATCCTGAAAATGCAACTTGATTACAAGAATCTCAATACCGTATGCTACGATCACAAGTAACATTAGCTAGGAAAGTGATGCCTTTTTTCAAGTGCAAGAGAGAAATTAATTACTACACAACTGAACTACAAGTGGAAGGTTAAAAAATATGATTATATGTGCAGAAAGGGGATTGCAATGACCGAAGAACTGGATGAAATGAAGTTGATTTATGATTTATTAATCAAGTATGATTTATTAATCAAGTTCTCAAATTTAATCAGCAGTGACATGATCGTGGTATGTGTCTTTGCACAACTACTGAGGCAAAGTTTGTTGCACACACCAACAACTGGCAAATAAAACCAGAGAAAATGCAAGTCAAATATAAAGATGCCTTTCTTTTCAAGGAATGTTGGTTAGCAGCAGAAACAAACTAATAGGGGAGTTGGAACATCTTCGCTCTTCTGTATGGAGGACATACAAGATGAACAATCAAATAATCTTAGGGCAGGAATAAGTGAATAAAATTCAGTGGCCTACAGGAAAAATAAGGATGCTATTCATTGGGATGAATACATCAGTAGTCATCAGTGTGAAATATTTGATGGTCATTTCTCATTTTAAAATCTATGACTGCAACTAAGATATTCTGGAGGATGAATACTCAAAGAAAAAGCCAAAGCCCTGCAACAAATAAATTACCAGAATATAAAAAGATATTGCTAAATTTCTTCCTTCAAAATTACACTATGTATTGGAGGTTATGAGTATTAAACACAATAGAAAAGTTTTCTCTTTTGTTGTTTCTCCTTGAAAACTAAACATATAATTATTGCGATTTACTCCGATGTTCTAAAGAAAAAAAAGAGAAGTCTGTTAAGGAGAAGAGGGTCCAACAGGCTTTGAAAGGGTCACCTGCCTCAGTAGATAATTTCTAGAATGTCTGTTAATTTTACCATCCTAAGTAAACATTACAGATTGTGGAGAAAAAGTGAACTTGTATTGAAAGTAAGCCCTGTTTTGGACATCAGGTAGGAAAATAAAGCTCACCAGGACACTTTCTGAGTCTGCTGTGGTAAGTGGGATATACCTGGAAAAGCACTGGCGAGCCTAGAGCAGACTTCTCCATCTGAGCTAGTCACGCTAGCCTGCCATTAAAGTCACTAGGGAGGAACAGTCACTTGCAGGACGTGAGTCATTTCACCACGAAACAGCTGCTTATACTGCTAGTGGCCAAGGCTGGGTGAGGCACAGTCTACCCAGTAAGACTGCAGGTGTATTACCACTAAGTTCCACCACACCATATTTTCACTCAGAGTAAAGTATGAGTAGTGCTTGCCACTTTCTCCCCCATGTTTTCTGAACCTGCATCTGTACCTGTTAGAAGAAATTTTGTTGGATGTGTATCTGAGCAGCAGTAGGGAAGGGACCACGTAATTCCAGTTGAGTCTTTCATGAAAAACAGATCAGAATGTCTTCATTAAATAGAACGTAGATAAAACAAAGAAACTATATACTGGAGATACCCTTTACTTCCACAAAAAAATCAACTGTATCCATTAAAACTAGCAGGAATGAGACATAAAAAAGGCTATGTTGTGTCAAGATACGTGGCACATCCCAGCAAAATATCATATTGTTGCTTTTTATTGCTAAAAATAATAGATTTCAAACCAAAATATTTTGCTTTAGTAGCAATTACAATATGAAAACTCGAACAGCACCCTCTTCACAGAGATTTTTATTTTTTAAAAATAAGGTAATCTGACAACCATTATATTTTACCTGAGAGGTCTATATTGGGAGTTGAAATCACCAATATCATGCCTGGAAGTTATTGTAAATATCATGAATAGGTTGTTCAACTGTGACGGTTCTAAAAACTTCCAATACATTAAGATATGTTTGCTCCGCTGAGTCCATCATTCTCTTTGGCAAAGCAAACAGGGTTTTGTGGTTTACAGTATTCTAGAAAATTGCTGTTCAGTCTTGCATTTCTACATGCAGTCCCCATTGTTCCTGAAATTGCAGCAGACACATTTCTTGGTCCTCAGATGATTCTTCAGATACCTGTTTTTCATACAGTCTGGACAAAATTCCTTCTTTGTTAGGACCATCACACCTAAATACTCCTTTACACACCTCATTTTCAACACTGAACCAAGTAGGAATATACAATCTGCCAGTGTCTGGGTCCCAGTCCACCAGTATGGTCTGTTCACTCTCATTCTCTGTGACTCCGTGTGCTATTTTTCCCAGCTGATGATAAGATGCCTGCCCAGATTTTTCATCATCCAAGTCCACCAAGTTGATATGGGTCTCACCTAGCAATTCATCTGCTGCATCAGCCATCTTCAGTTCCTCTAATTCCTGTTCCAAAGAAGGGTCTGTTGCCCTCACCTCCAGTTGGGGGCAATATGCCTTTCCTGTATTAAAGTTAACTAAGTTTCCCAAAGCAGTCTGTGGCTCACCTGGTCCCCCGGGCGCAGAAGTCTTCTCTGTCAGACTGAGTTCTTCTAGGTTTTGGCCAGGACCGAAGTCTTCAGCCCTTACACCAAGTTCATACTCTACACTCCCTCCGTTTTTTTGTTTCAAAGTATTCTTTGTTCCAGTTTTGTCCCCCTCAGCTACAATGTCCTCTTCTTGTGAAATCACTTCATGAGAAATATCCAGCAAGTATTTTATTTCTGGCACTTCTTTTGGAGACAAATCTCTCCCTTCAGTGCCACTGTAAACAGTATAATAACGGGGGCTTTTCATTTCTGATGGATGAACGGATTCCTGAGACGGTTTGTACTCATCCATGTTAACTGTGATAAGGTTGACCACTATTTTTTCACAAGGTATAAAAACCTTTTCTTTGCATTTATCAGTATAGTGCCATACCTGGAAAGCAAAAAGTATTTTGATTTAAGTATAATAAAAATACCATATTGCTTCCTCTTACACTACTGTCTGTTTTTAAAAGATGAAGCTTTCTTAGACCATATTAGGAGCGAATAATTCAGTTTAGGGAAAAAGGAAGTTCATCATGTATACCTGTAAGAGTGTTAAAATGCTTCACTTTTATTGTTCTGTCAGAAGTGAAGGTATATTATGATCAGCTCTAATTTCCTTTTTCTCATCTTCTCCATGCCAAAATAATGGTTAGAGCAATTCTGTCAAAATTCTGGTTTTGTTTCCACCAGCATAAAATCAAGTGACTCTGAGAAAACATCAGAACTGCACTTGGGTCAAAGACTACAGAAATCTATTCCACTCTCTTTAACCAGCAAAGAGGAAGTGCAGTCAAAACCACATCCCACAAGCACAGTTGGTTACCATGCTAAGGTGCGACTTACAGAGGATTAAATAATATCAAGTTTCCTCTCAGAGAAGGAAAATATAGCAGTGTACACAACCTGCACTCTGCGTTTGCTCACAGGCTGGATTTATGACTGCAATAAATGATCTAGTTAAATAAACAACAGTATACAATCTTTTTGAAACAATTAGTATTTCTAGCAGATAGAAGCACAGAAGTACAGCAGACATTAAAAACAAATGCAATAGAATAACAGGCATGAGAAGCTGCACTTCAGCATTTCGAATTTGAATGGAGAACTAAGGCCACTAATCAATGCAGTCTGAAAGATTCCCCAGGTCAGAAGTGCCAGATCAAACCAAATTGCTTATTCTGCCTCCCTTGACCACAAGGGATGGCTGTGTGGAATAGTCTGTAGATTGGGAGAAGCAAAACCCATCACTAAAACAGCAGTTCCATATTCATTCATTATCTTAACATGAGCTGAATTAAGAGGTGCAGAAATAAAGCTGAAGCTTTCAAGCTGAACATAAAGTTCACTGGATGCAAAAAAATCCCAACAAAACTCCCAAAAGACCCACAAAAACAATACAATGCTATAAGAGAAAAGAGTCCTGGAGCTGGAGTTTAGTCTACTAGTTGAGTGGGTATTTCTCTTTAAGTAGTCCTCTGGCCGTGGACCCGTCCTTCTAACTTTCCAAACTGTGGCAAACTGCTATCTCCCCCTGCCGTGTCCTGTACCCCAGGAAAGCTGGCAGCTTCTCAGTTGCAGGTGTTTTAGCACATGTCTGACTACACTGCAGCAGCAGCTGCTCTGCTACTTCCTTCTGACCCCTTCATGAAGCAGTCAGTCCCTCTGAAAACACTTCTATCATCTCTGCTGCTCTGGAGTTCCTTAGAAAGATCAAAGTGTTGAAACTACCTCCCTTATATCTCCCCCCACCCCGTGCCGTGCAGACTGGATTAACATACTGCACATCTGTGACTGAGCAACTTGTTTACAAATAGATAGCTGTAAGAAAATTTCACTGGGCTTATGAGATGGAAACAGATAACATTTCTTAGACTTCATGTGTTCCTTCCAAAATTTAACCAACTTTAAAGAGTGGTTCTAAGAAATCTGCAAACGCTTTTACATAGAAAGTGTCTTTGAGGAGTAAAAATAACAGGATTTGCTTGTTGGTAATTTACTGGATACAAAGAAACAGAATCCAGTATATGAAAGAACTCTTGACATTCAGATTAAATAACCTTACTGTGCTAAAACCTTCCCAAATACATGGGAAAATTTGGCAGCACCTAGTAATGATCCAAGAAAATATCAAGGCGATTCTTGCACTGCTGAATTACTTCCTCATCTTGTTTCTGATTTCAACTTTTTGTTCACTAAATCTCTTCTGTGCTTCTTTCTGAATGCATCTGAGGAGTGCTGACTTCTTACAGAATCTGCCTCAGTTCATCTCAGACCTTGCCTGTGGCACTGACCCTTCCCAAGCAAACAGATCTATTCCAATCTTCATTACCCCTGGTCATCTTTTCATATCTAGTCACCCCTGCTAACTGGAATTATTGCTCTGTTTTAATTGCCCAGAGTGGCAACTAGAGATTTCATTTGCAGTTAGCCTTGGTGGAGGAATCCTGGAAAATGCACAACTCTGCTGTGTGATCCAAAGCTGGCAGCATCATCCAGCAACAAAGAATACATACCAGGCTTGTTGGATGCTTCTGTTTGCTGACATGAATGTACCTGTGCACACAGCAGCATGCCACTGAAGTGAAAAGGACAGATAGCACGATAGGCAGAATATATCCAAATACAACTGTTATAGTCTCATCTGTTGTTTTATCTGTTAACAAAGCAAAAGTTTTTGTTGTACTGCTTAGCTTCATAATGTATTCAGACAGTAACATGCACATTTACCATACTGCTTTTTGGACATGGGATGCAAATATTTTAAATAAAACAGGAATTTACAGGAAACTGGGGAAAAAAGAGCTACAGAACAATCTTTCATTATTTTAATCTAAATAATAAATGAAACTATTAAAAGAGTAAAAAAAAAATGTAGAAAGAAGTATCAATCCCTCCCTCTTGCTCTCCTGTTGCTAGTTTCTAACCCCTCAGATTGTCCTAGCTCTGTCACTCAAGCATCATTCAAGGAGAAAAAAAAAGATCTCATTCATTGAGACTCAAGGAGTGCAGAGCCTTTTCTTCAAAGGTACTGCCTTTCAGTCAGCAGGTCCCAACTATGTTTTAAAGTCAAAGATAATTTCAACAATGTGAATGTACAGAGAGGGAATAGACATAAAAAATTACGAACTCATTCACCATTTTTTCTGACTTTGTAATTTGCCAGGTTACACGTACCTTTCAAAGTAGAAACGCAGTGTTCTTTAGAAAACCCACTGTGTAGAAGTGGTGTAGTGACATGGATCTGTGCACTGACACAGTAAGCTGTTCCAGGTTCTAACGAGGGCACAACCAAGGTGCTGTTGCTGATGGAGAACAACCACTAGAAGATACATATAAATAAAGTCTGTCTTTCCTCTTTAACTCCTCACTTACAGAAAGATACAAATTTTATAGATAAAATTTGTCACAAGAACACATTTCCTGAAACATAATAATACTCCAGTAACTGCAAGCTGTATCCTTTTTTTTTCCTAATGAAATCAAAACTCAAGTTCTTTATTATGTCACATAATCTCTGAATATTTTACCTTCCATTCAATCATCATTGTACTACTACTGCACAACGTCATGGTTTATATGAAGTAGGAACACGTATCAACACCAGCCCACATTCTCATGCTGATGTTGCAGTAGAGATAAAATACCACACTAGCCCCTTCCTGATGTGTAGGCAAATGAAAGGCACATGATACAGCTTCTGAAAATCTTTCAAATTTGGATGTTCTGGTAAAGGTAGGAGCCTTAAAATAAGTTTTTATGTAGGTCTTGTAATCCAAAGTAAGTGCTCTTTGTCAAGCTAATGCTAATCTTAGCATTTCAATATAGCCTTTGACAGAATGGGATTTTTTGGTGTAAGAACTTTTCTCCTCTTTTCTGGAAATTCAGGCATTTGCTAGATAGGTGTTGTGTCTGGAAGACAGGAACAGAAGAATGGATATTTTTGTGAATAATCACTAAATGCCTCTTTATCTACTGTGTTTATGGTGGAAATTATTCCTTTATGGAATTTAAATCTGGAGTGATAGATGAATGAAGACTTTCAGATGTGGTGGCAAAGGATGCACTTGGTTGTGATGTGGGGTGAGCCAGACTGGTTGGGGAGTGACTCTGCTGAAGAGGGCTGGGATTAGGCAGCAAGCTGAACATGAGCCAGCAACATGCCCTTGCAGCAAAGGAGGTCAACAGCATCCTGGGCTGTGTCAAAAGGAGAGGATCCAGTAGGCGTTGGGAAGGGACTATGCCCCTCCACTCAGAGCTCATCAGGTCACATCTAGAGTACTGCATCCAGTTTTGGTCCACCTGACACAGAAAGGTGGACAATGATCCTACAATTCCTGTGAAGTTATGAGCCCTATTTCAGTTCTTGGTGTTACAGTGCACAGACTTAATAGGTAAAGTTCTGTAGCATTATCAGAGCTTACTCGTTTCTTTGTCTTTTTCTTGAGGACAGACACGTTGTATTGCAGGCCGGGATATACTTGAAGCAGAGAGATAGATTCTCCATCAGGACTTTTCCACTTCTCAGGAACAGTCAGTGTGATTGAAATAGATTTCTCGGTAGAAGACACATTTACCATAGGTGGACCAATTTTAGCTAGAAAAATAAAAACTTATAAGTAATAGTCAGAAGATTTGACTGTGCAACTTCTTAAAGAGAATGACACTCATTTTTTTGTAATATTTTGGGTAGTCTAAATAGAACCTTGAACAATTTATTTATACTGATATAAAATTATTTTCCACATAAGTGACAGAAACTTCACAGTAAGAAGCTGAACACTGACTTGGATTTTTGCCTAGGAAGTTCTGTGACTTTGCAGAATGTACAACATCTAAACTCAATTTGCTAGAACAAGCTGAATTACCAGTGTATTGTCAGATTATCTGGTACAGATAAGAGATATGATGCTTTAGAGTATGATTACTGTTTGGGTTAATAAGGCCTTTTTAAAATCAGAGTTCTTTATAAAGTGTGTATATATATACATATACATATATATATATATATATATATATATATATATATATATGCGCACCATGCCCTTTTTTCCCTTTGAGTAAAGATTTGTTACAAAAAATTACAAATTTCAATGATTTCAATTACTGCTGCCAGCAGCACAAATCTCAAACAGCAGCAAAAAAATCTAAGCATACATTAAAATTAAAATATCGCATACTATGAAGATGCAGTCTGAGTACACAGTATTAAGCAAGGCCACGAACACCTGGCTTTGTGATTAGCTTTCCTTACTGTCTGTAAGAGGGTTAAATCGTGTCGTCTCTATCCAGTTAGAGCACTTTCCATTTAGGAAGGCTTTCACACTCGCGTAGTATTGCTCTTCATGGTCAGCAGTCTCACTGGAGAGGTCACACCACGTTGTACTGATATTCCTGCATTCTGGCTTCCTAATCCATTTGCCAACACCATATCTGTGTTGAAAGAGAAAGAGAAGGGAGCTGTACAAATGTTCCTGATGTATCATTCACCTGATTACATACAAAGAAATGATAATCAAGCTGATAGTTTGCCTGTTTTGCAGAAGTACTATTTCAAGGAATTCCCAACTTCAGCTGAGATAAAAACATGAGTTTTTAATGAAAACTAAACCAGGTCCTTTTCAAAAACAGCAATAGGTAACTGGGATGTTAGCAGTACCGACTCAAGTCCACATTTGCTTGCATGGATCTCTCAACTTCAGTCTCCACAGCTTTGGCTTAAACCCTAAACACATGAGAACTGAGTGAGGGTAACTACGTAATGACAGAATGTTCTGTAGAATGGCCAGTGGCTCTTTCTGCTGTGTTAAGATGTGTGCTAAGCTGCTGGTCACTTTTTTTTTTCTTGTTTAATGTAAAGACTCCATCTGTAATATGATGTATTTCAAAATCCTTCTTGTTGAAGCAGCACATAAACATGCTACAATAATGCTTCAGTACTGATCTTAAGCACTAGCAGAAGAAATCCAAATTTCCTTGGAAAATTTATGCCTGGATTTCTCAGGAGCACCCACTCCTCTAATTCACATTCTGCTTAGAAGAATCCCAATTTAGCTGCTAATTAATAAGGGTATGTGGCAGACTGCATTTTCAAAGTCTTGCTTTTCTAGCTAACTGGAGATACAGAGGAGTATTTTTGTATTACAAGTGAAAGATGGCCCATAACTATGACTACTCTACTGTGGACCAGCTGACCTGCAGTCAGCACAGCTAACACTCTCTGAGGTTTTTTTGCCTTCTATATGATTATTGTTCATTTCTTTACAGTCAAGAAATCTTGCCTTTCCTAGGGATGTGGACTGTGTCACTCCTCTGCTAGCACAGGTGGCAAGATCTGGGAAATGAGATTGCAGACTCTAGCTGCAAAAGCAACTCATTTTTTTTTAAGTAATCAGTACAAGTTGCAGGAAACTTCTAGAGATCTAGATTTGTTTTAGCATCATGAAAAAGCTACTAGACTGGGATAAGACTAAGAGCATGATAACATCCGTGTCAACAGAGCTACAACTATTTATAAGTTAAACTTCCAGGACAGTTCTTACAATGACCTAGTGCTCTCTTGGTGGCAGTGAAGGAAATGGATTCTGGTCTTCACTCACATTCCTTGATATCCTACGAAGGGTCAAGCTCTGTTTCTGATCATATTACTTGGTTGTTTATAATACTTGAAAACTTCATTAGATTGACTCCCAAACTGGAGAAGCTTTGGGGATTGAAATAAACCTGGGGGTGATGAATCTGTTAGAAAAGACTGATGAAAATGTGTCTGCTTACAATATTCCTTTAAATACTACATCCTCAGATCCATTCAAGCATATATAGAAGGCCAATTCTATATATGATGCCAACTGTGATGCCAATTCACAGCACCTGCTCATTCCTTAGCTTCATTTCTGTGGAATGCCCTGAAAGCTTCATATTACATCCTACACTCCTTTCATAGGAAGAGTTTCCTTATAAGTTTTTTTAAAAGGATCTGAAGTAAGCAGTATCAGAAGTAAAAGTTACAAACTATATTGCTTAAATGTAAGCTATGCTTTAGTTCTTCTTTCTCTACTTTTTAGCCCTATTTTGCATGAAGTGTTTGGTTTTTTTTTTAATTTAAAATGCTAAAAAAAAAAAAAAAAGTAGTGAAGGATACAATAAAGAAGCCAACTTACACTGAATATTTCACATTGTAGAGTACTCCATCTCCTGTACCTTCTGGTGCTAACCAGTGAAGGACATTCTTCATGTTTGTAGATTCAAAATGAACATTCCTAGGGTTGGGCAAAGAACAATACAACTCTCCTGAGAAAGAAAATAAGAAAGGAACAATATACACTAAGAATGTGCAGATTCATATACTTCAAAGTTAACCAAACAGAAACTTATTTTTTAAATAAGCCATAAACTGCTACATATTGCCTTTATTCTCGATTAAGTCAAAAAGCAAACACTTACTGGTATGTTTCTCATATAAATTACTGCTCTTTGAACCATCTTTTGAAATAAAAATGAGTAAAGCAAGCAAGTCCAAGGACTCTTCAGAGCCCAGTTTCCTACGTTCACACTGCTAAATTACTTGCAAAGCAGAGGACTTTGGGGCTGGGGCAGAATCCCAAGCTTCAAGCTGTGAGCCAATCCCCAACAACTTTGAGCAGCCCTGAGATGAATCCTGAAGCTGCAGCTGCTGGGGAGCAGCTTCTTGTTGCAAATGGCCACGAGATCATAATAAGGAAGAGAAAAAGTGAATCTGTGGTCTTTCAGGACTTTTCAGAACCTTCTTCCTCCAGAGATGCAATTTGAGTTTTTAAGATAACAAAAAGTGACAAAGAAAGGAGGAAATAGAACACATTAACATGAACAGCGAGAACCTATCTGAATGAACAGACCTTGGCCTTATGCAGACCTTATCATTTTCTTGGTGGTATATTTCACTATTATTAAAGTGTTCATTCTCTTGTATGAATTGCATATAACATACCATGTGGAACACATAGCTGCTTTTGTAAGTAAAAATCACCTTCATTTTTCTGATCAACTTACTCATTTCTAGTTACCTTTGAAACAGTCAAAAAAAGCTATTCTGTAAAGGCCAAAGATTTAAGTGTGTCATGGCAGAAATCCTGGGTTTTCCAAGCCTCTGCATATAAACGTTCAAAAGAAACTTCAGTATATGCCTGCATCTCTATCTTCAGCTTTCCATAAACCTTTTTATGGAGAGTGTTTCTAATGTTGCTCTCTTTTATTCCCTAGCACTTGGCTGGTATTCAGCGACCTCCAATTTTATTTTATTTTTTTTTCCCAGAGAATGAATCTTGTCAAGCACAGTCCTTGGGGCAAGCTAACTGTCATGGTTTTATGTTTTTTGGTTTTCAGTATTCCACATCCACCATGACACTTACTTATTTACCAGTGGTATGTAGAAAGTCCTTGAATGCCTGGACACAGTAATGCCCAATGACTGTAGCATCACAAGGGCTCAAGTTACAGGCTCAGTTAATGAAATCAAAAAGTTTGAGATGCCAGAGGATGTAAAAGCAGCAGAAAGAGGCTTCCAAGAAGGCTTTGGCATTTGCTTTATTCTAACATTTTCTTCCAAGTGGGAGATAACCTAGAAAATGAAGTTCTACTTTCCACCAAAATAAATATCCTCCACAACCCCCCTGCTCCTGGTGAAACTATCTCAAATGTAAGCATGAAGCTGCCCAATAAACATCCTAAAGTTGGCAATATTTGTTCAGTGGAGAAACAATTAATTAATTAATGTGCATACTACTAAGAAGAAAAAATCAAAATCAGTATTACATAGATCACAAGAAATCATCCATGTATCAAATTTCATCATTTGCACCAAATCCCTGCATTAATGTTGATGAGAATACAGGGAAGCCATCAATTGTGGGAACAAGAAGGGAAAAAAACAGAAGTGACACAGCCCTGACCAAGTCCTAGAGAAGGCAACAGGGAAATTTGTGTAGAGAGCAGGGGAAGCACTGAAGCACAAATGAACTTTCTGTTGCAATTCCTGAACATGAGGATATAGAAAATGGATTTATTTCTTAGGTTGAGGGGAACCAAAGCCACCAAAAGCTTCTCATTACAGAACACTGAGGTAAAACCTGAAAGACCAACAAGGAGGGAGTTAAGAATAAAATAAAACACATACCGAAGGGTCTGACAACCACCAGAGCCAAGATTAAAAAATCCCAAACTAGCAGCAGAAGAGGAAGAGAGATGCCTCCGGTAACTCAGATTCTCTGAGGCAGGCATCTGCTTTGCATTAATTACAAGCAAAAGGGCCAGTGAGCACTGCCCGCACTGGTTCTTCTCGTTGGTTTGGATGGACCAATGCAGATGCCCCTCCCTCCCTGCCCTGGAGATGGCATCCATGCTGACCAGCCCCCATTTCTGCTTCTTTGGCAGCTAACTTACCAGAGATAGACCTTGTCAGTGAGCAGGGACAACACTGCAACTCTTTAGACGAAGGGACAGTTTATCCTCCATGTCATCCATGAACAAGGAAAAGAAGAAAGGAAGTTCAATTTCAGATAGAAAGAAGTCACCAGTAGCGATGCCTGATGGGCAGAAGAGGACACACAAGGCTGACTATCTGGGAGGGCTCTGGATGTTTCAAAGGGCAGATCAGGGCACTATCTGCCAGACAACACAGCTGGTTCTGCCTATGGGTAGTGGGACAGGTGGGATCTTAAGGTCACTGCCAGCCCTGTTTTGATAAACCTCATAAAAAATTAGCTAGTGTTATATCTGAGTCGAGTAGAGGACAGCCTACCCTGTTGGCTCACATTTCACACTTTTTTTCTTTTAAAGTTTTATAAAATGTGTACTGCTGATGGGGGTAATGCATAGTCAGTGAATGGAACCAGCCAGCTCATCACAAACAAAGCAAATTACTTCCACCGGTTTTCTGAATGGTTCTGTGAACCTGCACCTTTTGACATTTGTCCAACCTTGAATAAAAACATTTATATTCCTTAAGCGCATTTTAAAGTAGCAGGAGTCATGAACTTATCCGTTACACTAAAATATTTTTAAACTAGTAGCATGTATTTTTTTAAATTTTTTTTTAATTTTTTTTTTTTTTTTTTCCAATTTTATCTCCGCCTAGCGTGGTTTCTGATGTGGTAAATGAAGTTTCAAAACAGAAACACTGACTGCAGTGGATGAGCCAATCTCAGCCAGCAGAACCCACAGGCTCTATCTTTACAAGATCTAAAGCACTATCACACAGCAGACACACTCCAATTTGCCCCAAGTTTAATGTGATTTATGAGGCAGAGGGACAGAGACCGTTAACTTTCCATCAGCTGCTATGGCAGAGATTTACTTTCTATATGTGCTTTTTGTAGGTGCATCTGTTTGCCCCGTGAATACAACACACGTGTTTTTTATTCCTCAATTCTGCATCTGTAAAACAGGAATAAAACTGCCATACTCCACTACTTCTATGAGAAAAGCTAAGAAAGAACTCCCTCATGTCTCCATGATGCTCTGTAATATCAGGAGGCACATGCATAAAATAGAGAGTAGACATAGCTTGCATCTCCCAAAGTTATCAGCTGCTTATTTCAGTATCTCATCTCTAAACAAAATATAACCCACCATCCTCCAATTTTATTTCCATTAATAGATTAATGGCATGGATGTCACATGAATTATTTTCAGTTTACAGTGGCCTACATGAGAGCACAAATCAGTCACGCAATGTGCTTTTCTAGGTTCAGCCTGTCTCATAGATAGTCTGCAATGGCTGTCATCACTTTCCAGTATAACGAAATAATTTCCTTTATTTACTTATTTATTGCATGTAAAAAAAAACTGGAGCTCTTATTACCATGTTTGAAAATACTGTAAATCAAACCTTGAGCAATGGTGTTCTTTATATCTTTATAATTCTTTGCACACCTGAACTGGAAAGAATGTAGTAATATAGGCTTGTAAATTTCACCACCACACTGAAGAGCCAAGTCCTGATCTTAGAATACACTACTGCGAGACTCTTCAAAACAGATATGACTTAGCCTGAAAACACCTTCACATGTGAGCGAAAAAGCCCACTGACGTCAGTGAGACTATTCACATGAGTAAAAGAGTTCACAGCAGGTGCCTCATCCTCTCTTTGTGAAAGTGCCTGCTGGGTTGAAGAATGTGGTCGGTTTTAAGTGCATGCAGCTCAGCACCATGTACATGCCTTGTTCAAGTTGTTACTGCTCAAACCTTGGTTTTGGGTACGGCCACGTCTATCTATCTATACACACCTGAATATATGTGTGCACACCTACAAAAATATAAGCACATCTGATTTCCAGTTATAACTATTATCTGCTATTGTCTGCTTTTTGTCTGTACGAAGGCAGTGCTGCCTAATTCAGTGATAAATGGCTGTGTTTAATGTCAGTGTTGCAGGACAAATACAGCTGCAGCTGCCTCAGCTCTCTCACTGTGAACACATTTGTTAACGTGTCTCTTGATTTAGACAACCTAGCAGCTGCAAAGTATAAAAATACATAAATACACAAAAATATAGAATTGTTTTTTCTAAAGTTATAGGATGGGGAGAAGACAAATACCCACTGAAAACTGAGCTGTTGCCACAGAAATGTGTCCTGTGTCAGTTCTGGTGTTTGACTGTGCTGCTCTTAATCCAAATGATCACCTGTTGTATTTCATTGTCTCATAGCTATGAGGACTGCCGTCCCACCAAATTTTCCAACAAAATAAAATGACACAGAAAGCCACAGAATTTCTCTAGATAACTATTTGATGTAATTTAAGTAAGTGAGAGATGTGGAAAGAATTAAAACAGAAAGGAGAGTCTTAAGTCTTTCTTCAACACAGCTTTTTGCAATACCTATGGCAGTAAAAAGCAGGTGCTCCTCCCTTATCAATTGCTTCTACACAAATGAAGAACTCCTCTTCTGACAGTAACAGAGAAGACTTTGGCTTCAATTGCTCTTGCATTTTCTTATGCAGAAGTGGCCCTTGGGACCACCTCTGATGGTATCACAGAATCACAGAATCATCAAGGTTGGAAAAGACCTAGAAGATCATCCAGTCCAACCATCACCAATACTCCCCAGCTAAATCCTATCCCTCAACACAACATCCAAACGTCTCTTGAACACATCCATGTTCGGTGACTCCACCACCTCCTTGGGCAGTGCATTCCAATGCCTGACCACCCTTTCCGAGAAGTAATATTTCCTAATGTCCAGCCTGAATCTCCCCTGGCGCAGTTTGAAACCATTGCCTCTAGTTCTATCACTGTGTACACGAGAGAAAAGGCCGACCCCTAGCTCACCACAACCTCCCTTCAGGAAGTTATAGAGTGCTATAAGGTCTCCCCTGAGCCTCCTCTTCTCCAGGCTGAACAATCCCAGCTCCTTCAGCCGTTCCTCATAAGGCCTGTGCTCCAGGCCCCTCACCAGCTTCGTAGCCCTCCTCTGAACACTTTCCAGGGCCTCAATGTCTTTCTTGCAATGAGGGGCCCAAAACTGAACACAATACTCGAGGTGCGGCCTCACCAGTGCCGAGTACAGGGGGACAATTACCTCCCTATTCCTGCTAGTAACACTGTTTTGATGCAAGCCAGGATGCCGTTAGCCTTCTTGGCCACCCGGGCACACTGTCAGCTCATGTTCAGCCGAGCATCAATCAACACCCCCAGGTCCGTTTCCTCCACACAGTCCTCCAGCCACTCCGCCCAAGCCTATAGCGCTGCCTGGGGTTGTTGTGGCCAAAGTGCAGGATTCGGCATTTGGTCTTGTTGAACCTCATCCCCCTGGCTTCAGCCCAGCTCTCCAGCCTGTCCAGATCCCTCTGCAGGGCCTCGCTACCCCCAGGCAGATCCACACTCCCAGCCAATTTGGTGTCGTCTGCGAACTTACTGAGGGTGCACTCAATGCCCTCATCCAGGTCATCAGTAAAGATATTGAAGAGGACAGGCCCCAGTACCGACCCTTGGGGAACACCACTCGTGACCGGTCGCCAGCTGGATTTAACTCCATTCACCACCACTCTCTGAGCCCGGCCCTCCAGCCAGTTCCTTACCCATCCAACAATGTACCCGTCCAAGCCACGGGCTGCCAGCTTCTGCAGGAGAATACCGTGGTAGTGGCTCCTTTGCCCCAGACACTGAGATTAAGGGCATCACAGTGGACATTCACTCCCCATGCCTTGTGATTTGCAGCTGCCACTTCAGGGCCATTGATCTAATCCAACTTGCACACCTCCACAAGGGAGCAGACTTCAGAGATGCGAAGTTCCTGATTCACCTTTCTCACTGGCATCAGAACCACCAGGGAAATACCAAGTAAAGTAGAAGCAATGGAGCACACCGGATGTTCACTCCTGGCTGTGCTGTAACACACTGCCACGTCTTTCTGTTCAGCTATGGGTGACTTCCACCAAATTCTTGTGCAATCTCACTTGCTCCTTCTCTGCTGCTGAATTCATACTCTTTTTTTCTTCCTCCAGCTCATCTGCTCAGATGAATACATTGTTTGCAATGAAAAATATTGCCTCAAACATGTGTAAGTATATTATAAAAATGGCTGTATTCACAAGTGTCTGCTGACATAATGTTTAGTAGCATTTGCTAGCAGAGGGCTGTGACTGTCTTTTCTGGCATATCTACAGTCTGAAGCAAGCTGGCACTGGCTATGCAGAAATGCGAGGGAGTGCATGAGATAGTAAACAGGGGAACTGAGCCAAAATGGGAGATCAGAAGTTACAGAGAGGAAGGGAAACCCCACAGAGCCAGGAATGCACGTTAGCAAATGTCACTGCCTGATATTAGTCATCTTTACAACAATTAAAAGAGATTAGTTAACTTTTTTGTTTGTTTAACAAAGTCAGCCTGAAAGATTTCCTACGTGCTGATTCTTATGAGCTCTTTTCTGGAATTCAACAGATTGGATAGCGAGGAGGAGGAGGCAGGCAGGAGTCACTGGAGCATCCCTGCCTTTCTCCTGGTGGGCTGCTGGAGCTCTGGGACTTCTGCACATGAAGTTGGGCTAGTGAAGCCCTTTTACTTCAGTGGTGGTGGGAATTGGAGAAGGATTTTGGAGGTGATTTCCTGTTGTAATCATAACAGTGCTCAAGAGGTAACCACAGAGCAAACTCTTGCCCTCCCAGAAGCGGAGTCAAACCCACCAGTCACAACGTCATCACAAGGGGTACGTGGAAAACGGAGAGAAAGATGGGGACAGAAAAAAGCGTCATTGGACTAAATGAAAATGAGATGGTGGAGCAGACAGAAAAGCAGAAATCATGACAGAAAAGGTAGGAAAACATGAGCGACAAGACCTAGGCATGTGGATTTGTTTGTGAAAAAAATAGGCAGGCTGCCATTGGAATCAGGTGAAACTGAGGAGATCATCTGGGAAAGGAGTGAGGGTAGGATGAAGAGAGGGTGCCAATACAAGGTGTGGCCTGCCTTGCCATGTTCCCCTCCTCTGTGTGAAACTATGTTTACTTCTCCATATCATATCCTAGAGACCCAAGTGCTTTTTTCCCCCACCACTTTGAAAGCTTGCAAGTGCACGGGTAGAGCTCATACTATCCAATGTCTTACCGCAAAAATATGTCCCTGATGCTGTCAGACAGGAGAAAGTTATTGTATGTTTTCTATTAATTTTAAGTGATCAATATTGGCATGAAACAAGTTGACAGAAAGTCTAAGATTACTCATAAACCCGTTATGACTTTGAGAATCGTCACTCATCAGAGGTGTGTGGGTTTTTTCCTTCTTTTTACAAAAATGAAAAATACTTGAATGATATTTTATTAAGTTTGAAATGCAGAAGTATTTTTCTGTCAAAAATAACTAAGTTAATTTTAAAAGCTCATTTGCTTTTCAAAACAGATGTTTTGAAATTATATAATATTAAAAATAGCCAAACTGCCTCATGTTTGAGGATTTTCTTTTCTCCTGAGAACATATTTAGTATGATCAACTTCCTGCTTCATAGACCAACTACAACCCAGCAGTCAAAAAAATGAGTGCTTAATTCAAATATTTCTGACATTTTACACTTTTCAAAATGCGAGGGTTAAATAAATTTCTTTTTTGAAAAGGAATGTTGTAAAACTGCTGCTGCGTCAGAGTTATCAGCTGAATTCTGACACAATGTGTTGCAGACCAATCCTAACGTACCCTTTCATAAAGTGAATATATATATATATATTTACATAAACTGAGCCACCATTTAGTGCTTATATCTATGAGACAGTGGCTGTTTATTTAGAATGGTTAAGATTTTATTTATTGTCTAAAGGCTGTTGCTCCTTGCTCTCTAACCTACTAACAGCTTGTCCAGACAAGGGGTTTTGTTTTTCTTGAAATCTGAATTAGTGAAATGTTATCTTCTGAATCTACACTTTCCCCTAGACATGAGATTGAAGGTGATGTCAGTGGAAGAAAAGCCCTCACTTCTGAGGGAAAGCTAGCTCTAAAAGGTTGAACACTTCCTTCTGCATCGGAGAGCTGAGAGGCAGGGCTAACGCTCCCAGCATGCTGGCAGTACCTCATCTCTTGTGCCTTTGGGAAGCTACTGCTTGTAGAGAACTCACAAGAACAAAGGTTTCCTGAGGTATCTGCCTATTTCTGCTAATCTCTGAGGTACACTCTGGTGTGTTTCAAGGCACTGTATGACTGTTCAGAGTGCTCCCACGGTAAGTTCAGATGTGAACAAGACAGTGTCATTTAATAATAGGTATCAGATTATTTTTAGTGTCTTTCCTGGACTTCACAAGTATTTTTTGTTAAAACCACCAGACATGATTTTCTGCCTCATTTACCCCGTCTACAGGTCTGAAGTGACTTCACTGCACAGAGGAAGTCATTCACCAACTTCAGTAATCACCAACTTCTTTTACAACTTAGGAAAGACCACCTCAGAAATACTATTCAAGGTGGCAACACACAGCTGGATCCAAGGGACAATGTTTCATTTCAGTGTTCAGTGGAACAGCATACACGTGTATGTTATTCCTGCCCATGGACTGTGCTGATGGAGAAGTTCACTTTTGGTCATGTTGGATTGCTACAGGCTGAGTTACACCTGAAGAGTCACACAGCTCTACTTCTGTCTGTCCGCTACCTTCTCACAATGTGAAAAAGCTGCCAGCAATTACACACCTCAGCCCTCTCCAGTCACAGTTCTAGTGTTTCTAAGCCACATCCTGTTCATTACTATTCTGATTTACTACACCCTAACAGCAGGATATTGATATATCTCCAGAAAGCACAAGGAAAGCCAAAAACCGAACCACATGAAATAATAAGTATTAGCCTTACTGCTCTCTCCAGCCTTTATAAGTCTACTATGAAATAAATTAACTCCTTTCACCACAGAGCTTCTGAGCATGGAGTGTGATAAATCTGGGTAACCTCTTTCCCTCTCCTAAAGCAACATTCTTTTCGTAACTCTTTTTGGACATGTTCAGATTTCCATCACAGAAAAGGAAGTGAAAAATGGGAGACTGAAAAACCGCTCAGCTGCCATCTGAGATGTAACTCAAAATGCAGGGTAATGAAGTAGGGAAAACTGTTGTATTTCTCCTGTCCCTTCCTTTACCTTAAAATACTCTTTAAGTCAGCCAGCCAGACAGAAAGAAAAAAAACAGATGAATACAGTCCTCTTCAGATATCTATTTTCCACAAGAAAGAGGCAGAGCTTATTTAATCTCTTCACATGTAAACTGCCCTATACCTCTAGTCCCACATCCCATTGCCATGTCTTTTTGCTACATCTAATTTTATTGTACTCTTCAAGATATGATGAGCAGTGGATAAAAACCTCTGTAAGTTACTAGTACGAAAAAGAATAAAGCACAAAGAAATGTGCTGTTTAAACACAGCTTTCTAATGAAAAATCATTTTTATCTACAGATAGACTTGATCTCCAAAATTCAGGCTTTTACAAACCTCAACTTCTTAAACAAAGATCTTGTTTGGGTTATAAAGGATGACCTCAGCTATTAATCTTCTAGTTGTAGACAATCAACACCAAGCCTTGGAGAGAAATCAATCAGTAAAAATCAATTTGTACAAGCCACAACTACAAAAACAAACAGAAACCACACCACACAAATACAAATGACTTGAGTAATACTAACCACTTGCTTGTCTTGGAATTAAAAAGACAAAAGCTGCTAGAGAACAACTGTGAAGGAAGAATAAGATTATAAGCTAGTGAGATGAACCTCAATGGTAACTCTGGGAACTGCAAAACATAAATAAGTTTTGGGCTTTAATCCCAATTTCCCAACAGCATTCAAATTTCTCTGTGGGATGAATTACGTACTCTCACTATTTACATCCCCAATTAACAGGCAATAAAAATTTGACAAGTTGTGGAAATTGTAAGCAGAGCCAACACATAGGGCACAGACTGTGGTGTTATCTGAAACAGCCTGACCAGAGACAGTAGGTTACAGGTCAGAAAATAAGGGTGAGTTTTGCAAATGTATGACTACAACACTCCTTCTTATACCATAGTCTGCCTTCAGCCAACATATCCTTTTAATTATAACTATGTCACACTTGTTCTTCTCTCCTTCATGCTGCAGAGAGCCAGAAATAACAGAACACAAAAATAAAGGACACAAAGATACTTTTTGCAGAACACAAAGCTCAGCCTTTCCATACGTTTCCACTATTAGTAGTGAGGCTTCACAGCACAAAGACATCACAGAGCACATCCACAGGGCAATCAGCCTGTGTATAACACACATGCTGCATGCCTTTAATATGAAATATCAGACACCTCAGTTTGCTATTTAATACTTTAGCTAATGCTTACTGGTTGTGCACACATAACAGATTAGCCTTTTCTCAGATCCAAAATACACCTTAGATCACCTGTTTCAGTACATAAACATCTCTGCACTGTTGAACTTTGAGATTAGCTTTCCTTTTCCACCCTTCCTTCAAAAATTCAGATTTGGTGCACGCCTTCTCAGTGATTTACTGTGCGTAGGTGAGGAGGAAAAGAAGCGGATTATTAGCTCTGGAACATTGCCCACCTTTTGGATGGCTTTCACAGGATAAAATACAATGCTTGGACAGAAGCAAGATTCCGGATCTCAAGCTCCAGGGTCCGTACTGTGATCCCATCCTTTTATTTTGTATTTCCCAGAATAATTTCTTTATAAAAAGAGTTGTTTTGTATGTTTCAGCACTCTAGTGACTGTGAAGGAAAACAAATCTGCTTAAAGGGATGACTGCTTCTCAAAATGCAGACATATTTATTAGCAAAAATAAAACACATGCCATGATAACGTGGAAGAAGAGAGGAGCAAATTAAACTAGATGTGTCAGAGCAGACCAAGTAATTTATGCAATGATTAGAGAACATTAAAAGGAGGAAGCTTTCAAGATCCTACCATACGGAAAGTAATTGGTACAGCCACCGACCAACCCAATTGCATCTACAGCTATGTCTACATTGGTGAATAAAGTAAGCCAGTACAAGTAGATTTCTTACAGGGAAATATTGAGAAAAAAAAAAGTATATTTTCTAGACTTATTCCATTATTTTTTCCTTTTAAGATTGTACTAGCTGTACTCGCATTAGATGGACTCATGGCACACTCCTTCTAGGTCAGCTTCATCCAAGAGAAATCCAATGCCAAGAATGCTTCCAAACATGGACAAACATAGAGTAAGTGCAAGGAATGAGAGATCTGCTTCAAAATCACATGCCTCATCTGAATGAAAATAGTAAATATGCCTGAAGTTCAGCACAATATTTCTGTTTTTGCAGTACAGAAAAAGTATGTATTTACACGATAGATGTAATGGTTTCTCTAACTACAGAAAAACACGTTTATGGAAACCTCAGCTAGAAGTGTGTGGAAGGATTTAAGATGGAGTTTGGTAAATTTTTAGAATGACATTCTATTGCTTTCAAGAATCCCAATGTTCCTCCCCTAACCTTGTGAGCTGCTTGAAAAAAATTGCTAAACTGATTTGTAAAGAGAAACTGTTACATTTCCCGATCCTGTTAATTAAACATTGGATTTTTCTTTGCTTTTAATTTCATTTTCCATTTTGCATTTTCCATGCTTATGCATTAGTAGTACAGCACAGATTTTCAGCAGTGAATGAAGTACTAATCTGTAAAAACCCAATGAAGTCCGGTAGTAAGTGTGCACTGCAAAGGTACCTGTGATGTAAGCACAGCCCCAGACAGCAGTACCTTAACTTTCAGGGACCTGGAGAACAGTTAACATACACAAGTAAGGGTAGGACTGTATCCAATAACACACCATAAAAGGCTTTTTGTTTGTTAGCTGGTTTGGAGATTAATTAAACAGCAGACTCCCAGAGGACATGCATAGTATAGACCCTGTGAGACGCAGGAACCCAAGTTTGTGAAGTGCTGCTCTCAGACTGCTTGCCACAGCACCTGGCCCCTTTGTGAGCTGCTCCTAGAATGGCAGCAGACCCAGCCCTTGGACAGCTATGGTATTTGCAGGATTGGCTCTGCTGGTGACTGGCAACCCAGGTTTGTTCTGTTGGAGGAAAAGACCCGAAGGAGACTGATGTACCTATAACTCACTGCTGAAAGAGAGTGGGAGAGCTGCTATGATGGATCAGCACCTCGTGTGTTTTTTTTCTCCATTATTAGCAAATACGGCCTGACAGGATGTATTAAATACTGTCTTGCACACCAAGAGAAGATGTCTAGCTAAAACTCAAGACTGTGCAAGATAGTTCCCTCCTCCCTTGTAAAGATACTACTCAAAGCCAACTTATCCCCTTGACATTTTTCTAAACCTTCTCTGGAAGTTACACAGATTTTCCAAACACTTGACCAGTGCTCAGCAGACCCTGACGAGGTAAGCACAGCATGATCAGCTGCCTGGAAGAAAACTGGTCCTATGGGATGAACGCTTGGGCACGTGTCCCTGAGAGCCAAACAACTGATGCGTAACAGAATAATTTGTTAAATAAGCTAACTGAAACTGTTCTCAGAGCAGCTGGGACGAAGAATGCCCTTAATATAGCCCAGCTCTCATCAGATCTGGAAACTTTGCTGTGAATTTAGATGGGAGAAGACCATCCTCACATACTTAGCTTAGGTAGTAACATTTGCAGGAGACAGCCCGAGCACAAAGACAGTATGGGTTTGTTTCTTAGAAGCTCTGCTAATCTCCTCAATGCCTTGCACTGTATGTATTGGAGAGATATAGCAAAGAAATCCCATGAGATGCTTCTGGCAGTAGCAGGGCCCCACCACAGGCATACATTCAGCAGCTTAGGCATAGTAGCTTATTCTCACCTGGTGGTATCTCTGCTTCTGCCCAAGTCCCTGCTAACCAGACTGCTCACTCACTCATTCCAGCCACCACCTCTCCTACTCCCTGTGCTGCCCTGACCCAGGCTGCTAAGGGGACTCTGCTCTGTTCTGCTGGGAGGCACAGCTGGGGCTGGCATACAGAGCAGAACTCTGCCAAAACTCGGCATGCCCCATGCTGTAACCTGTCTCTTACTGCTCAGGTGGGACCCTGGGGGCTTGCGGCTGTCAAGCACAAAGGAAGATACTAGAGGTACTAAGGGAATTAACGCAAAGTATAGAATAAGAAGTACTCCAAGAGCATGCTGTCAAATTACAACTGAAAGTAAATTAACATTTAGAAAACACACAGAGTTGTAAAACCTAATTCTAGCACAGTCGTAGAGAAGATGAAGCAGCCTTAACGAAGCACACACTTCTCCCACCTAAATATTAGAGGACAGAAATATGGAAATTGAGCCGATGCAAAGTGATTAAAAAAACCCCAAACAAACAACAACAACAACAACAAACACAAACAAAACAAGAATCGCCGAACGCATCGCATCCCACCCCGACTCACCTGTGTGCGCCGCGGGGGGCGGCGGCAGGAGCAGCGGCAGCAACAGCAGCAGCCAAGCCGCCCCCCGCCGCGGCTGGCGAGTGCCCATGGGTCACATCTCCCGGCCAGGGCGCACGGAGCTCCCGCACCGCCACCGCGCAGGAGCTGGGGCAGGAGCCGGGCGGGGCGCCGAGGGCCGGGGCGGGGCTGAAGGGTGCCGTGTTGCTTCTTCGGGAGGTTTGGTTCGGAGGAATCCTTCCAGCTCATGAGCTGACAGCTTTCGCGACCCGCTGTCCGCCCCGCGGTTCTGTTCCCCTTCTGCCTGACGCAGCTACGCTTTGCTACGCCGCTGTGTCTCAGTCTCTTACCCTAGCCTTCTACCTCCCTGCTACTTCCTCTCAGGCTTTTCTGCTTAAAAGAAAGATCTTGCAAACAAGGTCTGCAAAACTTGTAAGCCGATGTGGAGCTAGCACCTTCGTGTCACTGCAGTGCCTGGCTGCTGCATACCAAGATAATTTGGATAGGGACCAGCATGAGTAGTGTTGCATAGAACGAGAGATGCTGTCTAGAAGCGGATGTCTCACCTGTGTGGGAATGGACTTTAGTTTGTGCAAGTCAGACAGTAAACAGATTCACGAGTTTTGAGCATTTCAGGGCTCCAGCAATGTCTGGAGTGCAGGTGTCTGGGCTGGGATCACAGCAGAAGCTGTGAATAGTTGGTAGAAGAATATTAGAAATGAAGAAGTGCACATGGTGAACTTGTGATTGTTACTGTGGTAGAGCTTCTGATGGACTCATGCTGTTCCCACATGGTGTGCAGTGTTTCCCAGGTCCAATCAGCTGTCTCTGCAGTTCTACATCTCGTCCCAGCATCTCCTGTGGGTTTGCCATTTGCTTTAGAAATGGGGTGTTGGTGCCCTTGTGCAGATACATAGGCCCACTATGTGAGTGTGATGTTAGAAAGACAAGTCTCGGTGCTGGCTCCACAGGCTAAAGCCTTGGTCACACAGCTAGTCATACTGCTTGCTCTCAGACTGAAGCATACATGCAGTAGTGATAGGACCTGTAGCAAATTCAGATGGTTGAAGCTCAGTCTCTCTCCTGTCAATGAATTTTTGCCCAGGTTTTTGTTTTGTTTTGTTTTGTTTTTTAGGGAAAGACATACTTCGATGAAAGATCACACTCTGTTTTCTAACTGGAAATTTTGCCATATTCTATTGAAATTCCTTGAATTGTTACAGATAAAAATTGTTGGCATTTAAAACAGAAGTGGGAAGAAGAGGTCTTACGGTGTTTTTTCCCTGCCCTTACTCCTGGAAATGTCGCAGCTGACTTGGCTTAAGCCTGACAAAGGCTTTAGCTAAGGTTCTAGTGTGGATGGTTTGTCACAAGGGCTAAAGTCTGTCAATATGATACAGACTGAAACTAGCCCTTCAAATTCACTGTTTCTGCTTCTCTTTTACTTTTCACAAATACTTGTTGTTTATCTTCGCTTCCAGACAGAACTTGGCACTGCCCATAGCCCTGCAGTCACCTCAGACTGCCTCTAGCACACACAGCTATGGTACATTGCTTTCAGTTGCATGAAAACGGAAGAGTTAGATAATAAATTGATGTAACAGCTACCAGTTGAGCAATACCAGAGGCACAAGGGAGGAGGTGGAAGGATAAAAGGGGGACAGAAATGTTTAAAAGGGAGACAGAGTCCAAAGAAAGCAAAGCTTGGTGCGAAGAAAGGTGGTGGTAAAGCAAGGATATTTGTGCAGTTGCACAAAGTAACAAGGAAGTTGAGAGCAATACTTGTGGTTTTTTTCCATGCTATTAGTGCATTATTGACTTGTCAGTGGGAAGAGGTACTGATAGAAAAGCAGGCCAGAGAGACAGGAAGTGCTTGCAGCTGTGAAAATCAGGCTGTTGCGCTCAGCCTGCCCTCCTGTGGGGCAGAGGCCTGCAGCTGGCAGCCGGTAGGCAGCAGCTCAGCCTACAGCACATGCAGGCCATCCCTGTTGTAGGGTCTTGTGAAACACAGCTGTTAGGTCAGACTCTGGGCCTATGAGGGAATTCTCTGATAGCTGAACCAGTCCAGTAGAGGGTTTTGAAATATGAAGACAGGGACTTTGGGTTGCATGATGGGACAGAAGGATGATGCGGTCCTGTTAACAGCAGAAGCTGCCACAAGCATGTGTGCCCTTGGCTTCAGAGGGTTTAGCACAGCATAATCAAGGAAGCATTAAGTGGGACAGCTTCTTGCTTGAATCTTTTTCCATTAAATGGGACTTGCATGTAATTTAGCTTGGATGTGTCCCAGCCTGGATGTCATCAACCATCTTGGAGAGGGAAATGTGTGCACGTTAATCTGGGAAATATTTTCCCAGACTGTATGGGAACTGTTCAGTAGTGGGCTGAACCACTGATTGATCATCCGGGGAAAAGACCCAGTCAGCCCTGGAAGCACAGGTGAAAGCAATTCTACTGTGTAACCAAAGGGGTGGAGCCTGGCTGCACCCTTCTTTGACTTCATTTAAGGGCTGACTGCCACTAGGGAAGGGTCTCTTTTGGGAGATTCCTCCTTGGTGAAACTTTATCCTGTGAACTTGGAATCTTCTGAGTTGGGTGAGCAATCTTCATCCCTTCTTTAATAGTGCCTTTTTACTGTACCAGTCCTCTTGTCATCACACCTCTATTGTAGCGCTCTTTCCATTGTATTGACTTGTCTAGTTGCTACACGGGTGTTTTCTAGTCATTTGCAAATTGATACTTCATGAAGGCGTGTGTATTGAGAACAGCAAGGAACTCAGAAGTATGTTGTACCCCCTCCTTGGGGTGTTGTCTGTAGGGAGAGTCCTGCTGAGGAGGTGACTTAAATGAGTGTTAATTCCACATGTTTATGCAGAGCACAACATTGAGTAGCTCTTACTCTCTCAGCTGATGAGCTGTGCTGGTAACTGGAAGAGATGCTTTTCATGTAAGGGTGGTAAGGGTAGGGTATAAACTTGTATGTATCACTAGTTTCTTTGTTTTTGTAGTCCAGCCAGCAGTAACCTAACTTGGAGATTTAATTAGAGACCACAGTGGATCCCAGGACAGGAATCAGTTTAGAGAGTGGAGAAGTAATTGTGTGTTGTGAGTCTAAGCTCAATGAGAGGTAACAGTTTGAAGCTATTTCAATGATCTGATGTTACCTGATTTCACTAACCTGACTTTACTTGGCCTGATGTAGACAGAGCACAGATACAAGTGATTGATGATACCCAAGTCCACCAAACAGGCACAAGATATGGCACAGTTCCTTGTGAGGCTGTCTGGGCTGTATTCAGCTTAGCAGTGCTCTGGGACTTGAACAGCTAGTTGGTAGTGTTGCAGGACACCAGGGCAATGTGAAAGAATTTCTTATTCTGTGAGTTGTGCTGAAGTTACTGAAAAAATGCCCAATAGTCTGTAACAAGTACATTGGCTGCTTTGAGACTTTCAAGGCAAGGCTGAATCAGGCCCTGGGCTACCTGATCTACCTGTGGATGTTCCTGTTCATTGCAGGGGAGCTGGACTACGTGATCTTTAAACATCCCTTCCAAATCAAAGGATTCTGTGGTCATATGATTCTGTTCCTTTGTTTTTCTTCTGTATCTTTCAAGGAAGAGAAGAAAATGAAAGATCTAGTAATCTTCACTTTTGAATATTTTTTTTACCTTTCTATTCCCCTTTTTAACAGGCTTAATTTTTCATTTTTCTTTTACTTTCCTGCAAATAAAATACTGCTCTGATTGTTCAAGATTTTGACTCAGGTCAATACTCAGGTTCCAAACCCCTAGTAAGATTTTTTTCTATTTTAATTTTCTTCCTCTTCAGCTCTTTTTTTTTTTTCTAAAACAGAGGGTATGTGTAACAAATTAATAGTAGAAGATCTTAACTAATTTAGTGGGACAGTTTCCCTCATTTACATCACTGCAAGTTGGCATTAGCCCTTAACTTCTGCAGATTTACTCTAGATTCATTGTATGAGGGAATGCTAAAGAGCAGAATTTAACTTCTAACTGTAGTGGGTGGAAGACTGAGTTGATTAATTTGTTCCTTATTGTAGAGCAGTAGTTCAAGAAGTGAAATTATTTATACAGTGGAAAAGGTCAGAAGTCTGCTTAGGATTATGTACCTATGCAAAACATCTCCAGTTGTAGACATTGATTTTTACTCCTTCTTAGTTACCAGGCTGTGTAGTAACTAAGGATTAGTTCCTGCCTATGTCAAACGGGTGTGAGAAAGAGATGGTGATATTTTGCAATAGCATGTCATGTGATGGTTATTATAGAGCAGCCTGCTTCCCCAAAGAACCTGCTGACAGGCTTGGGATGCTTCTTTGCTTCTTCTCCTGACCTCCTCAGCTGCAGAAGCCCAGCAGGAGGGAGGAGATGGTGAACATGACAGGATTGAAGGTTTTAACCAACTTGAATGCATCAGTCTGACTAGGAAGGCAGTGGTTCCTTTTTTAATCTTTTCTTGATTAAGTGAGATTTGGTTGAAATCGTCAAAGCTGAACCACCACCATTTTCTATCTCATTCTATGTACTGTTTATTTTTATAAGAAATACATTTGTTGTATAGAATGACATAGATATGCATATATACATGCAACTCTTGGCTTTAGGGCTATCTTCAAGCCTATACTCCTTTTTCCATGTAAGTTGTTTGTTGATTTCTATTGGAAGTTTGCCTGAGTGGGGCGTGCAATATCTGGTATGTGTTTGTGCCAGATGCTGCTGATGTATGGATTACACTTGAGTGGTGATATGTTAATGGATGAACAGTGAAGTAGATGGACTACACAGATATTACTACAGAGTGTGCTTATATTCTGAAAGTAATAGAAAAACTGTTTGGACAAAATAGAACTGAATCTTATTTCAGAGCTCTGACTTCCCCACTGAATCTCTGTGCACTGAAGAGTGAAGGCAATGACTATTCAGATAGTTTTCTTCCCACCAATAAACAGAGAGATTGTCTCAGAGAATGAAAGATCACGTTTTAGTCTGTAAATGGTTTAACTTAGGAGCATAGATAAAAGGTTTATTTCAATACAGCTAACATCAGGCATTACCAAATATATTAAAGAAAAACATGAGAATAAGAAAGGAACCTGAAAGGTCAGATATGAAATAATTGGTCTTTCTATGGAAATATTTATGTGTCTGTAACTAAACATGGCGGTGATGCTGCCCTGGCAACTTTTAAAATTATACATTGAAGAGCTTACACTTCTTACTCAAAAAACATTTCAGGAATTCTTTGCATTTATTCAATAGTAATTGCTTAGTATTCTTCAGTGGAACTTGAAGAAAATGTGCTTGAAGATGTTAAAAGATGCTATCAGGTTTATGTTTTGAAATCCCTATGCAGAACTGAGAAAGGTGGTGTCTGTGTCTCATGCTCACTATAGGAACACACCTGTGTGTGCAGCATATCCTGAACATCAGCCTCCTTGCAGTCCTGAGAAACAGTGGCTGTCATCATCTGTCAGCAGTGATAACATCTTTTGTGTTCCCCTCACTGTAGGCACTTTCTGATTCTGACAAATTTACAAGTTCTCTTTTTTTCCTGTCTCTGAACAGATTCAGAACCAGGGCATCATGCTAGTTTAATGTTTGCTGATCCACTTTAATTTACTTTTTTGATTTAGCCATTTGATTTGGAACCAAATTTGTTGTGATGATGTACAGTTTTATTGCTTCTGTGTTTACAGCCTGCTTTCCATATACACTAATTCTGTGTTGAATCTTTATTCTGCCACTTCTCAGGTGAAAGCTATTTGGTTTTGTTGGTGCAATATCAGGGTGATAGTCTTGCTGTTGTGCTCAGTAGAAGCTCAGTCATTCATTTGTGATTCTTCCTTTCTGATTATGAAATTCAGTCACATTTTGACAGTAAAAGGCAATTTTAATTAGAACAGTATCTTTTTTAATGTGTGAATCTGACAGATCCGACAAATAGAAAGCTCAAGAGGGCAAAATAAATTTGTTGTGAATGTTAGTAAAGAGAGTTTTGATGACTCAAGCTCCTCCAGACAGACCTCGTAGGTTATTCCTCATACGCTATTAGTTTCAATTTAAAAATGGTTGTTCATCTTCCTTCATAAAATGCCTTCAGATTCTTCATCATTTTGTTTAAAAAGATATTTTTGTTATTTACTATAGAAGATTAATCTCATTATTTTGAAGGTATACAAACTATGGTGCATTTATTTTTGGTCGTGGGCTGAGGAAGAGGATCTGATATTTACATTTCACTAAGAAGCCGAGTAAGAGATTAACAGATGTCACTTAAAAGAGAACTTAAGAATCTCAGGCCTGCTATTGTGAACTGAAATACTTTAAAAATCACTTATTGCATCTTCCTTTGCTCTTTGTACATTAATTGATAATTTGTTTTACTTTAAGAATACTTTTGTTATGCCAATTAAAGTAATTGCTATACATGGCTATAATTAGAAAGGCCCCTTTACAGAGCACTCTATAAAGCACAGCCTCAAGTGAACAGAATGTGTATTTGTGTTCCCTTGCACAGCAGCTATAGTGGTATTCCTGCTGGTATGCAATGACATGGCCCTGTGTGTGGCTGACCCTCCTCTCCTCCATATTGTGGCTGAATTAAAGTGAGTCCTTCTCAAAAAAACTCTCCTGACTGGCTGTAGTCAGTGCAAAGATAGTTGTGCACACATGCTGCTCTGCATTTCATCAAGTTCTTTACTATGGGAATGGTGAGGTGCTGGAACAGGCTGCCCATAGAGGTTGTGGATGCCCCGTCCCTGGACATGTTCAAGGCCAGACTGGATGGGGCCCTGGGCAGCCTGGTCTAACATTAAATGGGGAGGTTGGTGGCCCTGTGTGTGGCAGGGGGGTTGGAGATTCATGATCCTTGAAGTCCCTTCCAACCCTGGCCATTCTGTGATTCTGAGAACAAGGAAATCACAAAGTAAATGGTCTTTTCTTGGAAGGGTACTTCAGACTACTGAACTATCATTGCAATAATCTCTATAAAAATAAGCTAAGAACGAATAGACCAGGAAAGCACAGCCAGCCTTCCAGTGACCACACTTGTTAGCACCTTTACCAAAGTTTTTCCTTGGCTCTAATTCAACTGAGAAGATTATGACTCACCGTCAGATTACATCAGGTGTTATGTGTAGGAGGATATGGCATTCAGTCGTAATTTCATTCCATCTTCTGATACTACCAAAACCCATAAAGTTAAGCTATTGCAGTAAAGGAAGTGAAAATCATTCTTCCATCCTCCGAAGTCACAGCTGCAGAGCTATTTTGAAGGGTGTATTTACAAATCCTGATTTGCATAGTCCAAACAGTAGACCCAAGTACTGACCACAGCCCGGAGAACTTCTCATGTTTTGTAAAGCCAAATCCAAGGTGAGTTCATTGAGACAGAAAATTCTAACCTGGATGGAGAAATATTAATTACAGTAGCATTGTACATCACTGGGGCACAAATAACTCTGAGAAATATTTGGGCCCAACAACGCAATATGAAATGACCCTCTTCACTTAAGACTCTGCTGGTAGGAAGCAGTTAATGCCTCCTCCAAGAAGAAAGCAACTGAAGTTCCTCCTGAAGAGATCTAATTTATCCTGTCCTCAGTAAAGATCTCTGACAATATCAGAAGGTTGCACTTGTAGTCTTTTGGTGCAAAACAGCCTGAACAAATGGAGCATGAAATGCATATTACTCTGCTGTCTCTTGGAAAGGAGTTAGTAAATCATGATTCATTAAGTCACCTGAATGAATCTGTCTCACTGACCAACAGCAAGAATTGTATTTAAAGTATATTGCTCTGGGGATTGCTGTAATGTAATCACACGTTATTTTGATCTGTTGCATCCCCTTGGGAAGAGTGGAAACCATCCCTTTCAAAGTGATACTGATGTGCTATAGTAGTGTAGCAAAGCAAAACATTGCAAATGCTTAATAAATCAAAAGAGACTGTTGAAACAGACATCAAGTAAATGGAAAAAGCTTAGATCCTGATAAATAATTGATTTTCCTATACTGAACTCCTGAAAGAGGTGGTTTGTATGTCACAGGTTCAGTGTTACTGTAGCATTGTTTCATTATGGAAGAACCTCCTGAAGGCAGGGTTTTGTCATAAAGGTGGAAAACGTGGTCCAGGAGGAGCAGGAATACACATAGCTGATATGAGATGATACCTCCCACCAGCTGTTTTGAGTTGCTGCTTCCACTTAAAATGCAGTTGATGGCATTATAACAGAGCTTGAGGCTCTTTAGTAGAGGAGATTATGAAAGCATTGGTTATAACTGAGACGCTTAACTTCTGGAGGGAATATGCATTATTGCTATTCTAATTCCCTACAATGTTAAAAAAAAATAAAAATAAAAAATTAATATGGCCACACAAATGCTTAATAGGATGAATATTTGAGTCATTGTAAATTCCATTGAATCTGATTTTTAAAATGTCAACAAACCACTCTCATAGAAACTGCAGCTTCTGCATTACATTTATCAGTGTCCATGTCCTACAAGACATATCAGAGAAGATTTGCTTGAGAAGAATAAATGTGAAACTTATATTCATCACAAAATCTCAGAGTTTAAAGACGAATTTGAATTGTTTACATATTTTACCAACTGTTATTAAAATCTGAGTAGAAGAATATCCATATTCATTATCTGCTGAGAAGGTGGTGATGTCCTGGAATGAGTTGCCCAGAGAGGTTGTGGGTGCCCTGTTCCTGGAGGTGTTTAATGCCTGGTTAGATGGGGCTTTGGGCAATCTGATCTAGTACTTGATCTAGTGGCTGCCAATCCTGCTTAAGGCAGAGGGGTTGGAACCTGATGATCCTTGAGGTCCCTTCCAACCCAAGCCACTCTGTGATTTTATGATTAATGATTCTGTCATCCTAGAGTAGTGTTATTTAGGGAAATTGTACTCAAGAGGCGTCAGTTTAAATTTAAAGTGAAATACTAAGCAAAGAGGAAATGCACAAAGTTGAAAATGCAGCTCTAAATAAGATTAGACTCAAACTCAGTGTCCAGTGGGTCAATCAATAGAGAACTGCAAGCCTTTAGCAGGTCTCAGTTGTATCCTGCTGGAATGGTGACATTCATCCCATCAGAAAGCAAGAATTACCTAAATGTAAAGAACAGATATATAGTCTGTTGGCTTTTTTTTCTTTGCTGTTCTTTCTTTCTTTACTGTGAAGGACTTTCTTTCATTTCTCATTTTTTATTTAGGATATCCTTTGTTTTGTGACTACTGATTTTTCTGCTTTTAAGAGCTTACGTATCAGCTTGGGAGTCATTCCCAATTTCTGCTGGACTTTCTAAAACCTGGTGAATATTGTTGAGCTAGCATTTGGCTAATCTTCTGCATTTGGCTTTATAATGAAATGGCTTCCTCCTGTTACCCACTCTCCCACCACAGACATTTCCAGACTACTTCAAGCTCTTCGTGCTCAGACCATGTAGCGTTTACTCGCAGAGTTCTTTGTTATTGCAAAGGTTTCCAATAAACCGGTGCATGAAGTGGAGTTGAAAGCCCTTCTGATGATCCCCACTTACGCCATTCTGTCAATTACTTTCATCCTTTAAAATATTTGTTCAATTGAAAAAGAAAATGCCCTTACAAAGCTTTTATAAGGGCACAACAGATCTCCTTAATTTGCTTTTTCTGTTGAAGACTCATCCCGCGTACATTTTTCTGGGATGGGATGACTTTGCAAAGCAAGGGGGAGTCCTTGGATACAGGTTGGAGTCTCTTGGCTTGATCAAATATGTCTTCTGAGGCTAGGCTTTTAGTATATAAAGCTTTTTCTCTTTCAGTATCCCCACTTCTTTCCATCTCTTTCTATAGAGTTGAAATAAACTATAAAATTTCTGTTAGAAGTGACTGGATGTCACAGTTTTCTCACAATTTCCACTGCATCTTTTTTTTTTTAGTGGCATGTTATAACTCTCCTGTGGGCTGCCAATGAATCTGCAGTGCGAGCTTAAATTCAAGGCAGGCGGAGATACTGCCTCCCTAGCATTAAGTTCCTTGGGGACTCACTTGGAAATTAAACTGTGGTCATTTTCAATATGGAATCATTTTATTGTGTGGGTGCATCTGCACATAAACTTTACATTGGCTTCTGAACAGCATATAAAGGCTTGTAAGAGATAAATTAGACTAAGTATAGCACTCATCATTAATCAGGATACTAAATAAACATGAGCGCTGGAGAATGAACACAGCTGCCCCTTCATTTATCTTGCTGTCAGAAATTAACTCTCCTACAGAGAGAAGCTCAGAAGTGATGGCTTCAGGTCTTTTGTGTCCCCTCTGTTTACAGAGAATATGCATGCTTATATATAATTAATACATGTTTATATTATGTGTATATTTGAATACACATAAACAAATATGCTACATATAAGCACATTTCTGTACTCGTGCATGTATACTCATATATGCTTTGTCCATAGACAGAAATTGCAGTTCTGAGCTGAAAAGTGTCATATACCTGTTTATTTCAAAGGAAGAATGTTTACTCCTTGTTTCTCTTGACAGTGATTATTCTAGATCAATAACGAACTCTTCACAGTCTTACTGTGTGTTATCTTCTGTGATAACTTTAATCATTTTCCCCAACATGAAGATATGATATACGTGCAGCTAGCATGGTAAATCTAAAAGTCTTATTTTTCATTGCAGAGTGACTATGTGATGCTAGATTATAGCAAAACCTATTTTCTCATTTGATTGGAGTACAAACAGATTATTGGAGTACTGAAAGTCTCTGTGTTATTTTTGTAGTAATTTCTCAGTGTCAAAGGATACATTTAAGGCAAACAGACCAGTCAGACACTAAGTTTATAGGGCAACAGCCTCTAGTGTCTGGCCTTCCTTCATCTGACCTTTTGCATGAAAGCAATACATCAGCTACCCTTCCATGTCTATGGTATTGTCGCAAGCTCTTGGGAAAAGTGTGACTGAATAGGAGGAATTAGTGCTGCTGCAGAGGATTTAGCATAATGGATAGATCATTAACCTTTTAAGTCTGGTATCCTGGCTTTAGCACTGGCCTACCATGGATGATTCAAGTAAGCAAATATCTCTGTGTGTAACTGTGATGGTTTGTGCAGAGAAGACGAAGGATTTCCTGGACCAAAGTCACGAGAGCTGATTGACTGTGAATCCGAGTGGCAATGCAGCCAAAATGTGACAGCAAAATTAAGTACACAGATCTCAGGAACATAGCCAGATGCATGAGACAAGCATTTTCTGCAGAACATTACTGCATGTCGTATGGCAAGGGCTATGCACGTACTGTGACCAAGGATGTGCCATCTCATGGTGGCATCTGGACCTATATTCAAGGTTTCCGAGATACCTCTATCATTTTGAAAACAAAGTTCTTTAATACCACAATGGTTGGTATTTCTTATTACCACAAAATAATGTGTTAGTCTTTAAATCTTTTACACTAGGCATCAGCTGTCGCTGCTGAACTCTTAAGTAGTCTTTTTTTCTGTAACATCTTCATTTAGGAGCTGGGAAGAATAGAGACACTTTGATTTTTGTATTGCACCATGGCTCTATTTATGCTTCCATCCATATTGTAAACTCTTCAGGGGAGAAATGATTTCAGACATCTCTTCATGTCATATGTAAGACCTACCCCATTCTTCTTGTCACCACTGCCTGACATTGTGCTGTACAACACATGTGCTCTGTGCCAGGCTCTAGAAGCCATTCACTGATATGTAGCATGTGTTTTGGTAATAATGCTGCTCAGCTAGGGAACATGTGAGGCATTAACAGTAGCACTCCCAAAGGTGGCTATCTACAGACCCTGTATAGCTCCACATCTATAGCCTGCTAGTGGTGGTCAGTACAGAGATGTTGATGATAGGTGCCTATAGCCTCCTTCTGTAATTATTGGGCCGATGTTAAAATGTTCACTTTATCCCTTGAAGGGACAGAGAGCTCATCATACAGCATAAGTCTCCCAGTGCAATCCTACTAACTGGTTTCGCCTCTCTGTTGTCAGCAGCCAGACTAAGGAGCAGTTTCTGTGATTCTGTGATTCAGTTCCTTTTGTCTGTGAGACTTCTGCTCCTTACATCATCTTGCTGCCAGTGCTGGTTTCTCCTGCCTCTTGTTCTATAAAAACTGGTATGAGAACAACAGCAAGTGTCCACACATGCTCCAGGTGTCTGACCTGCTACCACAGTCAGTGGATCTTCATTGCGATCATTGCAAGCTAATGGCAAGTTGAGATAAGCCCAACAGAAGCTGTATCCTGCACACCTTCAATAGCAAGTCGGCTGACTAGCCAGCTGAGGAAGGATGTAGTTGCTTAAATACAGTCATTTATAAGTACTAAATGTGACCTTTGGTATCAAGGCATCTGTAAGAACAGGTAGATGCAACATCTCACAGGGAGGCCTAAAGTCTCTTTTATAGTTACAGCTGGAGTCCAGGCAGGATCCTTCAGCACCTAGAATATACTTACAGCACTGACTTAGGTGACTGCATCCTGCCCCAAACAGGTTTTCAGTGGAGTTCTAGTAAAATTGGAATAAAATGTCTGAACTAAATGAAACTCTTAGTCTCCTATGTGACGTTTGGTCTGAAAGAGTCTGTGCAAGGGTGCAACTTCAACTTCATTTGGTTTTAACATACCTTATAGAATGGGTTTCAGTCCTTGAAAACATTCCAGAGGGCTCAGCTTGACAGGGCTTCCCACAGAAGGAAGCAGCTAGATGTAGGCAAAGCTGGATTGGTGACACATAATGGGATCAACCTCAGAAGCACCCATCAGTTTCCCATGATCTTCATTTTCATAATTTTGATGAGCCCACGCCAAAAGCATGTGTCTATAATGCAGTTCATCTCTATAAAATCCTAGATTTTATGGCCTGTAAACTTTAATTCATGTCTTAGCAGCACCCACACTGATTATTAGAATGCTTTGCGTGTTTTCTTGCCATCTGCCTACCAAAATGAATTACAGTCCCATTGAATCATGCTGTTGGGTCCTTGTATCTCTGTAAGACGTGAGAAAATACCTGGTGGTTTCTTGCTCGGTTGATGCTGAAACAGTTTTTCAAATAACAGTAAAGGTAGTGAAAATGTAAATGTGAGCTGACTTCCATCTCACGTTCACAATAGGAATCTCATTGTTTTGATGGGTTTGCTTCTTCCTTTCTCACCATGCAGTTCTGACAGCAGCAGTAGCACAACGGAGAGAAGTGACAGGCTGTTTAAAGGAACCAGGAACAGGCATAAACTTGTCTCCAGCCTTGTCAGTAAGTCATCAGGCAAATTTACAGAGGGACCAAAGCTGGAGACTGACTGGGCTGCTGAGACTGCATACTTCAGAGGTGATCAAGTGTCTTAGCAATTTGGCTACCAGGACTGTGTGTGTTTGCAAGAAGGAAAAAAAAGCAAACAACTGTGGCTATCCGTTAGGTACAAAGTTGCTTGCTACAGTGTGGGTGGTTGTGGAGAGTGATCAGGTCTCCTCTGAATTTCCTCCAGACTGAACAATCCATGTTCCTTCAGCCACCTCCCACAAGGTTAGGCTCCAGACCCTTCGCAGCTTCTTTGGATATACTCCTGGGCCTTGATGTCCTTCTTGTAGTGAGGGGCCTAAAACTGAATACAGCACTCGAAGTGTGGTATCACCAGAGATGAGTACAGGGGGACAATCTCCTGTTCCTCCTGGATGCCCTGTTTCTGATACAAGCTGGGATGCTGTTGGCCTTCTTGGCCATCTGAGCGTGCTGCTGGTTCACATTCAGCCATCTGTCAACTACCACCTCCAGATCCTTTTTCCTCTGTGCATCTTTCCAGCCGCTTTGCTGCAAGCCTGTAGTTAATACTGCAGCTAACAGACAGATTGGAAATGCTCATAGGGTTCTCATTCTTAAACACATGAGTGTTTTCAAGCTAATACTTACTTGTATCCCTCTTGCAAGCCACCAGATGCTCCTGTGCTGTGGCCTTTGCAAATCTCAGGGTACTGGTAATGGGAGGTGTGGGCTGTCCCCGCTGGGTGCACATTGCCTTCTCTTGCCCACTCCCTGCATAGGTTTGCTAGTCAGCACAGGACTTTTGCAAGACTTTATCTAAACTCATCTCTTGCATTTTTGCCAGGGCTCGGAGGGATAGGGTGACAAGTGGGATCTGTGCATTGCAACATTCAACATTGCAACATTTGACTGTGTAATATTGAATTTCTAGGCATCGTGCCTGCTGCGGTACAGTCTTAGAAGCAGCCAACTTGCTGGGGAGAATTGTCCCTGCTGCTGCCTTCTCCTTCACATTCCCATACTCTCATGTTAGATTTTTGCCTCTCTTATTAAATTGGGAGGTAAAGATAGGTGTCACTGAAATTGGGCTCCTGGTGTTGCAGTGTGTGCTGCTTTGGGAGCAAGTGCAACAGCTGGACGACAGGAGGGGAAGTTGGCTGTGCTAAGCAGAGAGCTGTAAGTGCCTGGGATGCTTTTTTCCAGTCTCTGCAGTAATATAAAATATCGAAATTATTACCGGTGCAGGGAGCAGAGTTCTGGAGGTGTGCCAGAAGGAAGCACTGGGCTGCAGAATTGGTTTTCTCAACATTTCTTTCTCTGGCCCAGGAAATTTTAATCGTGTTAAAGTACTAAAGGTATTAACCCTCCCACTTCAATTGTTCTTTAACTATTTGACAGATAATGTGTTTTTGGTTTTCTTGTGAGTAAACTTCAAGCCAATTGGTATTTGTATCCATACTTCTTATAACGACTGATATTTTGGGACAGAAAGGAGAATTACACGCTAGGCAGTGACTGTCAGCTACTGAAGAGCTGTTCCTTTCACTGTAGATACAAATATTGCAGTGACATTTGTTTATCTACTGGAAAAAGCTCTTTTGCAGTAAGTTACGTTTCTTGATTCCTTTTATATTAGTGCTTGAACTATATTAACTAAAAATAATTGCAGGATGGAATAGAAAAATAATCATGTTGTGGTATGAGAGTTTTAGTTACTTCTTTTGAAGACAAAACTTGCAGAAGATCAGCTTGCTGCCCTATGAAGGCAAATGAGTGACTGGAGGAGCTCAGATATGCAGCCATGGAACATGTAATGTGGTACATCGTGTTTCTGCTTAAAGAAAGAGCAGCACATCAGTCTGGACATGCTTATTACAGAGGAAGGGAGGAAGAGGAAAAAAATGTCATTTCAGCAGAGTGTGTGTTTGTGGTCACTTCTGGAAAACTTTTCCTCAGTAGGCAGAACAGATCTGTTGCATTTTCGTGCAGCTCACTTCCTACACAACAGTGCCATTGATAGGAATCTGGTTTTAATTACAACAGAGGCTAGAATGTCAGTACATAACAGCATTTAAACATTCCCAGTTGTAGATTGAGGATGTGTGCTTTCACTGGCCTGTGAAGTACATTGGAGAGCATCTTCTGCTGAAGTGGAGAACAACACACTTTTTTTCCTCAGTGAAAACACTTTGCTGCTTGTTTAGTGCTTTCTTTCTTGCAGCAGCAAAGTATGTGTTTTTGATATTCAGGGTGGACTCAGAGAAGGGACTGTGGCTACTGATGCTGAGTCAGCCCTTCTGTAATGGTCTGTGTCCTTTGTGATCCAGTGTGCCAGAATGGATGTTTTACCTTAAAATGACATTTAAGATTTGGGCTATCTTTAACCACTGAGGCCATTGATTGTAATAGAAATGGTGTCATTATCTTTATTTCAAAGGAAGATGTATTCAGATTTCTCATTCATGTCACACTTGGGATTTAAATGGAGACTGTGTGTTTTCAGATAACAACAATGAGCACTGTTACAGTAATCTAGGATCTGAGGTCCTCAGACCAGAGGAAAAAAAAGGCTCAGTGCCCTGTGCTCCAAAATCTCGTCGTGCAATCATAGCAAATCAGTTTGTTCAAAGACATTTGGGGTTGTCCATATATGTTTATATTTTTATAGACCTAATTAGAGCCCTTCCTTGTTTCACAGGGAGATAAATACAAAGATAAATACACTAAAGGTGCTAAGGCACTCTGAAGCTTAGGGATGTTGTTCAGCTGCCCAATTTCCGTTGAAGTGAACGTCTCTGAATACTGTGTACCTCACGGAACACATTTCCTCATACCTAGGAAATGTGACCCCTGTTAGCTAACGTAATGTTCGAATGACACGTGGTCTTCGTGGTCACACAGAGAGGCCCCATGTTTGATACGTTTCTCACTGCCCAGAAAGGTTTCAAACAGCAAATAACTCTGCAGAGGTTTTCCTGTTGACAATTTAGAGGTTGGTGGTGCAATAGAGCTGTCTGTGTTACATACACACTGTTTGTGTCATCCTTCACTCCCCTACCACAGCTGCTTGCTCTCTGGTTAGGACAAACAGTGAAGCTCTCTGGCACTAAGTCCGTTTCTTGGAATTCCACAGATTAAGTCCATGCTGGACCCGATGACCAGTTTACACTGGGAAAGAGAAGCACACAGTATTCACATTTATAACATGTTTTCTAACTATTTTTCTTGAAAAGGCTGAAACTATTAAAACTAGAATTCTAAGACCTGATGACTGTGGCGGTGCTGTCTGTCACTGTGAGTGAGAGGCATAAAGTTCAGGCAGCTTAGTCATTGACCTGTTCTGGGAACGCTGCTGGCTTGTCCTCTGGAAATGCCTCATCTCACGGCACTGAACTTGTGCCTGAACCATTTTTCCCTTAAACAGCAGAGATATGGGAAGAATTATTTGAGTCATTCAGAGAAAATTTTTTTGGGAAACAAAGATGTTTCTTGCTGTTTAAAAGTTGGCATTTTAGAGTCCTCCAAACACAGCTGCAGTTGTATGAGGTGTTGGGTTTTCAGGTCAGGGTTCAAAGTCAGCTCTGTCTTTGAGCTGGATTATATTTTCCACTATGCTGACATGTGGAAATACCTCAGTTGTTTCAGGTACCATAACTGGAAACATGGAAGAACCCAGTCACACATTCTTGCTTGTATATTTTCTTGGGCTTCTTGTCTGCTCCTGACCTCAGATTTCTGTCTCTCAATCAGAGAGAGGCTAAAACAAAAGTGAAGCCTTATAGCGATGCTCATGACCAAAAGGAAATCATACCTGGACAGTGTACAGAATTTACTTAGCTGATGTAGTTTCCAAATCTGACATTTCACCACTGTCTTTATTTTGATTGGAAGCACGAACAATAACTGTAATCAACGTAGCAGTGTAGCATGTGGTTATGGTTGTAACTCAGGCAATGTATTGCTACTGTCTTGCCACAGCATGTCAGTATAATCCCATGTATGGTTTGGACAGACTGTACTCTTTATAGTCCCCTGGTTTACTTGGAAAATGTTCCCTTGGGATTTAGGATTGCACTGTTCTTTTCATCTTTGTTTGTCCATCTATGGAGGAATAGCTGTGTGCCTCTCCCAAGAAAACAAGAACAACTTGTTTCAAGAATAAACACAAAACCTACATTAATTTGATTCATTCTCTTTTTGTGTTTTCCGTTAAACAAATAAGGGAAGAAGTGTAAACATTTATTGAAGCCTGAGTTCTGAAATGTGCTTTTCCATGCACAGTTCATGTCAAACTATACAGGCTCAAAGAGTACAAAGAAACTCTACATGTCTGTGATTTGAGGTATTTTTTTGTTTGTCTTGTTTTGTTTGTTTGTTTGTATTTTAGGAACAGAAATTCTCTTTTCCAAGCAGTTTGGATTTCTCTATGGCAGTGAAACATTCGCATCTGGTGTTTTTATGTAGATCATGGCTAAGATGCTTCTCTAAGCATCTGAATGCAGATGATCTGCTTCATGGCATGAAGGTGGCCATCACACTGTGAAAACCCAGTCAGACTCTGGTACAGCCTAAAGCAAAAGAAGAGTGCTCTACTCTGCAGGCACTGAGTAGCTGTGACTCCAGCCCAAACTTATGGTCTACTACATCCATTACATGCAGTAACACTGGCTGGTGCCTGCTTAGGGCTTACCCGGAAGTTCTCTTTACTACGTGGGTAAATTCCCCATGGGGTTGAGTAAGCAGCCATGAGAAATGATAGCCAACACAAGACAGTGAAAAGGAAAAAGTGAATCTCTTACTCCTTTGTTTTCCTGGATCCTGAAGAAAGTGTAAATAGCTCTGGGAAATTCTATTTCCCACATCACAAGGATATTCTACATTTTTTCTACCTCATTTTTAGCACTGATTTTTTTTCTCCTTTTCTTATACTGATATATAAACATGTATATATTTTGACCCGCTGTCTGATCAGTCTTCAGCTTACTAGAGTCATGAAATTCATTAAAAATACTATCAGTGGTACTTGGATTGTAAACATTAAACATATGGTTTTAATTGTGATTGTTTGTAGAAATGCATCATGCTCTACATTGTTTACCAGCTAAAATGAAACAGAAAGGGGAGTTAATCCTTATTTCCCCCACATGTAAGCCTCACTAAGCTGTCCAAACACCTGTGATTACATAGCAGAAAATTTTTAGGCTTTGATTTGATTGTTTTCTTCTTTTCTAGACAGTGTATCAGAAATTTGGGAAATGGAGTTTTTCAGGGTGTATTTGTGGAACTTGCAAGAAATGAGCAGAATTCCTGCAACAGAGAAGAGCCATTACTTGAGGAAGAGGAGACACTTTAGTTTCACATCCATATAATGCTCACATGTCAGTCTGTGTCACTGAAACCACAGGAATGTCACTAATAAAATGCAGAGGATGATCAGAAGAATCCCAGCTTCTAATGTGAGCGTCCCTCTTGGGACAGTAGTCAGTGCAGTTCAGTGTCCTCTTTATTCCTTCCTGCATTTATGGTTGTATTCTGCACTCCAGAAAAAGCTATTGAATTTGTCTCCTTTCAAACAAATGGTATCTCACCGGAAGCAGTCCTAAAGGTTACCTCTGTTTTTAGTAAGAGCTGTGACTAAATATTTTAAAGGCTGATCGGAAGTGACTTTGTTTGGGAAGTGCCAGCTTCACATTGGAAACTGAGTCTGGAAAACAAAAGATATATTTTTGGAAACAGAGAATAGAAACTCACTTTGGCTTTTCACTTGAAGAACATAATGTTTTGAAACACGTTTTAATAAATGTTTTCCTTTCAGTAAAATTCCATTTTTTTTATTAGATATATTTCTCTGGAAGTGTTTTCATTGGTCCTACTTCCACATAGTGCTGGGGTTTGTAGAGAATCGACTGAAACTTCTCTGCTGTTCAGTTTGCCCTCCCCAGTTCACATCCTTTGCACACTTCATCCCTTACCATGACTGGCTGTCACTGGATCTTGAGAGGTCATGCTTCTGACTACAGGGCTGGGGTTCTTGGATGTACAGCTCTTTCCTTGAATCACAGTGACTGCTTAGTTTTAAACTATTGCATTTCCTACTTTGTCTGGGAGTAGCTGGATAGTTTTTGTGATAGTGGTCAGTCATGGCAAAATTAACATCAGAGTGTTCCTTTAGATGATTGTTGGTAATATAATTTAGTGCTTACAGTTGTTTTTCATGTGGTTCTTTTATTTAAAAGGGGAAAAAATCTTTCCATTAGCTATTTTTGCCAGATACATGCCAGTGCTTCCCAAGGACTGTATTTGCTGAAACTAAAGGTATGGGAGAGACCCTATGTTGGAGCAGGGATAGAGAGTAACCATGAACTGCAGCAAAGGCAAAGTATTACAGACGGACTGCAGCCCCCATTCTCTGTTCTCCTTCACTACTTGGGGGGGGAAGAAAGAGGAGTGGGTGGGGAGAAATGCTTTTAGTTTGCTTTTAGTTCTCACTGCTCTAGTCTGCTATTAGCAGCCAATAAACTACACCGATCTCTCTGATGTTGAGTCTGGTGATGGTAATTGGTGAAGAATCTCTCTGTCCTTATCTCAGCCCACTAACCCCTTTTCATCGTTATTGTCTTTTGAGGATGGAGAGTGAGAGAGTGGTGTGGAGGGACCTAGCTGCTCATTGGCGTGAAATAACCACAAAATCATATACATATACATATCTTTAATGGTATCAGTGCTGAGGTGAATCAGCCCCACTGTGTGGGGGTTTTATAACACTGTGTGTCTGGATTTATCCCTTGAACAGCTGCAATGAACAAACCTTTCCAGTAATTGTAGCTCCTGCTGCCGTGGATGAATCTCTCTCTACAGCTTTTAACATCTTCATCATAATGGCTCTTTGGGTTTAAACACTATTTATGCTATTGAAATATCTCTCTCAGCAGAATGCATGAACATCATGCCCCTATAGGTGTAAGGTTTCTTTTAGTCTGTGGGCGCTCATAAAAATAGTCTTTCTCTATACTAATATAACATTCCTTTTCAAAGGCACAAACTGTTTAGTGTCTGTGCCAGCAGTTAGACATGTAGCTGTCCCAGTCACTTTGCTTGTGTTTTGTAAGCTGGTTGAAATATCACACATTTCTCCTCTAATGCTGCAAGCATTTCATCCCCAACCTCTTTCTGTGCATACTCTCCCTTCTTGCCTTGTGTTAGTCATTCTGCTCTACCCCAGAATCTTTTTATTCTGCCTAAATCAAACTTTTACATCTGTTCTTGCCCTTCTTGTATGTCTCTCTTTGCATTTGGGAACACAATTAGTGATTTTGCAGATCAACTTGAAGAGTGATTTTGAGTCAACTCTATTGTTTTTCTTTTTGCTGATAAGTTTTAGAACCGTCATGCTTTCCAATATAAAAATCAAGAATAAGAATTTAGTACTGTACTGAAATGAGAGTTCATCCCAGTCCTATGACAGTCAAGTGCATGTAATTTACCAGGTTTTAAACAAACACAGTGTTTTCCATAACAATATTAAAAATACTTCATCATCCGTTGTTTCAAAATGAAAAACAAGTGCTTTTGGCTGTTTCTTGGAATCAATGATTTATTACAAAAATAAATAAACAAAAAACCCCAAAATTAATAAACAGTGCCCCTATCATGTCAGAATGACATTGCTTGAAGGACATACGGACATGAATGTAATGATAGTTTTACAATCACTCTTGTAAGTACAGCAGTTAGCACAGTGGATGTTCACATTCCCTTCTTCTATTTAAGCATGAGGATGCTACTGGAGTCTCCACCATGTTATCCTGTTGGGCTGCATTTTGTCAGTGCTGAGGGTGTGTGTTTATGTGAATCAGTGTAAGGTGTCCTTACAATCTCTACCTTAGAAAAGAACAACGTAATTTAAAAAAATGAAAGTGGTTTTGAATCTTCAGTATTTATGTCAGGTAAATTCCTTGTCAAGAATTATCTTTTTGAAATTTTCTTTTACACATCAAGGCACAACCTTCCTTTTTTTTTTTTTTTTTCCCCTTCTTCCCATCTCAAGACAAAACTCTGGCAGCAAGGACTGTTTGAGTCAGGCCTTCAGCAAAATCAAATTGTAAGACCTGCAATACAACAGCATTTCATCATTTGGGGTATTCAATTGTCAAGCTTTTTTCTTATTGAAAGCGTTTTATGAAAGAACCTGAAAACAAGTGGCTAAAGATATTGTACATTTGCCAGTGATGAACACCAGTGCCATTTCTTTCCCTGTTTCTCTGCACATGTGCTCTTACTTTATGTTCTTTGTGGCAAACTAACTCTCAGGAGTTGTTTTCTTCTTGCTTCTTTTCTTACTGCAGATTAATACCTTCAATCATTGTAGCAAACATCAAAATACATAGGAAATCCACAGAAAATCATCTAGTTAGGAGAAATTCACTGAGAGTGGAATACGTGATAACACCTGATAGATCTGATACAAAAACCAACATAATTTCACAATCACACCCCGCCCTTGGGCCGTGAGGAAGGTTCTTACATGAGATCAAGTCACACAAGCAAATAACCCCCAAGTTTACATCTGATTAGAGCAAATATATGGGAGGTGTGAACAAGGTTGGCCCAGTGCTTGACCATATGATGAACACCAAGGATCATGGCATCATATAAAACTGGGCATCTATCTGGTACAGCTGGCTATGCACAATATTCTCCTAATTTATAAGGCTGAAGCATCTGCTCCATTGCTGTTGCTCCATCAGCTTTTCCAGAAGTCTGTTATTGAATGCCTAGTAGCCAAATACTGCAGCTGTGTGTGCCAGTGGAACAGGAAGTTGATATCATTTACAGTGGGAGATTAGTTGCTACTTTATTCCACAGATAAGGTAATGTTCAGCATGATGAGGTAGAAAGGGTTGGCCTTGTGGGATGGGCTCCACTTCACAGAAAGGTCAATAATGGCATACTCTAAAAGATGTAATATTCATTTCTCGTTGGCAGGATCCCCAATCTGTGACAGGAGGACGTGGCCAGATGAGGCCATTGCGACAGGCTGTGTGTGTGACTGTGGACATCCCCAGTGATGCAGCAGGCAAGATCTTAGGGAACAAATTGTGCAAGTCCTGATTTTGTTCTTCTGCTTCATCTTTCCACTTTATGGAAATGCTGTGGCTCTAGCAACCATTATTTTATAGAATCATAGAATGATCTGGGTTGGAAAGGGCCGTGATGATTATCTAGTTTCAACACAGGCTTTGGCTCTTTGCTGGGAAGTGTCTGCTCTACAAGTGGAAAGAAAACTGGAGGGAGAGTGTTTTCAGCTGGGCCCTGCAAACTGCTTGCCAGAAGTACATGCTAGCTGGAAATGTCAACAACTGTGATCTCATGAGCCTTAGCCATGGCCTACATTAGAAGATGGATCCTGCCAGACGCCCTCCACAATCAAAGGCTCTGAATGGCTGGCTTTTGAGCCTAGCTCTCACCAAATGCTGAAAAGGTGCTAGAGGGAATGGCTTGTAGGGGAATTGCATGGCCACTACTCTCCTCCACCCTATTCAGGCTTCATTGCAGAAGGCCCTAAGTGTGCAAACATGGTTAGATGCTTGCAGGAGACGTCATTCAAATGCATCATGTGTTAGAATCAGATGGTGGAAATATTTAATATGTGATGTCTTTTTTCATTTTGGTAAGGGCATGAGTGACCAGCTTGTAGGGAAATTGCATGGACACTACTCTCCTCCACACTATTCAGGCTTCATTGCAGAAGGCCTTCCATGGTTCGCAGCAGAGAAGAGGCCAAGAGAGTTCTAGCATGTGCAATGGACAGTCCCATTCTGGGGATCAAGCCAACAACTTGAAGGCATCCTGCCTTGTGTGCACATGTGCTGAGCACCCCACATGTCACCTCTGAGAGGTGGGCTCACACCAGAGATGACCTTGTACCCATGAGAAGGAAGGGGGAAGAAGGCCAGAATTCACTTTTCAAATTATTTCCAAACTGCCTTGCCTTCTGGAAAGCCCTGCTGTAGTTCAGAGTCTAGGAGAAAGTTGTTTCTCCTTTCTGCCTTCACAGAGATATTAACAGCAGTGCAGAATATGGGCTAAGGCATGCAAAATTTTGTTTTTAAAAGCAACAGCATTACCAGCACTATCTAGGTGGGTACAGATCATGCATCTGGTACCTGCTATGGTGAAGTACTTGTCCCTGCATGAACCCTCTGTTCTGCAAACCCAATGGAGCTTGTTGTGGGCATTATTGCTGCCCGTGTAGAAAAATATGGTACTAAACATTTTACCACAACCTTCCCTGGTAAAATTACATTGCAGAGCCATGCCAAAAATAAATTTGCAGTCCAAATAGAAAGAGAAAATTGACTTTTGCAGAACATCATGAGGATGTTAATAATAAATCAAGTTGCTTTCAGAATGGAAGCAATTCCTGCAACTCTTGCACCACTTTCTGTAAGGCTGTGTTGATGCTAAGGAAGTGAAATCTTGTTAGCAAATATGACAGCACAAGACTTCTTCAGATTTCTTTTTCCCAGTTTACAGTTCTGTATAATTTTATCAAGTTAAAAAGAAAAATAATTTGGTTTCCAACTTCTGTGAGTCTATAGGAATTAGGAGTTGGGACTAGATTACTTTTAAAGGTCCTTTCCAACTCTGAGGATTCTATGATTCTATAGCATGGCACCTACTACATTCCTAGCCAGGTCCAAACCCTTCAGGCACCTTCTTCTTTATAAATTCTGCTGAAGATTTAGAGTCCTAAACATTTTTATGCTCTGAATCTGACATGGGCATCTAGAGGCTGTTCCCTGACCAGGGTTAGATGTGACCATAATAAAAGTTTATCTTAGTTTAACAAGGGTAAAATGAGCTGCACTAAGGCAAGAAGTGGATTTGAGAAAGAACTTGAATTACTGCAAATATTATCTTCAGGCTGTGGTAAGTCACAAGTGGATGAAGTCACCAGTGCTGCAATACACATCGTGCTGTTTCCTAACACTTTGCCTGAGCAGTTTTATGGAGGTTCTGCCCAGTGCAAGGGGTAGAGTAGGGCAGCATCTTGCAGGTTGCATGCAGTTCTTGCAGCTTATCACCAGCTGCTGAGATCTGGAATTTGTTACTGGGCTAAGTATTGTATCGAGGTATAAGTAGTCTCATTTCCCAAATAAATGTACCTGAATTAAGAAACTGTGCAATAGAGGCACAGTAAAACCACTGGATGAAGTGGGAGGGGAGTAAATAGGGAAGTACTGAGCAGGAAACCTGATTTTATGGACTAAGTGTGTGGACATGGTTAGATGCTTGCAAGAGAGGTTGTTCAAATACATCATGTGTTAAAATCAGATGGTGGAAATATTTAATATGTGATGTCTTTTTTCATCTTGGTAAGGGCATGAGTGACCAGCATTCACTTACTTAAGCATGGCCTCCTCCCAGATTTCTGCTGCTGGCATCTTATTGCTGCTTTCAGCAGTGCTGCTTGTAGGTGAGGTGCTGATGACAAAAAAAATGGAAAATAGTTTGAACGGGGTGTAAGTGAACTCAAAGTCTGCCATTTAGAATTAACTAATTCACCCCAGTATTTGTAAATTAATGGAAAAGTGGAGAGCAACTATGTAGCAGGGAACTCCAGTTACCCAAGCGCTTTCTTTGCTTTCGTATGCCTGGCCCTCTCTCACTGCCTCATATAATTCCCAGTAGTAGAATGATGTTAAGTATAAAGATTATTATTAGTTACAGACCTAGTGTGCCATCTACTCAGTCCTTGCTTAGGAAAACTTTTCTCTTCTGAGACAAAGACAAGGAAGAGTTGGATCATTGGAAATCACAGGTGATGGACAGCATTTGTTCATCATGTACTGGTTTAAAGTAGAGGTCTCTTTCCCTTAAATGTCTGTCACTAACTGAAAGCAAAGATCTTTTCTGTTTCAGTTTACATGATTTCCTGTCTATTTCTATGATGATTTCACTACCAGAAATATTATGCTAAGGACACTATGAAGGCATAGCACTGGGCACACATATTTTAAAGGACTTCTATTTCACTTTCTTCTACAATCTTTGTTATAGAAGAAACAAAGTGTTTGAAACTTCTAATTCATAAGTCATATTTTAACTCCAAGTTTTAAAATAGAAAACCACAGAAACAATCTTAAAAATATTTTCACAAGTGCTTTTCATATTTTTTTATTACAATATAAGACTCTTTGCTCTGTAAATGCAGATACATATTGTCTTAAATTATGCTATAGGGCATACAAAGAATCCTTGGGATTTGTGTAACATTAAATGATTGTGATGCATTAAATATTGAATGCAGCAAAGTTTAATTTAAAAAGCATCCACATATGTAGTCCAACCCTTTTCTAGACTCCAGATGTCAGTTTACAGCTGGGCCTGTAACAGGAGACAGACTCCACCATTATTGCAGTAACTGGGAAGAGAAAGAACTGCTGTTGCAGTGCATGTTTAAGCTGCATGCTATGGACTTCAACTGAAGATACCTTCTGCCCCCAACCCTCCTGTAGCTCTGTAAGCTGTTCTGCACTTACCTGAGCTTTCAGCCTTGTACAGTACAGGGAAAGCTTTTCATCAGTGTGAGGAAATCACCTAGAAACAAGCTCCTTAGCCTGAACTATTGACTATATCTCAAGAAAGACTAATGGTATGCATCACTTGATGAAGGAGAAGAAGGAAAGTCTGTTACAGTTATGTTATAGCCAGGAGGCACTCAAGAGCACAGGCTTAAAGTCTGAAGATTTCCTGGTTTCCTCCTTTAGAAAGGACCCAAACTTAAGCATGCTGTGGCCAGTGTCAGAAATATCCTTACGTGCTTTGCGCCTTGGCACTGCGGGGCAGGATGAATAATAAATCTCTCTGCTGAGCAAGTGATACATTAATATAATACAGCGACTGAGGTGAGTAAACAGGCTATTCAGACCAGCTAATTGAAATAACTCTTGCATTCTGGCTCATACAAACTCATGAAATTTGGTAAATGACTCATTTTTAAACACATAACACCTAAATAATGGCAATTAAGTGAAGATGGGTACATTTAGATCAAACACACTGGGTAAATCCCTAGAGATGTTGCAGCAAAATTGCCTGTTAACAAAGCTGGAGACCACTCATTTTCCTGGTTAATAATTGCTTGATGGCAGTAAAAACTGATGAAACAATATTATGCATAATTGTTTGAAGAAAGGGAAGAAGGAGGCATTTCTTAGCACTCTGACAGCATGCAAATAATTATCCACACCGTTCTTTTAACCTTTTTGGGTGTATCATTCTCGTCTGGAGTGAAATGAGCCAAGAAGATGCAAGATGCAAACGATGCCCTGTGGGACAGCAGCGTTCCTGCCATATGTCACCTTCTCCTTTTGGGGATGGGGTGGGTGTCAGCTTGCTGCATCCTCTCTGGCTCTGGCCTCCGGCAGCAGCCACCTGGTCACAGCAGCACAGTGCACTGTCTGCTGCTGTAGGCACTGCTGCGGCCCAGCACCAGCACTGATGTTCTAGCCACGATGCAGTAGCTGATTCCCGGCTTCAGATCTTCTATTTTGATCACCTTGTCTCTTCCTTCATACACCAGCACTCTGTGTTGCTTCAGACAGAGGGAGGAGAAACAGCTGGTCATGCATGTGTGTCTATGACTAAGCTGGGAAAGATTGGAAAGTTCAGACCAACACATGCGTTGGCATTAAGTCAACAACATTAACTAGCATTGGTTATTTATGTGTTAGTTTTGGTGTTGTTTTCTTTTCTTTCTTAAAAAAAAAAAACACACCCCAAATTGCCCTCATTTCCCAACTGTTTCAACTAGGCTTTAGATTCTGAAATACTACACCAATGGGAATGAAGAAAGTGGGGATGAATTACAACCCAGTTCAACCAAACTCAATTCCTGAAAAATAAGCTTACTTAGTGTTTAGATATTTACACAGCCATTTACACTCTTCCACTCCCAGAGGGCTGTAAAAGAGAAGAGTGTGCCCATATTGTCTTGGCTTTTCAATGGTAAAGAGTTTATATCTGAATATGTACTTACCTCATCTAGCAAGTTGTTAATTATGAAGACTTGGTACAGAAGATCATAATAATTTGTCATTGGTATCATGCTGCCTCTCTTCCTTTTATAAGCTGAACGTGGAGCGTGGAGCTTTAGTATTACAAATTTGTTGTTGTGAGCCACCTTTATTGCTGGAGGTCCTATCATAGCTAAGGGTATAAACAAAGCTGTGAGCATGATTGTAGCACGTTTATTAATAATGATCCACAGAATAGAATGCTTTGGATTCTTTGCCCTGATTCTTTTTCTTGTTTTTCTGCTATCTTGAGCTGCAGTAATGTTTGAACCATTTCAGATCAAGGACACAGCTTCAATCATTCTTCTTAGAACACATGCAGCCTGCTTGGTTAAACACAGCTGGGGTTTCACATGGTGCCTGTGTACCCCTGAAGGCAGTGGCTTCCCCACATCTTCATAGGAGGATGTGGTGCAGGGCAAGGTGAGCTGCTGCTGCTGCAAGATGCTGCTCTAGCTCAAAGCATGCAGTCTTGCCTACACAGGATAAGTTAGTTTGCATTTCAGGGCTGTGGAGTGACTTGTGTTGGTGTCTACACTTCAGTTTTACATTGACCAGAGAGGGAAAAAATGGATAATTTGTGGGAGCTTACTGGTAGGTACACTGATGCTGCTTAGTGTGCTAACAGTGTGCTAACAGTCCTGCAGTTTCACTATGGAATTACAATGGTTGCAGTAACTAAAAGCTCTGTGCATGCCCTTTCTAAATATACCACTGCCAGGAAAATACATGTGGGAAAAACACATGCATGTGAGAAGGCTGTTGGCTATGCAGCTGCCTTCTCTCTTCTCCCCTCTCCCTCTAGCAGAGAACATTTCCTTCTTCACACTGTGCTCAATCCTTCCAGCAGCCCCCCAAAACTGCTGCAAGTATTTTGTGGAGTTCCATGCCTTGAGGGAGAGGTCGAGTGGAAGGGAGCCAGACATTTCTCATCCCCGAATTGTAGCTAAGATGCTGCTCACCTGGAATTGGTTCAAGTGTGGGGAAAGTTATTTTATCGCAAACACTTCAACTGAGAGCTGTGGACACACCACTTCTTTCGGCACAGTTTTCTAGCTAGAAGGGGATCACTTTTGACAGCAGATTGGGAGCAAAAATGCTGTGCTCCACACTGCAGAAAACCCGGCCCCATGCTCAGAGAGCCCACGTGTTTGCACTTACTTTCTCGCCAGGGAGTGAATCTGCAGCTGAGGCTCCAGTCGGAGCGGACATCGGTGGAAGCAGCTTGCACCCTGCCATAGTAGGCCTCATAGACGTCAGAAGTCTCCTCTGTCAGGTCACAGAAATGGCTCTGAATCCCCCAGCACTCTTCTTTGTTTTGCCACTTGCTATGCCCATACCTTTGGGGAAAGGAGGAGCCCGGAGAAATGTGAGCCGTAGCTACCGTCAAACAGATCTGTGCAGACTTGTAACAGTCTGTTCCCCAGAAGAACCAAAGACTTTCATGCTGTGAGGTGCTGGACCAGATGTGCTGGGGACAGGACCAGGCCTCCCTTGTGGAGCAGCCCCCCCCCGAGGAACAGGTAACAGCACTGTACCCTGCAGCACAGCAGGCCACCAAACCCCCAACTGTATTCCTGCAAAGGCACCTGGCCTGCCAGACCTGCTTGGGGCAGGCTGTTGGCCCCAGAGGCCACCCACAAACTGCATGTATGTGCCACACTGAGGTGCCATGAGGGTGTGTGTCACGTTGCTGGACGTGCCTGATCTCCATGTCCTTCAGGCTGCTCAGCTGCACTTTACGGGCTTGTGATAAGTGCAGGGAGCTGGCAGCAGTGAAGGACGTGGCTGTGCCCCAGGTATCCTTTGGCACCTGAGAGATCCCTTTGTCTTGACAAGCAGGGATGGGCTGCTGGATGAGGCATGCTGGAGTTCCCCCGGCACTTACACTTTATACTGCACAAAGTAGAGCGTGGTTTCTCCCTCTCCAGCCTTTCCAGGCTGCCAGCGCAGGGTATTGTTGAAGTTCAGTGAGTAAAACCGTACCCCCTGTGGCTTGATTGCATCTCGCAGGTCTCGATTTTCCAGGACTAAAATGGCTGCAGATAGTAAGGAACAGTGACAGCACACATTTCTCTCAGGCAGGCATCTCTGCATCCAGGCACACACTGCTCGGGTGGTTTTAGGCTAGCAGCTGGTAGGGAAGTTAAATCTGGGTCTCATGTTCCAAACTTTCCGTGTTGCAGTGAGCAGATGTAGAAATTACTGACCACAGCCAGGATTGGGAAAGGAACAAATCGTGCTGTTTTTTTTTTTTCTTTTTTCTTTCATAATTGAATTTACTGCCATTAAAGATGCCCAGCGGACAAACCCTTCTGATCAGCTCCTAAAGCATGCAGTACACAGCTGCACCAATAGTTAAAGGTAGGTGCTCCATCCTTCCTATCTCAGATTTAGCCTGCAGGGACTATATTTTAACTATGTTATATAGTATATGGTAACTCTGTTTTAATAGTTACCACAGCTGTGTTTGTTGGTTCTTGCCTAATAAAATAGTATGACATTCACTATTTTTCCCATCTGAACTGACGGAAAAAGCTGCCTGACAGCTTTCAAGATAAGCTGTTTCCAAACTGAAACAGATACTGGTGACAGAATCAGTTTACACTCACTGAAGCATCCAAATCCTAACAGGTTTCTGGATTTCGTGACCCAGGTGACTTCATATGCCTGCGGTTTTATCTGTGGTATATCTCAGAACCAGAGACTCCTGCAAACTGAACTGAAGCCGGTAACAGAACTGTAAGTAGATGCGATTGAACATCACACTCATTTCAGCTGCGTTTTGAAAGGCAAAATGAGACTAATCTGGAAATGACAGGACTTTTGAAACCAGCCTCTGTATCCAGAGATTTCCTGACTTGCCTAGCTTTGCGAGCAGACCCAGCCCTCCTCCCCAGGTAGGAAGAGAATTGAAAGTCTTTACTTACTGCTTATCTTGTCCTGCAGCAGGTGCATCAGAAAGCAGAGGGAGGAAAGCCTGATCCCCCTCATGCTTAGGAGAGCAGCTCCATGACTGAGAGCATCTCTTTTCCTCTTGGGCATGTCTTATGAGGAAGTAATTATTAAAATGACTTCCCCATTTATAAAGTCCCAATTGTGGCTTTGAGAAATTAAACATAAGCAATTGTTCCTACTTGGAAGCTGAACTCACTCTGAAGTTTGGAAATAATTATGAAGTAAACCAATGAGAAAAATGTCCTCTTTTTTCAGGGACTAATTCCCAACTGCCTGGCAATATTGCTTTATCCCAAAAATATGTCACACAAGCTTGCGTCTTCACTTAGTTAGGATATTGTTTTTCAGCTTGCCAGTCTCTCAGTGCTGCAGAACACAAAATCTTCCTGCAATAACACAAAACAGCGATGGGATGTCATCTTGGTGGCCCGTCTTGGGGTCGAACACAAGAGTGAAGGCTGTCGGAATATTCAGTGCAGGATGCCATTTAGGAACGTGTCATCAGAGGGATATGGGGACATGAAAGTGCTACACTTTTTGCTGTCGAGAGATGGTTGGAGGCTGGGGCTGGCTGAGCCCAGCCCACTGGTCAAAGTGCCACTGTGTATTGGACACACGTTGGGCGTACTGCCACACTGTGTGCACCACAGCAACTCTGAAAGCTGTACCACCGGCATGCACATCCCACAGCCCCAAAATGGGATGCTGTGCTTGTGATAAAGTGATCTCACCCTGTGGTGGTAGGTCCTTTATTGCTGTGTGTGCCAGCCTGCAGGGGGCCAGTTGTTGCCCAATGGGTGGTATGGAGAGCACGATCATGTCACACTGAGTATCCCAGCATGAGCCAGGTGCCCTCACCTCCTGCACACTCACATCAGTGGGCAAGAAGGGACAACCCAAACATGCACAGTGTGGAGTAGCACACAGTAGTAATGCCCACCAGTGAATAATCGAGGTGGAAACTGCCTGGTTGCAGGAACAGGTCATCTCTGTCTGTAGAAACAAAAGCTTGCCTAACTCTTCATGTTGGCTTTGGGAAAAAGGCAGAAGAAAACACCACCAGGATGAGAAAAAGTGTAAGTTATTGTGCAAATTAAGGTTTTTTGATCAAAAGGCATTTGATGGCAGTAGGCAAACTAAACACAACCTAATCAAGAAACTGGTCTTGGTGAGTTCAGCTGAGCATATGCACATCATGCACGCACTGAATTTGCTGCAGGCACATTAAAACTGTAAATGTGTAACTCTGAATAGCCAGTTACCACAACGTGGTGTTAGCTGAGAAGGAATGCAGAAAAGAAAAAAAGAAAAAAGAAAGAAAATCAAGGTAGAAGGTGGAGAGGCAATCTTGGCATTGTTTTCTGGGAATTTTTTATCGATACATTTACCAAACACATTTTCAGAATTCAGTGACTGTTAAGAAATTCCCCACAACACACACAATGAGTATTTAATCATGTTATATGAGCTCAAGTGCGGGAATAGGGAACTTTTATGAACTGATCACCAGGCTGAAATGCCATCAAATTTTAGTCACGCCTTTCACAGGTTGTGTATTTACTTACTTGAATTGGACCAATACGCCTTAGCAGGTCCAAGTATAGAGCTCTGCCAGAATCACTGCTGGCAGCAGCACCTCCCATGACAGCAAGACCTCTCAGAGCTAGGATTGGGTGGCTGCATGACTGGGGCCAGGCTGGTTACCCCTTTGGTTCTCCCTTCCAAATTGAGAAAGACTGCTCCTTGCTATGGCTGAACGGTGAAAGAAACACCTGGGTCATGGAAAAGGTCAGGGCTTCCCGCACAGCATCAATAGTGCTTGTTCTGTAATTGGGCCTGGCAATGTAATGCAATCTCTTCACATAATTTCACCATTATTGAAACACCCACTGATAATCCCCGTGTTTTTATCATCTGTAACGTTTTCTTTCTCATGAACTTCAATCATGTCTCCCCAGTGCACTTTGTGATAAAGACAATTACATTCTAGTGAGTGGCAGCTGCACACACCCATATAGACATACTCATCTTGAGTACAACACATCTATAGCACATTTTAATAAATAAAAACATATAAGAAACAGTATTGCTTAAGAATACTATGAACAGTACTTAGAATGAAATGAAAATGAAAACATTCCTTTCCCCAGCACCACCTACATTATTGCTTACTTACATTGCAGCATTTGCTTTGACCCAGCAGTTCTGTGGTTCAGTGAACAGACAGAGCTGAGGGCACAAGAATTTTTTCCATTCCTGGAATAAAAACCTCTCCAAATACTGGGTAAACAGAGTTCTTCCTCTTGAAGACCGGCTATTGCCACACAGAGATGAAAGCTGAGTACCTTCTTGCTGGAAGCTGCCTGACTCATCCCATCTGATAGCTCCACCTTATTGCTTTATTTTCTGCTAGAGCAAGATATTCCTGACCATAAGAGGAGAAAATGTGACCCCAGAAGGGCTCCTCCCACAGCCACCTATACAACTGGGTACAGGTCTGCACATAGGTCTCATGGGCTCAGACTCATGCAACAACATCTCTTGGCTGGTGGCTCAGGAGCTCAGCTCATCCAACCCGACACTCCAAGCTGATAACAGGGTCATCTCACACATAACCACTCCCACTGAGAGCTCTTCCCTCATATATCTAATCAGGATTTCCCTGCTGCAACCCATGACAGTGGCTTTTTTGTTCAGGTTGCAAGTCTCTGAGCAGAACCCGCCTGTATTTTCTGTAAGTGCCCCATTCATCCAGCTGGTAACAGTGCTGAGATCTCTTCCTGATCCACCTCCCTGCCTCTTCTGGTACATCATGTGCACCAGCCCTTCACTGCCTTAATGGTGACTTTGAATATGAATCATAAAAAAACAAACAACAACAAAAAAAATCCACACAGAAAAAACCCACACCAACCACCCACAGCCAAGCAACAGGGACTTTTATTTCTCAGCCCTTCAGGGAAGAGGCGTTACATCACAAGAGTTATTACAGAAAAGTTTCTAGGGAAGTGAGACTGACTTTCTCTATATACTGTGGGCATTCATTGCTTCCTGCCCACAGGTATGAACTGTTCACCTCTCACTGTCAGTGGGCTTGCCTCAACTTTTGGGAGATTACAGTAAAAAATGCCAAGTGTCATATCTGCACCTTCATGGTAAGAAATGTGAGCATGCTGAAGGCTCCCTCTGTAGCAAGTCCTTATTTGCACTTAAAATATTTATTTAACAACATGTGAGACACTGCCTAGCACCAGAACATTAGTAACCAACACCAAAGTTCACTCTCTGTAGAGAATGTAAATACAAAAATGGTGCAAAGGCTGTTCTTCCATTGACGAGTTTCTTTAACGAGGCTGATTGTTTCTCTTGTTTGCTAAGCCTTATGTTTTTTTCCTACTGCTAAAGCACTACAGCTAGTTTTAGCACACAGATAAAAGACCTGGGTTCTGTCACCTTGTGGGTCCCCCCGCCAAAAAGCACCTGCAAGCTGAAGCCTACCGGCAGAGATAGGTGGAGTTACTGTTACATTGGGTTTTTTGGTGTTTTGTTTGCTTTAGTTGAAGCAATGTTAGAAGTGTAGGAACCATGCCAGGTGATTGCTTGGCCAGCTGAAACACAGATTAGGCGGGAGAGGCACAATACAAACATTGGGCATACTGCCTTTGTCCATCTACCAGAGCAAAGAGAGGCGAGTTGAAGGCAGGCAATGCCAGTGCCTGCTCTCTACTGCACTGCCAGCAGCAGCTGAGGCAATGCCTGGAGCTGTCAGCTGCATGGGCAGGAATTACAGAATGATAAAGGCTGGAAAAGACCTTGCAGATCACCAAGTCCAACCACCAGCCTACCCCCACCATGCCCACCGACCACGTCCTTCAGTGCCACATCTACACTGTTCTCAAACATCTCCAGGGACAGTGACTCTATCACCTCCCTGGGCAGCCTGTGCCAATGCCTCACTGCTCTTTCAGATAACAAAGTTCTCTTAATATCCGACCTGAACCTCTCCTGGCACAACTTGAGGCCATTCCCTGTCACCCTATCACTGTTACCTGGGAGAAGATGCCAACCTCCACCTCACCACAACCTCCCTTCTGGCAGTTGTGGAGAGCGATGAGGTCTCCCCTGCTCCTGATGGCTGCACAGTTTCTGATACAAGCCAGGATGCCGTTGGCCTTCTTAGCCACCTGGGCACACAGCTGGCTCGTGTTCAACAAGCTATTGACTAGCATCCCCTGATCCTTTTCCACTATGCAGCTTTCCAGTCATTTTGCCCCAAGCTTGTGGCATTGCACAGGATTGTTTTGACCAAAGCACAGGACCCGGCAAGAACCCACGCTACAACTTTTTTGCAGGCTGCTTTTTGGAACCCTTTGTGCCTTTCAGGCCAGTGGCTCCTTTGTTACACTGTGCTAACTGCTGACAATCACAAAGTGACTTTCTTCTGAAGTTCAGATGTGCTTAGTTCCGTGAGATTTCTATGCAGGAAGGAAGCTAGGTCACAGTGTGTGTTCACAGACTTTTTCCCTCCTCCCACCCTGCTTTCTGCACAATTCGTACATAGAAAAAAAAAAATTAAAAGTCAGTCTCCTCTCATTGATCTGTTCTGCAAGTTAAGGCCCACAAGCATCACACCTCCCAGCCTGCAGGTCGGCTCTGTGCTCATCCTTTGGCTTCTCAATAGGGGCTCCCCATCATCTGGAGAGCGCACGCTAGAACTGAACTCTTCTAATGACCGTCAGCACCGCTACTCTGAAAACAGCCAGGCCGGTGAGCACGTGAGTTTCACAAGACTTGTTCTTTAGAAACAAAAACACAGCAACAGTGCCTCGTGTGGATACAAGTCTCCATGCACTCATGAATCTGCGGAACGAGCTTTTGGGACAGAATCTGTCACGCTCAGCAGAACTGGCTTCCATGCTACTCAGGGGTGTCTGAGCTCACTGCACTGTGACCATTTAACCAGAAAGAAGAATCACGGGGTAACCTATCTGCCAAAGGCATCTTTGTTCCCTATTTTTTTTATCTTTCTTCTTAAGAAAAAAAAAATTGGCTGTGCAGACCCCTGCACACCAATTTGCCTTCATCTAACCAGGGGTATTCATTAATCTGGTCACCTTTCCCCAGTCCTTGTGTGCAGGACTTGACATTGGTGAATCTCAAATAAAACTGCCAATTTTGCTGTTCCTCCTGGAAGTAGGATAGAGGCATTCTCAATAATCAGCCACTCGAATCATGCGTGCTTTATTCCAATTGTATTCAAAAAGACATTTAGGAAAAACAAACAAACAACAAAAAAATTAGCTCTTATCTTGTGCCTGAAAGAAGGCCAGGCTGTCATCCTGAGGTGGTGAACAGAGAGGAACTGTAACCTCACTAGTGGGTAGTGGAGAGGCATGGGGAATAAGGACGGGCAGCTGGGAAGAGCCCGAGTGGGAGAAGGGCCTCATCTGCACCTCTGGTCTCTCCCCTGTGCTAATCTACTGCCACATCCATAAGGATGATAGAGTGAAAAGAGTTGCACTCTATTTTAAATCTAAAGGGACTATGTGTACATTCCATGGAAGGGTTTTTTTGATGGGGCATAACCTTTCTGAGTGTGTGCTACTCCAGAGACGTCAGCACAGGAAAGAGCTGGGTCAGACCTGGCACTGGCACTGACTGCTTTGCTGCACACACACTGCAAGTATCTGACAGCTTCAGGATTAGTCTGCACAACGCAGCAAGCTGGCTGGAGGATGCTTTTGGCTTGTTCACTCGTTGCTTGCTCTGTCTGCAACGCATGCATTTTCTCTTTTAAGATATGCCCGAACACTAGGAAATCAAGTTTCTTCAGTAAAAAACAAATGAGAAAATAGTTTTTGGCCAGATCACAAATGGGCACATAAAAAAAACATGCACAATTTATACAGTCATTTCTGAGAACCTGAAATCCTGGCTGGAAGCAGCACGAAGAAAGCACTATTCATAATGTTAAGGAATTACTCGAAAGGAGGAATTGGATTAGAAGGAATAGAAAATACCTCAAAATGGCACATTCTAGATTTACCCACTAAATGAAATCAAAACTAACTATTTTAAATCCCATTGGGTAAATTAGCATGACAGCAACATCTGATTTCCAAGATACACATCAGAGTGCACTTGTTCACAATTAAAAAGTAAGCAATACATATCTATGTGTCTTCTGTTTATATAAGCTTCAAACAAAGGTGCTAGTAGGAGTTTCAGGGAGACCTGGCTTTTTTCCTCACACTGCAGCACTGAACCCATTTGAGCAGTGCAACCATTTAACCCTCAGACAACATATTTAAATAGCATGTGAGGACGCTCCCCAGGCTCCAGCATCAGAACTGAAGTTGCTGTGTGCTGCATCAGCGGTGTGAACAGAGCTACTGGGCAAAACATGAAACTGCAAAGCTGATGATGTAGTCAGAACCAGTGGATCACAAAGAGCTCCTGCTGTGCGCCAGGCCCCCATCCCTCCAAGACAGGGGAATGGCACTGTATGACCTCACAGGAGAGAGACTTTTCCAGTAAGAGGGTGCAGTCATGTCCTCCGTGTCGTCAGAGGATCACAGTTGACTCTAGGAGGCGGTATTTCACTCAAACTCTTGAGAACAAACAAGCAGCAGCCCTAATTTAAAAATGAATTCTACATGCTAATACATCTGGCAAGTAGAATGCAGTAACTGCCTACAAACAATTACACAGTCCCCCAGTGCTGTCCATTCACTTTCAGAAATGCTCAAGCACATGCTACATACTGTGAGTTAATTGAGCACGCTCCAAAAGCAGACGGAGTCTTCAGCACAGAAGCTGGACAGAAGGAAAAAGGAGAGCACACACACACTTGTCTTTTGAGGTTTTTTAATTCCATATACAAACATTTTTAATGTATTTACACTGGTAATAAAATTGAGACAGGCTCACTGCAGGTGGTTTCCGAAGATAGGAAGACTTGGGTTAGACATTAAGGAAATGCTTTCTAAAGATGACAACTGCTTGAGCAGATTGCCTGGTGGCTTTGTGGAGTCTTTAGATAGATGCAGAGAAGGAACAATGCCCATCTGGGGAGACAAACAAACTGCAGACCTGTGGAGGTCCCACACGGTCTGAAGCTTGCATCCATTTAGAGCACACAGTGTGTAAGAATAAATATGGACTTTCTACTTATAGGACTGAATTTTTAACAACCAGACTTAAAAATAAAAAAAAAAAAAGTCTATGCAGGTCACTATAGGAAATCTGTATTTTGGGTTCAGTAACTCGGAAGATGAAAAGCTGCATTTAAGAAGACATGCTGAAACTAATATGAATTAAGTGCAGTAGTTCTATCCACTAGTACAGAACTGTTTACATGGCACCATTTCAGAGTAGTCAGTTATTTCAAGCCTTAGTTGAGAAAAACAGATTTTTGCAATGACACCTTATTTTCCAGAATCCAAACTAGTGATGGGCTACCTACAAACTTACCTAAGCAACCCAGACGCTGTATTTTGTTTTCACAGACGCCAACAGATTTGTAAATAACTATTTCTAAGCTACATTATTTGTGTAGAAAAATCATAAATCCAGAACATTTTATGCTTCTGCACCAGCACAGCACAGAGGACTGCTGCAATACTTAATTGTGGGGGAGTTGGACCAGATGACCTCTAAGGGTCCCTTCCAACTCAAACCATTCTATGACTCTAACCACAGAGAACAGAACCCTACAACATCTGTGCAAAATGGACAGACAATGAAAGCAGCTCTTATAAAGTTGCTAGGCATTAGTACCAAAGGCTGTGATGCACATGGTTTTACAAAGAACAGAATATTCTGAAATCTTACACTCCATCAACTCCCAAATCACCTGTAGGAGACAGAAGAGAAGGATGCTGAGCAGCCATAACAAGAGTAAAAATCACCTAAAACAGCTAAAAGTGGTAAAAACTTCCCTGTGTGTCATACTGAATAGCTGATATTTTATGTCAGTAAGCAGCATGCGTGTTAAGTGCTTTTGACCCTGCAAGTGTTAGGTTTCTTAATATCCACTGTTAAGGTGCTATAAACAAATATTTGGGAGTTTAAGCAAAAAGCTTCACCAAAAGAATATGAGCTTATTCATTTAAATACATTCAATGGATAAATGAAAACATATAGCTAAATACTACCTATACTATCTTCAAACCGACATGGCTCAATTTTTTGGTACTGTAGAGCTGCCAAAGCAATGCTGTGGCTTGTGAGGCATTTCTGCATTCCTTGCTCCAAAAATATTTCACACTGCAGTTGCTGGGAGTCAGATCATATCCTAGCAGAAATACTGTCATGCTCTGTTCTTAGCCTCGCTCTTAACATTTCTGCTGACAACTGCTGTAGAAAGGCCTGGGGAACACGGAGCCTACTGGCTCACAGAACATCTTAAATGATCCAAAAAAACCCAAAACAATGTACAATGCAGTAGTATGAAAGAGTGGGAGGGGGAAAAAAAGAGTGAGGTCACTTGGTCTGCCTGCTCTCAAACAGGTAAAAAAATACCACTTCTCTTCCGGCAAAAATTTAACAGAAAGAAATACTTTTCCAGAATAGCAAATACTTGGGGAGCTACTCGGTTCTCACAGATTCATGATGCCTACTCTCAGGCAATAATTTTTCTAACAGTGGCAAGGTACCAACAAGGAGTTAAGAATGTAAATCTCACATTTCCAAGAACTTACATACTTATGACAGAATAGTTTTGAGGCAGGCACACTAAACGGAACATCTACAACAGCTAAGTTTTGATCTCCTTGAGGTACAGCAGCAGTTCAGGACAAAGCTGAGAGAAGGAAAATAAGTTGCAAAGTATGCTAAGTATTAGCAAAGGAAAGAGTTACTCAACAAATTAATACCTGGTCACAACCTTCCTCCCCTAAAATAAGCTAACACTAACCCTACTTTTCCCTTCTGAACCTTGAGGCAGATCTAAGTTAGATTTAGGCACTTAGCTAAAATTTATCAAGTCCTGAGGTATTCCTGACAGTTCCTATTTATAAATAAACAAACAAACCCTGAAAGAAATGACACAAAGAATGAAAGCACCCTGAAGCTCTGCACAAAACATCTCCTTGGCAGAACAGACTGCAGAACAGACAGAAGTACATGTCAGTGGTGAACCATGCCATTAACTTAGATGTCAGCTTAGCTGAAGGTTCAACTGCAAGTTATTTCTAATTTTCAAAGCTTTTGTGTAACACTGAGAGTTGTTCTCTTCACATCTGCAATAAAGATATCCATACATTAGTGGACTCTGAGCGGTACTTCACTCACAGTGCCTTCTGGAAACTCAAACCAACCATGACAAAAAACAACTTACCATGGGGTCTCACTACACTTGACCATAACAAAGGAACAAATCACAGCCAAGTAACACAGAAATCTTTCTAGCTGGATTCTCCATTATACCATAGTTACAGAATTCAACTGTTTGATTTGTTTTTTCCCAAGCTATTAATGGAACTGTTATTTTCCTGTGAATGGGAATGGGAATGGGAAAAATTGCTATTGTCTTTAAACCTTTGGGAATTCAGCACATACAATCGTGGTTAATGTCAGTCATCTGCAGGAAAGGAAGCAGTACAGTAGCTGCCATGTAAGCTTTACATTAGGAATACCCATGCCACCGAGAAATATAAGGACAAAAGTATATCTTCCTTTAAAACAGCCTGCTATAACCAGCAAACATTTCTGATATACCTACAAAACCAATCTTTTAAAACAAAGACAGTTTTGTTACACACACTACCTTAAGCCTGTGTTTTACTACCTGTAAAAGCATACCTTTTCTTCAAACTAACCTTTGGTAAGTATTATCATAAACATTTCCTATAATCAGATTTAAAAAAAAACAAAACACCACCAAATGTGGACTCAAGGGCAAATAACTGGTTTGTGGGCATCAGACTTACAAAGTTTTTAAATAGAAAAAAAATAAAATCCACATCTTTTACTTTTCAAAATTATAATCTTGCATGACAACATCCAGAGCACATGACAGCAATGTAAGAACTTCTAATTCTTTACTATGAAAAGTTCTTTACTATGAGAGCGGTGAGGTGCTGGAACAGGCTGCCCAGAGAGGCTGTGGATGCCTCCTCCCTGGAGATGTTCAAGGCCAGGTCGGATGGGGCCCTGGGCAGCCTGGTCTAACATTAAATGGGGAGGTTGGTGGCCCTGCCTGCAGTAGGGTGGTTGGAGCTTCATGATCCTTGAGGTCCCTTCCAACCCAAGCCATTCTATGATTCTGTGATTTATGATTCCTGAGTTATGTCATGAAAATTACTACCTTTTCATCATTTTTTAACTTGCTGCAAAAAATGAGATTGGCAGAAGTAATGCTGGTTTCTATTAGAAAACTCCACATTTAGGAAAAATATGCTCTGGAAGAAGACATGCATTTTTACACATCTTATGCAGTTGGAAAAAACTTCCCCTCTTCCCAAATAAGGACCAGCTAGTACACTTATATGGGAGCTACCCAAAATGTGACATGTTTCCACAACACACGTAGGTGGCTGGATGCAACCATACAGAAATTTTAAAGAACATCTTTCTACATCACACCACTTGTGCTTTCAAGTTAAAAAAAAATAATCAATATTTACTCACTGAAATGTGCTGTGTAATGGCTCTGGTACACGCCTACAGTTGCAGAAAAGAGCATAAACAACTGGTTCTCGGCACGGAATCAAATTCTTAAGTGACACAGGAAAAAGTTATAGGTGCATTCTTACTTAAAGGAAATACTAGGATTTCCTAGTACTCTTCAAGCACTTTAGAGAATGCAAATATAAGGAAGAAAATACCTCCAAAAAAAGCTGAATTTTTCTAGCACATCTCTGTCATAACCAAGGACTCGTTAAGCATTTAGTTCATTAACTTTGAAAAGTACTTGAAACAGAAGGGAATAGTCGACACAGCAGCTCTTTTTACACTCCCCAATAAAACCTTTGCTCCTCATGGAGTTCTGTTCAAACAACACAGTAATTTTGTTCAAACAAGAAACAGTAAGCCACGTCCTATACACCAACTTTTCTGTAAGAGACAGGCTATCATGAATTTTTCCCCAAAGTTTTTAATACCATTTTCAGGCACTATTCTCAGTTCCATTTCAAGATTCCATTGCATTAAGTTGGATCCTGGCTATGCTGTTTCCATTAGTACAAGCACAATCTGTAGACATCCAAAACATAGCCCAGTCTCTTTGTTCTCTTCAATAATGCTGCTGTTTACAAGCATTTCAGTTATCCCAGTTATTCCGTTGACCTGTATGCAATCACAGGCTGTTCTTCACCAACGTCTATCAACATATCTAGCGGCACATGAGGCTTGTCATAGCCAGAAAACTTAGGAAAGCTACTTGGAATGGCTGTTTGTCGAATTTCTGTGACAGAAATCGCTGGACCTGAGGAGTTACTACATACATCTGTTTGGTTACTATCAGAAATGAAATTACTTTCTTTTTCTTTATGGTTCTGTTCAACATCAGAAGGTACTTCTGTATCTTCCCGCACAGAGGTCTCTTCCACTTTGTCTGATGCCTCCAGCGGAGGACCAGAAGATGTACCCTCAATGAAATTCTCAGGAGTAACAGCTTCTTCTTCTGATTCCATATTCAGTAAGGCTTCATCGTCATTCATTGATGATGGGACACTCACAGATGGGACTGGCATGACGCTTACTGCACAAATGTCTTTTGCTTCTGATCTTGATTCGAAGCTGTTGTCTGCATTCAGGTTTCTTATCACACTGACCTTAAGTGAGGAAAAAAAATACATTACTTTTACTTCCACGTATCTATTATTTCAGTGGCTTTAACTTCTGTTGAAGTTTAGAGCATTAAAAAAAAGAAGAAAAAAAGATACAAGTTTGGAACACAGACTAAATTACAGCCAAGTCCAGCAGAAATCAGCAAAATGACAATGTAGCAAGGTCAGCAGGCTGCATCCGTGACTCCAGCTGTTTCATTAATGCTTTTATACAACCTTTCCAAAATGCTTTCTACATGCAAGTATGTATGCAAAGACCAAATCCATTTCATGCATGTAATTTTCACTCATTGCAATTTAAGTCATTTGAAGTTTACAGTGGGGAAGAAGAAACAGGAGAAGAAGAAAATGATATAACACTCCTCTTGAATTTGCTGTGGACTTTTACACCCTGTCACTAACTTGTAATGACCAGTATTTGTGGCAAGTGTCTCATCTAGAAAGGAAAAGATCTTTGGAAAGAGATCTTTACAGTGATTTAAGAACCTTCACACATTCCTAATGGCTGCATTTATGCTGAAGACTGCTTGGTTATTTCTCCTGTATCAGCAAGCACTGGCTCAACGCTGCAACAGACTTTAAAGCTCTGCTTTGAAAAATCTATTGCAGTAAGAAACATTAAGTTCTTCAACAGCCAGGCTTGAGCTTGCTTTAAATCATTAAGACATGCCTTCAGGCTGTTTAGATTCTCCCGATTTAAGTTATTTTTAACAATATATATGAAGAACAAGAATAAACCTTTAACTGTATAATGTTGCCCTCTGAAGCTACAAGAAAGCATGGAGAGAAAGGGTTACTCAATTCAAGAATCCTTTTCCAAATTTCCTAATTAGTCATGTACATATATCTCAGGCTATAAGCTACTTCTTGTGAGTTAAATTCTGTATGATACACAAACGGTCACTGTTTTTTGAGACTTTCTAGAGCGTAATTTGACTGAAAAATATAGGTTGAAGAAAAATCGGGAAGAAAGGGATGTAGGCTGAAATTAGAAAAGGGTGAAAAACAGTGCTGTTTGCTCCTAACAGGCAAAAAGAATCCGCCAGTCTGTGTCTGTGTAAGAACTGTGAGCATCTTCACAACCAAATGATCAAATCTGACTGCTTTACAAGCATATTCCTTGATTGGAATATGTGAGACTGTATCTCTACATTCCTACTGGCATGGTGTGCTGACTTCATTAGAGCTGATACCTTCCCTGCATCTCTCCCTTCAACCCCAAAACTTTCCCTTCGGTTGTCCTGCATATGGCAGGGGGGTTGAAACTAGATGATCATTGTGGTCCTTTTCAACCCAGGCCATTCTATGATTCTGTGATTTTCACCCACTTCTAAACCCTTAGTCCTAAAATATATTAAGAGGGTGCCTTGTGCTCTACAGAAGTACTGCACCTCACAGTGCTGGCTAGGAATGCCTAGAGAAAGACCCCAAGAATAAAATCATGCTTCTATACAACTACATCTAAGACTGGTGTCTGTGAAAAGGAAACCAGTTTTCTGTTTGTGATACAAGACATTTCTGTTCCGTAAAAGAAGGAAGCCATACAAACAAAAAACCCTTGTAGCCTTCCTGGTAGCAAAGGTTCCTTGAGAGTCATTTAGTCATGGATTTACAACATAATTTAGTAGTTCATGAATGCATTACTAGCTTTGAATAAAAGAACTTACTACAATAACTGTAATGTTCCTGGAGATGCTTTGAGTATCGAGTGCAATTAAGATCCAGATTACTATCTAAAAACCAGTGTTTACCATAAACGAGTTAATATTTTTCCTTTGTGCATACTACCAGTAACAGGCAGTGCTATCAGCAGTTTTACTAAGGGCTTGTCCACCTACACATTCCCAGCATCTTTTCGGAGCAGGTTTTCTGGAAGAGCATTGAATTCCAAATGGCATTAAAACACTGAAATCTACACAGCCCTTGCATAATTTCACATCAAATTAATGCTCGGTGAATGTGCAATTAGGAAACTATGCTGCTGTCCTGTAAGTGTCCACAGGGAAATAATCCTTCACGAATGTTAATGAACTAACTTATTTCTTTTAAGATGGTAATTATTTATGCCAAATATCATCAGTAAGACTTACAGGGACAAGCAATTACAGTTTCTTCAAATTGAAAATATATGTCATATAATCCTAACAACCAATCCCAACAACCAGTCACAAACTGACACTATTTCTAAGTGTTATGCAAATACAGCGAGAGAACACAACCATGTCACCCCTTCACATTCAGAAAAATCAGCAGCAGATGGCAGAAAAGTTGACTTAAGCATAAGATAAAAATGCAAGCTGATGCTTTTTGATGAGGCATTGCCTTACGGAGTTAGTGCGTTCTCTTCCTACTAAAACATTTTCCACCATTTAAAGATAAGAGACACTGAATAAAACACAGCAAAGTTGAAGTAAACAAAGATGGCCACAGCTTATCAGTAAATTAAGGACTGGCTCCTCTTAAAGTGGATAAACTGCTATCATAAATCTTACAACAGGAATCTGCTTCCTCATGAAGGGCAAGTTGGAATGAATGAAGATGATGACTGGAAGGAAACAGCATCTTGAAATACTCTTTGTGAGGTAACTGGATGAAAACAAACGGTTCTCTCTGCAGCTAGATGGCCGAAACATCAGATTCCTGTCATCCAGCAGTACACCAACATCATGAATTATTGTTGGGAATCTGTCCCATTTCACTAGATTTATATTTCTTGTGGGGCCCTATTATGAACAAGGGCATTTCAAACATTTGAAGTAATACTTTCTCTAATGGTACTGACCATTTTATGTCCGTACTGAAAGGCCTGAATGTGACTGACATGGCACTCTTGGGAGGTCCTGAACAGCATCGTGACAGTGTTATAACAGCTCTTGTGATCTAAATGACAATGGATTTTCTTCCCTTGTTTGCCTGTGAGATCTCAGCGTTCTGATGTAGAATTTCAGCTTCTTCAAAGTCACTCAAATGAGCTGAGCTCAAATGTATGGTATCTAACTGAAGCAGATCACTGGAAGGCAGGAAATTTACATCTTGCCTACAGCCTTCCAACACATGGAAAGACTCTTGAGATGTTTCACTTTCAGACAAGATCAGGTAAAGCACAAAAGTTCAGTACCAGATGCCTGCTGGGATAACTCTTCCCTCCATTAAAACTTACTCATATAAATTACTGCTTGCATTAAGTTATTCATTAAATTAATAATCTAAGGTATTTAAAATATAATTTTAATTGTACAAAAATAAGTCATAAGTTATTAATTACTCATTTTACATTCCCCATACTATTCATATCTCATGTATTAAAATAATTTGTATGAGCGCTGCAAATCAGACTGTCTGCACAATTTGGTGGACTAGATGACTGCTTAGGACAATGGGACCCAGTGTCATTTGATAGGAGATCTTCATTTAGTCAGAGCAATGTCACCTGCTAACATTCTATGCCAAACAAAGCAGGCTCCAGGAAGCTATTAGCTACCCTGCAGTATGTGTCACTTTAAGACTCCTGACGTTGAAGAATGTGGAATGTCTCTTCACTAGAGAAGTCTTTATGAGACTTACTGCCAAGATACAGATTTGATATGATTATCATTTAAGAATTACTACTACCTCACATGACAGTTCTTGAAGATTGTTTCAACTGCTATTGGTTGTTCAGCTGTTATAACTAACAAGACACTAAAAGGACAGTAGAATGATACTTGCCAGACATTCATTCTTGCTTGGTAGGAAAGCACTGAGGCTTCTACTGCTGTTCAAGCACTCTGCTGCAGAGAGCTTTTAAGGTAGAGTTGATCCTCTTCCCTGTAACTGCTCATTGTGAGAACTGATTTCCCCTAGTACTTTTTCCTCTCTTTTTCTACAGTGTTATTACTTCTTTTTTTTTTCTTCTTACTCTGCACATCACTAAGAGCACTGTAATACTCAATATTACTATGCAATGAAGGAATCACATGAATGAGTGACAGGACAAAAGGCAACAGGCACAAAACTCAAACATATGAAATCCTAACTGAATATAAGAAAACAGTCTCCTACTGCAAAGTTATTAGAACTCTAGACTAGGTTGCCCAGACAGGTTGTGGAGTCTTCTTCCTTAGAGATGTTCAAAACCCCAGTGGGTGAAGTCTGGGGTAACACACTTGAGCAAAAACAAGACAACCTCAAAAAGTATCTTCTAACCTCAATAGTTCTTGTGTCTCTGCTACTACAGTGAATACAAACCTGCCTATGTACACACAAACAGTTTTTGGGAACTAAGTTCTCAAAATAGATCAAGTAATGTTACATCAGTTAAACAGCGACCAAGCTCTAATCCTAAAGCCAATACAGGACAACTGATTGTAGAGGCAATCAGAATCTTAAGTCTGGTATAAATTCTGAACTTCTATGTGATCGTGGCATGAACAACCAAGATGACCATAAAGGTGGTGTTGTTACAAAAAAAATGCTACCCAGTTGTAGATGACAAATCTGACACAGATAACAAGGCTAAACTTACCAAAGATTTAGGCAGCTTTATGTTTTTCTTCCTTAGTTTCTTGCAGCCATAACGTACTGTCAAAATTAGGCCCATAATCAGTATAACTGTAGATACAACTATAGTAATTAGCGTACCTAGGAAGGTAGAACAAATTCCATTAAGAAGTTTGGAAAATAAGTACTACACTATTTAGGAAAAACATGTGATCAATCAATCTATTGCCTTTTTTCCCCCACTCAAGAGAACTTGTAAAACAATACACAAAACCAATAAAAATTACTGTGAAAGATTTCCAATTTATCCAACAGTCATGCTTTTATAGAAGTAAAGGAATTAAATAACTGTTTCTTTTTCCTCCTTAGCAAGTCTGTATGAGAACAATTATTTTTTTTAAGTCCACTAGTCCCATTTTCCTTAGTCTTCCCTCTCAACCACACTGCTCTTCCTGTGCATAAGACAAAAAAAATACATGACTGCTGTTAGAGATGTTCTCTTTTCCCTGAAGTTTAGAACCATGATGGAGTAATTAAAACAAACAAACAAACTGTAATAGAGATACAAAGCTGAGACACTAACTGCCTTCATTCCCTTTAATTAAGAAAAAAATAGATGACACCTCAATTTTATTACAAATTCAGAGTCACTTCAAGCTCCAGAATGTCCACACACATTTTCTTCAGTGATATGATTCAGCAAGATGCCATTTATTAGAAGTTAGGCTCAGTGTTTCCAAAAGCCATATAACTCAATGAACAATTCATTTGTTATTTGTTAATTACAAAGTGATAAGGTGCAAAGAAAACACGTTTTAGGATACCAATGAGGTCAGAAAACTACCCAGGAAAATCAAGCTTACTTGAAAATAATACATAATCTCTAAAAGCCTTTAGAACAGGGAGAGTGCATTTTGAAAAGAATGATCACGCTTTTCCTTTTTTCACACTCTCCCACAGATATCCAAGTGATCCCATGGCTGCACCACAGCTTCAACAGCTTGCTGTATCATATCTCTGATCAGACTCAATAGATTCTTTGTACAATTTAAGAGTCTGCTTACTCCAAGCCTGCTCGGGAGGAATCCAAATGCAACTTTCTTCTGACTGGGCACCAACTATCAGATCATCATAAAAATGTCCATTTGCCGAAACACAGTACGTAGAACCTTCAGAAGGAACTGGGATGTTCAGGCTACATTCACTCATCTCACAGTCTGTTGCAGTGAAAGTTTTTCCGCTCTAAAAGAAAAAAAAAAAAATTAAAATAAAATAAAATTAAAAAATAAGGTCCTATTATATCATTTGACTCAATACAAATGTTACAGTATCTTCTAACACTTCTAAAATGTTACAGTAACACTATTAGATGTAGCTCCTAAGGATACATGCCTTGCACCAGCTGGAAACTTCAGATACCAACTTATGAACCATCCTAAAATGTTCCCTTTGTTGACATTGTGGTGCTTTCATCAATAATTTTCAGACGCATCCAAAACATGCTGGATCCATATTCCATACCTTCATTCACAGCTCATAGTTACAAAAAGTAACTCTAACCTATGTACTATCATTTTCCAAAAGTTCACCCTCTATGACTTCTAAGCAATGTGGTATCCATACTTTGAAGGTTAACCTTCTGAAATGAAAGTTCTATCTAAGCAAGTGAAAGGGGCACAAGTGAAATTACCCACGTCTTGGCAGGTATGTAGAAATAACCGTGTGTGATGCAGTATCTCTGTGTACAGCTACTGTAATTATCTTGCTATTGTTAGAAGACATGCAAATAGACAACTAACATTCAGACCTTTAAATCATCTCTTTTGTCGTGACCCACATTTTAGAGCTTCAGCATTATTCTGTTACATTCAACTATTTTCTTGGTATCTGTGGGCTGGGTGTGTCACGGAGAGCAAACTCCTTGTTAAGCATTTAAAACACACAAACGTATTTTTAATTTGAATTTAATTTTTCACTTTGAAACTTACCTCATTTTCACGGTTTCTAAACATCACCGAGTATGAGAGCTGTGAATAAACATCTCCAAGCCAAGGCTGAACCTCTACAGATGGAAATTCAGGATTGTAAATATCAACTATGATTTCAGCACCGTGCCTTGAGAGATTCAGCTTTGGTGGTCCAATCTTTCCTGCAACACATTTTACCTTTGCTATTAGGCCAAAATTTTTAACATAGTATTGAAAAAAAGAAATTCAACAAAACAAGCTAAATATAATTAAATTCCTAAAATTTAGTAGAGACTTGAGAAGATCGATACATTTATTTTGAACACTATTAATATCTTATAGTTGCAACACTGGGAAATAAGAGGCATTTCAGTATGTTAGTGAATCTGCTTCTAAAATCGAACAAACAAATTACCATTATGAAATCCAACTTGTTAAGTGGGGCTTTATTGTCCAACTATCACCTACCAATTGAATACAACTTCTAGATGCCCAAAGGTCCACATCATCTGAGGGCAATTTCTTACCCTATCCCAGTATCTGATCCACCAGGTAAATACATAAGAAGTATGCAAGGAATGCACTGCTGTCATCACTTCTTTCTGCCCCGAGAAGCTTTTAAAAAGATCTTCAAATACGCCAGTGACAGGGCAAACAAGTCCCTGCAGAGGCAGTAATACAGAAGATTCAACTGAACAATCATCATGCTTCACTCTGCCCTGGACTCCTGACCTTACAAGACATGATAATACAGCCCAAAAGAATACTTCTATTTATTAAAAAAAAAGGAAGAAAAAAAAAAAAAAAAAAAAGAAAATGCTGAAATGCTGGGAGAAAATTTACAAGATTTAGTTTATGATGGAACTTACCATGCCTTTGCAAAACAAACTCATCTGTCTCAACGTACTCAGACTGTTGTGATCCAACAATAGCTTTAATACGAAACCAGTAAGACAGAAAAATTTCCTCTATTTCCTCTGATAGATCACAAGAAGTAGCTGAGATGTTCACACAAGTTGAGACAGTCGTATAGTTGCCAAGGCTGTAAAAAGATCAAGAAAAAGCTATTAATTACATGCCATAAGATAATACTGACCAGTACACTGCCTGTGATAAAATAACAGAGTGGCTGGGTGGCACAGCTTGGAGTCTCCTCTTAGGAGATCTTCGAAAGTTGCTTGGACATGGCGCTGGGCACCCTGCTCTGTGTGGCCCTGCTTGAGCACGGCTTGGATCAGATGACTTCCATAAGTCTCTTCCAGTCTCAACTATGTTATAATCAGACAAATTTTGGCTTAATTTACACTTAGGAAACCTTCATCCTACAGGACTTCAGGACAAAAAACCAAAACTGTTTTCCATGGACTGATTGTTTTTGTGCTTCAAGAAAAAATGAGGTGTGGGAAATGGTGACAGAATATGAACTTACTGGTAAGGTTTGACTTCCACAATGAAATGAGGAGTTTCAGACATGGATGGGTACTGCCAGTGCAAGACAGTTCTGAAATTTTTGGATGTGACTAACATTCCTGTTGGTGAGGGCACTGGAAGAGACAAAACAATTGTACTTAGTAAAACATGAGAACTGTTAAATATATTTCTTTATTATTTGGAAAAGGCAACATGCTAAAAATGGCTGGAAAAATTAGACTAAAAAAATTGAAGATTATTCCCCCCAAATGGACCCTGCTTGCCACCAGTCCAAACACATTTGAGCCCTGCATGCTGATTTACTTTTCTTTTTCCTGCAGAGACCGCTTTCTTCCTGTTTGCAACCCAAAACCTCAGATAACCCATGCCCACTGAAAACAAGTCTACCAGAGAGCACGTATCACGTTCATCATCTGTGACAATGACACAGCTTTGTCAATATTACACAGATAAATCATGACAGGCAGTGTGTGTGTTCTGAAGTTAGAGGAGATTAGCCCAACTCCTGCAGATTTCTGCTGCTCTTCAGAACTGAATCAGATAGATGGGGCTGCACAGGGATGTTACCAAAGCTGCAGAATCCAGGCTCTGCGTTCCAGGGGGTTCTAAGTCTCCTAATACAGCCTTGCCAAGAGACAACAGGTCTGCTGGGTAAAGCTTGGATTCAGTGTGAACTTCTGACACAGACATTTTTACATCCCCAGCAGTATTATTTTTTTTAAGTGTGTGATAATAAAAAGCTACTAACTTTCATAAGGGATTTGAACACTGAAGCTAGCATGTAGCTCCATGCTCAAGAGATCATTTGAAGTACATTCAATAACATTAGAGGTGAGGTAATAAGTGACAAAAACAAGAAGTAGCACTGATATTTTCTTCATACACAAACTTCTGTTCTGAGCACCAACAGCAGCAGGGGTACTGGGGAGCAGCAGCAGAGGAAGGAAAATTACATGACCCTGTGACTATTAAATGATGAAGGAAAAACGAAGGAAATGATGAAGGAAAAATGAAGGTTACTCAACTATTTTAACTGTCACATCTTAGCTTCTTGATTTCTGATTCTCAATGTTTGATTCTGTTAATTTAGCTTTTGCGAGATGATGAAAGATAGCTCACATTTGACCCGCCTGTTCAGAACTTCTCACATAACGAAGCTTTCTCATTTCACTATGTGATTTATTGAGGGAAAGTAAACAATTTTCATGTCTTGAAAACAAGACCACAAGGACAGCACTTTACAGAAAGTAATACAGAGAGGCTGAGATATGCTATTAACCACGAAGATGTGATACACATAATAGACGTCACTCTGTGAACGGCGCTGCGGTTTAGTTCTTTTACAGCGTGTACGAAAGTGGTATTCAGTTATTGGAAAAAAGGAACACAATCATCAATTTCTCAACCACAAGAAAAAAAGGTGACAAATTGACAGAAGAGGTGTCAAGACACACAAATGTCATATTGTGTCCCAAAATGTAAATACTTGAGGTAGTAACTCTTGTGAAATCTTACTGTTGTGTACTATTGTAAGAATAGAACTGCTTTTAGCAGAAGAGTAAGAAATGAAATTCCAGGACATATCTGAATCATCAGTAAAAGCTACATGGATTTAGCTGTTCAATTATACAACATTTTGCTTTCTCCTCACTTATGCTTTCTACTGCCCCCACAGTTTTATTCTGCATACAGATAACACCTAGAGTTAATGAACAGACTTGAGTATTTTCTTTAATTCAAATCACTAAGCATCTTCATGACTTAGTTATTCAAATGTGATTCTTACATAAGAGTTATCATTCCAGCTAAATGTTTATATGGCGCCTATCACTATATTAAATCAGCAAAGCATTTACATCTACTGAAGTATTTTCCCAACACCTACATAAGTGAAGTGAACATCATACCCACTTAGTAATCTAAGGCATGGAAACAAAATACTCAGGAAATCTACAGAGTGACCAACAAGAACAATCTACTAAATCATCTCTCCACTCCCCCAGCTCCAAGGATTACTCAGCTTAGTTCTTTGCTCTTCCTCCATGTTAAAAGATGACTTTTAACATGCTCCAGCTCTGAGACTACTGGCAGAAACTAGCAGAAAATAAGCCTTCCTCCTGAAAAGACAACCTTCTTCACAAACCACACCAACGATCAAACCACCCTCTCAGCCACCAGAAAATGGCCTGGATCACTTACAGAAACAAGAGTCACATAGACCATCAAGCTCATCCCTCGCATCCTTACTATTAACAACTTTCTTTCTAGTGATGTTAGCCAAGTAGTATCTTCCATGCCCTAGTACTTCATCTCTCACGTTCCGCTCCATATCCTTAAAGACAGACCAAAAACACCCTTCAGCATAGGCTGAACAGCTAAAATTCTTAATGCTACGTAAGAGCAAAAACCAGTAGAGAAACAGGTTTATAGCACATCTTCTTTTAACTCATTCATCTTGCCACGTTTCACAGGCCAAGAATGACCTCTCTTTTCCTAAGGGATGACACCTTTGCTCCTTTTCCTTTATTCTCTACAGGCACTGTCCGTCTTGTCTCTGACTGTCTAATAAACAGATAGTAAATTTAATGTTAATTGTTCTCAGCCTGTGTTTATTTTTGAGGATTGCTTGTTCTACTCTAAAACCAAGGAAGGCCTGGAAGATCATCTCCTTTTCCTAATTGCACTGGTTATTTACATGGAAGACACAGTCTCTGCCTGCAAACAGGTCCCCGTCACTTGAGTCACCAAGGACCATTTTTGTCAGTTCAGCCAGCAATAGCTTAAGCTGCAGCAGTATAAGATGCTGAAATGGGGGCTCAGCATTATGACAGATTAGACCACAGGACCTAGAAATGGGTGTGTAAAATGGATAAGCTAGTCTGCTTTTTACGCCTTGACCAAGCAACTTTAGTTCTTTTCTTCAGGTTTATTACCTCCCCTGTTTTTGTTTGCTTTTTAAAGAATCTTAAGTGTCCAGCTCACAGTTCCTTCTTCCTCAAATTGTCTATCTGACCTGTAATGATGCCTCCTCCTTCCTGCCCCCCGATGTGCGCACAGGCTGGAACAGCTCAGCCACATTCCATTCCAGCAACAAATGCACTGCAGATTTCCAAAGCTTTACCATTTAATCATCACAGATACTGTTTCTGCATACTGCCAAATAAACACAATACTTTATCTGAATGCTATTTCATTTATGAAACAGTCTTTTTTTTGTTTAAACACATCATGAGCTGTTCTCTTCCACTGTCCAGCACGTGCAACTCGAGGAAGGTGGCAGTGGCTGCCACAACACTATCCTTCAAATAGAAAACTTCTGATTTAGAGTAAACAAATACAAACGCAGCAACACTCAAGGCACAAAATCAAACAGTGAGAAACTAAGCATGGAAAAAGTGAGCAGAAAACTGACCAGTAAATTAAATCATGCTGCACCATATAAGACATTCAAATAGTTCTAGTTCACTCCCAGTTCAAAATGTGGTGATTTCTACCTGCAATTAGCCCTATCCACCTTGACCTCTCAGACAAAATATTTTAATAAACAGAACAAGGTTTGCCTTGTACTTAGTAGCAAGCATTTCCTGGTTTGACTGATGTTTTTGAGACAGCACGGTACCATATATTGTGTGCAACTACTGGATTAGTTCTGTGAGCTATTTTGCTAGAGCACATAGCTAGGTACACCTCTTTGGTAAGCTAGGTTCATTTTACTTCGGAAGACGTTTTAAAATATATGTATTATTTCTAGCAGCCTGAGACCTAGCAGTATATACATGCAGTAGAACAAAAGTCTTTCAGTGGCTTTTAATCTCCTCCTATATGCATTTCCTTCCTGTCCGCTATGCAGGTTTGCCGAAGACAGAGAAGTCTCCAAAGTTCTAATATTTTAATGAAGATAACTGCACACTTGAGATGATATCTGATTTTATACACAGACACCACAGTACCCACCACAACTGCAGAGGTCGCTGCCACCAACATGGGAACAGTACAGTGTTTATATATGAACAAGTAAATATCTATGTTGCTCCCTGAGTTATGCATGTTGGTTATGCTGCTTAAACTGATGCTGGTGAGAGTTTGCTGATATCAGCTTTGTGGTTGCATTCCCACTTCTGTTCTTCTCTGTTAGGTGCTCATCTTCCAAGTCACTCTGAGGTAACACTTGTGCATGCTCTTAGATCTTGTTACTCCTACCTTTACTTTCTGACATTTTTCTTTACTCTCAAAATCCAAAGATATCTAGTTTCTTTTAGTCAGTTTAAAAGAAAAAATAGATCTCATTGGCTTACCCTCTCCCTTCATTCCACAGACCTAAGGTTCCTTGAATGTTGTTTCACAATGCACGTACCTAACTCTATTTCTGTGCAAAATCATGGTAGCTAAAGTCTCTATTGCCTTTTTGTCAGCCTTGACAAAGTTAAATATCCATCCTTTTGGGTCACTGACTAGGAAAACATTGTACCCCCTTATGTCAGCTCTGTGCCCCATCTGAGCTCGTACATCCACATTAACAGCACTCAGAAAGGGCAGCAGCTTTGGTGCCTCCACAGATATATAAAAAAAAAATTGTTTCTCTTTAGCCCATCAACACTACTGAAGGGGAAGAAAAGGCTAAAAAGTCCAGGTAAATTCGCACGACCCTGAGAACACTTCTGCAAGACCACAGCGATCACAGAATCACCACAGCTTATGCTGGTAAGAACCTCAAAGACTACCCAGTTCCAATCCCCCTGCTGTGGGCAGGGCTGCTAACTACTAAATCAGGTGCTAAATAAGGTTGTCCAGGGCTGCATCCATCCCTGAGTGCCTCCAGGCACAGGGCATCCACAACTTCTGTGAGCTGTCTGTGCCAGCACCTCATTGCCCTTCTCTGTGAAAAACTTCCCCAGCATCTAATCCAAATCTCCCCCCCATGAAAGAAAAAGCAGAAGGTTGCACAAAGGCAACCTATACCCTGATAAATGACTGGAAGCAGCCCAAAGCTGAGAATCTGCACCCTGGCACAAGGCTCACTGCGGCAGGGAGCAGGGCAAGTTGGCAGCAGGCTACAATGTGCAGAGGATGTTGGTTCTGCAACCTGTCTGGCCACTCCTGGGGTGACAGCAGCCATGTAGGATGCACTGAGAGGTTTACAGATGCTCACCTTCACCTGCTTTCATTTACTCCTCTAAAGAAACTCAGGGCATACACCTCAAACTGTAACACCACTTCTCTACTGTGGTGGTATATTCTTAATGAAGTTACTTAAAGTCAGCTTGAATTAGAGCTTGCAACAGCATTTCAGTGCATAAGGTTCTATCAGAAGTTCTCAGAAGTATCTTAAATTCAAGAAGGAAAACACATTCAATTTACAGATGAAAAGAGTACAAAGACTGGGGTAACATTTTAAGCTGGTTGTTTACAACTGAAAGCTCACGGTGGTAATATGCTGTATGAACTGCTGTTAGACCTAGAGCCACGTCCTAAAGGAAAAAAAAAAAAAAACATATAAAAAAAACAACCCAGGAAGTTGCACAAGATGAACATCTTAAAAACCGCTCTGACAATAAAATTGAAATACTCTTCTATATATTCAGCACTGTAGTGGAAATACTGAATCACGGCCTGAACCAGTGATTGAGCACCTGGTGGGAAGGCAGAGCTAACACAGAGGAGCTCAGGTGTATGCAATGCACCTGAGTGACTGGAAGAGGTGAAGCCAGGATCTATCCCTTCCCAGACATCATTTAAGATCTAGCATTGGAGGTGAGAACATTTCTTGCTAGAGATCCCTACCTAACTGAGGCCTTCCACAGGTAAGCAGCTCTTTTCCTTCATTTCTGTGTATGCTGCATTTGAGCTTGTTCTCATTTGCTGTAGCTAAAATCTTTGCCATCCTGCTATTATCATTCCATTACAGCATTACATGTGTCTACTTTTTATTTATTTATTTATCTGAGAAGTCATTAAAGTGAATATCTAAATAGAGCACTATTAGAAAGTCTGTAGCTGAGAAGGACTGCTATGACTGTCAGTAATAAGAGCCAAAATAACAAACCAAAAAGACAACCACAAATGCTGGTCAGCCACAAATAGGAAGTATGCACGCTGTCTGGAAAACCTGCTTCCAAGGTACAAGACACACCTGACACTGCATCAAAGTCTATGTCTACTGTTGTTACTGCAACCTTGATCAGAAGCCTTATTCTAGCTACAGAAGTACAGATAATTCCCATGGCCAAGAGCCTTGCACGACCGATGAGTCACAGGCAGAGACTGACATGAGCACCCAGCTGCAGGCATGTATCAGTTACTCAGATAACTGCTGCCTGCCTTTTCAAGGAAAAGTTACATCCTGGAGCAAGAAATAACCGACAGAAGGGCACTTCCTCATTGCCTGAAGTATATATATCATATGCTACAAGGGCACCAAAAGCCCTACTGAGTCTGCAGAGAGTAATTATCTTTACAAAGGAAAACATCATAAACATATTTCAGAATTCTCATTCTTCTGTTCATGTTTTTCCAATCTAATACAGCACATCTGTTTGCATCTGCTTAATAAGTTTGGCAGTACAGATACAGCCTGTTTCTTCTTTGATCTAACACACAGTGATATCAAAATTCCCTTCATGTTTTTGTTAGCTAAAAAAAATAATTTTTGGCTTAAATGTTGGAGTCTCTGAACGGTTCAGTTACTGAGGCTACGGCTAACCTCAGTGCTAGTCATCAGGAAAACCCCTGCTTGTGTTGCCAAAACACAGCTCAGAAGCATGTGCTGCTCCTTTCAGGGTTTGCTGTGCTCGCATAGAAAGAAAGTGCTTAGTTTTCTCTAGGAAGCTTGATTATATATCAGCTATCCTATAGCAGCCCCACTGTGGCAAATACTGTGCTAAGCCTGGATTTCAGCAAGATGGGTGCCCCAATACCCAGCCGGTGACCCCCAGCCATCTTCCCCAGTCCCGCCCAGTGCCAGGGCCGCCCACATCCAAGTGCCATGGAGCCCCAGCAGGGCTGCACGGCCATAGAGTCCCAAGACCACAGGCACATAAACAACACGTCTACGATCACCTGCTGGCAGGTGCTTTAGGTACACGGATCTCTTTTTGGGGGTGAGGCTTAGCAGAGCACTGCATGTGCAGTCGTGCTCCTACTCTGAAACTCACGCAAGGAGCGTAAGGGAGCTCCGTGCCATTCCGTGCTCAGAAATATTCAAGTGCGCCTTCTTCAGACGTGAGCCGTGACAACAGACAGCTCTCTCCGCTGGTACCGAACCGCCCCGGATGGAAGCGAAACTCACAGATCCGACTATTTCTCCCGTCTTTATTTATCTCTCACTACCCCACCTGCTCGGGGTCCAGACCGGACGCTGTCGGTGGGCCTGAGCACACCTCCAGCCCCGCGTGTGGCTGCGGGCGCCCCGCGGCCACAGGTCCCCGGGCCCTGCTCGAACTCACTGCCGCGCGCTCCCCGCGTCCGCTGCGGGCCCGGCACGGCTCCGCGCGCGGCCCCCTCCCGCTCCAAACCCTCCGTGCCGGGACGGCGCCGGGATGGCCGGGCACAGCCTCCATTTTCTCGCTGCCGCCGCGGACGGCGCGAAGCGGGTGCAGGGCACCTGCAGCGCTGTCCGGTCCGGTCCGCTCCGCTGCCTCCCATCCCCTCCCCCTCAGCGGCACCCCCAACCCGACCCGTTACCTGCGGGCGGCCGCTCCTGGCGGGAGGCCGCGTTCTGGCCGAGCGCCACCACGGCCGCCAGCACCATTAGGACCGGCGGGGCCCCCATAGCGCCCGGCGGCGGCGCGACCGCGGCTGCAGCGAAAAGCACGGCTTGCCGAGAGCGGCGCCTGTGCCCGGCTCCCGTACGGGAAGGGGCGGGCGCTCAGGCGGAGGGGGCGGGGAGGTGTCCGAGAGGGGGGCTGGGTGCTTTGTGGCTTTAGGTGGTTGATGTGGGTGTTTTGTTTGTTTGTTTCTGTTAAGTGCTGATGCTGCTTTATATCCACCAGCCCTGACCGCTGATAAAACACCCTTCTGATTTCGTCACGTTGTGGCTCTCTGTGACGCAATTTTGTTAGAAAATAAAAATAAGATTAAAAAAAAAAAAACAAACACCAAGGCAAATGCCATTTTCTACCCCCCCTTCCGCTTCTGTTTGTTGTATGTGACCTCTAGCTGTGCTGCTGCTCCTTCCAGTCTGTGGGAGCTTTGTTCCCCCGGTCAGGGGCCAGCGGGGCTGAAAGTAACAGCCCGAGCTCTCAGAGGACAGAACCTCTTGCCCAGAGACATTCAGAAACAGCCCTCTGAAGCCATCTGTGTAGAGAGACCCTCATTTATACTGAGCTTCTAGCCCTTCTTGTAAATAATGTGTTCATGTTCACTGCCAAAGATCACATAAAATGCTGCCAAGCCCTTCCCATCCTGTTCCCGTGCCCCCACCCATCCCTAGTGATAACAGTTCTGCGCCTCAAACACCCTGTCTGGCTCCTACAAATAAATCTTCTTCCAGATACAAAATGGAGGCAGAGCAAGGGATCCTCACACCCACGCTTCTTCCCAGGCTTTCAAAGAGACAGAAAGGAGGAAACAGCTATTTGCTGGATTCATTGTGCTTCCTCTTTCTAAGGCTCTCTTTGGAAAAGAATTTCTTCAAGCTGCTCCCTTGCCTTCATTCCTTGTCCCAAACTGTAGCCCCACAGAAAGGGGCAGAGGAATTGCTTTTCTTGCTGCCTGCTGCACTACTATGTTTGCAAAACTGAGGAGGTGGCATGACTCGTGAAGGGGCAGCGGATAGAGAAGGGCAGGCTTCACAAGCTGTCACTGGTTCTAAGAGAACACCTCACCATAGGGGCTGAGAAACACTGGTGAAGTGATGCTGGGGGGGTGTAGGACCACCGTGGGTTGGAGAACCCTCATCTTCTGCCAAGGAGGATGGATTGCCAAGCTGTGCTCACTCCTGTGCTCCCTGAGCTCCATTGCAGGATGGACACAGCCATGAGCCCTGTTACCAACGGCCACAAACCTACCTGCTGGAAGGAGTGTCTGCTCACTGTCATGCTTAGATGGTGATATGCCTGCACAGTATTTCCCAACAGATTAAAATGCTATCTTGCACAAAAATAAGTGACAGCAAGTTCCAGACAGGGGCTGCTCTACTTTGGGGCAGTGGAACCCATTCCTGCCAGAGCTTTACCACCTGGCTAAAACTTTTCCCTATCTTGAATGGTTATATCCCAGAACAGAAAACAAAATAATAAATACAAAAATCAAAGCAATTATCGTGTATTGTAACTTCCCCTTTATATTGCCTTTTTGTCAGTAGCCCAAATGGCAGTCACATGCCTGTGTGTGAGGAAGGTCTTGCAGCAACATATACTTTTCACATCATGGGACAAGCTTCCCCATCTTGTTTGTTTGTTTGTTTGTTTTTTAGCTGTCTCATAATTCTGTTGCAAAATTCTTGTGCCCTCACATTCATGTGCAGCAACACTTCTTGGAGTTTTGCTGTCTTGCAGAAATAGTTACAGGATGTTCACCTCACTTAGTCAGAAATGCTTATTGCACTGATTCTCAGTGACAGCCTTTGCAGATACACACTTTCTCACAAAGTGGGCTACATGCTAGACCTTCGGGGTTTTGGCTTTGAAGTACTGCCTCTTCTTTAAAGATGGAGAAATCAACATCGCAAGTGATTTACCTCCCACCAGAACTTTTTCCCAGTCACTGAAGCACTAGCTATGTTCAATTTCAAAGCATACAGACAATCAGGCCTCCCTCTGCAGAATGAACAAATGGACAAACGTTACCTTCTCTACATCCTGTCAGTCTGTCAGGAAGTTCAGTGATCTTCTCAAGCAGAATTAATTAAAACATACACCTTAATCTTCCAGTGTCTTTGCCAACTTTCTAGCAGTTCCTCCAAATTTCTGCCCGTTTTTATTTCTCCTCAGCCACTCATTATTTGAAAATCACTGTTCCAAGAAGAAGAGAACTAAAGAAAATAAACCTGAAGCAGTTTAAGTTGTGGAATGCTATTATCAAAGACTGGATTTTCTGCATCACGGAGCACAGCATTTTACAATTACTCACTCCAGAAAAGAGAGAAAATGCCCCACCACCTAGGAAATGTTATCCTAGAATTTAAGTTATTTTAAATGCCTATGGTACATACGCTATAATTGCTGCGGCACCAAATCCTGAAGGAGGTAGGTAGGTAACGTGCCATGAAAATCACAGTTTCACCAAATGATCTTGTTGGTGAAGCATCAGCTGACTTGCTTGGTCACCTCTCCAACAGAGCAGCAGTGATGAGCTATGCTGGGAAGTCAACCACCAACCAAATAAAGGCAAAGCAACACTTGAGGCTGAGGAAGATACCTGCCTAAATAGGAAGGTAAAAGAAATCAAAGGGAAAAAGGTAGCAAGGATTGACTGAGAAGACCGTATTGTGTGCCAACAAATAAATCTTGTAAGTTGCATGTTTCCATGTTGCAGATGCTCTGCTGTAGCCGCTGTGTCGGTACATGGCTTCTCATTCACTGCTAACTATGTTTGGCTGATGCATCCGTTACATGATACGCACCCTGAGATAAAACCAGCCTAATGGGCAGTATTCTGCATGACGGCTTGTGTGCTCTCAGGTAGGAGGTAGCCTGGGGTTGAAAGGAGTCATTTACAGTCAGTAGTAAGAGGAGAAGGCCTAATTCTAGCTGGACTAAAAGAAGACAAACCAGGAGATTCTTACTTTCTTGAATATAGTAGAACATACTGAGACCCATAAAAAATAGGAAGCTGAATTCAGTTCTTGCATTTGGAAGATGCTTTTCCCTCTAATACTTTGTATTCTTTTGTGCTTTATAAATGAATGTATAATGCAAACCTTACTGTATGACGGTGTGTCTTCTGGTCATATCCTCAGATGCAGGTCTAAGTAAAAGACCAACACCTTTCTTGGCAAAAATAGCACTGCTACAGAAACGAAACCAATCTATTATTCTGATAAAAGGTGAGAAGGGTCTATCAGAGCATGGGAAGGATAAGCTTGATTAAGTTGTGTTGTGGAGCCTTTGTGAACTTCTGCATGCTTAAATCTGGCCTATGCCTTGTAAGAATAAAGGTTAAACCAGAAAGATGATATCTTCCACCATGTACTGAAAGAGGTACCTTCATTAACCTAGATGCAGAAATGTCTTCTGATAAAGGGTCCTGACTCATGGGATGTGCTAGTACAATACCAGTCTCAGGAAAAAAACAATGGTGTCTTTTGTTCTCTTTCAGCGATCTCGTGTCTCTATCAGATGTGGGAAGTCCCATGCAAAATCATTGCTAAACATTAGGTATGTTTTAGAGATACTGTATATAGTGCCCTTAAAGACCCATAGTTATTTTACTGTGAAAATCAATCTTACATAGACTGCGCTGTTTGACAAACTGAAGAACAGGAATTGTCAGTTGTGATAGCTTTATTAATTTCTAAAAAGCCTTCTACAGCATAAATAAAGTATCACAATAGGATCACAAATCTGCACGGTACCTGAAGATTAAAAATTCATTGCAGACCCATCATGTGTAGTCAGGATCAGCATTAATCCATTTGATCAAAATTATGTATTGTTTCTTGGAAATCTATGTAAGGACTATTCAAAAACTGAACAGAATGATAAGAAGAGGTATGATGAACAGAATGATAAGAGAGTGGGCACAAATACTTTCAGCAGCACATGTAGTACGGAAGAAGAGATGTTTTATGAAATTATATACAGCAACCCAACTGCAACATGACTTTAATCATCATGATTGAATGGATTCTAACTGGAAGTTGTATATGCACATAATACTGATGGGGGATTTCTGAATATATTGGTTCTTTTACTTCATCAGTGGTGACAGGAAGCAGGCTTCATTATGCTGCTCACAGATAACGTTATGTGAATATGCATATTTTGAAGCAAGTTCTATTTTCTGTAAAGGACAAAGAATTGTAATTTAAATGAGTTCCAAAAAAAAAAAAGAATTTAAAAAAAGGGGGGGGAAAAAAGTCAAATATAAAAACCAATTACAAAGTCTATGGGTATACTAATACAGATGGGCTTTAATTTCTTTTATACAAACATTCAAAGGGAACTAAACATCCATAACAATAGGTTGATTATTGACAGGAAAAGGAAGCAGAGATTTTCCGGATGCTCAGTTGTACACAGCTGTATGCTGTTACCCTTTGGGACTGGGCTCAGTTCAGTGTCCATAAAGAAGGTGAATATTCTTGAGACAGGATATAGTTGGGTTTGACTTTGGATGTGTGCTGCCAAGAGATGACACTGAGAAATCTCAACCAGCAAAGACTTATTTTTTCCCTTGATTTTTTTTTTCATGATTTATATTATATATATATTATATCCTGTCAATTTTTTACAATAATCATTTGTTACCGTGACCCTTTGATGAATAAAATTTGTTGTTTCTATGTTGTGATTCTTTTGCTTTAAAGAGCTACACCAGATCTGACAGATTAGTGGTGATTCTTGCTTTCCTGTGAGTATCAAACTCCAGGGATAATACAAATAAAATGGTATTGCAAGTAAGTCCTGTAACCCAGGATATTGCTGGGAATCCCAGACATGAAATAGATTTCATTCCAAGCTCTGAGCAATAAACAGTCCCACAGTCTGTACAAGGAAAAAGAAGAGAGGCTTCGGGACATTTTTGGCTCCTCTGTAGAAAGGTAGCCAGTGGATCACAATGGATCATTTCTAATCTGAAACTGATGTATTTTTATTCAAAGTATTCTACATCATCATTGTTCGTTACAGAACTGAAAGAAAGGCAAATGATTTTATATTCTAAGAAGTATTCTGAAGTGTGCAGGACATCAGGAATACTATATAAGAAACTGGCACATTGGTTGAAGGCAGAAGAAAACATTCGTTCTTTATTCTATACAATGATTTGTTGTGTTAGGAAGCTGGGCTATTATTGACCTGCACACAACTTAACAATACTGTTGAAAGTGGCAGCAAGTATTTCTTAATCAAAGTCATGCTAATTAATTGCATGTTGAATTTAGAGGAGAGAGGAAAATATTAATTCAACGTTGGAGGGAGCTTTGAGAGGTCTTTTGTAGCACTGCACCAGAACAGTTAGCTCTGTCCCAAGAGGATGAATACTGCCGGGAACAGGTGCTGAAAGGAGCTATTTGGATGAGGAGCTGAAAGTGGATATCCTCTCTTCTGAGAGGAGGCTGAAAAAGCCTGACTTGTTTTGTCAGGAAACAGAAAAGGCTGGAAGGGAAATTTCTCCCCTCTATAGATATGTTTGGGGTTTAAGCATGGAGACAGTCTCTGTTTTTTAAAACTAAAAGGCAACGTTTATATAAAATCAGGAATTAGAAATTGTTTGTGCCTGGATTAAGGCTGAAAAACAGAAGATTTCTCAGTTTCACAAAGGCTAGAGCCTGGAATGGTATCTTCATAGGAATAATGGGAAACAAATGTTATTTTTAATAAAGAGAGTGATCATATAAAAATGAAATTATTCAGGAAGTTTGCCTGCTGTAGCCATGAAGAGTACTTCAGTAATCTATTTTTATTAGTGGTGAATGTACAAAAATATTTTCTGCTAAGAAAATTTTACTTCAGAGCATATTCTCCTTTGTAAAGTGTATTACTGATAGCCTCTCCAACATTTTTTTAAGGATTCTGTAGAAAAAAGTCAGGCAATACCTCCGTAAGAAAAACAAACAAACAAACAAACAAACAAACCTGCAAACAGTACTTTGAAATAGCTCTGTCAACATGGAAATAAAGCCTGGTGGAAGGAGAAAAGAAAGCACTTGACATCTTGACTTCATTAGGAATCTTTCTGGTTTCTATAGGGCGTAGATCTGATTTGTAATTGTGCAGAAACAAATTGCTCAGCACAGCTGTACACAGATCAGAGAGTTCTGAGATCTAACACAGTTCTGACCATTAGTGGAGGAATGAATACATACACTGTATCAGCAAATAGAAATGCTGAGAACATTTTGCATTTTGTAAGGCAAAATTAAGTTACATAACAAGCTGTAGAACACAAGCAGAACATGTTGATATGCAACAAAGAGATAGCGAAAAAACCCATCAGTAATTTGTGTGATTCTGTTTTTCCCCAAGTTTTGCCGAGAACATTTTTTTATATGTTGTCTATTTTTCTCATGTAAAGCAACACATAATTTTCTGTATTTCTCCATTATTGAGCAGAGGTTTGTATAAAGCCAAGAATTTCAAAATTGCCCATGTGCCAGGACACATTCCAGAGATCTGGTGGAAATATGTGCAAAGATAGATGAAATCACAGCTCTCACTTGGATGTGTAAAGCTGTCAAGAGCACACTGGTGCAGTTTATCAGGAAATATACAGGAACAGTTTTTTAGTCCTTCTCTAAGCTGAATTTTTCCTTGCAGAACTAGTAATCAGTTTTCCAGTCAGTGAAAGGCAGAGCTGACAATAAGGCTGTCACGTTGTGCTTTTAACCACACCAGGGTATGTTAGGCAAAACTGAGATGCTTGCCTTCCAGGATATTTTATTTGTCAGAACAAGCTTCTATGGATAGAACAACAGACTTCAGAGCTGTGTTGGAGAGGAACTGACCACACGCACAGACCGTTTTGCAATTGGTTCCCTAACCATCCTTAGCACAGAACACAATGCTCTCATCTGGGCCTGAACCGTGTATGTGTGAGACAAGACAAGCCATCGTCACATAAGAAAATCATGAATCTCTCTTTGTTCCTTTACAGGACATTTGCCTTTATGGAATTGAAACAGGAAAGAAAATGCTGCAGGTACGTTTGATGAGAAATACAACTTCAAACTTTGTTGCTGGATCATTCAGAACATCATTATTCTGTACTTCAATGGGATGACAGGCAGAGCTGGAGGAGGAGAGGTTTTAATTACTGAGACTGTAAAACTTCTCTGTAGCCAGAGGACGTTACTGCATTCCTGCATTCAGGGTTTGTACTCCCCTTACCATTCAAACAAGCAAAAGGCACTGCTCACACAAAGGCCACCATAGAAGTTGCAAGCTGAGCTTGGTGAATGTGGTTGTAAAAGGCAAGTGGCTGTGAGAAGGTATCACTACAAAATCAGTACAAAAAAGCATGTGGAGAACAGGAAGGAAAAGTAGGAAAAAATAAATACTATGAATGAAAGAAAGAATCAATGAGGAAAAACAAAAACAGGAACATTTTAGGCAAAACACTTCTGAAAAAAACCTCGGAGATCTCATAAACAACTTTTTTTTTTCTGGTTTGTTTCTTTCAATGTTCAGGATCTGTTTGATAAGAAATCAGAAAAGCCTAAAATCAATGTGGATGAAACAAATATAAGTTTCTGTAAGTTAGAATCTAAAGGAATAATGGCATGTTCAAAAAATAAGAACAGGAATCAGATAAGCAATAATGTGAGATAAACTGTATCTTGTTATTACTAAGTAATTGTGAACACTGCTTTTACTTTACAGAACAAAGGGAAGTCTTTATTTTCATATTGTTAATAACATAGAAGAAAAATGTTCTCTTTCATTTTCCTCCTTTTCTTCTAATGCTAATCATTTAAGCAAGGCAGGGCTGTAGTTCCAGAAGGCAGTGTTCATTGCCAAGTCTTTGAATGACTTTGGTGAAAAAGGAAGTGAGTAATTTCTCCTCGATTTAGAAATGATAGAGAGGCATTTGCTTACCCTGTTTCTGCAGTTCTGAAAGAGCAGTGACTTGGCTGGTAAAATGGAGTACTGTGTTATTCTGTGTGCTGATTCTTTAGGAAGTTAAAGTTGCTGGAAAACAAACGCTAAATCGTTTATTGTTATTTTTTAAAGCATGAGAAATAGATTATTAGATTTCATAATCTACCACTAATTAGATCATTAAATCACTTTTGTATTTAAATGAGTGGATCTGATTGATGCCCCAGGATCTGTGGTCCTGACAGCTTTTGGAATGAGAAGAGTTGATCTAAAAGGAACGCTGGCAGGTAGAATTTGATGATTAAAAACAACATGCAAGCTAGCATGTATTTGCAGAGCAGACAAACATGGACTTACTAACTGCTCTTCTTTTTCTGTGAGAACTCATAGCTGAGGGATCTGCTCTGTGGCCAGAATGCTACCCGCAACCTGGACAAACCAAAACTTTTGATACACAAATGAATTTTGCAGGATAAACAGAATTGAGCAGCTGGGGAGAGCGGGCCTCTCTATGTCAACATTTGTCTCTCTGTGTGGCTGTTGTAATGACTGTGTTAAACACCTTCAGCCTTTTTCTTATTAAGAGCTTTATGAATGAGACTGTTTTCCTATTCATTTTTAAACCAGTGATTCCGAGGCTTATGCACAATCTTCAACATGAAGAGGATTAAAGGAAGCTGTAAAGAGACTCCTAGAGAACTAACCAGAAGTACTAAAACAATATTGCATGCGTCAGTCTCAGGTGCACAGTTTCAGAAGAATAAAGATAAAAACAGCTGGCAGTGTACTGAGTAAAGCACTTCATCCTTCTTGAGGTAACAGTGCAAAATGGAAACTGTCATGGGATTTCAAATGTTGCCCAAGTGTGTCAGTGAAAAAACCAACTTGCTGATATGACCTGTAAAATAAGCAGTAAAAATATGGTGTTTTTTTTTCTCTTTTTTTCTCCTTTTTTAAATTTTGCTTTTCTTTTTTACCCCACAGATGAGTAATGTCATCCACAGTGGGGTAAGAAAATATAAGGGAACAGACCTGCAGATGTCTTTGTTCTTTTCATGCTACAGACTTGCATGCTTTGCAATTTTAGGTGGAATAATAAATCTTTATTTAATGCTTTAAATTTGAGGGATGGATAGCAAGTCCCTGTGAATGGCTGTGCCAAAAGTTTATGAGAAATCTCTCAGTGATTCTAACCACAAAAGGATGGGTTGGCTGGTGAGACCAGTCAGAGTCAGAGAGTTTGGGATCAAGCCCCAGGATAAGGTACAGAGTTATAAAGGATTGCAAGGACAGTAATCTTTGTTCATTAGCTATCATTTCATCAGACTTCATCTTCTCCTCTCTGCTGTGGTATGAATAACCGTATCCAGATCCTCTAGCTTCCCTCCATCTCCTCCAAGGCTACAGTCTGCACAGAAGCTTCCTGCCACAGCCATTCACTGTGTTTTTCCCCTCCTGCTCCTAAAGCTTTGTCCTGGTTTGTCTTACAGAGCGAAAGGGGAGTTTAAGACTCCCTTTCATCATTCATTAGTGGCTTCATGCAAGCCTGTAGGAGATGCCCAAGGCTGCACTCCTGTGCAGGTACCTTGGGAAAGCCTTCAGAAAGGAGGCTGAAACAGCTAGCCCAGCAGTAGTGACAAAATCAGCACTTTCTATTTTATTTGAACCATATGACCTTTCAAGGTCCCTTCCCACCTCAACCATTCTGTGATACTTTGATTCCCAGATCTAATGGACTTTTTAAAATCTCCTGCCATAGTTGTTTAAATGTAACCTGTGTACGTCATGATTAGGGAAGCAGCTGATGGAGGAGACAACAGCTGAAGCATCTTCTCCCACCTACATGTCATTCTCTGGGCCTGCTTTTATGCCACAGATATTTGTTCAGGATCAGTCCTGCTAACTGTCCACAGGCAAGGTATGAGAACTGGAAAAAAGTGTGCTGAGATGTAGACAGACCTCATGAATGAAGCCACCATCCTCTTGTGTTGCCACAATAGATTGTGAGCATTGCAGCCCTCTGCTTCTTTAGTCTTAGGAAGAGAGGATGAGTCCTGCTGAGAGCTGCCGCCATTGGGAGTGACTGTGCACTGAGTGCACCATTATGGATCTTTTCACATTAAAAAAGGAAAAAAACCCATAGAATTACATTTACATGTACTGCTAGCTGCCCTTAAAATTTGCATTGAAGGTGCATATGTAATAAGAAATGGATGCATCACTTAACCAATGCTCATTTGTAACACTGTAGAAGCTGTAGATTAAGCACAGGAGGGCTGTTAAAACTAACACAGTAGGATTTAAACCCTTGTAAGTTGACTTATTATAGTGCAACTGCTTTAATGGCATGCAAACATTTTCAAGAATCAATTTTGATTTTCAAAACAAGGACTAGAAAACTAATAAGATCCAATCTTCTGATAAGATAATCTTATGAAGGTAAATGTACATTTATCTGAGATGCTGGCCTACATTATTTTTACTTCATATCACTTGCTGTTTCATGTAAGTCAGAATGTAATTAACATACATGAGGATCATTTTATGGGAGAGCAGTAAACAGTCAGTAGGTAAATTCACAGTTCTTCTATCCTGCAAGTGAATGTTCACTCACTTAGGCTGCCAGAATTAGCTTTGCAGGTCTGAATTTTCGCCTAGTTAGCTTCTCTTTAAATTTAGTTACATCTTTTGCATCCAAAGTCAAAATGAAACTTTGCACAGGAACAGACTGAAGCCATCAATTGGATGCAGTTTTTGTCTAGGAAAATATAGAAATGTTATCATTGAACTTACTGACTGGAGAATGTACTACTCATGGTAAGGATTTTTATTTGACTGAGGTCCTTATGCCACTTCTTGCATAGTTACACTGATGTGTTTATATCTTTATTTTACATTAAAAAAAAAAAAAAAAGAAGAAGAAGAAGAAGGAGTTTTCAATTTAGGGAACAAATTCTCAAAAAGACACTTCCTCCATGTCAAGCCATGACTTAGGAAGGACTGTGTGTTTACAAGGAAGACATCTAGCATGCTGCTTAAAATAACATCAAACATTTTCTTGATTTTTTTCTAAAGAAGTACAGTTGAAAGCAAGTGTATCAAGCTCTTTGTGAGAAAAAAGTGTTGATACTCACAATAGCATGATGTGGTTTCAGTGAGAGAGCAATGTAGAAAATATTGCTGAGTTTGCTGGTGAGGTACCTTGTTCGATACTAGAATGTGTTTGCAAGGAGAGGGTTCTCTTCGTATATACCCTTCACCTAAATGAATGTGGGTGCCCTATTCTGAGCATTTATATACATACCCTAGATAAGGGTAAGGACTGGGTAAACATTTTGTACCTAGTTTTACTTAGAATGCTACATCTTATAAGCTCCCAGTACAAACTTGTATGTCAGAGAGCTAATTGTAGTATCATAGAATCACAAGATTGGAAATGACCTACAAGATCATCTAGTCCAACTGTCCTCCCATTACCACTGCTACCACAAGCTACTAAACCATATTTCATAGCTCCTCATCTGGAGGCTTCTTGAACACTGAACACTTGAACACCAGGGATGGCGACCCCACCACCTCCCTGGGCGGCCATTCCAGTGCCTGACCACTCTCTGAGACAAAAAGTTCTTCCTTAAGTCTAACCTAAACCTCCTCTGGTACAATTTGCAGCCATTTCCCCGGGTCCTGTTTGTTGCCTGGGAGAAGAGGCCAATCCCCTCCTCATCACAACTTCCCTTCATGAAGTTGTAGAGTGCAATAAGGTCTCCTCTGAGCCTCCTCTTCTCCAGACTAAACAATCCCAGCTCCCGCAGACACTCCATGTAAGACTTGTGCTCCAGACCCCTCACCAGTTTTGTTGCCCTTCTCTGGACACGCTCCAGGGCCTCAACATCTTTCCTGTTGTGAGGGGCCCAAAACTGAACACAGTACTCAAGGTGCAGCCTCAGCAGTGCTGAGTACAGGGGGATGATCACCTCCCTGCTCCTGCTGACCACACTATTTCTAATGCAGGCCAGGATGCCATTGGCCCTCTTGGCCACTTGGGCACACTGTCAGCTTATGTTCAGCCAAGCATCAACCAACACCCCCAGGTCCCTTTCCTGTTCACAGTCATCCATCCACTCATCCCCAAACCTATAGCGCTGCATAGGGCTATTGTGGCCAAAGTGCAAGATCCAGCTCTTGGCCTTGCTGAACCTCATCCCATTCACTTTAGCCCAGCAATGCAGCTTATCTAGATCCCTCTGAAGGGCCTCCCTACCCTCAGGCAGATCGACACTACCTCCCAAATTGGTGTCATCTGCAAACTTACTGAGAGTACACTCAATCCCTTCATCTAAGTCATCAATAAAGATATTAAACAAGATGGGCCCCAGTACTGACTCCTGAGGGGAGTAATGGGACTTAACTCCATTAACCACTACCCACTGGGCATGGCCCTCTAGCCAGTTCGTTACCCAAAGGAGAGTATATCTGCCCAGGCCACGGGCAGCCAGTTTCCCCAGAGGAATACTGTGAGAGACCATGTCAAAGGCTTTGCTGAAGTCTAGGTAGACTACATCAACAGCCTTTCCCTTGTCGACCAGTCTGGTCACCCAGTTGTAGAAGGAGATGAGGTTGGTCAAGCATGATCTGCCTTTCATGAACCCGTGCTAGCTGGGCCTGATCCCCTGGACACCACGCACATGCTGTGTGATCTCACCCAAGATTATTTGCTCCATAACTTTCCTTTATAGCAAGGTCAGGCTGACAGGCCTATAGTTCCCCAAATCTACCCTTCTTGTGGATGGATGTCACATCGGGAAGCCAATTCTCTGGGACCTCTCCAGATAACAAGGAGCACTGGTAGATGGCCAAGAGTGGCTCAGCAATCACCCCCCCCAGCTCCCTCAGCACCCTAGGATGAAGTCCATCTGGTCTCATGGACTTGTGATTGTTCTAACTGTCTCCAACCCAATCATCAGGGGTGTATTTTGCATAACATTCCAGGCTTCCAGATCAGGGTGTAAAGTGCCCTGAGAATAACTGATCTGCCTGTTAAAGGCAGATGTAAAGAAGGCACTGAGGACCTCAGCCTTCTCCTTATCCTCAGTGGTCACATTCCCCGCTGCATCAAGGATAACTCTACAGTGTATAAGCAGGAGAATGTCAGATCAGCATAGAAGGGATACCATACTGTACTCATAGACAGAATAACAGGGATTGACGCTTGAGTAAAGCGACTACTGACTGTACCTGGATTGCTTCAAATTTGAAGAGTATCTAGAAAAGAATGATTGGAAATCTAGAAGTTCTTCATGGTAAAGAGAAATTAAATGAGGTCACTTAGTAAAATTTATCTGACAGAAGGCAAATTGGACTACCTAGAAGTGGAAGAGATTTCTGATAGAAGATGATAGACCTTGAGTCTATGGGAAATATATAAATAGATGCAGTACAGAATTTTTTTTTTTTTTGGAGCCTTAACAATTATCCATCAGAACAAATTATTCAGGGAAAATATTCCATAGCTTATCAGAAGATTTAGAATTAAAGCAAAAACTAAGAAGTGTAATGCCAAGTGATCATACCAATCTCATTTGTTATTCAGCTGTGCAAGAGTACATAAGAATTTGCAAACATTACCCTGTCTGCTAAGAAAATACAGACTGCAGAAGTTGTGCAAGAGTGCTACCTATGTTACAAAATGTTTCTACTATCATTTCCCTAAAGGAATTTTAAAATCCTTTCAAAATAATACACCTCAGTAAGTTGACATTATATACTTCTGTCCTGAAGGATATGCAAAAGATGAAAGAACCCTCAGGGACTTCATAAAGTCAATTTCTTGCCTCTGGCAGTGTTGACAGTGTTGTGCTGCCTCTTCTTGACGCAAACTGCTAAACTTCAAATGCCAGTGGCTTCTGGTGGAAAAGAAAGCTAACAACAGAGACAGTTATTTTTCAGACAAAATAATGTCCTTACAATAATGTATAACAACTTGTCTTTTTTTTTTGTCTTTTTTTTTTTTCTTTCATTTGGGGTTTGAACAGCTGGAGATGATCGTCTTGTGTATGTTTTTGTGTGTGTCTGTTTTTCATACAGAGGGAATTGAGCAATTGGAGCCAGTTTAAATGGTGAAAGTGTCCTCATTTCAGCTGGGAGTTGATTTTTCCTTCACAGTATATAGTGCGGTGCTATTTTCTGTCTTAAGGAGAAAGACAATTCTGATAATGCTCCAGTGTTTCCAGCTGTTGCTGAGCAATGCTGTCCTGAGCCAAGGACATTTCAGTTTTTCAGCTCCTTGTACTGTCTTATCAGTGAGGGTGGCTGAGGGACACAAGGCATTGAGGGGTTGACAGAACCAAGACAGCTGACCTAAACTGGCCAAATGGATATTCATAGCAAATGACATAACGTGGATAAAACTTGAAAATGATGAGGAGGTGGGAGGGTGCACTGCCGCTGCTCAGTGACTGGCTGAGCACTGATTGGCAAGTGGTGAGCAATTGCTTGTGCATTGCTTGTTTTATGTATATATGCATATTATTAAAACTATTATCCTTTGTTCTTTTCTTTTCTTTTTTTTTTTGGCTTCCTTTTTCTGTCTTAGTAAATAGTTTTAACTCAACTTTCGTGTTTTTCTTTTTTTGTATTCTACTTTGTGTTTTTTTTTTGTTTTTTTTTTTTCCTGATTCTCTTTCGCATTTCACTACAGGGGGATATGAGCAAACTGCTGTATGGTGCTTTGATACTTGGCAAGTTAAACCACAGCAGAAAAGTGTAGGGAGGAGATATGGAGAGTGGAAACAGCCTCTTCAGGTAAAGGGAGTGAAAAGGAGGGAGTATTTTATTCTCAAAGAGGGATGATGTGGCTAAGGGGGAGATGCTTGATGAGTGTAGGCAAATAATCCCAGTTGGTTTGAATTTTTACCATGATTTTGTGCTGTTCAAGTGTACATTTTACACTCTTTTTCTGCTGTGAAAGCTGTGCCTTGTTGCCCAGGACTGCAGGAAGCTGGAATCATAAAATCATGTAAGATCTCTACTGGCTCCACACAGCACCACCCAAAATCCAAACCCTACATCTGAGATCCTTGTCCAAAAGTTCCTTGAACTCCAGCAGCTTGGGGCTGTGCCCAGTGCCCTGGGCAGCTCATTCCATGCCCACCACCCTCTGGTGCAGACCCTGTCCCTAACCCCCACCCTGCCCTCCCCTGACACAGCTCCATGCCATTCCCTCCTTCCCTCTTCCCTCGGGCACTGTGTTCCCTCAGGCCCTGTTGCTGCCACAGAGAGCAGAGTACAGTGCTGCCCCTTCGCTCCCCTCCTGAGGAGCTGCTGTTAACCATGCTGCCTTGAAGCTCTTCTCTACTTCCAGATGGCAAAAGCATTTCCGATGAGCATTCCTCCTAAGTGTCCACTCCATTGGAGTTATTTGTCACTCTAAATTGAAAATCCATTGTTCTCTGCCCCAATCTCTGGGGCAGGATGTCTCCAATTCTGGAAATTAATTTCTGCACCACAATTTCTCATTACGTGTCTGAATTCACTATGATAAAATGCAGAGCTTTTCCCCCCTCTTAAGATTAGACATCCATCAGTTTCTTTCCTTAGGAAATCCTCTTGACATCACACTTCCCTTGTTGTTGTATCTGGAATTCTGGCACCAGTTATCCATGAAAACATTGTCTGTGAAGCTCCTGTTCTTCAAAGTTTTGATATAAAAGTGTAACAGTTGCACAGTTTCTTAAGCTGTTACTGTGGCATGTGCTTCTCCTTTGGGATGTAGGAAATGAAAATACAAATGTACAGGTCACCATGTTCTTCCTCAACCTCACGAACACATAATAGCTTATGGGATTTTTTTTTTTTTTTTGAGAGAACAAAAAACATAGGAATACAAGGATCAGTACAGTTAGAGCACAAACACACAAAAAGGAACTGAAATTAATATAAGCACTCAGCAAATTCAACCATAGAATAGCTTCACTAAAAGGCTGCCAAGTTCCTGTAGTTTCTGTTTACCATGTTTTGGATTGTTTTTTTTTTTCACAACCCTAGCACTAATGTGGCATTTCAAGAAAGCAACACAACCTTTTTATAGAACTATAAGAAATGATATGATTAACACTGGATGATGCCTGTTTTCCATCTTCTCTTCTTTGAAAAAAGCAGAGATTTCTGTTCTTGCAGGGATCATTTGAGGTTACCAGATCATCTGAGAGGCAACATTTGAAAAAAACCCTGCTGTTCATTATGACTTCTCAGCTGGATGTTGCTGACCCCACAGCTGAGCTGCTGGTGGAACAGATCTGATGGGTGTTTCCTCTATCATAAAAATGTGTGTGTTAGTGTAAGCTTCCAGCACAGTTTCATCTAAGCAAGCTGAATTTCTCCAGGAGCACATTGGGGTGCTGTTACAAGGTTCAGCTGCTGGAGTTGCTGGAGTAGGCGGTTGGACCAGATGATCTTGCAGGTCATTTCCAACCTTGTGATTCTATGATTCTATGATTCTATGAGTTGAGGATTATGTCTGAGTGACGAACAAACAAGCAAGCTTCAGTATTTTCATATTAAGTGTGGTTGTTGGGATCTGCCTTTGCGTTCTCTGATATGAACAAGGAAATTTGGAACAAGGAGCTGTTGGGTTCTGGTTCTTTCTAGGAAGCTGAACTTGTTTCATGTTGAGAAAAGCTGAAGATTTTGTTAGCAACATGAAAACTAAGGGTGCAGAGGAGAACTGAGATTTCTGCATGAGCTTTGACCTCTGCCCATTCCTTTTTTGCTGATATACTCGGGTTTCACGCATCCATACTCTGAGAAATGGAGCAGTGGGGCCATTGAAGCCTGGCTGTCTGTGGAGAAGCATCTTTTCAGGTATCTAATAAGGCTTTTCCTGCAGGTGGGACAGACAGAGTATGTGTGTGTATGTACCTATCTTTCTTCAGTTCCTTTATTCCTATTTCTGATGTGTAGCAAGAAGGGAGTGTGCACTGCAGCTTTCCTTTTAGCATAAACTGTAATCTACCTCTTTCTCCTATTTCTGGCTTTTTTAATTTTTTATTCACAAGAATTCATACTGTATTTAATTGAAATTGTCCAATTTAGTAGAAAGTTATTGGAAGGTAGGATGGGCAGTCATGCAGAAGTACAGGTGGAGAGCACACATGCATGCACAGACTTATCCCCATAGAGTAGAAATAAGGCTATAAAATTTGTTTTTCTTTATCTGTGAACCCATTCTTACAGCTATCACAATTTAAAGTCAAAAAAAAAAAAAAAAAAAGAAAAGAAAAGAAGAATACAAGCTTATGAGCTGAAATGCAGCTATTTTTCTTTGTTGATCCCATATTAAACGGAAAAAACAAAGAACAAAAAACAGAGATCAACACTAACACAAAAAAGAAACATCTATTTAACCTCTTTTTTCCCCTGTTGTCCTGCTCATCTGGTGTAAATTAAAGAAAAAAAAATAAATCTTTTGAGAGCTGTGATTGTTTTAACCTGCCAGTAACCCCCTTGAGTTCATCAGAGCAAAAGACAGCAAAAGCCTGTTTATTGTCCAGCAGGCATCTACACATGTTGTAAGCGAAGTTCCATCTGGTCACAACATCATGGATCATCTGGGCAACAGCCAGGCTTCATTTGCTTCATGTCCTGGACAGCATGAAGGCAGCCGGATAGGAATATGTGAATGACTGACCAACCGCAACCGAGCCGGCCCCGGAGGATTAGTCTAATAATGGCTCCTCACTACGGAGCAGTGGTGGCTGTGTGACTTGTTTTCTTTTTTAAATGACTCAAGCTGGGCTCTGTGGGATTGCTGAGTTTTTCTATTAGGTGCTGGCAATGTATTGGAGGCGCAGCTTGGCTCTGCTTTAACGGAACTGGAGGTACATGTCGACTGCGTGAAATTCTTCCTGAAAAATTCTTGTAAGCAAAGACCCAAAGAAACCAGCATAACAGCTGCTTTTCCAGGCTTGTATTGTGTGTATTTCACAGCAAAGCAAAGGGAGTACAAAACACCATCATACCAGGGCTTTACAAATGCTTACCCTTGGAAAAGATGTCTGTTTTGTGCAAGGGCAAAAAAGAGATTAAATGAATGATTGACTTAATTCTGCTTAAGTCCAGCTCTGAGCACCTCAGAGAAATGCCCTGCATCCAGCACTGTCTCCAGGGCAGCAGTGGGTGGGTAGGGATTTTTGGGCAGCGCTGCCTGTCTGCTCTTGGGAAGTGCTGCTCTGCTGCTCTGGAGGGGGTGCTGAGCCAGGAAAGAGCAACATGAGAGAGCCAGTAGAGAGCTGCCAGCACCATGAAGCACCAGGTTCTCCCAGGGGCAGTGCTCTCTAGGGGTGCCTTTCTTCTGGGGTTGGAAAGACATGAAAATCCCCATATGGTAGTAAGTTCTTCCTAAAATTCAGTGTCTACACATACTCCATTGGTAGGGCCCAATAACATTTTTTTTAAGTGCAGCAATGCTTATGACATCAAACTTATTCAATTAGCGATATGGAATTTAGTCCTTTGTTTCTGCTTCAAAATGTTGGCATCTTCCTTAAAAGTGTGTTGTAAGATACTGGAGTGAAAAATCATCCTAGGGAAATGACTGAGATGGCACAGTAAAACACAGAGGTGGTGCATGGGCCTTTTTTTCCCTAGAAAACCTTAGTAAAAAAGCACCTAGGTGAATTGCAGTGTGCAATTTACAGAATTCCATCATTACACTTTTCTGATTTTTTTTTTTTTGCAGTTACTTGAAAGCTTTGGATATTTCACTCCTGTACCACTGCTACCTCCACCCACGGCCAGTCCTGCTGTAACCCACAGGACCACCCTCAAAAAGAGAAAGATGCACTTCAATGTTCCCAGCACCAGATTTCTTACCTTTTAATATGCGTTCGCATATCCTATATCTAAAGATTCCGACTCGGGCAAGCGCAGCTTTCTGCAGAGATGCGGCGTCAATGAGACCAGCGGCATCAGTGTCCGCAGAGAGCTGTGCCCGAGCCTGCGGGAGCGGCCGACGACCCTCGGAGCCTCAGCAGCGCGCAGGAAGCCGTGCCGAGCGGTGCTCTCGGTGGCAGTGGCCGTGCCCGTCCGCTTGGAGTCACTGCAGCACAGCGCCTGCCCGCTGCCGGGCTCACTGCTGCGCCTCACCGACAGCTCCCCTCGAATTCATTAGGTGATGTGCTTGAGTTGAAACGTGGCCGCAAAAGCTACATTTTGGCAGAGTTGAGGAATGTCTTTTTTGCTTTGCAGAGTGAAGTAAAAGCGAAATGTTCGCTCACTGTGGGGAGGGGGGGGGGAGGGAGGGGGAAGGAGGGTGGCGGGGGAAGGAATCAGTTTGTTGCTTCCTATCTGCTGTTAGGTACGCACTTGTGAAGTGCCCCACTGGAAGGCTGTGATTACACACATGCGTCCCTGTGTCTGTAGGTGTGCACTTTGGCAGGGCGGAGAGGAGAGGAGAGGAGAGGAGAGGAGAGGAGAGGAGA
>JAPSGF010000004.1:9090396-9125401 GCA_035772895.1 Perdix hodgsoniae | reverse complement strand
GGAGAGGAGAGGAGAGGAGAGGAGAGGAGAGGAGAGGAAATGGGGAAAACACGACTTTCTCAATACCAAATGAAGATCCCTCAAAATGGGCAGAGATTGACAGAATACAGCTGCTGGGAAGGGTATTGTTCTCAGGTTGTTAGCTAAGGGCAGCTAACAGTGTGTTTTATTTCACAGAATCGACAAGGTTGGAAAAGACCTCCAATATCACCCAGTCCAACTCTCCACCTATCACCAATATTTCCCACTAAACCGTGTCCCTCCGTACAACATCTAAACATGAGGGATTTAATTTCTTAACTTCCATCTTTGGGCCACTGCTGTTACACAGCCGGTCTCACCAGTACTGGAACAGTTAAATGAGATTAAATATCAGAGCATTTGTTACATTTGTAACATTTGTTATAACTGATACGAAGTATTTTAACTTGCTATTTACCGAGCCAACATTAAAGTAAGTCCTCCACAGCAGTGCAGTTGGCAGAGACATAAAACAGCATTCCAGTTGTGACAGTATTGAAACTGCTAAATGCTAAACTGCTAAACCTTTCAGTTTGGGTGACTTGTAATGAGTAGAGTGGACACAAATCCATTTCAGAAGAAATTCTCTGTGTGTTTTAGTGATGACATGATGCTTCCTGGGCAGGAGCAGCATAGCTGTGTCTGTCATGACACAGCTGTCCCCCATCCCTTCTCATTTCCAATCCAGACATCCATAACACACTGAAGTACCAAACAAGATGTCCACAGCACTGCTATTGCCCCAGGTGCCACATCTCTTTTCGTCTCAAGTGTTCTTCTGTAAGCAGTGACGTATTTCAGTCTGAACAATATTCTGAGTCATCAGAGAAATGCGTGTTTCATTTATTTCGCAAAGGATTGAAACAGAATGCAAAAGTGATGCTGAGCGGGCTGCAATTGCAGTCTGCAATTCTCTGGGCGATTCCGGAGGGATTGCGGCAGTTGTTATTTAATAGCGTTTGTTGGAATGGTGAATACGGCTTGAAACACAGAGCAGGAATGAAGCTGTGTGTCTGTGTGTCTGATAACGACAAGAGGCTGCTTGAAACTAACTTCAAAACGCATATTGAATCTTGTCATTCTGAATATGCAAATTCTCTGTTTATAGTTATGAAATTTACAATTAAAAAATTGCTCGCTGTAAAAACAAAATACCTTTCAAGAGCAATCGCTGCTTAACGATGTGCTCACATATATTTATTGTTGGACTGATAGGATTTTCTGCTTAGGATTGATTCGTTTACTTTTCTCACAGAATTTGAAGTTGTTTTTAACACTGAAGAGCTAATGATCGGCAGCTTATTCTGCTGACAGTGGAGGATCCTATCTTGAATGTATCTGTAAATGTGCCTCATTACCACAAACTAGGACCACAGTATCTTGCAGTGTTTTGAGTGTAAAATAGCTCATGGTGCTGTGCAGAAATACATCAAAATGGAGACTACCACAGATTTTATGGAGATCTGAAAACCTTTCACGCCCAGATATTCAGGAAAAATGCCACATTTTGCTCCTTTCTGGAAATGTTCTCAAACAGCTCCAATGAATGTGACTCTTAGCAATGCATCTGGCAATATTTAATTATATCTTCTTCTTCTTAGCTGCTTACTTGATCTCAGTGATGCTTTCCAACTGAAACTTGTCTCTGATGAATGCCATGCTTTCTATTATCCGTGTAATTAAAAATGAAGATATGTATTTGGTATGTATGTGGCAAAAAACGTATTTCATATGTGTTATTTAGCTCCTTTCCACCCTGCAAATCCAACCCCCTGTCTTCATGCTCTCTATTTCTCCAGGAAAATATTTTCAGATGCATTACATGTTTGGAGGTGTTCTCATACTTGTAACTTTAGCCTTGTGCTGATTTTGTAAGGAGCCTGAAAGCAGAGTAGTTGAAGAATTTGAGATATTTCCAAGAAGTACAGGTCCAAACAAATAAGGATCTTAAAATGGAAATAAAGCTTTTAATAAACTTCCATAAAAGTGCAGCCACTTTTCAGAGAGCTGTTGTTGCAGAATTATATTAACTGTAATTTAGGATTGTTTCTACTATAAATCTGGTAATTTGGCTCTTTTAGAAAATGGTAACAGCTTTAAATTATCCAAATGAACTGCATAACAACATTTTTCAAGATAATTGTTGCACTAATTTTTTTTTATTTGCTAGATAGAACGTACTTGATGTACTTGATGTTCAACAAAATGCAACTTTAATGAATTAATGAATGGGTGAGTACTGTAAATAGACAAAAACTTATCTTCTGCCTTATCAGAGTCGCTCTCAGATGTGGGAGGCAAAGAGATGGATACGATGAATTCTAGTTAATGTCTCACAGTGAGGCAAACTGCCACTCAGTAGCAGACAGTGAGCTGCTCTCTCTTCTCACCAGTGGGAACAGCAGCCTGGGGTTACCACTCCCTGGAAGCTGGAGGAGGATTAACAAATGAAAGAATGGGAAATGTCCCCAAAAGGCAAAAACCCTTCTTTGGCTTTTCATGTCAGAGTGAGTATGTAGGGGAGGAATATGCAGCACAGGAATTCTTAGGGAAGGGCAGGACTATGGGTGCTCATGGAGATATGCTGCCAGGATTCTGCAGCCCAGAGCACCCTCGTGGCACTCAGAGGAACAAGCATGCACTGATTTTGGCAGAGGATAAATGTGCCCGAAGGAAGCCAAATCTGAGTCGTGACATTACTAGAATGCCTGCTCTGGCTGCTGCTTCATGGCGTATGGCACATGAAACAGGAGTTACATTGTTCTTCTCCAACCAGGTTTGTAAAACATTTGTAAAATGTTGTGGATAGGCTCATCTGTATGCAAAATGTCTTGATGCTTCTCCATCTTCTGCTGCTTTGAAAGGCTGTGGGACAGAGGTGTGAAAGTTGCCTTGCCTATCAAAGCACAGTGGAAAACCCTGTACCATGACCCCTCAGTGTTACCGTGTTGGTCTTAGAGCCCAGTTTGTCACAGCCTAAGAGAAGGACTGAATTTTTACCAGAGCCCCTTCATTGACCTACCAAAAATGACAGACACGTCCTCCTTATGCTCAAGTAAGATGAGGGATTCGTCTAAAGTTGTAACTCTGAATTCACTGCAGCCAACAACAAAACCAGCATTCACAATACAGTGAGACTGATTAAGCTCTCCAAGGAAAGATTTGGAGATTGATCTCCCAGGCACAAAGCAACCAGTGTAATCTGTGCCTGGAGATACAACAGCCTTGGTGGTGGGCAAAGCCACACTTCTGACAGAGCTTCTCAGGGAAACCATCTCCATAGAGACATGTTTTGCTTTGATAGCCGTAACTTCAAAAACATTCCCTCACCTAAAGAAAACTACAAAATATGAGGAAATTGAAAATTACATCCAGTGAACAAATTAAAATTTTAACTGGTAGGAAATGCTTACAGATTTCAGATGAAAAGTTTTCAGTTTGTTTATTTGTTTTCCAGGTGGTTTTGTTTTGCTTTGTTTTTAATGATGACAACGATAACGGTCTTGAAAATCTTAAAGAATCGTAGAATCATGGAACAGCCTGGGTTGAAAAGGACCACAATGATCATCTAGTTCCAACACCCTGCTATGTGCAGGGTCACCAAGAATCAGACCAGGCTGCCCAGAGCCACATCCAGTCTGGCCTTGAATGCCTCCAGGGATGGGGCATCCACAGCCTCCTTGGGCAACCTGTTCCAGTGTGTCACCACCCTCTGTGTTAAAAACTTGTTCCTAGATATCTAACCTGAACCTCCCCTGCCTCAGTTTAAAACCATTTCCCCTTGTCCTATCACTATCCACTCTCGTAAACAGCCATTCCCTCTCCTGTTTATATGCTCCCTTTGAGTACTGGGAGGCCACAATGAAAAAATGAATCTGAAAAATCTGAAAAAAAAAAACTCCTACAGAGGTTTTCAGTTAACCAAACCCAGCAAAATTAATTTTCTACTAATAAGTGTTAGGAAATTGAGTTTATCTTCTGCATCTCAGATCATTAAAACTACTGAAAACCCCAGACTTTATATCTCTATGTAGCAACAATCCAAAGAACAAGACTGTTATTTATTTTTCCATGTGACAAAAACAAAGCTCCTCAGGCCAAAGATGACTTTTGCCAGCTCTAGAATGGGATTGCTTCTGCCAGCTTATATGCATGTGTATTGACATGCACTACTGTGCTGCCCTGCAGATTTGCAAAATTACTTGATGATTGTGAAGTCTGTGTCCCTCTTCAGACTTTGACAGCCTTCCCCATGCCCTCCAGTGCCCAGCTGCCACTCGCTTGCCTTGCAGTTGCTGTGATATTAATGCTTTTCTTCAAAACTCCCACGCAGCGAAGATGTGAGCACATAAAACCTCAGCTTCCCCTTCTAAATCTGGTGGGATTTTCTTGCCTGCAGAGGAGACAGCAAGAAGCTGAAAAAGTTGACCCCTGTGTTCTTCCCACCAAAATAACTCCCAAGGTTTACACAGTCTTTAAATGAAGCTCATTATTATTCTATTTAGAAACACATTATCTTTTTTAAATATATATATATATATATATATATATATATATATACAATTAGTGGCCCAGAGTTCTTCTTTACTATTTCTCTAAGTTGCTGATGACTCAAGTTTTTGGAAAACAAACTGTTTCTGTTTATGCTTAGGATCAGTCTGATAGCCTGGTACCATAAGATATTTGTTTCTGTTGTTATCCAACAGTGTGAGAGTTGAGGCACACACTTTTTCAATGTGGACTCACAAATATCTGACAGGCTGGACCTTGTCTTTTCATCTGCAGATTCCCAAAATATTTTTGGAGCCGTAACTTACCATACGTATTAATAAATAGAAACCTCTGCCATCAGGAGAAGAAAAACAGTGAAAACACAAGAGAAAGGAGTTAAGAAGCTCTGGATACAAGCTTTTTTTTGTTAACGCTGTGAGTATGAACGCTACAGTAACTTGCTGATCTTTGTATTATTTTAAATATCTTCCTCTAAGTCTTCACTATCAAGCCTGGGCAGAGGTTAGCAGACAGAGTTATTGGTTTCATTTGTTTCTTTTCTGCAGCTGGACAAAGGCTGTGGTTTGTAAGTGACCACTCGAAAAGTTCTTTCATCAGACCATAATTGCACAAAGAGGAAGCACGTTTCCCAACAGTACCAATGAACTGCATCATCACCGGACAGTGACAAAAGTGACTTCAGTAGCTTTGATATTGAATAGCACTTAAGGCATGCAACAACAGTTTTAAACATCTCATCCTTCCCAACTGATGTAAAAAGGTAGGAAAAAAGAGTTAGGATCATAATTAGCAGAGAAAGGAAAAACCTCGGTTTCCTGCTGCAAGCCAACAGAAAGCTTATTCTTGCCTAACACCATTTCATACATTTTTGCACATGGTTGGCTGAGAAGTATTCCTGCTTGGTTGCCAGGGATGGGAGCTGCTAAGTGTTATGTCACACATAGCTGTGCACCGCGTCCTCACGCTGAGCTGGGAACCGATCCCATGGTCAGCCGGTGACATTTGCAGGGGCTGGGAGAAAGCGGGGGCAGGCTGATTCATTCTGTGTCTCCTCTTCCTCCCCGCTTGTGTCTCCTGCTCAGGCTCCTTTCAGCCTTATTCATGAGCAGATCACTGAGGAAAGGGAATGGGGAAAGTTATTTGCATTCCAACATAACATTTAAAAGCGATAAATTACTGGCAGCTATAAACAATCTCCTTGCTGATGGCACTGCTCATAAAAATCTGTGTTTGTGTGTGTAGTGTATTAGCTTGTGTGCGTGCATATTCAGCCTTGTGGGATTTTCCTCCCAGTTATGACAACAATAGTAATTCCTCTGGGCTCCAAATGCAATGTCCAATGCAACAAATATTTGTTGCTTTTTCTGGTTGATGTAGCTTTGACTAAAACTGGAGTCATTGACACTGCTTTGAGCTAAATTTTGGCTTTAATCTAGGAGAGATTGTGAAGATTGTGAAGCCCTTGGCTAAAAGTGAGATGAACAGGAAAAATGTTTGAACTGCTGAAATGTGCTGTAGTCAGGAAGATACACATTCTGAGTTACTGCTGAAGAGGAGAATGCAGAGGGAAGAATGAAGAGGAGGATCAAAAACATGTTTGCTATGTGTTCACAGATAAGCTGGCTACTGAGAGCTTGGGAGATGGGCTTGCTAGTAGGAGGAAAACTACTCTCCTTCTATCAGGTCTGCAGTCCTAAAGATGCGACTTTGAGAGCAAACTGAGGGTGGTGATGATGGTCCGCAGCTCTGCTGTGCAGTCTTTTGTGGTGGTGATACATATGAGGGGATGAGAGTAACACAGTGTTCTTTCAGCCCGGATTCCTGGGATCTAGTGTTCCAGAGTCCTCAGATCTAGTGTTTATGAGGTTTGAAGGCTTTGATCATCACACTCCACTTTTGCAAGAAGTAAAAAGAAAAAGAAAAAGAAAAAAAGAAAAAAGAGAGAGAGATAAATCCCTTGCTGCTGTGCCAGACTGAGCATCGTTCATGCATTTAGAAAGTAGTATGTTGGGTTTGCCCAGCTGCCTACCAGAGGGGCAGGAGCATTGCAGGCTGCCACTTTGTAACCAGATATGGAAACACAAGGGAATTGCCCTTGCCTTGGAGGTGCTTACTGCAGCAACCACTGTTTAGAAGAGTTCTCAGCTTGAGATTAGCTGTGACCTTGAATGATTTTTCCCATGTTTTCAGATGTGTGGATAAAATCATACATAAGACCCTGCCAGGCCAAGGTCACAGGGTGAGAAGAGAAATCTTGCTATTAGTAATGAAATCTCCAAGCATGATTAGTGTTTTCAGCCTCCAAATGACAAGGTCCTTCCTGTCTCCAGCTGATTTCAAGTACAGTGTCACAGCCCCTCTGCTCCCAGGGCAGTTCCTGCATGGGAAGACCAAGCATGCATGGCAGGTCCTAGCATTTGCTTCCCAACTAACTGGCAAATTGCTAGTGAAAAGCCACTTGGGAGGCAGTGTCAGAGCTGGAATGATAAAGGAAGTCCACATCATGCCGAATTCCTCCTCAGGACAGGCAGGGCTATCTTGCCACATAGGCTGTGCTGAGACCCAGCTAATTCACCTCATCACAAGCTGAAATTTGGCCCATCTCTGCTTAGAGCACTTTCAGGGCTAATTTCACTAGCAAGAAAAGATGTGATGTTCTTGTGCTGGCTTACTGAGGATCCCCAGAGTAGTATGGTATGCTCCAGGCTTGCTATATCTCATGTCATCCTCAGGAGGTTTCTTCACCCTCCTGTGAACACTGGGGCTGCCTTCACTAGCACGGATTGTTCCTGAGATGCTCACATTCCTATTGGATCTTGGGATTACTTTTAAAGTGATTTAGAGAGGAGTAGGTTAGGTTATGTGAAGATTTGGGATAACAGCATGACAGAAACGCAGGCTTGGGCACCAGGAATTTCCAAGAGGAAGCTGCAGCTCATAATTACCCTTCAGCTCTGCTGGTGAAGAACAGCAAATTCATGAAGCCAGTGGATTAAAGAAAGGAATGCTACGTGTGCTGGCAGATAAATACCTGCACATTAAGCCGTGGTATAACGGGACACTGCTGAGGTCTGCATGACCCCGCAGTGCTGAGTAGCACAGTCTGGTTGAAAACCTGAGCAGTAAGGCAGCCTGCTGCTGGCTGGGAGGGACGGAGCAGGCCCGGCGGATCTCCATGAGAAGCGCCACTCACGCGGCAGGGAGAACGGAGCAGGCTGAGCCTGCGGTTCACATCTCTTTGTCAATGGCATCCAGCCCCTGGCCTTGGGAACTGACTGGCGGCAGTTTGCAAATGTATGTGCTTGGCTGGGAGCCTGCCGCTGCCTTTGTCCTCGCTGCGCAGGGGGGCTAATAGGGAAGCCGGAGCGTGTCATCTCCGACTGCCACAGCTTCCAAGCAGTAACATGATGGGCAACTTTTCAGACAATATCCAACATGAACATTCAAGGCTGAGCCTATTCTTCTTCTAGACACCGGTACTGACTGATTCCACATGCTGTTTTCCAGACTCAGTTGCTGTAACAAGCTAGAGCCTTGAATGTGGATCATCACCTTCCTGGTGGAAAGGCCCAGGGAATCCAAAGGAGTTGAAACCATTTGTGCTGTTAAAACTCAGTGCCTCCGAACATTATGTATAATGCCATAGATGCAAAGTAGCAAGGTATTTGTAAGGAGTTTCATATAACATATACTCTATTATTTGTATTTAAATCATCGAATCATAGAATGGCTCAGGTTGGAAAAGACCTTAAAGATCATCAAGCCCAACTACAACCTGACCATATTACCCTAAATCTAACCACCTCCCACTGAATCATGTCCCTGAGCACCACATCCAAACAGTTTTTAAACACATCCAGGGATGGTGACCACCACCCTGGGAAGCCTATTCTAGTGCTTAACAACCCTTTCTGTTAAGAAGTTTTTCCTGATATCTAACCTAAACTTACCCTGGTGCTAGTTAAGGCCATTTCCCCTCATCCTGTCACCTGTCACCAGTGAGAGGAGACCAACCCCAATCTCGCTGTAAGCACCTTTCAGATACTGGCAAAGAGCAATAATGTCTCCCCTCAGCCTCCTTTTCCCCAGACTGAACAGCCCCAGTTCCTTCAGTTGCTCCTCCTTTTTTCATTCTGTCTTGAAAACCTTTTTCCTAGTACGTAAAAGCAACGTGCATGGATGTGTACACATTTAAAGGGAAATTGCGCCATGTTTGCACCACGTGTGAAGGTGAATTAATTACACTGCAGAGACTGCTTAAGATTATGGCAGAGGAATTGTGCAGCATCTCTTCACTTATGGGGTAATTTGAATCAGGTGGTCATAATGAAAAATCTTCTGGAGCTTCCATTGAATTTGAAGATTGAAGTGAGAAATTTCGTTTTTCTGGAAAGAGCAGAGGAGAATTATTTTAAGGTTTGCTAGTGGGCTAAGACAATGAATAGAGAGGCCTTGTTCCCTTTATATTTGATAATGGAACCCTCTGGTTCAAGGTAGTCAAGCTTCAGTATTGCTGCTGCCAGTCACTATTCTCTCCCATCTTCCAAACCATGAGCCAGTGGATTGGATGTTGTGGAGCAAGGCAAATGGAAACCTTCATAAAGAAACAGCAAGGGCTGGACACTTACGGATGAGGTGTATTGAGAATTACATCTAGTCTGACGAGTGCATGACAGCCTTGATTGACCTGTACTAGTGATGGTCCTGCTTCGAGTGGGAGATTGGATGAAATGACCTCTGGGAATCCCTTAAAACCAGCATAGTTCCAATCCAGGAGTCCTGACCTGGCAGAAGCATGTGTTGCCTACATTTACAATAAGGTACAACTCCCCTAAATTGGAAATTCTTGGAAATTCTGCTGAGTTTGGTGCTCTCTAACTGTTTCCCTGTTGCTAAAACCACCTTAGGACAGTTTAGGTCCTAATGCTCAGTCAGCTGGGAAGGCTTTCCCTAGGTCTGTCCTTCAGCCTCCAGAAATGTCTGCAGAGGAAGTGGCAGTGGGGAAAAGCCTGAATTTCAAAATTGCTTCTTGAGAAAAATAAAGGCTGCAATCTCATACCCATGCCTGCAAGTGCTGTCAGGTGACTATGAAAGGACATATTTTTCGGTACTCCAGTTACAACTCTAATTTCTTTTGCCAGAGAACAGTAGTGGCAACATTCGATTTGCAAATCTGGCATACAGGCACCAGTCCAGTTGAAAACAATCAACAGAAGCCATTTCCTCAGTGCAAGTAAATATATTGACATGTGTTGACAATAAACTGATTTTGTGTACTTTTGGAAAGGCAGACAGCATCCCATGTTTTAACTGCTTAGCTCCTCTAAAAGACTATACAGGAAAATATCTTTCACAGGCTGTAGAAGGCTGTTCATCTTTCATATCTTTGGAGTAGTCATGATTTCCTCTAATTACAATAATATGATTTTTACAGAATATTCATGCTATATTGAGCATGACAGTAATATGTAAAAAGCTATGCATAAAGCATATGCTTTAAGATGTATTGTGGAGTATTAGGATTGTTAAATAATATTTTTTTAACCTGTTACTTCCAGTTACAATACATAAATTGTTAGCAACGGTTTGGAAACCATTTGTCATCTTTGTTTTAAGGCATTCATTTCTTGCTGAATGAATAAACAGCAAAACTATCCTTTTACTGTTGTCAACAATTAGAAATAAGAGAGTTTGTAAAAACTGAGGCTCCAACTCAGCGAGACCCTAAATTCCGTTTCACCACTTTTGCTTTGATACCCACTCATGGGTGGGCAGGCACAGGGGTGCTGCATGAGTGCAAAGCACCTGGTTTCACCTAAACCTCCTGGCAGCCCCAGGTGGGCATCTGTGCCAGCAGGGAGGGCACCTGCAGTGTTTTTCCTATCACCTTCTCTGGGCTCCTTTTATAGCTGTGAGGAATCATCAAATTAGGTGCAGACTTGTCTGACAGATTTAGGAAGCAGACCCTGAGAGAGTAGCTTGTGTGTAGTGAGTTTTCTGGCACAGAGCAGAACAAGGAAAGGTTTCTGGATCTTGCCCAGGTCTCTGCTGGAGTTTCACAGGCCACATGGCACAGCAAAGGAAGCAGAGGCTGCAGACCCTTCCACTAGCATTCACCTGTCAGCATGAGGTTGTGGCAGCACATCTATATTAAACAGAAATTGGAACAAATCCTTGAAATGGCTCTTCCTTTTAGGGCCGTTGTGCCTGTGTGCCTTTGGGTTCCCAGCTGCTTAGGTGGAGGGAGAATAGCAGTGATTTTTGCAGTTACATCTCTGTAACTGAAATGCTCACTTCTGGTTTTGGGCAGTGTTTAAAGGCAAGGGAAGCAGACTTAGCATATGTGTTATCTGAGATGGGGAGTCTCTCTGCATCCTTGATCCATAGTGATCATTAGCTGTTTCCTGACAAGCAGATTTTCCAGTACCTCCCAGCATCTCACTCCAGCTCTCATCAGCACTGCAGCTTTGTCGGGGGCTCTTTTCTATGGCAGTGTGGTGGTATTTCCCTCTTTTCTGCTCCAAAGAATGGAAAAATTACTCGGTACGATAAAACAGGTCTTCATCCACTTTCACTTTTGTAGACTTATGCATTAAAGCCCGGCTTAGAACATGAACGTTATAACCCCCCCGTGAAATTCTCACTTGCAAAAGGATGCAGTCCTGGGATAGTTGCTTGCCGCAGTCGTCACTGCCTGGCAAAGAGCAATGCGTGCAGTGCTGCTGCGCTTGGATGCACTTGCAGAGACAAAGACCGGGTGTCAGCCTCTGCCTGGGAAGCCAGAGACTTGGTGGCTCTTGTGCTGGAGAGATGAGTTTAAATAAAAACAGCATTTTCAACGCAGGCTCTTCATAAAGAGATCAGCATCGTGGCAGCTAATGACACTACTGCACACAGGGTTAGCAGTGACACGCTGACACCTTACTAAGAATTTTCCTCATTTCCTTAATTGCTGTTAACATAAGCAGCCAAATCTGCACCCATTGTAATTGTATTCATGCCATTAGCTGCTAGTAGGGCCTGGAAATGTTTGTGGATAGAAACAGACTCCGAGTGTGTGGGCAGGCTATTTGCTAAAGGCATTAATTTACTAATTAATGAAGTGCCAACGCACCTATTTAGCACTACTTCGCTAAAACTGCTTCGCGGGCTTCAGCTGCTTGATGTCGAGGATGCTGCTAACACCACGCTGGACTGCCACATAAAGCTGCGGTGAGCCACTCTGCATTGCTTCCTTCGAGCAATGGCTTTGCATGAGCTGCTGCCCTTGGGAGACTGAGAGGCATCTCCGTAGCACCAGGATACAAGGAACATCTCACGTTCAAAAATTTGGATCCACGTCATTTTCAGCTGTGTTCTACAAATTAATTAGAACAGGTGTTATGCAGCACAACTGAGTCTCTTTCCCTCTTTTTTAGGTCATTTCAGTCAAAATTTGCACGGTTTTATAGTAAAGTTTTTGAAGAGTAGAATTGAAACAGGAAATACTTCCATTTTCGTGAAGGAGTTTCAGGTAACAGTATGGCTGTGGATAAAGATAGGAAAAATCTTACAAAAAATATTTCAGCTTTCAGTGTTTGCACTTTGTTGTGTCTAAAAAGGAAAATATTTACTGAAAAAGAGATTTTTCTTCTGCCAGCGCCCTCACATTTCAGAATCGTCATTCGAATTTGTTGTAGAAAAAGCAAAAATTGAGCCCCCTCTCGTTTCAAGATGCCTGAGAACAAGTTCCTTGGTGAAGAAAGAAAAGAAAAAAAGTGCCTTTGAAGCCCCAAGCTGTGGGGAATAATGGTACCGCTTCCTCTCTAAGGGTCTGCCCTAGAGATTACGCTTTAATTTAGGACAGCTTTGCAGGGCGTACTCCCTCTCATCTCCCTGGGTATCTCCTGAAAAACACCCATTTTATCTCATTTACTGCCCTGTGCAAATTGGATGCACTCGATGAGGGCACTTCTCCCCAGCGCAGTCCTGACCTGCGGCAGCAGAAGTGCGTGGTACATTCAGCCTGCTCACAAACAGGGAGCAGGGTGCAAGCAGTTCGAGTCAGCATCTGCATACTTTCTGCTCATGTTCAAATGGAAAGCACTTGATGCAATACACAATTTGCCCAGATGCTTTCAGAGTATTTGTGCATTATTTTCGCTTGCATTTGCCATTAAAATCATCAGTTTAAATGTGTGTTTCATTGAGAAAGCTCAGTTAGAATCATTTAAAATATTTCTCTGCTTTGCTGTGGAGCTAAGGGGCAAAATTATCCTGGATGTACGGAGAACACAGCAGAGCTTGGTATGGTAAACCCAGAGTACAACAGCCATTGCAGGCAAGTAGAAATCCTGTTATTTTTGCAAAAAGAAACAGAGCTTTTAATAGAAATTCAGTTCTAATTTCCTCAGAGCACTTATTAAACAAATAAACATGCTAATAACAACAGATTGGGTCAGAATTTAGCACAGACTTGTTTTTATAAACCAAACAGACAAAATAAGTCATACATTTGTATTTCTCTAAGCACCTAACTTTCCCAAGTTGCATTTGCAGTTGCTTTAGTCTCCTTGGCAGACACATTTAATGTTACCCATGCTCCATCTCAAATGATGCAAATGACTTTGCAGAGCTATTTGCAAAGCACACGAAACATTGCAAGCGATGCAGTGTTATCTGCGTGCAGCTTTACTGTGAATATGATTGAATTCTTTGCAGCACAAGAAACAACTAGTTATTTTACTGTGCCAGAAGATTGGTAACTATTTATTTACACATTTATTATTTGCTCCACTCTGAGAATAAAGAATGAGCCTGAACTACAAAAGCTGAGCCTGCATGAAGGCCCATCAGTCTCTCCACACTTCTGCTGTCAACCCTATTATAGGGGAAACATTATTCAAACTGCAGGCTCCAAACTCCCAGGTAACTAGAGACAGCAGGAAGCTCTGTTTGATATCAAGTATATTCTTTATCAACCTTTTTGTTGTGATGGGAAGAAATGATCGAACTTTACTTTCATCTTGCTCTGTCCTCACATCACCCAGTAGGTGAATTGCTTTATTGGTGAGCCTTGGCCAAAAGCTCTTTGATATATGCTGCCCTTTGCAGCCATAAATTTTCCATCTTTCAGACAAGGTTTGAGACTTTCCCTGTCCTGCTATTCTATCCCTAAGCGATCAGACGCTCCTTTCAGAATGAAAGATGAGCTTTCACGGCAACTCTTGGCCCTCTCCTAGGTACCATAAAATAGCCATAATTTGATTTTCCTAGCACTGATCAAAGTTGTGGGTTTCAGACCAAGACTTATCACCTGCAGGCAGGCTGGTGCTGTGCCTCGCACCAGCACAGCTGCGGCACAGAGGGCAGTGAGCTCATGCTGGAGGCACAGCCAAGCAGAGCGGTGGAGACAAAAACTGGGATGTGCTGGGCATGGACCCGCGCTCATAGGATGCACCTAGCCTGGCCAGCTCTGGCATGGGGAGCTATCGGAGGTACCCAATGAACTACTTATGCCATGTGTTTCTTGCCGGCATTTGAAGTGACCACAGGCAAGGATCTGCACCTGGTTCTTAATTTTGTGGCAAACAGGCGGGAGGCCTGGTGATCCCAAGCTACACACAGGACTGTGAGGAAAAGGTCCTCAGTGCTGGCACAAGCTTGCCATGTGGCCTTGAGCAAGGCATGTGAAAAAAACTCTCATGCTTCCCCAGGTCTTCAAAGGCAACAGTGTGAGCTCTGTCAGTCCCAACACTCCCCTCTCTGACTATGAAATTGGGAATGTAACTGATCACTTCCCATTGAGTTGCAAGGAAGAGCTGCAGTGGCAGTACTGGTGTAGGAACAGTCTGCATTGACACAGCATTCTGGGCACACCAGGCACTGCTGAGGGTTATTTCCCAGGCACATGGTGAGAGGAGCCAGCTAAGAGCTGGCGGTGTCCTGCCTTCACAATTAGATGTCTGTGGTTTAATAAAGACAGCTGGGGAATTCTTTATTTATTTCTCTCCTGGAAAAGACTGATGAAAGCAATTTTTTCTCAGTTTGGCTGAAACGTTTCTTTGACAGCTTTTGAGTTTTCATTAAAAATGAAAACAAAAAATGTTGTTGCTTGAAAACAGCATGAAAGCCTTTTGGATAGCAATCATAGTAATGTGGAAGCATTTCAGCTCAAACAGGAGTTTTGAAAGAAGGTGGTAGGCCAAGCACAACCACTTTAACCCCAGACTCCCACGAGGTAGAGAACCCACTGCTGTGGTGTGGTATTCAGGCTGCCATTTTGTTTTTCTGCAGTTTCACCTTCACAGTGTTTTGGTGGAGAACTACATGTAAAAGGGAGCAAACTGGAAGGCCCTGAGTTAGGCCACATGCTATTCCTGAGTCACAGTGCTTGCCAGCTCTCTGTTGAGGGTGCCAAGTTGGGCAGAGTTCAGTGGGCCGGGAATAAATACATTCACATAGCCTCTAAGCGAGAATGGAAGGATGACAGAGCACCTGATTCACTGCCTCTGTGCTAGCAAAGGGTCCTTCTGGAGTGAGAATCACAGAGCTGGGGAGCGAGGACTAACCTATTGGTGGGGAGGATGCCAGGCCTTCATGGCTAAGCATGGTCTTCAGTGGTGTCATCCAGATGGTGCTCTGAAATGGTACCAGTTTGCAGAAATACAAAGCCTGCACACTTAGGGAAGGTCAGTTAATTGGAAACACCGGGCAAAGCCTGCCCTGACTACCCACACCTGAGGTGGCTACTGCTTTTCAATGGAAGGACAGGTTCTTTCATGTCCAGCTCCAACAGCTGACAGCTTTCATGTCTATGTTGCTCATTCAACTGATGCATGGATGCCCACATGGGATGCCCCATTTCTGCTGCTCCTTTCCCCAGTCCCTATTGCCACCTCAGTTTCCCTGAAAATATGGATCATGCCCTATGTCCCCATGAGGTGCCACTGTCCTGTCAAAATTCACCTATTATTTCTGAAAGCATGAGCCCCACATGACTGCCCAGCCAACACCACCATGCCTGGGATGTAGGAGCTGCCCAGGAGACTGGCTGTTGGGAGGTCGGCCATGTCGAGGGGTGCAGGGAGGCCAGAAGCAGCGGGCTGTCCAGCGCCAGCAGTACTTGGGCCGGACGGCTCCAGCCAGAGCCCTCAAGAATGGAGAGGGTTCTTCAAAAGGAGAACAACCTTCGACCCCCAGTCATCATTTTGGCCATCAGGTCAACAGTTGTTCCACAGAACATCGGCAATTGTCTTTCTCCTTGTGTCAGGAGGCTCTTGAAACATTATATGAGGATAATTAAGTGGTGAATAAGGGTCAGCATGGACAAATAAATCAAACTGATAGTTTGAACACAGACTGATTGAGCAAAAACAAGAAATTCTGCCATGCCTGTTAGCGCTGCTCTTGATGTTAACTGACTTTGTTAACATTACATCCAAAGGCAGCAAGTGGGAAAGCTTTGTGAAGAATCAAAAGCTGAGCAAAGAGACATGGGCTTTAATTGTTCAGCTTTATTTTTGAAATAAAGACATGCAGTGCATCAATTTAGCTGACTTTAATGGACCACAAAACTGAACCTATTCTTTAAAATGCTAATTAAGTTTGAAGATTAGCGCCTCTCGCAGAACGGGGATGCAAAAAATGCCAGTGCCACATTCAGACGTGTCAGAAGCTGTCGTACAGTCTCATTCAGAACAAGTGGTAAAGTGCATAACATCGTGAGAGAGGAATGTGTGCCTACAGCAGCATAATCTATCTGTGGAGGAGATAACATGCAGGTAAATAATGTCTCTGTACGTACAGTGGCTTACAGAGGAATGCATCTTTATATGTATTATAACATAAAATTGGGTTGGGATATTAGTCTCAACGTAGTATTGCAAAGCTTCAAGGTGATCTGAATGAAAAGCTTGCACTCAGACCCACAAAACTACAGGTAATTATCTGAAGTTAAGGAGTAAGGATGAAAAAGGAGCATTCAATCCTTGAAGCACTCAAAGGGATGTGTCCATTAGCGCATGTGTCTTTAAGAAAAAATGCAGCTGAGCAAGGGATATAGCATAGAAATTTTACAGTTATCCGTAAAAAGAATAAGTGTTGGTAATAAGATCACATTGATGTTTCAGGACTTTGCTTTAAAAAAAACAAGACCATCCCGACAAGCCCTCCTTGCATATTTAGTTCACCAGCCACAGCAAATATCTTGTTTGCCTTTTGCTTCTGCTCTTCCCCCAGCATCACACAGAAGATGCAGGTACTGTGCTTGTGCATGGAACCTCGGAGAAGGAATGCTTTTCATGCTATAGTAGCTGCCTGATTTTCTCAGCACTTAGAAGTACAGAGAATTGCACACAAAAGTGACTGTAATGCTGCTTCTCCTAAATATGTCACCTTTAACAGAGCGCTGAGTACAAACCGTACCAGTTCTGACTTTTAAGATTGTACCCAGTATTATAAGAAGGAAACACATATTTCTACACATGCTAGCAATTTTCTATTAAAAATTAATTGGTGTCTTTCTGTGCTGCCACATTTTGTTTCATACACACAGCTATTATATAAGGAAACAGTTCAAACTGGTAACAAATTTTGGAATTAAAAATGAAGACTGAAATAGTATGATGTTTTCCTTTGTTTAGGTAACACCAATCTCTAAATCTGAATTTTCAGTAAACATTAATGATTCTCTTAATATTTTCTTTCTTCTTACAAGATACTTTACGTGGAACACTGCAGACATATAAAGTGTGTCTGCCCCAAATATTTTACAGTCTTGTTCAGCCAGATTTGAAATAGGAGACCTAATATACCAAAGTTCACTGCTTTTACATGGCTCGGGTCTGCTATTTTTCCAGTGCACATTATTATATGATATCTTGGTGTGTATTTATTTTTGTGCTGCAGGAACTTTCCTTCTGGCTGAGCTCCTACAAATTTATTACTGCTGGGCTTTAAACTGTGGGATGCAGTGTTACTTCTTAGGCAGAATGCTGTGAATGCTTAAACATAGGGAGCTTGTACTGAAACTTACAATCAGACTCCACAGAAGCGAGTAAGTTATAAGAGATAAATTTAATGATAAGCATGTAAAAAAAAATCTATGGGAAATGTATCTGTGCACCCACATGAATTACGAGGGTTTGCCAAGAAAGGTGTAATGGATTATGGTGAAAGATGAAGGGGAGCCCACACCATATCCAATCAGCCTTTTACTTAAAGGTCAGGACATTCTGTCTGGGTCCACTTGAGTTTTTGATTCTGCCGTTTCACTATTCAGGGGCACAATGTAACTGTCAGTCTCAACAACGGTTCCTCGAGCCACTGGCTCCACTGCTCGCAGGGCACCACACAATATTTCACAGCCACAAAACAATTCACTGTCTGCATAGGCAAACCATATGATTTCCATGGGGAGCAATATTGACACACCCTACTGAGCGCTCTTAAGGGGACTCTTAAAAGAGCTACATCTTAAAAAAGGGAGGGGAAAAAAAAGAAAAAGTCCTATGGCTTTACTATTCTTCTCTATGACTAAGTTACCAAATAGCATTTTAATGCTCTGTCTCCATGAGATGAAGTTAAATGCAAATATTCTCTGTGCCTCCTATCCCCCTTTCTCATATCACCAAAGGGAGACAGCTTTACTGCCATGCAAAGGCTTTTTGGTCAGTAAGCAGTAGCATGATAGATAATAGGAAAAATTTAGCACGCAAATGATGGTCTGTTTGAATTTTCCCCAGTGAGTATTTACTGTGTTATATTACTCATTTTCAGCCCAGAGATAAATCCAGAGGCTGGTACACATTTATCAGTGCGAAGGGCCTTGCTGATGGATAGTGCTGCTGTGGCTGCTCCCTTCAAAGTGCCTTACCTGCAGAAACACGTGAGCACTGGGGGTTTGCTGCTCTGGGGTCAGGGGAGAGGAACCACAGCTGGGAGCAAAGGGATGGAAAGGAACCTGAAGGCAGCTTCAGATCCCTTCAGCTAGGCTTCTATTTCATTTTTTAAAGTCACGTACGTTGCTTAGAACAGGTTCCAGAGCACATAACGTGATGTGTTGGGTGATGAGCACCTCCAGTGCCTGGGCTCAGCCTGCAGGCTGCCACCTGGGCACATTTTCGACCTTGTGGTGCTAATGCTGCAGTAGCTCTTTAGAAATGAATTTTATCTCATTGTTCCTGCAGCGCTCTTCAGCTCTATTCAGATGATGCAGCCAACTGCAAAATGGCATCACCGGTGCCTTGCTCTGGCCCCTGGTTGCATGGGAGGCACTGCTCTGACCCCCATGGGGAAATGAGGGGTGCTGACTGGGCTTGATGGCAGGCTTGCTGTCCCATGGGCTAGGCCGGCAGTGTTCCTGCACCAAATTGCAGCGCTTGTGAGTGCCACAGAGACATTTATTCCAAGAGCTCCACCTGGGTGCTAGCGGCAGTGTATCAGGCACCTCTCTCCAGGTCCCAGAGCTGGGTCACAACAGCATGGGCTGAGCCTTCAGCAAAGTCCCAACCCACTGCGATACCCCTCTGTCAGTGCCATGCTTGCCGATGGCTGAAAAGCTTCCCCTGCTAAACTCAGGGTGTGAAACTCTCTGGCAGCTGGTCGGGGCCCAAGGGATCTTGGTTTGTTTTAAAAACACTGTGTTCTGATGATTCCAGAACAAATTACCATGGGGTTGGCTTTTCCTTTTCCCCTTTTTAAAGCTCTATGTGAGCTCTCAGGATTTCCTGCTGTAGGGTTGTTTTTCTTGGTGGAAAATTATTGTAAAGCAGAAATTCTTCCTCCTGATGAGCTTCGCTTACATTTTAGCCATCTGTTGCCTGGGCAGCTCCATCCAGACTGTTGACGGCATGATATAATGGTCCCTTCTGGCTCCCAAATATCTGAAACTGGTGTGGCCTGCTCAGCAGAAAGAGCAGGACACACATATAGACCAAGTGTCACTGCTGCTCCCCTGGTTGTGCTGGCCTGCTGCTGGCTGGCACACACACTGACCCACTTTATCACCTTGCTTTGAAATGTGTTCAGTGATGCTTTTGATTTTCACAAACTACTCGTCATGGAGCAACTGGATCCCTAACGCTTGCAACAAGAATGGGACTGCAGACACAAATCTGTGCTAATCACCTGCAGATTCTTTCTTCCAGTGTCCACCGTCTGCTGTGGATTCTACAGTGAACCCTTCCTTCATTCCCATTGGAAAGGGTTTGGCATGAATGGAGCTTTGCACTTACTTTGCATTGATTTCCAGGTGAGGAGTGCTCAGTTTATCATAGACAGGCTCATTTTCCTCTGCAAGGTATGAAGGAATGCCAAAGTTATCCTGATTTCGCAGCTGCCAGCAGGTTTTCACCAGGATGACAAAAAAGTCCCTGAGAGCCCCCGGGGCTGGCAGCTCCGCAGGACACACAGATCCAAACCTAAACTCACTTCTCTCCTTGGCCTGTGCAAGTTCTGCACTGTGAATGGGAATAAAGCATCACAAAATCTTTCTACTCAATTCAATCAGGTCTATCAGCCATCCAAAAGGGAAACTTAAGGCTGGCAGGTGTTGCTGGCAGGTGGAGAGTGCACAACCCATGGCTACATAGAGCCCTTGATTTGATTGCATCCAGCCCACTGTCAGCTGTCAGGAACCCCTTCAGTGACCACTGCCAGAACAGTGCAAGCTAGGTTAGTCCACAGGCTGCTCTAAATTTACCCTGGAGTTGAAAGTCAACAGGTCTTGGACACGAGTAGAAACTGAGGTCTGCCATAACTTTCCATCACCTGCCTTTTCCCATTGTGTACAACTTGGCAAGAGCGGAAAATCTTGCCTTACCATGCAGTCGTCCTGGATTATATTTTTTCTTCTCAAGCATTGAAATACTGCCATCGGCAGAGAAGGGCTTCTTCTGAAGCGCTGCTGATTGCAGAATAGAGTGGTATCCCTTTGGCACAGTGAGAACCAGTCAGGAGTCCTGCTTCATCTGCAGTGCCTAGGAAGAATGAAATCCAACAGGGACCTGGAGGTCCCAGCACTTGGGAAACTCCTTATGACAATTACAACAAACTTTGAGCTCCTTAGACTGCATTTTCAATGGAGAAAAAGAAAGAAAAAAAAAAGAAAGAGAAAAAAAAAGGATAATAAATTACACTAGAAGCCAAATACATGTGGTGTGCAGTGTAGTGAGGGGCTGGGTTATTTATGAAAAGAAGCCAGCCATAAATAGACTTGTTTCTTGTCAGGAAGGATATGCTCAAAATCTCTCCTACAAGATGGGAAAACTTGCCTGTGCAGCCGTCCATGACAGGCACATGTTGTGCCAGACAGCTCTGCTCTGGAACAGTGCTTGCCTGATGGACATCCAGCTTCCAGTGATTTGTGATGGGAATGGCCACTCCGGCATGACTGCTCCAATGCAGCCAGGGATGGCTGGTGGCTCTGAGCACCAGGATTTTTCTCTTGCTGGCTGTAAGCACTTCACAGCTCTGATGCAATGGGGAAGGACTTCTTTCTGGTTGAAGCAGGTAAAGCGGGCTGCGGGTTGCAGGCTGAGCCTCTGCTCAGCACGTGGCTCCCCTGATATCCTCCACACAGTACCTGTGGAGGAACGAGTGCTCAGATTCTAACCCCTGGGTTAGCACCATTCCCTGCTTCTGAGACAGGTACTGAGTGCCCCCCACATCTGGGTTGTGTTTCTTCCCCTACAAGAAGCAGCAGCTTCAAATAAAGCCAGATCATATTCACGTCCGCTACAAACAATGGATGCTGCAACTGCCAGAGCTGAGGCTGTCCTGAGGCTGTGTGCACTCTCATCATGTGCAATGTGCTGTGCCCTGCGTGGCGCTGGCGTGCCCTGGCTGTGGGGTTTCAGCTGTACTCTGCATTATTAATGGCGGAACAAAGAACGGCTCCAAGCTGCAGCACTTGGCAGCTCTGCCATTAACTTGTGCAAGAGCAGAATTGGGCCCAAAGTGGATATATCTGTTTTCAGCAAAGTTTAAAATATGCATTGATGGTCCACACTATGGAGCCTTTACAGTGCATGCATCAGTGATAAGTTTCCTCAGCATATTTGGGCTTTGCAGTGCCACAGGCTCCCAGGAACGATGAAAAAGGATAGGGCAGATAGACGGAGATGCTCTTGTTTGAACCCGATTTGTGTTAGTTCTTGTCATGCCTTCCTCCAGTGAGATGACAGAAGCAATCATAAATCGGGCGGTTTATTTCCCCCTTTGTGTGCCTATTCAATAAAACCAGCCAACCCTTTAAAAATGCTCTAAAAACATGTGAATGGCAGGGGCGAGAGGGTGGGGGGCAGGAGGAGGGGAGAGGAGGGCTAGGAAACTCCTCCCTAGTCCAGCACCACTTCTTCTAGGTGGCTCTGAGTTTTCAGCCTTGGGGATGCATGGAACTCTCCCATCTACACCTCTTCATCTGAGAGCCAAAGGTAGTTACTGGGGGGCTGCTGTGCTGCAGGTTGGTAACTGGGAAGCACTGTTCCTCACTAGGCACTCTGTCATCCAGATGAGCTCTGGGAAGGCTGCAAGGCCACAGACATTCTGATTTCAAAAAATGACTTGTCCCTCACACCTGCATTCTTCCCCCCATATACATTGCTCTTCCACAATAGTAAGATAAAGTGAGTAAATATCTTGATCTGGAAAAATCTGAATTGCAGGATCAGATCTGTTGGTTTGGTTTTGATTACTTCCACGCTGAATCAAGAATATGCGTTCTCTCTGTCCTTTTGATTTAAAGGTATAATTTTTATTTACACTGAGGACACATTAGACCACTCCGAAGGCACAAAGGGGCCTTAATAAGTAAGTAAATTACATTTTATACCCACTTTAAGGTCTATTTATTCTAATTGAGCAAAGCCCTAACTGTACTGGAAATCAGTGGGAATTCTGCCATTGACTGCAGAGGCCCTGGGATTTTGCCCAAGTGCAGTGTAAAATGATTTATACAGAAGTAGCTGCTGGCCTTTTTTTTTTCTAGAAAGTGTGATCTAAAGGTTCCTTGAGCCCCTTCTGCTGCAGGAATGAAGCAGGCGTGCGCTCCATTCTTTCTATTCAGTGCTGGGGCATTCGCTGCTTTTTGCTTACAAAAATACTTGGTTCAGGTCCCCAGTATAAGCAGAAATAAACACAGAGGCTTGGGGAGGAATGGGGGAGAAGGAAGCACGTTTGCTTCTTGCACTGGAAGGTGCTGAGTGATAACGTCGTACAGGAGAGAATTACACTAAAAGAGCTGAATTCAGCCCATAACACGGCACCAACATGAATGCCTCCCCGGGGTGCCCTCTGGCAGGTTGCAGAGTGCCATCCCCAGGCTCCAACAGATGCCCAGCAGAGCAGCTCCAGGCCTGAACCCTCGCCGCAGTCTCTTGTGTTAATGAGGACTCTTGATGCAGTTTAAGGGACACTGGTGAACAGTCCTAAATCAGCGTGCGCCCTGCTCGGGAAACTTTACAGTGGCTGTGGAGGCCAGGCTGTTTGCATTCCAGATGTGGTGCCTCTACCCTGCCTATGACCAGCATTCATTTCTGCACTCCACAGCTGGTCCATGTAAATGTGCCATATTGCAGCCCATCTGCTCAGAGAGCGCACAGTGGCGCATCTCTCTCTGACAGTGGACCATTTTATTGAATGCTATAAATATTGAAATTCATAGGCATGAAGCAGCAGATTTTTAATGTTACTTAGAGAGACATTTGAGCCACAACCTTTGGCAGCAGCACACGCTACTAGTATCTCAGTACACTGTGCACCATTTGGTTCAGACTCATGAACAACTTTTCCAGAGATTTCATGGCTCTCCAATCCCAGGTAAAATGGAGTACAGACCCTGTGGGATGATATTTAGTGTGAATGTCACCCTGCATACAATGTGCATTTGGGATATGGACTTTCCAGCCCTGCGCTGTGTTAAACCATATGTTAATGTTTTCATACTCAGAAAAGATTAGATTGGGGACCAATAAAGTTTCAAAACTACAAATAATAGGCTAACCGTAATGAAATGCGAGATATTCCTAAGCCTAAGTCTTATTTTTTTCCTCCCAAAGTCTCTGCAGTTTTCTTTCTTTCTTTTTTTTTTTTTTAAATGGCAAAGCTGTATTTAGCTACAGAAAACTGGCATATTCATATTTTATAAGCTAGCACACATTCTGTATTAGAGAGTAAACATATCTATTAATTTGAAATCCATGGCATCTGGTCAAGTAAAAAAGCAAAACACCACTTTGTGATTTTCTATTTGTTGGGCACTCCCCAGCGGGTGTTTGGTGAGCTGGAAGGACCTCACCCCAAGAAAAGAGAAACCCACAGATGATATCTGAAATATTTTTTTCCTTTTGCCAAGGCAGTAGCTGCTGCAGAGCATAAGAAACCAGCATTCCCCTTTGGAACCAAAAGGAAATTTTCCATCTGCATTAATTAGGGGAGAATCAGGACCTCCATGAGGGGAGCTGTGGTATAAAGGGAGCAACGCATTCAAAACTCTCTAACATCCTTCCAAGAAACATTCCTCTTGTTTCCATGTGGGACAGGGGGTCTGCCCTCCCTTCAGCGTGCTCTCCCCCTCCTGGCACGAGGCATGGGGTAGCAAAAAAATAAAAGGAGAAAAGAACCGCAGAGGCTATTGTCTTGGCACGTTCATTTCTCAAAACTGAGCTGTTTAAGTTCACTTCATTATCCCTTTTGCAGTCGTTCTGTTGTCCTCATTACAATTTAAAAATAGAGAGAAAAGAAGGCAGCCTTAATAGCAGAGTGGTAACACTCTGACAATAAGGTGTGCCATTGCTCCAGCCGTCCCGCACTCCCGATCGCGGTGTTATGTAAGGTGGCAGGTTAATAAATGCGACACACTGAAATCATTTGTACCAGATTATCTCTCCTTCCAAACTCTGACAGATGCTAAGTCCAGCTGGTAAAAAAAGTTTATAGGCGAGTTGGATCTGGGGCCTTCGCGCACTCCACAATGTTGGCTACCAATGCTTGTTTTAATGAGTCACGAATTGCCTGTTTATCTTCTGCTCCCTGCTGTTTCTGCATTTTCTCTTCCAGAACAATCCTAGAAACACATGCTGCTACAGACGCTGGAGCAATGTGTGTAGACATTTGAGCCAAATTATTATAAAGAACTCTTTCTTCTCTGATATTAAAAAAAAAAAAAGGCGAGAATTGCACATTGCCTAGCAAATCGTTATCTCAGATGTTCGCTGTGACACGCTCAATATGGCCTACCAGAGAAAGTTGGAGACATTTGAAACCTTAACAACTACACAAAATGATACTGTAATTGGCGGGTTTTGTTGTTCATGTTCTGGCTCTGCTAAAACTGCTCTAAACACTTTGTTTAACGATGTTACATTATGATAACACATGGCTTCTGCAGAGCAAGCCGTCAAGCCGAACTTGCAACTACACAGGAGGAGGAGGAGGAGCGTGACCCATGGTGCCCTGCAGCTTCACAGAATCACAAAATCACCAAGGTTGGAAAAGACCTTCAAGATCATCCAGTCCAACCATCCACCTGTCACCAACAGTTCTCACTAAACCAAAACAAAATCCAACTGTTCCTTGAACACCTCCAGGTTTGGTGACTCCACCACCTCCCTGGGCAGCCCATTCCAGTGCCTGACCACTCTTTCAGAGAAGCAGTATTTCCTAACGTCCAGCCTGAATCTTCCCTGGTGCAGCCTGAAGCCATTCTCTGTAGTCCTATCGCTGTTACACGAGAGAAGAGGCCAAACCCCAGCTCACTACAACCTCCCTTCAGGTAGTTACAGAGAGCAATAAGGTCTTCCCTGAGCCTCCTCTTCTCCAGACTGAACAATCCCAGCTCCTTCAGCCACTTCTCATAAGGCCTGTGCTCGGGTTTGTTGCCCTTCTTTGAACCCACTCCAGAGCCTCAGTGTCTTTCTTGCAGCGAGGAGCCCAAAACTGGACACATTACTTGAGGTACAGCCCCACCAGAGCTGTGTACAGGGAGACTGTTCCTGCCAGCAGGATGCCATTGGCCTTCTTGACTACCTGGGCACACTGCTGGCTCACATTCAGCTGAGCATCAATCAATACCCCCAGGTCCATTTCCTCTAGGCAGTCTTCCAGATACTCTGCCCCAAGCCTGTAGTGTTGCCTGGGGTTGTTGTGACCAAAGTGCAGGACCCAGTATTTAGCCTTGTTGAAACTCATCCCATTGGCTTCAGCCCAGCTATCCAGCCTGTCCAGATTCCTCTGTAGGGCCTCACTACCCCCAGGCAGATCGACACTTCCAGCCAACTTGGTGTCATCTGCAGACTTCCTGAGGATGCACTCAATGCCCTCATCCAGGCCATCAATATTCCAATTCCATCACCCTCCTCTCCTTCCCCTGCACCCATAGCCCTGTTCCTTGCAGGGTCTGGCAGGGCAGGGGCGTGCAAGACCTGCTGCTATGTACGGCACCACTTGGGAAGCTAAGGGGCTGCATGTGGGACGTGAGCAAGGGTGGCGTGATCTTCCTCAGCTGTGGCTGAAATGAGAGGGCCAGTAAAGCAAGTGCCAGGTGAAGGCAATCACTCTTATTCTAAATTCTTTGACCTTTTGGAAGAAATGACCTTCCAAATGCCACTCTGGACCAGAAATCTCTCACTAGTGCACAACTACATGTCCGTGAGGTCTTCATGGACTCCAGCATGGCCCCAGGAGCTCCCCATGCAGCAGGGCAGCATAGCCCTCTGTGGTATAGGAAGCGTCCCCTGGCTGTGCCCACTGCCTGCGGCAGGGCTCTGACAGAGAGGCAGCAACGGCTCTCACGTTTGCAGGTTTCCCAAGGTCTCTTTGTGTGGCAGCTGACAGGCTGAATACTTTCCCTGGTGTCCTCAGAAAGAAAGCAATGAGGAACCCATTTTTGCTGGCGTGCCTGGTTATTAATAGAATGTTTCGAATTTGTCTATTCTTTGCACATGGGAAACTGTACGGTCATTTGGCAGATGTTGAAACTCACTGATTTTATATCCAGCAGCTTGGAAAAACAATGGATGTCATACTCTCTTTAACAAAATATATGCTATGCAGAGTCCATCTTCTGTGCTAGCAGAGTGAATCTTACTCCTACCAATCACTCACTGTCACAGCGCTGAAGGAACCACCGTAACTCCTTAAGATTATTTGTTTTCACTTCTAGCTCTCCTTTTACATGGTACAGCTCTTTCATCCTCAAGATGAAACACTTTTATTTCCAGTGCTGCCTCACGTCTGCATTCTGTTTTCATTTAGCTGGTTTAACAATATGCTAATGGACAGGAAGAAAGAACGCATATAAAATATTGTAAGCATCAAGACTTGGAAGGAGAAGGTAAATTTGGCTGCCGACCATGAAATCTCATTCTGCAGTTGCCTCCTTAATGGCATCTCTTGAGGTCAGTGGCTTTGAATTCTCCCGATTGTATAGGGTCACTCTGGCAGCATTGACCAAGTAGAAAAGATTCAGCCAGGGGAAACAATGGCAGAAGTCACCCTTTAAATGTCCTGCCTTCTACATCAGGCAATTGATTCCAAGGCTCCCCACTACGATGTCACTGTTTGACCAGTTTGCTTTAAAACAGCTTAATTAGCTGAAAGGAAAGCTATGTCTGAGCATGTTTGCGAGAAAAAAACAAAAAGCGCACTCCTTTCAGAAAGCTCATGCTCTGTCTTGTCGGAAATCTCTGGTTCTGAAACGAAACAACATTCCTTTCATACGGAATTAAGTCCCTGACAACAAATTTTCCTGGATTGGGGCAACAAGGGCTAGTGCAGCGTGGAGGTGCGGTAGCGCTGGCGGGCTCAGCCTAGGGCCGTGGCCCCGCACCCTGCATAGCAACCCGGGAGCAGCTCATGGGAGTGGTACGTGGCTCTGCTTATCCCTGTCTGAAGGGCTGCCAGCACCAACCCGCCCACCACTGTGGTGTCACTGGGGTATCGATGGCTGGGCCTACAGCCAGGCAGCGCTTCGGTTCTCAGTACACAGGAAGTAGAAGCAGAAGCTCTGAAGTGCGGAAGCTCATTTTCCTACAGGTTTCTTAGTTTTTTTCTAAACCCCATGAGCAAGGCAAACCTTGAAACTAGTGGGGAGAGAGCTAGCAGAAACTGCAGGAGATACACCTGATGTCAGCTGGAAGGAAGCGGAAACTGGAGCTCCGGGTCCCGCCTGCCTTAGGCTGAGCCACAGAGAGCAGTGCCCAGAGCTGTGACCTGCCTCTCTTTCTTCAGTTTGTAGGTTAAAACACTGAACACACCAACTGATGTAGCTGCTGAAGCAAAACACACAGAGGGGCACATGGCACTAACTGTGCTCTTCGTCTGCTCTCTAAACTTCAGGTTGCATGTCTGAAGTGAGAAGATCAACGTATGCCATTTGATTCATTACACATTCTTCCCAAATATCTCCCAAAGGAAAAAACAATGAAGATTTAGGATCTCTGCTCTGTGACGGTCACTGCATCTTGTCAGCACTTCCAAGAGGCTCAGTGTCTTTGCAGGAGCTACCAGCCCTCCTTAGAGGCTTGAATAGTTTGGCCAGCACCTTTGGGGGAATACGTTTTGAAGTCAGATTTACTATGCAGACAACAAAGGTAGGGGTATTCTGTTCAGCCTAGGAAACACTGGTTCTTTCTTTGGCCTTTCTGTGTGCATGCTTGCATGGTCTGGTATGGATGTAAAATACATGATGCAGCATCTGAGGTGCACAGGAGTGAGAAATGCATGAAGCCAGAAAATAATCACAGGGAAAAAAAATTAAACAGAAGATACATTTGCATTAACACGTTTTCTGACACTACCTCTATGTAGCAATTTTATGCACGTACGTAGCCATACCACCCTCTGTGAAATTACATGCTAAAGGTATTTACAAGAGAAAGTAAAAATTCACAGAAAAAGGTCTCTATGTTTTTATAGCGTCTCTATAGCTTCTCATCCCCATCATCCATTTTTCTGCGCACTGATGAGAAATTTCAGCTGCCCGCAGTTTGCTTGTTCATGTCCAGAACAGAGGAAATGTTTTTAAATCATTTTGTTTTCACTGCATGAAGGATTCTGGCTCACAAATGAAAGTAAGGATATGTCGCACTGCTAAATTAAAAGCTTTAGTTAAAATGTTTTCTTTGTAAATGTTTTTCTCCAAAAACCCCAAAAATGTGCCAATCATATGATTGTTTAAAACAACATCCTGCTTCAGACATGCTGTTTACCAGCATTTTTTCCCTTCTCACCTTTACAGAAAGGTGAAGGGAAGGATGATTAAACCAGAAACAAAGTCAGTAATTAGCAGTATAAATCTCTCCGTGATTTCAGTAGGTCACGAAATTAACTGGTACAGACTTCGGACACATCTGCTCTTTTGGCAACTCGTGCCCTCTCCACGGCTGCTCATTGGCTCGCCCTAACCGTGTGATGGGTCTCCAGGAGCTGATTTGCGCTCCCAGGGCTGTGCGCGGCGCAGCCACCGAGCCCAACTGCTTCGATAGTGCTGAAGCACGTAGCGGGCACTGAGGCTTTCCAGCAGCCTGGCACGTTTTGAAATGTGGTGCAGACACTTGCTGGGAGGGAGATGCGACGGGCTGCTGTGTGCGGGCTGGGATTCTAGGAAATGTCGGAGGGTCAGGGATGAGGTATCTGTTATAGCACAGAGGAGGCTGTGCCCACCAGCATCAGAGTCAGTGTTTAATTTTTGTCTTGGCTGGAGCTCCGCTCTCCTGGCAGCAGAGCAGCAGAGTAGGAAGCAACTTAATGTGCCAGGAACAGGGAAGGAGGATGGAAGGGAGGAAACCGACAGTGCTGCTTCCTTTTAGGCTTAACATGCTGTTGTTTGTTTTTTTTTTCAAAGGAAAATGGAGAGGAGTGATGAAAGGTTGCACTGCAGCAATTCTTGTCAGGTGCCATGGCAGGCCAGAGACCAGAGGTCAAGTGCCTGCTGCAGACTCATCTCTGCTTTGCTGATCTCACATACAGTGCCTGTCATCAGTCAAATAGAAGTATCTATCAAAAATTGCTGATCTGGCATGGACAAGCTTTTCTCTAGACATTGTTTCAGACTTAACTAATAGGTTATAATTTGAGAAATCAGTCCACTTCAGAGAATGAAATCTCTAAGCAACCAAGGGGTTGCACTTGGGACCCTGTCTCCTTGTTGACCACTTCATCATAATTTAGCAGCTCAACTCAGCTGTGCGGTGCTGTCCAAAGCAACAGTGCTATCTGAAACCACGAGGCCAGCTAGGGCTGGCGTGGTGCACTCTGCCTGGGCTGGATCCTAACTCATACAGCAAACTGAGCTGGAAACTTTAATAGCCTCAGTTTTGTGTAGAAACCACAGAGCTTTCCCAGTTACACAGTTCAGAAATGCAATTCCATATGCATGCAGTATGTATGCCAAAAAACTAGGCCTGGTTTGCTGTAGCAGCAAGGAAGCACATGAGGCTCTGTGAAACCTAGAATGTTTTCTGCCTTTACAATTTTATTGCAAGTCTCTTCTGCAAGTCTCTTCTCTTATAACAGGCAGCCATTGGTGCAAAGGCAGTCTTGGTGACCAGCACAGGGACATCTGCTTTGGTGAAAGTAAAGCATGTAAGTGCTGGGTGAGAATAGGCAGCAGCCTTGGTTTTCCTACATATTATGCATGGGAAATTTTTTATCCTGAGCCAAATTTACTCTAAATAGTAAATAGAGTAGCTAATAGTAAATAGAGTAGCTAAAGCTACTCTAGGAGCTTAGAAATCTGCTTCATACATTTTCAAGTTTATCTTTTTCCTGTTATTCAGATCGCTCTCTGAACTGCATCAACACGAAGTAGCTGGTGATAGCCTGTAGGTTCCTGGTGAGCATTTTACTTCAGAGTCTCATACTGAGTACATTGGGATGAGCCACCGGGCAGTACATCACACATCATGAGAAAGACAGCAATGTATGGCTGTTTGGCCACCAGACTCCTCAGTTTTGCAACTATTCATGTTGCTACTGCAATAGTGAAAGGCAGCTGGCTGATCTGAGAGGAGCTGACCGAATTTCAGCTCCCAAGGGCACAGGAAAGCCAAGCCATGGTGAACTGTGGGGTTCAGTGAGTCAAACGCAGGAGAGATTTTGCCAGCCCAGTGTTGAGGAAGCCCAGAGGTCATACCTTAGTGGGAGGTGCACTGAAAAGCAATGGCTCAGATGCGTGTTGGTGGATTGTTACACCGCACTGCATCTTTGACGTACCCACACCACCTTGCTAGCTGGAAAATCATCCAGTTCCCTTTTATGGCCCTATGGTATTGTAAGAGCTACTCTAAGGGCCTTAAAACATTAAGGAAATCACAGAAAATCATGTTTTTGCTGTCAGGCTATAATGCTGTACTCTTTTGGTCTTGCTAGCAGGTCTCAAAAATTGTTCACCTAGCTGAAGACAGCCCCTGAAAATGCATAGTTTGCAAGATACAGACTTTAAACTCCATCTCACTGTGTACCAGCTCTGCTGCATCTCACATTACTGAGCAGTGGTATCTAGTTTATAACCTCAGGGCACTGTGCAGCTTCCAGGCCCTATGGTTGCTCAAAGTGCCCCTTTGGCTGACAGGACCTGGGTGTGAAGATGGTGGCGGCCCCATGCTCCAAGGAGTGGGCTTGCAGGGAGCTGTCTCTTTCTCTTGCACTGCAGCCATTGTGCGAGTGTCAGCAGAGCATCCCTCTCATCTCTCAGATTGATGGCACCGTCAGGACTTCCAACACAGACAAGATAAACTGAAGGCTTCTGCAGACAGGTATGTAACTGTGGAGACAGCAACGCCGCAGAAGAGGCTGCTGATCAGGGAGCGTTTGTCCCACAGCCGACTCTCCAGCACAGCAGTCACCTTTGACATGACTGGCTGAATAAGAGTTTGTTTTCTAATTTCCATGGTTCAGCCATAGGCCATCCAAAGTAAATACAAGTAAATGGGCAACAGTGGGTTCAAAGGAACATAAGACAAGCATTTGCCCCCTCAGAAGACATTTTGGATAGTGTTCACATGTGAATCAATCTGTTTTGAGTCTTTGAAGTGATTTTGATTCAGAAGAGTGAGGGCAGAGCACTGGAAATCAATGGGAACAGCAAAGAACTGCCCATCTTTTAGGGCACACTGCAAAAGCAGGCTGCCAGTGGCAGTGCCAAGCTGCCAGCAGTACTGTGGTGTGGATGTGAACTCTTGAGAGATTCTATCAGGGAGGGATATTTTCTCAGAAGTGACAAACCTTGCTGGGCTGCAGTGTTTCAAAAGGGCCTTAGGAAAGTGAGAGCAGACTAAGGGCTTTGGTGAGCCAACTGATACCTGCTATTTTTTTTGAGGGAAAGGGACAAAGCCCAATCTTCCAGAGTGTGAGGTGGTGTGCAGGAAAGGTATACTATCAACCAAGGTACTGGAGAGCCCATGTCTGTTTTTCTCAATTTGTTTGCTGTTGTGTTGGTTTTATGTGCCTTATTTCGCTGCCATTGGCTTTGAAGGAAACAAAATACTAAGTACTATAATTAATATTCTTTTAAGCACCATGGAAATAACACCCTGCATATCTTATCAAAACATAGTCTGACTAGGAAGGCTGTCTTGTAGAGGCTCTACCTTTCCGTAACACCTTAATTATTTTATCATTACACATAACTTTCCTCCTGTTAATGCATAGAACATACTCACGAGGGAGAAAATATGCTATTTTTAGTTATTTGTGATCTGATTGATTTGGTGACTGTCTTCTCCTGAAATTAGGTGTATGCTGAGCCTTTGCACAAGAAAATATTCTGTCAATGTCTGACACTTTGGGGACAGGACAGAAAGTTGCATCCTGAGTATGGTTGATCAGTGGTCATTCCAAAAAGGATTTAAAATGTAGTGAATAAAATGACTTGAACAGAGACAACTAAACTTATTTCTAACTTGTTTATCTACATTAATGCTTTATCTCCTTTATCTTTAGTAATAATAGCTAAATAGATACTGTGTATATCACTGCAAGCAAGAGGGGAGGGGTGTACATGCAGTTCCTCAGGGCCCCTATTCCTTTTCTCTTGCTGCAAGCTAAGAAGGACTGTGAGCTAATTTATGGATAAAGGCAGCAGCAACCAGAGGAAAAAAAGACATGCAGTTATAAACCTAGCTTCCTTGTGTTACCTCCTTGGTAGCCAGGGCACAGATGTGCTCAGTCTGCAGTCTTGTTCTTTGTTAACTTCGTTTCCCATCCCTTTGAACCTCATTAACAGGTTGCAGAAAAGAGGGCACTGGTTATTACCCCAAATGATAATACAATTACTTGGGATAATAAAGTGCCTCTGCCTTCACATAACAGAGCTAAAAACACCTACAGTTGGTAGCAGAAGTATTGAAAACCTTGTAAAGCCATTCACAAAGCCTTTCTTCATCTCCCTCTACCCAGGGGTTCAATTGCCAGCCAGCCCTAACTGCTGCTCACAGCACCCTGCCCAGATGTTATTGGTTCAGATGCTAAAAAGCCCCTTCCTTGTCCTCCTTCTTCTCTGCTGGTTATTTGAGAGATTTGATTCTCTAGTTCCCTGAAGAAAATACTCAAGGATTTCAGGCATTGCAATTGATCAGTACCAACAAAATAACCCTAGGTCAATAAATATATTTAGTAATTCAAGAAATGTTCTTGAGCAGGTCATAATTTATGTGAATGTGTCAAAATTCTTTTTTGACTTTCTTTTTCCTCCTCTGCAGATCTATCACAAACCATTGGCTATCACTGTTGCAAGCTGTGGGTAATGATGACACTTTGAGTGCCAAAGAAAAAGCTGGACTGCAGGCTGTGAGTTTGAATCTCATATGGAAAACAGAATTCAGAGCGAAATTACAAGATGTCTTAGGCCACTGATCAACCTGCTCCTATTACTGAGTGTGGAGGTTAAACTGATGTGATTCCTTCCTCTACATGTACAAAGAAAAAATATTGTGAAAAATGAGGAAACTTCTTACTCACTACATCTACACACAGACTGTGACATTCACATTGCCAGATCTCCTTGGAAAGCCATTATCTCTTTTGGTAAATTAGAGCAGTGATCTGCTCTTGAATAAGACAGTATTTCATCTGCTGATATTCTGGAATCAAACCTCAAGCTTTGTATTCTGAAATATACCACTATTTTCTGTATCTCTAAAAAGGAAGTCAAACAATACTGAGAAAAAAAAAGGCAAAGAAAGATTATTTCTACATTCCAAAATGTAGAAATTCCATCTTCTCAGGCATGTACTGTACTCACCTGTTAGAAGATGAGCACTGCTTGCTCATTTTGCTTTTTCTTCCTCATGATGAAGGAAAATTCTGTTGAGGCTACAATTTTGGAAGAATTTGAGATTTAAGAAGAAATGGGAGGGCCCAGAGAGTTCACTGTTGGGCCAGCAATTCATCATGCAGAGGGCTGTCATAGAAGCCCCTCAGGGGCCAACAATGCAAAGCCAGAGCTTTGTGATGGAGGAGGATGTCGGCTCAACTTGGGGTGCCTATCTTGGCTCCCAGTGCCAGACCTTCTGCTGGGGGCAATGGAGAGGGGTGAACCTCCTTCCCTAAATGCTGGCAGAGGGAAAGCCACACGAAGGGTAAGAAGGCCAGTGGGTCAGGTGAGAAAGGCCGGAGACTTATAACTGTACAATACTCTCTTTGAAAACGATGCAAATTTGACTAAAGCTTGAGATTTTCATCAATACTTCCACAACTTGAATGTCGGTGTCCTGTGAGAAAGCAGTTGTTGGTGACATCCTCCTCCATGTTGTGAAATGAAGGAGCCCAGCGGGGTCAGCAGGGCAAGGCAAGAAGACTGCGCTGCACCTCCCAGCACTGCCAAAGTTTGCAGGATACCAATGACTTGTGTAAGGCATCACAGCTTCACCGAGGGCAACTCTGAAATGACCAGTTTACATCAGCTAAGGATCCAAGCTTTTGTGCCATTAAAGACACAGCAGAAAAAAAAAAAATCTGTTGTGAAGGAAGGAAGCTCTGACTAAAAAGTCCTACAAGTTAGCTCTTTATTCTTTATCTGTGAAGTCTGCACACAATGAAAACACAGACAAGGGAAATTTGCACAGCATTTAACTTAGGTCAAAAAAACAAGTAATTTGTTAAGTGGCAAGGGCACCAACGCGTGCCATGTCACGCTGGATTTTCTTTAAAAATAAAAAAAATAACAAAGTTAAACTTTCAGTCAACCTGAAAATATTTGCTTTTTATGGGGGCAATGCGGAACGAATGGGACAGCAAATCTTTCTTCAGTTGCTCGTTTACAGAGACTGAAAAGTTCTATAGAGACAGTGGGAAAAGAACCAAAAAGGAGGGGTTGGAAAGTGGGAGAAAGAAAGGAAGAAAGGAAAAAAGGAGGAAAGGAAGAAAGGAAAATTGGAAGAATGGAAGGGAGAAAGAAAGGGAAGAGCAAAAGGGAGAAATGAACAAAAAGGGAGAAATGAACAAAAAGGAAGGAGGGAAGGAGGGAAGGGAGGAAGGGAGGGAGGGAGAGAGT
>JAPSGF010000004.1:9068573-9089996 GCA_035772895.1 Perdix hodgsoniae | reverse complement strand
CTGAGGTTAATTTGACATTTCAAACACACAGCATCATAAAAAAATGAGAGAGATTAATTCCTAGCATTGTTAAAGCTTTAAGTTCTCCCCTTTAGTCACTATTTGTAACACAACCAGAGGCAGAGATATTTTTTTCAGTGAAAACATTCTACAGAAGACATTTAGCATAGATGCATGCAAATAAAAAAGAATTAAGGAGAATACATAAAGCATAGGAACCTTAAGGATCTGCTCCTTGGACAGCTGTGAGTCTTTTGTCTCCCACTAGCAGTTCTGTGAGCCTTGCTTCAAACAAATCATAATCCAAAATGTTTTTGCTCAGTAGCTAATACAGAAATGACTGCCTCACTCCTAGTGAGTGACTGCCACTTATTCTTAAGCCTTCTGAAAACCATTTCCATGTCCAAGAAGAAAAGAGAGATGTTGAAGAACAGGAACAGATACTTCAACCAAAATAGCTTTTCTTTCACAAAGAAAAAGAAAAGCTTTTCCTGAGATTTTATGGAAGACTTTTCTACCACCTAAAATTACTTTCACAGGCATTTATCCCATTTATAACTCCATGGCTCACAAGTGTATCTAGCTGGATATGCATACTCCAGGATCACCCTAACAACAGCAGCAGTGCAGCTCTAGGGTTTTGATCAGTGTGAACTACAATTTGATTTAATCCCTCCCTGAACTCAGAAATGGATCACTTTGCTTTGTTGTGACAGATTGATGGTAGTATTTGAGAGAGTACCGTAAGAGAGAGAGAGGTCTCAGGCGTGAGCACAGAAGGCTCAAGCATTCAGACTTTATTGGTAGAGAGGCAGATACATTCTCCTGAACCAAATAAATATGCTTTTTGTATGGCACTCACACACCCTGTGATTCCCCACAGCAGCCCTCTCTGCATCTGGTCATGTGTGAGCAAGACGCTTACAAAACAGTTTTGATGGTATTTCATCAAGCTTTACCAGAGTTTCCTTTAGTTCCAAGGGTATATTCTTCTCCATGTAATGTGTTTTATCTGATTTGCATTTGAGATCCTACCTAGAGACAACATGGAGTCCCTGTATTGATTTGTAGTAGACATTGAGAACACACAATGAGTCTGTATGAGCTGTACTTTGATTATCCAGTACAAAAATATGATAAAATTTGGGGGGGTTACCAATCTAATTATAACATTTATTTTACAGCCTTTCTAAACGGAGCCACTGAATTGAGCAATTTGCTAGGCAGTCAGATGAGTCTTGTGTTGAAATAACTGCACGTTTTCTAAGTGACAAGAGGAACAGGGATGATCACCACAAACAAGTTTGCTCCATTTTGCTTTAAAAAAAAACCTGAATTACAGCAAAAACTGTATTTCTTATTTTATTAATTTTATTTTTATTATTTTAGTTTTCATGGGCAAAAACGAGATTTTAATCCTTTGGACTTCTCAAGCTCCTTAAAGTGAAAGGCTTTTATTTACTCACCTCATGTAGACAATGTGGAGCTAGATTAATAACTTCATATGACTCCGAGAGGCTGTAATCATGGTATTTGTTCTCAGTTGCATTGTTTCCTTTCCTTAAGAAGCAACAGGTAGGAATTCTTTGTAGGACAGGTATCGATGTTGAATTTGAAGCACTGAAGGTTAACTTTAGGGGATTAAGAAATCACGATTTAGCTACATGTCTATATGTAGCACTGCTCAATCTGTACTGTAGAGCAAGGACTTACTCCAAACCCAGTGTTTCACTGATTATGGCCATTTACAGCTTCTGCAAACCCGATGCCTACTCCAGAGCCCATGGGAGCCTTGTTGACTGTTGATTCCAGCAAAAGGCACTGAGAAAAAGTCATTTCCTTTCCCTGAGACACTCATCCTCTCTGGTCTTTATTTCTAGGATGACATACCAGGATCCAATCTTAATGGTCTACTTGATGTGAACAGACAAACAGAAGCAGCAGAGAGGTCACAGTGTTTTGCTTATCATTGGAAAGGATGACAATCACCATACTCAGTTGATAAACAGAGGGATTCCCAATTTCTGTGGCACTAGGACATGGTACTTTAGATTTTGCTGCTTCTGCAATTCTTTCCAGAAGATGGGTCAATCGGTATGATGTAAAGCAGTGAGCTCTGCACAGGAACACAAGCAAAATGTGTGAAAAACACTGCACTCACTGATCCAAAAAAAACAGAAAATTCTGGATCTAGGAAACGATGAGTAAATCTGCCCTACATCTATATTTAGTAAACTGGTGGAAACTGTATAGAAAACATTTTTAAAGGTGATTGTATGCTTATAATAATTGATCTATTGCCTTTGGAAAACTGTACGGACAAAAATGTAGCTTTCCCAAAGTGCCAGTGTACCAGTGGTCTCCTGACTGAGAGTGTTTCAGTACACAGATATTCAGTGTGCCTAAAATATAGTATGTTCCACTGGAATGAAATTCACCAGCCATCAATACAAAGTAGTATATATGAGAAACCTTATTGGAGACCTATCTGCCTTGGTGAAACCTACTTCTTGGAATATTTAAGTTTTATGAGATGGCATTTAACAGCTACAAAGCTGGTACAGCACACGTCATCTTTGGAATGTGTCAACACCATAAAAAAATAACAGAAAACTCACAGCCAGTCTTTCCATATGAGCCGGCCTAAAATGTTATGAAATAATTGGAGAATTAAGAATGAAAAATGCTGCTGAGAAACAGGAAACAAAGAACAAATAGCATTTTGTCATTCTGACACAAGCTAATGATGGTCTGTTGCGTGATTACATAAGTTTCATGTTGTAAAGCTACATGGAGAAATACCAGTGCTAGGAAAAAACAACTCCCCACAGATTAAGATGTTTTACACAATTTGTTGGAAGAAATCTGGAGGTTTGCACGTGGTGCTCAGGGACATGGTTTAGCAGAGGGTTGTTAGAGTTACGATAGTATGGTTAAGTTGTAGATGGATTTGATGATCTTTATGATCTTTTCCAACCTGAGCAATTCTATGATTCTATGATTCTATGACTCTATGATTTTATGATTCTCTGACTTTTGGATGCCAAGTCATCATCTGTGTAGGTGCTTCTTGGGCTGGGCACTGCTGCTGCTCTGCACCCTGTCCTACACATCTTGGATGCTTTTGTTCCTGGAGCATGGTTAAAGGCCCACTCTGTTAGTGCTGCCACCCTGCTGTGCATGATGAATACTCCAAAATGGAAAAAGTACTGTTAGATTTTAAACAGAATACCAGTTACTGACACATTTTTGCTATTTGCTGCTCAATTCTTTATTTCCCTTTCCTGTTAATAATTTCTGTTCGGAATTATCTGGTTATGCATTGTCATATCAACATCTACATACAAAAGGGGAAGAACTTTGTTCTTCATGGCTGAGTGACTAAAAAGAGCAGAAACTCCAGGTTAAATGCACCTGCTGGGCAAATTATCTTTTTAAATCCACAAAATATCGGCAACAAAAAGGCCTTGAAACTCATCAGCATAGGGGCCAGTTTAATTACAGACTTGGGAATAATTACAAGAAAAAAAATGAAATATTCCATTTAGGATGCACAAGCTCTCTCAAAGTATTTAGCAACAGTTCTCATTCAATACTCAAACAGTGATGGTTTCATCTGTCAGTGTTGCACTGTCACATAAATGGTTGGTTTCTTCATTATCCCAGTGTCAGCCTAAACAGCTTAACAAATGAAATGCACTTAGTGCTGCATTTAAGCTCCATATAAGATTGATAAAATGTTCCCAATTTTCCTTTTTTTTCCATAATATATCTCTAGCTCATAGCAAGTTATGTTTCCATGCACCTGGGTCAATCCGTCCCACTAGGAGAGGAAAGGAAATAAGCAACCATGGGCCATGGCTGTTCCAAGCTCTGCACAGCACAGCACAAACAGAAGGTCATGTCCTGGGCAGTGTAACAAGGAACACACCCTGTGCAGTTTCATCTATAGGCTGAGCAAAGTCATTTAATTTCACTCAGATCCCAGACTTTGCTGTTATTATTTCTGAGATTTTGATCTATTTTACCCCATTGGATGATCAGCACTAAATAAATGGTTTCTTATAATTCTGGTGCCCTATGACAAGAAGGACCTTGCTGAAGTGATTGACATCACCTCTCCTTGCTCTGTAACCTATTATGTCATTTGTGAATCCTATTCATTACTGGGAAAAAAAATAAAACTATTAGCTCCTATTCCAGTCCACTGCAGGAGTGTTTCCTTGCCCAGATTGTATTCTGGGCATGAACTGGATAAACTCAATTAAAGCAAAAAAGGCTCATTGGTGTCAAATAGATGGTTCCTAGTCCCAGATGTGTCATGCTCAGTTAGTGAATAACAGAGTGTCAAATAAAGCAATAAATCTTCTCACTTGCTGACTGCTGTGTAGGGCTGCCATGCAAAGACACTCATGTGCTCATTAATTCTGTGTGATGAGTGAAGCTGGCTGAACCCCATCATTTCTACAGGCCAGCAAAGAGGTACAAACATACTGAACTGGGACAAGTGTTGGATTAGGCTCCATTCCTCAACACCTTGGGGCCATTATTGAAAATCTGACAGCAGTAGCCACGGAAACAGACAGTTTTAAGCCTGATTTCAGCAATAATGTTCAGAGTGCAAGGTGGGACCTAGAGCAGGAAGGAATGGTGTGGCTGGGCTCTGTGTTTTCTAAATAATTGACATTGTTCATACTTCTTTGCAAACATTCATGCTGGGAGACACTGGTGTGCTCTGGGCAGAGGGTACTGATAGCTGAGGCTCAGTTCATGGACCATGTCTGGATGAACCACACTGAAAGAAAAACTTACTCAGTGTTTGAGGCCAAGAACGCTTTGATGTCTGAACTGAACTCCTGGATAGGAAAGTTGAGATTGTAGATATTGGCAGACCCATGGCTAGTGCTACTGATTCACTCCAGACAAAAAGCTGATAGAAATGACTCCGGGGAAAAGCAAGACAACAAGGAGTCTTAAATACCTCAGAAACTTTTCACTAGAAAGGCAAAACCAAGGAATCAAACATCAACAGGCTGTTACACAGTCCTTAGGTCTTATAATATTTGGTATGCCTGCCATGTGGTGATGATCCTCAGCTGATAATGGCCTGCTTGGATTCAGACTGGTGTAAACTTCTGTTATCCAAACTCCAAGACCTGTTGTGTAATGACTGTTAATAGAGAGACTTCAAAAAACCTTCTCCCATCCTGCAAGGACACTGTTGTAGCTGGAACCAATTAAAACATTAGTCCTCAAACCCTTTCTAGATTACTATGTAAGCAGGTGTTCATACATAATACAGACAGCATCAAGAATCAAAGCCTGAGTATTAACAATTCCTGTTTATGTTTCAGCCCCTTGAAGCAGTGGGTTTTGCACGTGTCCAGGCCTGCATGGGGTAGCTGGCTATACTCCATATCTTTTACCAGAAGAACATCTGACTTGACCCATATTACAGTTAGATACTCAATTAAATTTGTGTGAATTATGCTTCATACTTTCCCCCTTCCTTTTTATGTTGTCCATATCCTGGGTCAGTTTAACCTTCCCGTGTTCTTGAGAAAAGAAAATCTGGAGACAGAGAAGAAAAGTAATTTTTAAGTCTACTTCCTCTAGTTCACAATTCCTCTGAGGAGCCAAAATTACCACTGATACAGAGAATCAGTGTTTGAAGATGAATGCTGTCTTTTTACAGGGAATAACTAGGCTGTCCAGAACTACTGTTTGTGTGCAGATGTTCTATTTCTGGAACAGATCCTCCTGAAGTTATGCTAAGGCATGTGGAAGAGAAAGAGGTGCTATTAGGCAACCAGCATGTATTTAGCAAGGTCAAGTCCTGTCTGACCAATCTACTGGACTTCTATGATGGCATAACTGTATCAATCAATGGTCAGGAGAAGAGCCAAAAGACATGTTGGAGCACATCCAGAGGAGGGACACAAAAATAATCCAAGGCTGAGAGAGCTGGGGCTGTCCAGCCTTGAGAAGAGAAGGCGCCAGGGATACCCAATAACAGTGTTTCAATATCTGAAGGGGGGGAAAGAAGGGGACGGACTCTTCAGCAAGGTCTGTTGCGAAAAGACAAGGCAAAATGGTTTCAAACTAAAAGATATTTAGATTGGATATAAGGAAGAAGTTTTTTATAAGGATGGTGAGGCACTGGAACAGGTTGCCCAGAGAGGCAGTGGATGCCCTGTTCCTGTTCATGGCAGGGGAGTTGGACCAGAGGACCTTTAAAGTTTCCTTCCAACTTAAACTATTCTGTGATAAGGATTTTACTCTGAAGTAATCACTGTGTCATCTATTCAGAAAGGCCCTTGAAACCATGCTTCATTTTAAAGCTTTGTTTTACATGTGGCTGTAACAGGATTTCGGTGAATGCACTTACAGAACAGCAGATGAGAGAACCCCAGTGCCAGGGGGACAGTCAGAGATTTTGGGCAGCCTGTCAGTCACACATGATATGACATATCATGGTAGACTGTGGTTAGCTTTCAGCTGTTAATGATGAGAACAGAGGCAACAAGGCAACACTGTTAGACTTTGTTTTGTCCCTTGGAAGTCTTTGACCCTTGGTTATCTGTCTGAAAAGTGGGTTTGGATTTGGGCATCAACTCTTCTGGTGAATATCTGCAAGGTGTTCTGGACAAAACAAAGTGACTTCCTTTAACTATTTTACCTCCAACTTTATTTTTCTATAAGATTAGTCTCTCAGAGTAAGTAGTTCCTCAAGTGTCCATGGTGCTGTATAGGCTGGGGCCCCACTTTGTTGTCTGTGTGGTGAGCAAGGGCATCATTGCTAATGCAGCCCTGGTCCAAACAGGTACATAAGAACAGGTTTTGTTAAGTCTGTCACTAAGTCCCTCGCCTCCAAAAAGTTAGACGTATTCAGAATCATGATCTCCGCCTGTAAAACTGAAAGGGATTGTCAGAAGCACTAGGAACAAACCAGAAATGGAAGTCTCAGCCTCTGTTTCCTGAACTACAGACAAAAATGTTGCACCCTTTCTATTTTGCTTCTTGCCTCAGTGGTGAAATGACTTAACGTGGAATAGCTGATACTGATTCACCTTAGTGAAAAAAAACAACTATTTTTGTTGTTTTGTAAATTCTGCAGCAGATCCCTTTCTTCCCTCCCCTCCTCTATTACTCTGTCACATTAAAGGAGGTAAAGGGAGAAAAACAGAGGGAAAAATGAGGAAGTGCAGCAAAGGCTTTGATCTGTCTGTGGCATAAAACTGGATTATAATGTCATTTACTAACTGACAGATCATTTAGTGTCCTGGAAGAGTCTGTTTTCACACCGCTGAAGCTCTCACAGGGGAATTCTGTGTGGGCTCCTTATTGTCAGAGCTATTTTTCACCCAATTTGTTTCCAAATGATGTCTAACCTGAGGTCTTCCCACTGAGAGGGCTTTAAGCAATGATTAATGAGAAGTGTTTTGCCAGACCCACCTGGGGAATGGCCCATCTGCGAACTCAGGTAAGATAGAGCTGCCTACAAGGCACTGGCTTGTGAATGGCAGGCAGCTTCCCAGGGCTTGAGGCATAGCTCACAGCAAAGGCAAGGTGTTCACTGTTTGCATCTCAGTGATTCATAAAAGGAGCGGAGATAAATGTCACTCACTCCATCATTAATGTCTAGTGTGAAGAAATAACCTCCCCCTCTAGGGAATGCTCCCCTCCCTGTTCCATATTCAATTATATTGTGCATCCAGCATATGTACAGCACTGACGGGGAACATTTGAAGTGGACTAAGATCACCAGCCCTCTTAAGTCTATTTAAAGGTGTCAAGTTAAAGCAGGCATGTTTTCACGTGTCTGCCAGATTCTCAGATACGTTCTGTTTCAAACTCTCATGCCTTCCTTCAGATGGCAGCCCTGTGTTCAGCTGTACATCCACCTCTACCATGCCATTGCCACAGTGAATTAGGTGGCAAAACCATGGTTTTCAGCTTATGCTCAGTTCAGGAGTTGGACAGTTTTTCTCCAACAGCAAAATCCAATTGGCCTCCAAAGCAGAGACTTTTTCAGATGTGAGCCTTAAGACGTGCAGGCAGAGCAGCCTTGTCTTGTACTCTCCTGAGAGACTTCTCATGTGTATAACATTGCTAACAGTAAGCGTGAATTTCTTGGTAGCTGCCTAAAATGATCATTAAAATGCTCACATAAAAGTTAAGAAGGCTGAAAATTTGGTTTCTCTCTGTATTTATGAGGCTGAAATTCGAGCATATTTCTTACAGAATAATTTCTCTCCTCTGATTTATGTGGAAGCTCCAGGCTCAGTTATCATCTGGAAATACATTCCTATACAGTCTGTGTCATTTAAATGCAGCATCCTACTGTCCCGTCTGTCAAGACCAAAACATAATGGGTCCAACTGTCTATGAATAAAACAGATTGTTTGTAGGGAATATTTATTGCCTATAAAGAGCAAGAGTTTATATTGGCAAAAGCCGTCCTTCTTGTAAATAGCTAGAGGCTCCCAACATCCCCTGACTTTCAGCAGCATTTATTCCATTGAATGTGGATCCAAAACATTTCTCACTCACTGCTTGGCAAGATGAGTTTGACAATGGTTTTCGAACCAACTGTTGTGACACTGGCAGTGTGTTTTGCCTGAAATTTCACCTGCAAAACAATCTCCCACTTTCTTTAACTACTTTTCTTGCCAGAAACATGTTTACCATGATTTAGTTGTCTATTATACGCATGAATGACTTGTCTACTTAATTTCATCAAAAAAATGAACCCTCATAAGTGGCACAGATGCTGGTATGATGGTAATCAGATTTGTTTTTGGACAGGTTTATGGCCACTTGCTGTCAGTTAAGCTCTCTTTGGCTATCTCCACTCCTAATACAGTTTTGATGGTGATTAATGGCTCCATTAATATACTGTTTGTGCTGTGATAGACAGCACATTATGATCTTGTTTGCTGACCACAGCTGATCGTGTATTTTTGTAAACTCCATTCTGAAGAAAATATTAGTCATATTTAGTATGTCACCATCATGTATTGCTATGCAGAGGTCACATAGAGAAACCTTACTCTTATACTCTCTTCACCGTGGCTTCTGTGCTGCTAAAAGAGGCTGAAGCCCCCTGAAGAATGTGCTTGGATTAAATGTTCATCAAGTTTCCTCTTCCCGGTAATGTGCCAAGGATCTTGCTACACTGATTTCTCCTGGCTATGCTTCCATGCCACTAGTACTTCTTTTCTTCTTTGTCTCTTGCATCCTCAACTGTTTTGTCTTGAGATGTAGGAAAGGCAGGGTTTGTGTGCTGCTGGTTTGTTGTTGTTGTTGCTTTTAATCACGAATTTATTTGTTTATTTTGCTTTTCCCCGTTTCTTACCCTCTCTCCTCATTTCATGTCTCTCCTCTCAATTTCTTTCCTTTCACAGGCTTTTCTGAGCTGCCCAGAATCAACAAGTGAGCCCAGTCAAAACATTTTTAACTCATTTGCATCCACTGCCACCCTTTCACTGTTGTGACATGGGCAGTGTGCTTTGCCTAAAATTTCACCTGCAAAGGAAGTTCCCACTTTCTTTGGAAACTGGAAAGAAACTGATATTTCATTTGGAGGGTTGAACATAATAAGTTGATGGTCACTTTAGTGATGGACAAATTATAGCTGGAAGGAGACCATGGTAGGTAAAAAGTGTCTCTGAATTTCTCGCTGCATGCTGGCAATCAGTGCAAGAGCAATGTCTGGGTGAGCTGATATTAAAAAAGCTGTAGCTGTTTTTTAACCTTAGCAGACTTTATTTGGGAAAAATACTGCAGATACTGGTATTTTGCTCTCTATTATTCTCTCTATCTACCCTCAGTTCCCTGTGGACCCACAGAAGCACACATACACACTCTCACGCTGTTTGTGAGCAAATAGTACAATAGTGCTGCCACAGGAGCAAGACCACAAGACCCCTTTCTTTACTCAATAAGGAATAGGAAGGAAATAATGAACACAGAAAGAGGCAAATGGATATATCTGAGACATTTGCAATGAATTTTTAACATAGTTGAAGAAATATGGGGGCTTTGTTTTGTTTTGTTCTATTTTCCTCCAGTAATTAAGCCCAGTTCCTTTCTAGCCATATTTGATTTTTATGTTCATCTGTGCACTTGCCTAAACCCCACCCACTTGCTCCTCTGCAAATATTTATTATGCAAATGGTTTGTTTTGAATTGGGTGATCTGAGCAGATGCCCATTTCTATATAACTGTTCTTTAGGAAAATTGCAGAAGAGCTGGGTAACATATTACTGAACTAGTCAAATAGTTATGATTGGTGTTGAATTGCTGTAAATGCTCCTTGTAGAGCTCTGTTTTCCAGCAGTGACATTTTGACTCTTTCTCTCTACAGCTAACTCTAAACGTGTCCCCCTCTCTGGCTACTGCCTCTGATTTATCAGCCCTTCTTTTGTAAACAATGGTTCTTCCCATTTTTTCTAGTCCAGTAATTTATTGTAATATCATTTCACAAAGGTGGCTAGGGTCTCATTAGCCAAGAAAAAGGATTTTAACTTTTACTGTCAGCTTTATCCTTTAATGATAAAAATATTTTGTTAATATGTTCTTAAACTTTCCTTCCTTTACTAATTCTGAATCTGGTCAGGCTTACCTTAAATCTAGTGCTTCATCTTCTTATCTTTTCTTGGACTCCTGATGAACTTGAGATGGAAAATAATAATAGTTACTATTATTATAAACACACACACACACAAAAACTGTATGAGGACTGTGACAGGACTACTGATCCTACTGATCAGTAGGAGTGAGGGATGCAAGGGGACAGCTTCTGCAGTTCAGTCATCAGATGGAGAATTATCAAAGTCTCAATAGGATAGAAACACTGAAGTCATTTCATCCATTCATCTTCAATATAACTGAAGAGCTTGCTGAATAAGGACAGATCATTTGTATACATTCACACAGATCATCATATACTGACATCTGCATATGCAGATGCATAGACACAGAAATGTAGAAGCATTCACATATTCGTGTATAATCACATAGAGGAGACTAGACAACGTTTTTAGCTTCCTCAGCTATTCTATCATCTCTTCCCTCTTCCTTCTTTTCAGGATGCTTTCACTAAGGAGCACATGCTTCCATGTAGCACAGGCTATATGTTAACAAATATAACAGACAATCTTTCATGTCATTCTAAGTAAATGATTGAATACAACAAATAGTTAACCATTACTGAACAACTCGGTATGTGTTACATCCTGAATAAAAAAAAGTACCCACAGTTCAAAATTCACACTTTTTGCATCAATATGTAACTTAGCTTACATTACTTTCCCTGAATAGGATATTTCATTGTCATTGTATTTACTTCTCCACTCAGCTTTTCAGTGGAGTAACTGTATGCTTTACATATATGCATATAGGATGCAGACATGGATGCATTCAGGTGTTCAAATGCATTTATTTCTATGCTTCTGTGCACAGATTTCTCCATAGAAAAAGTCAGTAAACTCAAACTAGCAGATGGCTTTTGTCATCCCATGCAATGATACATAAGGAATATTCCACTGCAAATTAGCATTTAATACTTTATACATTTCTGAAGCTATGGATAGATAAACCTACATACATAAGAAGATATAACCATTTCTGGAAAAAAAAAAAAAAAAAAAAAAAACCAGGGAAAAAAAACCCAAACACCTGATTGCTTCATGCTGCACAGTGATGTAATACAACAACTGCAGTGCTCACCTATCACGGATACTGAAAAGGGCAGCAGAATTTCTAATGGTAACCTCTTTGCCAAGACCTGGTGAGGTAGTTTGCACAAAACTCTTAAGTATCTGCCTCCTGTCTTCATGGCTTTCTGTTTCATACACGCATGCAGAAGATAGCCTTGTGATAATTTATTTTGAGTTAATTTAGGAGTATAGTATGACTAAATGAGAACTGTCAACAAACAACCACAGGTCGTAATTGATTGTGGGTATTTTGGTCCTGCAGATAAAATGCTGCTCCTCCACAAAGAAGTCAAAAGCCAGTGGACTGGTTGCATGCAACTGTGTTGGAGCTTGGCAGCAAGCATCATTCATCCTCTGCCACGAAAGATGCTCTGTCTGCACCAAGCCTGGCATCTCCACATGGAGCATCACCTGCATCCATGGTTTCCTGGGTGAAGGATTTGTGAAGGGTGACACAAACAAGCAGTGTTAGATGACTGCTGCTCTCCATCCCTTATGTTTTACCCTGTTGTTTTGGTACTCAACCAAATGATGATATCTGAGCAGAACACAGCTTGTATTTGGCTGTTGCTTGGTTGTTATCCGATGTCATGAAGAGCTGTGGAAAATATAAAAGAAAAGATCTTCTTTAGGACGCAGATTCAGAATGACATGAGGAAATGAGCAGTACCAGACATCCAAACTAGCACTGATAGCTTGCATTTCCAAATGAAGATTTTCTGAGCATGTATGGTGGCTATAAAATACATACAGGAAAATGTTCACAAGGTCTTTGAAGGGTGTATATCAATACTGAAAGTGATATAATAGGTGAGCACTGTATGAACATGTCAAATAAAGTAATTTGAAGACTAGTCAACTGTTCCCACCAAAACAGATTTTCAAGGGAAAACCTCTGTTTTAGAGTAGGCATACATTTTTCAGAAAAGTATTTTCTTTCCCTATAAAGGCTTTTATCCCTATCAGGTTTTTATCTAAAATTTTTATGTGAGTATAGACAAATGCTCGACTTGCCACAGGAAAAGAAATACCTAGGTAAAGTTACTAACATTTCTCTACCTTGAATTACGGGAAAACTACATGGAGATCACTTAAAGGCACAATGCTTCAGCAGTCCTTCTGGCATACCAGCACATTCAGTCTGTTTGCCATTCACAAGACCATCGTTATGCAGGGCCAGGCCCAGAGGTGGGGTACTGTCTCCTATGCATCACTTGGACAGAGCACCAACTTTGGCTTCTTGAGAAGGAGAAAGGATTACTCTATCATTATTAATATTATGGAAAAATTGATCCACAGCTCTTCTGCACATCTATGGGCAGTGGCAGGTCATGGTGCTTCTCTACAGAGCTAACCAGGCTTTCTTGTTCTGCCAGAGGGAAGTCAATGACAGTCAATTATAACCAAAAAAGTCAAAAAATAGACCAAAAATGAAGTCAAAGAAGTCAACAATTACCTCAGAGAAGTTAGTGCACTTTCATTCTTACAGAGATGGGGATGATATGGTGCATGTGGTCATTTTAAATCACTTTTTTAGATTGTAGCAATGCAAAATTGTTTTCCATGATGGGCCACATTGTAAATGGATGGGGGGAGGTGGGAGAGAGGGGAATCAAATTACGTTTGGAAACAAAAGCTTTAACTTCTGGCACCTAGACAATTAGGTTTTGCTTCTTCTGTTGTTGTCCTCGTGGTTTCATCTGTAATATGTATGGTGATTGTTTGCAGCCTGGCAACAGCATGAAGTTGGGGGGGAGGGAAGCCACAGCCCTTGTTAGCTGGGATCCCAACTTCAAAGGCTTTGGGGACATTGAGCAGACAGGTTTCAGCAGCCGTTATGGCAGACATGCAGACAAAAGGGCTCCTTCCATTTCCGTGGAGCAGGGGTGACTTTTTGGCCCATTTTTGTTGTTGTTGTTTTAATTTTGTCAGGGTGGGGGGAATCTCCTGGCACCAGGGATGATGCATTCTGCCCATGACTGCGTGCCCTCTCCTTTCCGCGTCAGAAGCAGATATGGGCATTTATGGCTCCATAAATCACAGTCTAAGCCATACATGAGCAGCTGGTACATGTGCTAATAACTATAATTATTAATCATGTCGATTTCACACCCTTCAAATTTCCGCGCGGGGCTTTCGGCAGGAGAGGCAGCCCCGGCGCCTTGAGCTGTTTATGGTATGAAAATATGATGAGCTGATGGTCTTTGATAATTGTCCTATGACAGTATTGATCTCCCTACAATTGGGTTTGTGGGGTATCGCTGCCCGACAAAAGTGGCTCTCCTCGCCTCCTGGTATATATCATTGTCACACATGCCCCATTGTTATGGAGGGGAGTGAATTACTTTCAGTATTCGTCCCAGTCTTTAGCTACTAGGTCACCATTATTCTAGCCTTATGTCAGTGTGGGGACTTTTTCTTTGAAGTTTTCTTTTGTATCTTTCCTAGGGCAGAAGCATTTGGCTATGTAGAGCTGCTTAAAAAAAAAAAAAAAAAAAAAAAAAAAAAAACAGTTCAGGTTGGGGTGCCTTGTGGGAGCCGGGGAAACGTCCCTCCCAGCAGGCACAGTCATCCCACCGCCCTGCTCCTTGGTGCTGGCCACCTCTACCTTCAAGACCCAGCTTGTGTCCTTGATGCTGGCTCTTTGGTCATTGAAGAAGAAAGAAAGGAAAGAATTTTTCCCCAACCTCACCGTGACAGCATGTTCTACCCATAGCAGGGTTTTCCTTGCAAGCACTCCACCATTTAGAAGAAGCACGCCCAGCAAGACGTGGCAGTTCAGCTCTATGGGTAACGTTGCTGAAGTCTTAAAAATAGTAAATAAGGATGATAATCCCCCTGAGAGCAAAACAACCCTTTCTAGGATGATGGGAGCACCTCTCGGGCTCATCTGCATGTTAACTTGACACCGTGGTGGCCAGTCATCTCCCACTGGCCCAAACAAGGGCATGGGACTCTCCCCACTTGTTCCAAAATCTGCCTGGCCCCCGTCAGGCCGCTTTTAAATTGCTCCTGCTGTCTTTACAGCTGCTCCGTTCCAATGACCCCCGGAAGGGTCTAGGGATTGTTAGGAGAAATTTCTATTAATCAACCCCAAACAGACTGTTACAATTTCACACTTTTTCTCCCATCATTTCCCATTCATTTTAATGAATTTCAGGGTCTGCTACTTTCAAAAGTTACAAGCAAGGCCACAAAAAAAAAAAGAAAAAAAATTAATAATAACGCACAAAAATAAAATGCCAATCAAAACAAAGGAATCCCCCCTCCATCTGACAACAGCAGGACAGGAAGCATCATTTCCAAAGCATCAATAGAATGCACCTCAAGAGGAGCCGTGCTGCAATTCAGGCAGCAGATTCCTGCCTCCTCCTGTCCTGATCCCACTCTCTTCTTCTCAAGGGGAATTTTGTGTTTGTCATCATCATAAGCAAAATGGGCTGAGAGTCAGTTAGGGACAAAAGCCATTCACTTCATGTACTGGGGAAAAAAGTACATCAAGAGGACTGGACTGCAAATCTCATCTCCCAGCCCACTGTGTCCAAGTCTGGAGTTTGCCCCAGCCTTCAGAAACTTTTGAGCTTTACTACAAACCTCTTCTTCCTTAGCTAAGTTAAGTCAGATTCCAGCTAGGCAAGAGTCCAGCTTGCTTTCTGATGCTCTTTTTTGAGCACAAACTGTCAGAAACGGAGTATGGATCCAGATTTTGTGCTAACAGCACCTACCATGCTGGCCCACACTTTAGGAACCAGGGTTGCCACTGTTCTCAGGAACAACATGCTTTAGCCAGCATGTCTGATTTTGTACTTCTTGACTGTGAGCTCACAGATGCATTTTCACCTTGAGGCTGCATTTTAAAATCCTTATGTTGTGCCTTGGGCATGTTGTGCAGGCCAGTGACCTCCATCTGTATGTCTCCTAATCTATGCACAGGTTCACTTTCACAGAGATCACTGGAGATGCTGAAAAAGTGAGTGGAGTACTCATCCCTCTGGCATGAAGGCAGGATAAGCACACTCCTGACTTAGATGTCTTCTGTATCTGTATGTGTAACTCTCTTGTGTCCTGTCCCCTGTCAAGATGTGTAACTCAGCTTAGTGCATGAATAGAGTAGTGGTGGGATCACAGCAAAAAGTGCCTATGGCAGTTCCTATCTCTGATTTTTTACTTTCCTCACCCAAGCCCAATACACTGCAGTAAAGAACCAGCAGAAAGGAATATTCGTAACTAACAATCCAGATCTAAGATGGATGGCAGAATTCAACCCTTCTGAAAAGTAGGACTATACAAAATCATAGAATCATAGAACCACAGAATAGTCAAAGATCATCTAGTTTCAACCTCCTTGATGTGGGCAGGATTGCCAGCCACTAGACAAGGCTGCCCAGAGACACATCCAGCCTGGCTTTGAATGACACCAGGGATGGGTCATCCACAATCTCTCTGGGCACCCCGTTCCAGTGGAAATATTGCCTTTTATTGGAATCACAGGAGAGTCTCTGAGCCCACCTGGAACTGCTGGATCCAGCTCTTCAGTGAGTTGGTGTGAAAGAATACAGCTTAGCTCAGGAAGTGCAGATCAGCAGTAGGAGCAAACTCTTTCAGATCAAAGGGTACCAACGTCTAGCAGGATTCTGTGTTATGTACTGCTGCTTCAGGGGTTATCCTCATCTGTGAAGCAGCTCATGATCCTAGCCAATGTTAGGTAGCTTACATTCTACGCCATACTTCTGAATTTCGGAAGGGATGCTATAAATGAGAAATGGGAAGAGTTTTCCATTGTGAAAACACTCACTTTCTGAGGTTTCTAGCAGGACACCATTGCTGGCTCTTGCCTGGAGAAAGCGGGCATCCGTCTCAAGCACCTAGCCCTACACAGAGCATTATTCTGCCAGGGGCTGGAACCAACAGAGATTTAAATCTCTACTCAAAATAGGTTTTTCCCATCTCAGACAAGTGGTCTCATGCCTGTATTATAGCCCATTATAATCCATGACCCAGCTCCACTGTGCTTCTGACAGTCTGACAAAGGAATTTTCATGATCACTCTAACCCCTTCATAACAAGTTTGTTATGTGCTAAATCTGTGATTCTCAATATTAATCCTGAACTCACTTTCATTTTAGCTTATCTGAATGATTTGCCATCTCCTAATCTAATAATCTAATGTTTGGCACATTAGCCCAACAACCTATGTAAGAAGTCTTCTTGAATGGAGTGGGTTCATCCAATACATTTATTTACATGGATAAAGATTTCTCTTGATCATCCATCTGGTTTTATCTAGTCATGCCTCCTCAAGTACACTTTATTGCTATATATCTTTGTGATATTAAACTGTGTTCATGTCTAAACTAGCAGCTGTGATTAAGAGAGTGGATGGACTCAGGGACCATCCCACATTCACCCCACTGGTCAGTCTCTAGAACACTTATCAGCTAGGCTCTGTTTGAGTCAAGTAGTTCTTTCCTTGGCAATACCTTAGTTTAGGGGAGACTATGAAGTGGGCATTGTCCCTAAAAGGTGTTATGAATGAGGTCACATAGGTTTGGGAAGAAAAGAGTTTAGTTAAATGGGCATGAGCTGTGCTGTGCTGCTGAAACTTGGAGCCAGAAAACACAGTGGTTCAATTTATTTAAAATAATACTATCTGAAGCCTTCATATTCTATGCCTGCTGCACATAAAAAAATGCAGAGTTCAGTTTCAATCTGGGGAGTCATAGAAACCACCCAGATGTTCAATGTGTCAGATAAATGATTCCACCTAGAGTTAACCAGATTGGCCTTGTTCCCTCTCATCTGGTCTACCTCCTTGTTGTGGATGGAAAAAAAAATATACCCCCAGGCAGCCATTCATCCCTGCCCTGAGATCTACCTCAACTACACAGAATAGGTGACCCTTGGAGGTGTATATTCTGTGGACAGACATTTCACCATCATGTACACCCCGTATTCTCTCCCCTAGCCTCCCCAGCCACTCACTTTCACTTCAGAATATCCCAGATCCCTCTGTGCTTGATGATTGCCAGTTGTGTCAGAAATGATTATTTTTAAAAGGATGCTAGATACTCGTGACTGAATTACTTCTGAAACATGACTTTGAAAGATGGAAGAGGTTAACTAAATTTGAGATAGCCTGAAGTTAAGACAGTTATCTTAGTGCCTATCCATATGGGTAGTAGAGAGGGCCAGAGCTCTCTGGAGAGCTAGATAATGGTTCTCAGAATGCTTAAATTTAGACTTAGTACCTTTGGGCACTTCTGGACATTTATCCAAGCTACAGAGAAATAGCATTTGCTGAACATAACTTTATTGACAATGTATGTAGCAAAACTGGTCTATAGTTTAATCTGGCAGTTGGTTTCTTGAATAGAAAAGGCATTTGTAGCTTATTCTTGCATGGATTACAGTGTTACTGAAATGCATTAGTTCTGCCAGGTGGTTTTTGTCTCATGTTCTGCAGTCCTCTTCATGCTCCCACTGCCAAAAATTTCTGGTGCTTGTACCCCTGGGCTGCATGTGCAGTGATGCCGGAATACTGACTTCTCTGAAAGAAAACTGTGAGTACTGCATTTGATCTGCTGCACTTCTGCCAAAGGTTTTGACGCCATGATGCCATGTTACTGAGGAGTGACACAACTGCAAGGTGCCAATTTTTGTATCATTATTATTTTTTGCCCCCCCCCCCCTTTTTTTTTTTTAAAGGGGGGAAAAAAACAAAAACAATCTTACCTGAAAGTGGAAATTAGTGCATAGAGTTTTGGTCTATGTGTGAGAGGAAAGTTTCTGAGCTGTTAACATGTAGTCTGACAATTTTGTTCTTGGCTCTCAGACCTTCCTATTCCCATAATGCTTGTTTACCTTCTGTCTCTCTCTCCCTTCCATCCTCCTCATTTTTTCTAATCTACATGTTTCCACAAGGAGAAAAGCATAAATGCTGGGGATATGGACAAGAAAAAAAAAAAAGGGGGGGGGGGGGGGGGGGGGGTGAAAAATAGGCCCAAGACTTTGAAACACATTGTTTGTCAGGGTTCTACTCCACATTTTTAAGGTGAACTCTCATGATTTTCAGAAATCCAACCACCTCCTTTGCTAGCTCTGACAATGTGTATGAAGGCACTTGCACATGTCTCATGAGAAGGAGCTCTCAACACTGTGTCACTTCTGTGCTCACATTCATTGGAGCATTATCTGAGCAGTTACAGCTGCAAAACAAATGCTGCCCTTCTCCAACTTCTGCCCTTATAAATCTACTTCTTCACTTTTGCTGCAGAAGCAAGCAGACCTGGCCTGGAATTGCTGTGTGCATTCAGCGCCTTTATACCCCCCTCCAAAATAAAGAGGCTGGGCTCCATTGGCCTGGAAACAAGGCCTTAGGAACCCCGGCAGGGAAGCTGTCGCATGTGAGTCTGGGTTGCCGTTTTCATTTGCCTGTCCCTTCTGAGGAGCAGAGAAGGAAAACAAAATGATGTGTTAAAGAGTGCGGCCCCTGAATGGCTTCCAGCAGTCGGCTGGGCCTGGAGGCTGTCGGTGCATCCAGCGCCATTCAGGCAGTGCAGGCAAGGAGAGCACGGAGGGGCGAGGCTGCTCCCTTTGAAGATGATTCTGTTGGGCTGGAAATACAGGAGAAAAGCACAGCTTCTTTCAGCTGTCCCCCTTTGTGTGCTTTCCCATACGAAAGTATGTTGCCACCGCTGCTCCACACTTTGTTATTACGACAAGAAAAAATGAATTTCTAATGAGGTATCTGTGCCAGCTGCAAGCACCTTGTGGATCTCCACAGCCCAGGAGCTTTGTCAGCCGCTCCTCGCTAAATGTGAACCAGCCCGGGGGAGGACGAGCCTGTCAAACACAGTCCCCGTGATAAAACCTCTTCTGTGCAAATCCAAACACATGGAAACACCCCTAATAAGTTATGCTGTGACATGGCCTCATTTCACAGTGATCAACTCAGGGGACAGAAGGACTCAGGGAGGCTTTGACAATGTGCAAGAAGACCTGATTTTTAAAGGCAAGGAACTGTACATTTAGAATCGATTAATATCCTCAATTCCCAGGAGGCTTGTCATACGTAACACAGGAAATGTGCTCGGCCCCTAAAATGCAGCTGCATTTCCCCCAGTACCATGCTGGGACAGGAAGAGTTGCAGGGGGGGCACCACATCCACCACCCATCCCGAGCTATGGGCCTGGTGGGGGCTATGCCCACAGGGGGCTTCAGCCACACTGCTATACTCCTGTGACCAGCTCAGAGACTGAAGTCATAAACGCTGTTCAGATGTTAGCATGGGCTGAGAGAAGGAGCACAGAAAGGCGCTTGAGGGAAAACTTTGGGGAGTTCGGAAGAGGAGCTTTAGACGACTTGGAGCTGAATCTTCAGCAGAAACCTATGCGTTTCTGAGCTCAGAGTCAGCTAAAGAAAAGTGAGTGTAGCTGATCAGTGCTGAAACTGCTTTTCTGCTTTTCCACAGCTGAAGGCACTGCGTTTTTGCGCAGATTAATCAGCAGCAGCCTCAGGCATTTGCACAGTGAGCATCTGCACTGTACCTGGTCTCCTGAGTGAGCTTTGTACTGAGAATCTACACTCAAAGCACACTTCCCTAAGTCATCAGGTGCTCCTCAGAATCTCAACTGTTCTAAATAATCTTTAAAAACCTTACCTACCAGCTCTGATCCTGAGTGCTCATGTCCTATCACCCTTCTCATGTTGATGGACAGAAATACATGACCAAGTGAGTGAGTGACTGGGGGTAATGTCTTTGCAGGCCGTGGTGACATTGATGGAGAATGATGGATGATGGCAACAGGGCTCCACCCTACCCACTTGCCCATGTGCATGACAGAAGGTCTTGCATGCCAGCCCCCACTCCTCTAACAATGCCTCCAAGTAGGTATTTGGAAGTGTAAAAACAATGGATTTGGTTCCAACAGTGATTGTGCTACAAATTTGAGGTCGTTTAATGAGTTGCTAATGTGAAAATAATTTTCTTTTCTGACTTCAGAAAGGAAGGAGTAAAGACAGATGGCTGAAAATGCAGGGAGATACAGCCATAGAATTGGTAATGGCTCTGCCAAGTCTTGAAAAGTAGCTTTTCAGGAGACATAAAAAAGAGGGGGACTGCGACTATCAGGAGCTGACAGAAGCCCTCTGACTTTCTCCCTTCTCCCCTGTCTTGCACAGGCACTCCTGATGACAAACAGCAGCCCTTGTCAATCTGGTGGTCCCTATCACAAAGGCAAAGGTGCGGATCCAAGTTGAAATGCATCCTGTAGAGGGGAGGAGAAGATGTCCCTGGCACATGCCTGAGAATGGCAATTGATTGCTAATCCAGATTTAGGGGATGTGTTTGGTGATTGATCATTTGATCTCAAGTGTCACAAGGAAAAACTACAACTCCTGGGGGCCACAGAAATGGTGTCAATGACTGAAAAGGATGCCTATGTCTTGCAGGGCTTTTTTTTCTTTTTTTAGATGCAGATTGAAGTTAGGAAGAGGCATTTGGCATTTAAATAGGACTGTCACTTTTGTCTCCACCAAGCCAGCTTTTCTAAGCTGATGAATACACAGACAAATTGCTAAAAAACGTAAAGACTTCCTCTGAAAAAGCTTGTATTTTTATTACTACATAACACCATTGAATTCTTATTGGGGGAAAAAAGAAAAGAAAAGAAAAGAAAAGAAAAGAAAAGAAAAGAAAAG
>JAPSGF010000004.1:9045178-9068563 GCA_035772895.1 Perdix hodgsoniae | reverse complement strand
AGATGTTAGTGTGGCTTCTGGTAGAGAATGGCACATTATCCAGGAACTTTTATTATCCAGGATTATCCAGGAGTTATGGAACCAAATTCATTTGGTCCTAAGAGCAGCATAACAAATCTGGTAACACCTGACTTCTGTGAAATGTTAGCTCCTTTCCAGCTATGAAGGAGCAGTCACATGCCAAGGAATTTTGTTCCTTTCAGAAGTATGGCTTTTTTGTAGACTGCCATTCCCTTTACAGCTTAGTGGCTGGGATTTCCAAAGTAACGTAGTTTCCAGTGGCTGGCACTTGGTGCTTACTGAAACCCAGCTGCCTTTGTGGTACCCAAAAAGTCCAGAACAGCTGCAACCCCTCCTACCCCCTTGCTTGTCATCCTACTGAGTTGAGCACACAAATGGTCAGTAAGTTGTCTATTGCATTACGAAGTATGTATTTCTATTAAAGATACCTTAAATTGTGCCTATGGTTCTGTAACTATTGTATAACTCGTAAATTAGGATTATAGGTTTTCCTCATCAGAGCACCCTTATTTTAAACCGAGAACACTGGGAAACAGAAACAGCACTGCCAGTGCTTCTCCCTTCTTGCACAGTGGTTGGGACCTGTCTGGAGTTTTGGCTGAAAAGCAGATTGCAAAACTGCAGGAATCCACTTCTGTTATTTGCTCAGGATCCGATAAGGCATTATGCTCTCTTTACAGAGATGTGTCTTTGCTCATGGAAAAACCTGCAAAATCCTATGCTGGCAGATGGACTGATGATGCAGAAGAGACAGATTTCCACTATTAGACAGGAGACACGGCTGGTCAGCACCAGATTACCTGAGGGAAAGGGAAAATGAGGAGGGGGCAGAGCTGGGTCTGCTGGAAGTAGCATCACTATTTAGGTAGCAGGCATGTTTTATCTTAGTGATTGTTTTCTGTGCTGCCCCTGCTGTGTGCAGCAGATCCTAACCCCTGGCCACCCACCTGACTGATCACCCAGCTTGGATATGTCCCCTGCACACAACCCAAGCAGTCTCTGTGCCATGCACAGCACAATAGGCTGCAGCTGGTGGCAGCGCTGATGGCAGCGTTTTTAGCAGAGGCTTAGCTGCAAATCTCTGTCTTGTCAAGCAAGCTTAGTGCAAATAATTAGTGAGATGTAAACTTATCCTATAAGGCTAGATGGAGGCTAGACCTTGTGTGGAAGCACAGTGTGTAAAAGCAAGAGAGGAGCCTACTTCCCCCTGTCTGGATTTGCAGCTCCTGTGCTCTGGAGAGCAGTTTAGAGCTTTGTCTGCAGAGCTCCTGAGGAAAGAACATTCCCAGCCAGTTCCCCCCTTCCTGCTGTGCTGCAGAGGCCTGCAGGGATGTATTCATCACTTTGCAAGGAAGCATCCCTATTGAAGATCTCTGTGGAGGCAAGCATTAGTGATTTGGTCTACTGCATGACTAGTTTTCACTCACTCACTCATGAAGATCTCCCACAACAGAACAAAGCACCATGAATCATGCTTACAAACCATGGAAATGATCCTCATGAATGCAAATATTCCTTAAGTTGGGACAAGGAACTATGTGGCCATTTAGACACGTGGAAGAGGTCCTGTCCAGCAGCTCCCTGTCCTGCTAATAGATGAGAGCCACACTCTACTCCCGGGGAACTCACGGAGTGGAGCAGTTCTCCAGAGAGCCAGCATCTACAAAGCATTAACATCTGGTGCCCATTATTTCACCAGCTCTGTTGTGATTAGTCCATATGATAAGTCTGGCCAATTGCTACTGGAAAGGGATTGCTCCACTCCCTCCACCAGTCTCCTTGAGCTGTCACTTCTGGTTTGTGGGCCCTGCTAATTTGCCACTGCAATTTCCAATATTTGCTCAAATCCCATAAGGAAATCACCCAGCTTTTCAGACAGAAGGGTAGCACCAGTAATAAAAAGATAAGGTTTATCAATTAACTCAAACTGTTCTATTGAAGCAGGCTCAAAACCCCTCCTATTTCAATTACATGACACTCATGAAATGCTCTGGAAAAACTTCTGCTTATGCAAGCATTTAATGAGGGAGCTGGTGGGATTTACCTGGGCTTTTACAAGATGGGGAAGAGGTTAAAAAAAATACCCTCCAGTTTCCTAAATGCCTTTTCAGCTGTGTGTCAGACAGCATGAAAGCTGGACTCTGTCCATCTGACAGGATGGCTGCTCCTCAAAAGTATGGGAAAGGAATTTGAGGCCTTCAGATCCTTCCCAGGTAACAGCTATAGAACAACAGGTGCCTTAAGTTGCATCAGGGGAGATTCAGGTCAGATATTAGGAAAACTTTCTTCTCAGAAAGAGTGGTGAGGTACTGGAAGCGGCTGCCCAGGGAGGTGGTGGAGTCACCACCCCTGGAAGAGTTCAAGAAATGTGTGGATGTCTGAGGGACATGGTTAGTGGCATAGTAAGAATGGGTTGGCGATTGGACTAGGTGATCTTAATGGTCTTTTCCAATCTTAATTATTCTATGATTCTGTGATTCCGCTTACCCATAGTTTTTCTGTGTCTTCCTCTTCCGTTCCTTTGCTTGCTTATTCCTCCATTTATCCCTTCCTTTCTACGGATGTTAACTCACCTCTCAAACACTTCCATGACTGTAGGAAATCTTGATTATCCTCATTTCACATCAGTGTAGGTAGGTTAAGATCAGTAACTCACTAAGGGCAGGATGGAAATTGCTGTTAGGACTAGATTTACTAAGTTTTCCGCCCCAACCATGAATCTATTCAATGAATAGCTTTACATATTATGACAGTTCCTCAAGAAGATATGAAAGATAAAAACTAACACAAGAGGACCAAAATAATCTGCATCTATACAAGGATCATATTTTATGCTTTTTAATTGGCATGTAATATTGACTTTATTAAATAATATCTATTCCATCCTACCTTTTAATTAGTATCTCTATAAATTCCATATTGCAAGGACAGAGCTCCACAAGGAGAGCTCCATAAGTGAATTCAGCCAAAGCATTAGCTCCAGGCTGTGCATTGTCTGTGCTACTTTATGACACCTATAATGCACTTCACTCCTGAAATCTTCAGTTCAGAGCATGTGTTTACCATCTTTATGTTCCCTCGTAAACTCATGCCTTTCAACAATGGATGATATTTAAGCATAGGTCAGATGTCAAATGCGACAACACTCCATGCTACTGTGAAGATGATGGCACTCACATTTTTTTTCTACTGGAGTTCTTGCAGTGCTGAGGTGATAAGAACCACTGAGGTGGAAGGGAAGGCAGCTATCATGTTTATCAAATGAGTCACAAAAACAGAAGGCACAAATTCTCTGAGTTTTACACTTTCTTCCTGGACACTTTCATCAAACAATGTTGAGTATGTTACTCAGTTTTCATTAGCTAAGAATTTCACCCATACCTGACCCTATGCTTCACTACCTAGAGTCATTATGTGCATGACATTTCTTTCAAAATACTCTGAGACAGCAGTGATGATCTTGTTCTGTAAATGTGAGGTACAGAAGTGAAATGGACAACATCATATGGAAAATCAGCATTTGGATCACTGCCTGAGGCTTCTAACTCAATAAGTACGCTGACTTTATGATCAAAATTTATACCTTGTTTGAGTGAATGTAGAATGTGTGCACACCTACGGATGAGCTCACACACACTCACCAAACTCTTGTGATGTTAGTTGCTGGTGAAACTAAAAGAGGGATGTCATTACTTTTGGAGATTTAAAATATTGCATCAATGCTGCCCAGTGTGGTGGCTTTCTATCTGAACTTTTCATATCATTAAATACAATTTTGCCTATAACAGATCTCACTGGCTTCATATTCAAAACCCTATAAGAAACCTAAATACATTCTCATAAAGTGAAGATATATTAGCAATGCTCCTCTTGTCAGCAAGGCCCTTGCCTTGCTGGAACTTTGCTTTCTTATATCAGTGATACAGCAACTTTTAATGTAAGTTGTGGTGAAGTACACTGAATGACTGTCAGATTGGTCACTTCTCTCACTTTCTGAAGGATCCACTCTCCAATCTGAGTTTATAGAGTCTGTCATCAGACTCAGCAACACAGCCAAACATCCTCATCTTCCTTTGGAAGAGATCTAGCCATTTGGGCCCTCAGGACACATGCTCTGTAGAGCAGCAAGATCCTCCTGGATTAGAAGATGGGAGGCATTGGGTTGGGCCCAATCCTTTATCCTTAGCTTGGCCCTGGTAGATTTCTTTGTACGAAAGACACTGTCAGTAACTCATATTTACCTGCTTCCCAGGAGGCTGTGAAAGTGACTTTGTTTTTAGAAAGAATCCACGCAGAAAACTGTAGTAAGCTAGGGTGATGAGTCTGATTTTTTTTTTAATGTGCCTTCTTAGCTACAAGAATAATCCTTTCAGCGATCATAACAATCCTTTACATTTGTTCAAAAGTGTTCCTTTTCAACTACCAGAAAAATGTTTTGGTCCCTTTAAGAAGCCAGGGGCAGAGGCCTGTGAAAGGTCCATTTTACCATTTCACTAGAGTTTGAGCAGCTCTCACCTACTCAGAGCTCAGCTGCACCAGGCTAATTTCCATAAGCATCATGTGGTGTTACAGAAACCACATTTTGCCAAGCTGTCAACTGTACAGCCTTCTCTTTGCTAAACAGACTCCCATTAAAACTGTCTGCACAATTTGTCAGTTAAATGAGGTACAAGAGGGACGCTCTATTTGCCCCTAATTAGCTGTGCAGACTACCTTTGTCTGTTTGATTAAGTATTCACATTATCAATTTTGTTTAATCTGATTCATTTCACACACCTCCCCCGGGACTCAGCCCATACGGTTAACTAATCTGTGATATCATCTCTCATATCAGCCCGCCGCAATCTCCCACGGCACTCTTTGCCCACAGACGGGCTGCTCACCAAAATCTTTGCTGGGAGAGATGCTTCTTCATGGCCAACAAAAACCACGCTTCCTCCCTTGAGCAGAGGCTGATGTGGCGAAGGGAAACCAGGAGGAGGCAGCTCTTGCTGGCTCCTAGGCACCCTTGCAAAATCTCAGGGTTTTTTGTTTGTTTGTTTGTTTTTTAATCTAAGAAGCTGCATCCAGTCATTTCCAGCAAGATGTGACACGTGTCCTGCATTGGCATGCTGCTGTGCACAACGACCTGCCATGCGACTCTTCTTTGAGCACGGAGAAGCATAAGTATCTGAAAACACACAGCAGTGTGGAAGAGGGCTTGTAACTATGGAGAAGGAGCTTTAGCCAGAGGGACCCAAATACAGTGGAGTCCAAGGGGTCTTGGTCCCTTCAGAGAACACAGCCCACCTTAAAAGGTTGAAAGATTCAGTCAGAAAGACTTCAGCCACAAAGATCCATCTCAAAATCCCTTCTGTGGTTTTGCTGAGGCACCGCTGGCACATCCCCAGTGAGAAGCTGTTAGCCCTGGGTGGGAACCAGCCCATGGCTAGGGATGAAGTACTGCCTTGTCTTCAATAGGTGGGTTGTTTCACCACAAAATTTGATAAACGTGCCTGTCTACACAGATCTAGAGACTCATGTATTAGCGTGAATGTTGCAATAAAACATCTCCGGAAACAAAAATCATCGTCATCATCATCATCATCTGAACCTGAGATTCTGTTATGGCTGGCTTCTGATGCAGTTTTTGATAAGTTACTACTGAATGTACTTCTGAGAAAATAATGCTTTCACAATTTTGCTGTGGCAACTTTTACCCGAAATCCTTTTTGGCTCAGGCAATTCACAAGAACACTTTTGCACCTAATCAGCAAACAAACCATGCTCCACCCACCAGAAAGTTCTTGAGTATTTTAGTGTAGAGAAGTTTGACTTTTTATCTTTTTCAGCAGAATTGCAATGTTCTATATCTCTATTTTACTGGAAATTTAGGATGCATCTTGGACTTATTTCAGTAGGTCTGAAATCTCCGGATTCACTTTCCTGTATTAGTGATATTGCATACATAGCAAGAGCAAAGAAGTTAGGTGATTGACTCAACAATCAGTGAAACTTCATCTGGTTTTCTCACTGTAACATGTACAGAAGGCTTTTGCAAGCTCTGTTCTGGCTGTTCTTGTGCTATGAACCCTCTTAGACAAATTGCAGGTAGGCAAACAGTGCTGTTGTTACACTACACAGAATGCCCAAGGCTCAGTTTACTGGCATTGACATTTTGAAGAAGAAAGATAACAATAAATTTTAAATGTTTGATTGCAATAAAAAAATTTGTAAAACAGCATAGATTGGAAAATCAATGCGCCACTATATTTAATTGAGTTTCATTTAGTAGTATAATTCAAACAAGTTTATTTTAGGAATCCCCATCTGCTTCTGTGAGAGTGGTTTATAGGTGAAAATCTCTTCTAAATGTTTTGCAAAATGTCTTTTGCTTTATTGATTCCAACCACCATATAAACTGTTATTTTCAAGAGAACAAACTGTTTTATGGTTAATGCAAAAAATTAACACCAAGATCAGTCCTTGTGAATTACTTGATGTCTCTTCTCAGCATTAAACTTCAGTGAACAGATACAACTCAGGATATTTAAAACCAGCAAAGAACATCTGGCTTTTGGTGTTAATAAAATGAGACTTTTTTTTTGTTGTTATTTGGAAAAGAAATGGCTCACAATAATCTCCCTCCTTCCCTCCCTCCCTCCCTGCCTTCCTCTCTCCCTCCTTCCTTCCTTCCTTGTATTACCATTTCTACTTATCTTTAAAGAAATGAAATATTTTTTGAGCAATAACTGAAGAAAAAAATGGCATGAAATATAAATTATATACTCAAAGTATATTACTTCAGTATATGCTTGAAGTGCCAATGTGAGTGCTGTCCTGAACTGCAGTGATATTAAGCAAGCACTTAGCTAAGCATATAAATGCACCCTGGGCAGAAAGTGAAGAAATGCTGTGGTGAAGGAGTCATAGTTAACCTTTTAATTAATATTTCATTTACTCCTGTTCTGTGATGCCATTAAGTATCGAGACTTACCCACACTGGCATTTACATAATTTTAATACCAATCTAATGAGTCATTCTGTATAGACAGAGCATTAATTAAAAGTGGTAGTAAGTAAGTATGAGAAAGAGCATTTTCACTCTTGGTTCTACCAGTCAGCTCAAAAATTACAACTGATTAGAGAAGAGTGGGCAGGGGTTCTCTAGGAACCCAGGCATCAAGAAGAAACAAAGCAAAAGTATACTCACAGAGAGGAAGAAAATACATGTTCTTACACTGATAGGCAAAGAGGTTTGAAAAGTAAGAAGTTTTAGGTTAAGACAATGGATGTTTCATTCCCTTAACTATGATCATTTCTGTGCATATAACTGATTAAAGATTTTCATTTTGCTAAAGAATTAACACTAGCACAATAACCATCTTTGCCACCATCAATTCACAGTAGTAGTAATTGTAGAGTAGCACCAGTGGATTTTTTTTGTGGGTCACAACCTCTGGTGTCAGTGTCATGCAAATGTATGTCCTTGGATGGATCCCTGTAGCAAGGGGAGCATGTCTCCCTCTTACAGCCTCCCAACCCATCATTTCACCAAGTGAGACTCTGGACTACTGAAGCTGAGTATCGTTACCTGGTTTTAGCATAGTTTTGTTTTGAACTTTGTGCTTTAGTATCTGACTAAATTGTTTGTTGGTTGTTTTAGTAAATGAATCAAGAATATCCTGAGCTGGAAAAGTTGCAGATACTAAAATATGTAGGTGTCAATGGCATGGCCGATTAATGAGCAATCACGCGCAGAGCAGAAGAAACAGTCTGAAGCTGTATAATGCTAAAAGCCCTGAATTGCCTTAATATTAACATTATTGTCAAATAAGAAAAAGTGTTGCATTGTGGTATGTAACAAAGGAAGTTTCACTTCTGCAGGTATTTACTTAGAAAAGTGCAATGCTCCCTCCCCCACACAAGTACTTCAGAATGATCACTGAAATTTGGGACATGAAACAAAATTTTCCTGTGAAAATACAAACCATGCTAAACAATCCCTGAAACACATTTTAAAATTAATTGAAAGCACTAGAATTTTATGACAATCAGATACTTGGATAATAATACTGTGTATATTCAGAAAATGACTGCAAAACGCAAACTCTGGATAGCACATTGCTGACGTCTGAATACAAGTCATACTGTCAGGATGGAGACTGCAAAGGAAAGGATCACTTTTCCTTCCTGTTGCCCTTTAACTCTGTTCCGGGCGATGTGTTTGTTGAGTGTGGTTTATCTACCAGAGACTTTTCGACAGAAATATTCTGCTAAACTTCATTCAAGTTTTTTCTCTGTTGCTACTCTTGATTCAACAGGTACAATAAAGGCAAGGTGTAATAATGCTGTGGAGAAGAGAATATTTGTTCAATAATATCATGGCACTGGACATACGCATCATATTGCAGAGAAAGAAGAGGCATCAAATTCAAGTCTCTGAGCATCATGGACCAGCATCCTACAAAAGTGGTGGGTAGTTCATCTGTGCATAATGGAATGCATTACTTAGATCTAATGCTATAAACAAAATTGTCAGGTTTTGCCTGCTGTATAGAAAGCCAAACGTGGCTGAGAGTGTGGGATCTGGTTAAAATTTAGCTGCAATAACATCAGCATCTGCCTTTTTTTTAAAAAATAGTGTTGTGACTAAAGATGACCAACGGCATTTTTTACGTCTCCTCTGCAACGTGTCATTCTTTAGAAGAACTGATGTTACTATCAACCACATCCTTCAGGCTCTTCTAATTTTATTTTCCTTGTTGTTAATAATATATATATATATATTTTTAAATGAAGATATGACACTGCGGGAAAGCTGCTATCTCAGAAATATCTGTAGGCTCTGATTGGTATACAGTCGACAATATGTGATGTTGACTAATGGTCAAGAGGTAAATGATCACTCTTTTATGCTGTGAAGTCTCAAACTTCACAGATTTTTAGGATATTTGACATATCATAATTGCTTCCTAAAACTTTCCAAATGTGTCAGATCAGAATGCAAGAGGTTGCTGTTTTAACCAATATAGGTAATCTGAAACAAAAATCGGAGACAAAAAAGTTGGAAAAACGCAGGCTGTTTTGACCAGTTGTTATCTATTGTGCATATGTGTGTCAGACTTGATTTACTGTGAGCCTACAAATGCCTCTGTTGTTTTTGCTAGTTCCAAGAAAAGGTGGCAACTCTAGGGGCATGTGCTCGTGGTTACTTAGCACAGCCAGAGCCTTTCAGTGGCATGTCGCTGTCTCCGACACTTTGCCAAAAGTCTGAAGGATCCAACGCCAATCACCAAGTGTCTGACAGGCCTTGGCAAGTTCACCTAATTAGCCTGAGGACTCTTGCAGAGATTCTAAGCCTCAGAGTAAGTCCAGCCAACATTTAAAGTCATGTCGTGAAACAGATCTCCCCCATCCCCAAAGGGGTTCCTGCTAATCTCCTTGGCCCCACGGGATTCTTCAGCCAGAGAAACCCTGGCAGAGGGCAAATGCTGTGAGGAATTTCTAGTCCTCAGAGGGACTCTTGCAGGGATTTGAGCCACATCTAGTTGAATTAAATGGTTTTGTGAAGCCCTGATAGCTTGGGGAAGACAAAAAGCAACAGACAAACTTTGGGTACAATTCTAGCAAGCAGGAGACCAAGATATGCTAATTAACACAGCTGCCATTGAGGATGTAATCTAATTTACATACTTGGTAGTGAATAAATGCTTCCATATGGCAGAGTACCAGTATTTTTCCTTGACAACTTTATCAAAAAGCTAATGAAATTCCCATTTTAAAAAAAAAACAAAACAAAACAGAAAAAAAAAATGGAAAGAAAGGAAGAAAAAGAAAGAGAGAAAGGGAGAAGGAAGGAGAGAAAGAGAGAGAGAGAAAGAAAGAAATGCACTACAGTATTCTCCAGGTAACTTCAGCAACTTCCTCATCTGCTTGCCCTGACCACATCCATGAGAGCCTCACTTTTGCTCAGGCTGTGCATCCTCCCCTGCCAATTTGAGGCAGATGCTCAAATGCTCAGATGCCCAATATGAGCCAGATGCTCAGATGCGGTGCTACTGGACTTCCTGATGCGTGTAAGCCCACAGATCCATCCCTGCCTTCAGAGTCCTGGACTAGTGCATGATTCACTGTGTGTGGCAGCAAAGTTCCCCATACTGCATAGGAATATTACAGACTGCCTCAGTAGTCATGTCATCTTCCTGGTGCAAGGCAGTTTGCTTGGTCACAATAGTGACATTCAAAACTCTGGGTATGGCTTCCATTCAGCCAGAGAAACCAACTCTCTTGGCCAAGGCAGATGTTACTCTAGACGTCCTGAGGAATGAGCCACACAATGTACCACTCTTCCCTAAAGTGGTCCAGTATTTAATTTTTTTTCTGACTAAGTAAGAGTTGATTTAGGAATGCTTGTCTGGCAGATCACAGGCTGGCCACTGAGGTGTACAGCACTGTGTTATCTCTCTGGACAACAGTGGTTTCAACCAAGCCAGCAAGGTAACACGAGGATGATTATACTGATTCAGAGTTTCATTCATCCTCCCTTGTTGTACTACTAGAAAACAGGAAACATTAGTGAATATGCACCGTGCAAGTTCTGATGCCATGGACTTTTCCAAGGGAGGATGCCTCTGCTATGAAGATGCTGAGCTCTGGAAAAATTAAACAGCCTTTATTTTTGCCAGAAGCAGGACTGTCTGAGAAATGACAGCTCCACATGTTGTGTAATGTCTTCCACACTGGTTTTTAAAAATGAAACTGCAGATATTAGATGTATCCATCATTAAGTTATGATAGTCTATCTCTAAGTGGTCAGTGATATGAACATCACATTTGTATGAGCAGCATAAACACATGCATAACAAAGTGCCTGTACAAACCAAATAGAGGTCTGAATGACCTAGTAAAGGACAGTAGCCAAAGAAGCTATGCTTGGTTTAGGTGTACCCATGGAAGAAAGCATTCCACCATTCCTAGCCAGATTCTGGAAAGCTTCCCAGACAAAATGTGGTGAGAATATTTATACATATGCTTAACTTTAGACATTTGTGTTGTCCTACACAGACTGCATGCTTGAATGCACTGCTGGATGCAATCCAGGGCACAAGGCACCTCCTGAGGATCAGACTCAGCCTAATAATCATTCTCCTTTTGTACTTATTCTGACCAGAAGTGAGGCAGGCATTTATACAATTTTTACTGTGTACCTGTCTTAAAATATCATTGCATTCTCAGGCAGACAGCCTTACCTTGTTTCAGTCTGTTTCTCTTGAAAAAATATCTAAAGTCTTTGTTAGCTGACTTTAGCTGCTGCTGCCAATAGACTAGAAACGTCTATCCTAAAGTCTAGGGAGATACGCCTTCTGCACTTGGACCTCACAGTCACAAGCACATGGTCTGTGAGCCACATCTGAAATGTTCATGAGATAAGATACTGAACCAATGCAAAATTATTATCTGTAATAACTGGCAGCAATACCATCTAGTTTTCCCTAGTCCTGAGTAATGTGCAGCTGACTGGCCCAAGAGAAAAGCCCTGGCCATGTGCGCTCTGCCAGGGAAGTAACACAGCAGGAGGTTAACATCTCCCAGCCAATCCAGATGTAAAGAGAGGCCAGCAGAGGCACCAGCCCAGGTTCTAGTAGGGGCTTTAAACAGAAATCACTCTACAAGCAGAAGAGCCTGTGATGGCTGCTGTGGAGAGTTTTGGCTTTGATGCATGGATTCATCCTTATGCTTTTTATTGAAATAAATCATTAGGATTGTAGCTGTGTGTGTCTGAAATGCAAGAATGCTCCAGCAAAGCAATGGCTGCTGTTGTGAGTTGATCCTGTAGGGCTTACTATCTCCAGGACAGAAGTATTTGGTCTCCATTACTGTTGTCTCCTGTTGGACCCACTCCTCCCATCCCCTGCTATTGGTGCAAGGAGCAGACCTGGCACACAACAGGCTGGCTGCCTCCTGCCCCACACATGAGGCCAAAAGCAAACCTGACTGGTGCGCTGGGACCTTCAGCCTGTGGAAGGATTTTTCCAGCCACAGAACAGTACCACCAAAGGTCACCTCTTCTTGCAGATAATGCTGGCCACAGACAAGCAAACTGCACTTGGGAATGTTGGTGGTAGAAATGTCAGGCAAAATGCTGACACAGGCAGCAATCTGCACTTGTGTCTCTGTCTTTCACTGGAGGTCGGTATGGCTGCAGTAGATGCAGTTTCTCTGCAGTCAGTGCTAGCTGCCTTAAACCGGAGCTCAAGAAACATCATCTGGGCTGGCACAGCCCTTACTGCCTTCATAACCCCCTTGTCAATGGTTTGAAAGCACGATGGCTAATTTTGTGCCTGACAAGAAAGGACGGATCATTTTCTCAGATGCTGCTATCAGCAGAGTCAGTGCTGGTACACTCTCCGAGGGAGTCCCCAAACTACAGGTTACTGGCAGGCAGACAAACACTCGCTGACAGCCATTTGTGACCAACTATGAAACACCATCTGCTGTAGTTGGAGGGAAGGAACATATCCAGCAAGTGATACCACTGTGAGAAATGATTTTGTGTGTTGACACACAGCAGTCTTTAGATAGCCCCAAAGAATAAGCCTACTTTATTTTTCCAGATTTTTGTAAGGAGGAAAGAAGCATTTCCTCTCCATGTGAGTCCATGTGTGAGACTTCCTGGGTCTATATGTATCTGAACCAGAAAAACAAAGAGTTTGATGCATTAGTATTAACAGGTGTACTAAGTGCAAGCCCAAGCTGAGCCAAATGTGCCTTTAGCAATGTCCTGTTATGGAGTGAAACAGTATCTGATGGTTAGAACACCCACTGGGGGGGGGGGGGGGGGATGTAAATCAGCCCCTAACTTGCAAGACTGGGCAGGCATCATTGCTCCTGATTTGGCTGGTTCTGGGTTCTAAGGAACAATAGTAGCGCTTTTCTCCAGGAGGAGATTGCAAGGACCCATTACTGCTTGTTCAGCTCTTTTAAATCCTTGGAGAAAGAGAATACCTATTTTTAGTTGAGTTGCACAGTGGCTGCATGCCACTAAACAGGCAATGATGAACACTTCACCTTCAGTAGGTTATACATATACATATATGTACTTATATACATAAAGATAGAAAAGAAAAAGAAACATTTTAAGGCTTACACAAATGTTCTTAAAAAGAAGAAGTCATTTAAGTGTCTCCAGCCACGTGCAAAAAAGTACCTAATTGAGTCCAAAATGCTACCCAAAAGCACTGTTAGCACAGCAGCAGATCACAGAAGTTTCAGGATAAGGGATGCTCAGCTCCCTTGCAGGGAGAAGGAATTGTACTTGCTCATTAATGTAAATAAGGCATGCAGCCAAAGGCATATGCCAGCTCTTCCCTCCCTGGTCAGAGAACAAGGCTTTCATTTTAAGAGTCTTAATAGTCCTGTGTCTCATGATTAAGTAATGAGAGCTGGCATCCAAAGTATCTGAAGTTCAGCTGATCTTGCACAATCCTTGCAGGCCCTGACAGACTATAAAACAAAGTATTTTGGAGAAAAATATGCAGACAAAAAAAACCAAACAAAATATACATCTTTGACTTGTCACTCAGTATTAAAGGAGAGGAGTCATTTTGTCATAGAAAATTATCACTTTGAATTCTAATGACTATTTTACTCACTAGTAAATATGTTACGTTTTGTGCCTTTTTTTATCAGCATCGATATTTGCCATCAGAGGGTTGCAGATATTCAGTGCTGTTTTCCAGCAGAAAGCCTTACTGGAGGCTAGAACCAGATGCCTGAATTCTGTATCTTTAAGTCCACACAGCATCACACAGGAGGGCTTAGTCCAGATCTTGCATCCTTCACCCTCAGGTGATGTTGCAAAGGGGACCAGCTCACAGGATCGTCCCTCGGACAGGCAGGAGGGACACAGCCTGGGGACATTCCTTCTCCTGAGAGCCAGTCCTGGGTGAGCCAATGTGGGGGGAACGGGGAGAGGAGGGCAGGAGAGGGGTCGCAGGAAGCCCTGTGATTTAAGCACACTGTCGCCTGTGCTTGTGCAATATGAAAACCAAATCTAAACATTTGTCTGTAGAATCAGGTGATGGCTGGCCCTCTACTGTCTCAAGGGGGGTAGGAAAACAGTCCATGCACCTGCCACCTAATTCAGTTTAAAACCTGACACATTTACCAAGAGTGGGCTGGCATAATGAACTTCATTCATGCTGTCAGTGGAGTCAATAACTTATCCCCAACTGCTTTTGTCTCCCTGGCGGCAGTGCCTCTGATCGAACTGAGGTACTTATTCAAGTAAAATTTATTTTCAATTGCAGGCCATAATACTACTGGCACAAGCCTTGCTTTGACAGAAGCTTTTGCTCAAGGCTAAACTATTGTTAAAGTTTGTGCCCATTGTCCGGGGTCTTTGATCTGTCAAAGCTGCTTAACAAGCTGGTTAAAAACTGTTTCAGATAACAGGTGTGTCCTTTGAGGACACAGGGCCATTTCTCAACTTCTTTAAAAGACTAGTCCAGGAGCTGACTAAAATTTACATGCTGGTTGGTGGTGATATATGTAAAGCACTTTTAAAGCAAGAAATTAGATTTAGTGTTTTAGTTCCCTGAACTTCCTTGTGGTTTGTTGTTGGTTTTGTTTTTTTCAGGAGAGCAAAAAGATTTATGAAGTGTTTCTCTGGGGTTTTGGCAGTATTTATGGGAAAGATGATTGAGAAGCTGAACCTACCTGCGATGCTGCACAGGCCCCCAGCTACAGCCAGAAGGATGCTCCCAAAGGAGAGCAGTGGGACAGTGCCACGGCCCATGTCCCACTACCTTACCCCATCTCCTCCGCTGTGTCTTGGCTCCACTTCAGGGTATTTCACACTCAGGATCTGCACCACAGCAGAGACAAGTGGCAGGGCTCACTATCCAGAGAAGTCATTTCCTGGGAGAAGATCCCCATCATAGTTTGGGTCTCCACTGTATAAACCGGGTCATTCATGCGTGGCCAATGGCCTGAACAAAATTTCCTTTGAATAGTCCATATGTCAGCTATATTCTTTAGGACGTGTGAAAAATGGTCCCTCCCCTTCACATATGTTTTAAAACACCACTGAGGTCCTGTGGGATTTAACCAGCTTTAACCCCACCTACTGTTATTTTTTTTTCCTGTCAAAAACAGTCAAGTGTTGTCCACACTCATACTGAGTTGCATGGAAGCAGCCTGAAAGCTTAGGGAAAGGGGGGAAGGAGAGCTTACTGACCATTCTCAGTGTGCATGGAAGGGAAGGTGGAAGGACAGCAGGATGAGCATCATGTGGGATATTTTTCCCTTTAAGTGCCACCTGTTTGTTGAGCTGTTTACCCAAGAATTTTTGTCCACACCAATAATTTCTGTCCCTTTTTGAGTTTCAGCTGATCTGCAGAAATGGGCATCTTCTGTCACTGAGTGTGAGGCCATCTTCAATAGCAAAAAAACCACCACCAACAACAACAAAAAAAACAGCTGAAAGTTTCCCTCAGAAAGCAGCAAGGCTCCAACACTTGCTTTCATCCTTCCCCAGAACTGAGCCCAGCAGCTCCCCTTGCTGGAGATGCTCACATGCCTTGAGAGCAGAGTACAATAGACTGAAATGACTTTGCTTAAAAGTGGACCTGCTTACTAGGCATATTTTCCCCAAACAATCCCATCTGTACTGAAAATCTGTCATCAGCTTGTTAGTTCAAGGCAGCTGGAGAATAAAAAAAGCGCTTTGTCAAATGTAGTGGTTTTGTGAACATCCGTGGAGCGAGTCAGGAATGAAAGTGTAAAACAAAGTTTCTCTAATACTGCTCAGCTATGCTCACCATTAGGATCATTACAACAGTTCAGAGATTACTTTGACATTCCTGCGTGCCATCAGTAAGCTCCAGAGCTACATTTAGAGCAATTTGTTTTCAACATTCTGATGTAGCCTGAAAGATATGAGGTAGAGGACAAGTTGCTATCTCAAGGCTTCGGCTCCCCTTTTGGCCTTTAAGCAGAGCTCTCAGTGGCTTTACTGAATACTGTCTCAATTCAAAATGTTGTGTGCATTCTGGCGACTGAGCCTATGTCTAAGGGCAGGTTAAAGATCTCAGTGAAGATAAAGATCTGTTATTGTCCAAACACATTAAGACTTGTTCTCACCTCTATAAGCTAGATTAAAAATCATTTGTTTTTCTGTGCTGAAAAGGCCAGAATATTTTTTGCTGAGCTGAAAGAGGTGTAAAGAAATCTACTATTCTCATTTCTTACTGTGAAAAAAGATCTGGGTGTCCTGACCAAAAGACAGCTGAACATGAGCCAGCAATGTGCCCAGGTGGCCAAGAAGGCCAGTGGCATCCTGGTTTGTATCATAAATAGTGCTGCCAGCAAGAGCAGGGAGGAGATCATCCTTTTGTACTCGGCACCAGTGAGGCTGCATCTTGAGCACTGTGTTCAGTCTTGGAGCACCTCACTACAAGGAAGACATTGAGGCACTGGAGCGTGTCCAGAGAAGGACAACGAAGCTTTGAAGGATCTGGAACACAATCCTTGTAAGGAGAAGCTGAGGGAACAAGGATTATTTAGTCTGCAGGAGGCTCAGGAGAGACCTTATTGCTTTATAGAACTCCCTGAAAGGACAGTGGTGCAGTAGGAATCAGCCTCTTCTCCTGAGCAACAGTAATAGAACTAGAGGGAAGGGCTTCAGGTTACACCAGAGTAAGTTCAGGTTGAATGTTAAGAAAAATTTACACTCTGAAAGAGTAGTGAAGTATTGAAACAGGCTGGCCAAGGAAGTGGTGGAATCCCTATCCCTGAAGGGGATTCTACAGCTATCAGTATTTTCCTAATGTAAATAATGAAATACAATTGATTTAAAATGTGATTGCCTGTTATCCATTGCAACTAGTGTGATATCTTTAACGCAGTGAAGAAACAGAATAAGGGCCTATTTTATGGTCTCTTCTGTTATGGAAGTACAGCATCAGGAAAAAAAGGGTACTGAATAATAAACTCTTTGAGGAGAAATATGAAGACCATACACAGAGTAGCCCAAGGACTTTAAGCCACATAAATATCAAACCCCTTTTATATTATCATACAATTGTGACCTGGAAAGTAAAATAAGAAAATAGTATAAAGTGGCAGATATCCAGTAAGTCCACCATATTATTACAGGAGGGTGTCCTTAGCTATTATTTGTCACTAGCTGTTATTTATATTGCAGATGATTCAACAGATGGTCAGGCAGATGCAATGGCAAGGTGAGACAACCACAGCAGTGAAGGCTGGAATAGAGGATGCTGCAGCTGGAGGAAAAGGGCTGTGCATGGAGAGAGATAGATGGAGCCAGTGAGTGGTGAGGGGATGAGCAGGAGATGGTTAAGCAACTGAATCTGATGAACTCAAAGACAGTGGAGCATGGAATATATGAGATGTGCTGGAACGTTGATGGGATCAGACAAAGTACTGGGGTCTGTAAAGAAGTCTAATTCCCCCAGCAAGATGAACAAGAGAGAAGGAGCTGAAGTGTTGCTGTTGGATGTACTGAAAGACTGACCTTATTCTCTATTTCTTAAAACGAATAAAACAGGATAAAATACAATGGAAAGCAAAACAAGACAGCAGAGCAGCAAGATCCCAGGCTGCAGCCAGTGAGTCACATCTCAAACACTGCATCAATGAACACAGGAAAAAAAGATGCTTACATTCAGAAGGTCTTAGGTATGCAGGAATATCCAGGGAAATACCCTTACCTTCACTGCCAACCCTTAAATGAGATCTGGGAAGGAATGGAACCTGGTCAAACCCCTTCCCATAACTCAGAAGCACTGAGCTTCCTCGGGTTGGCCCTGCTTTCCCAGCAGTTGCTCAATCACTGTTTCAAGCCTTGACTTAAGCATTTCCACTACACAGGGTTGATTTCAGAAATCTCAGGTACAATCCACATGGGCGGTAGTCAAAGAGAAATTGGTGTTAATCTTACTAGAGATGTTTAGTTAATGCTGGCTTTGCCAGTAGGCAGAATCTGGGGCGAAAATCTTGGGCACAGTGATGCTGCAAAGAACTGTAATTCAAAATTATGGAGTGCTGCCAAATCCATAATATGCATCAGTGAAGGAAAAAAAGGAAAAAAAAAAACACAAACAAACAAACAAAACCCTACCAATTTCTGAGGAAAACTTGATTAAAAAAATAGAAAGGAAAAGTTTTGTCTTTGGGCCATAGGGTATTGATTTGTTGACATATGCTGAAACAAGTGAAGGATGGGACCACTTCTTCCTTAAGCTATGGAAAAGTTACAAAGCAGAGGGCAACCCCTGTGCTTGCCCTCACTCCTTTTAAATTTGGGAGTGGGAAAAGCAAGGCAGCAGTGTCATAGGTTGATTTTTCTTGGGGAGATATGATGATTGGTGAGAAATTTCTCCTTCTGGACATCTGATGAATTTTGATATGGAGAACTACACTGCCTGCAGACTGCAAGGTTCCTGTGGAGCGTGGGACCTCACTGCCTCGGATATTATTTGTGCCATAAAACTTAACACTGGTGGAAGTAGGATATCTAACAAATGGCACAAAACCAGAAATAGATGTTCTTGTCAGTTTCATAGCAATGTTTTGACAGAGCAATCTTGTGTAACTGGGCAAAGCTGAGCAGACAAAGCCAAAGAGTAATGGAAACAAACCAGCTAGTGAGAGACTGATCAGTTAATAATGCTGATAAGCTACTCACTTGACAAAGGAAAAGTATCCTCTTGGTAATCTGGAGAATAAAAGATACGGAAAGATGACAGCAAGACAAAAGCATAAAACTTGATGTAAGAGAAAGACTCTCAGACTCCATCTATACAGAACATGCCTGTGACCGCTCTCTAGATCTGAAGCCAGCTGGCACAGAGTGGCTTGTGTCCACATTATTAAATTTTTTCTTTCCAGACAGTGTGGCTTTGAAAAGGTTACCTGCTGGGGTTGGCCTTTGGCTTATGCTGTCCCCAAACCATGCCCGGGCTGTGTTCAGCAGAGAGCTAGTTGTTGGAGCCAAACCATGCCAGGAACCATTGTAGCAGTTTGACTCTATAAATAATTGAGTTTCAGGGTCTGAGAACATTATGTGACACTGTTGAATTTATTGGTAGAGATGAAGTCCACTATCCTATCCAGGAACAGAAATCTTGAGCACCACAGAGCACCTAAGTAAAGGGAAATGCTGCACTGCAGAAATAAGAGAAGGCTGATGAAATGGAGGCAAGTATGACTTTACCTACAGTTACACTAACTTTCACTGATAATTTAATATAAAGAATGTCTGCTTTTTGAAAAGTCTTGCTTTAGCTAACACATCAGCTTGAAGAGGTGCACCTGGAGCTGAAGACTAGGGAGAGAGCAGCTAGTTGGTTATCTCTCTATGCAGAGTATAAGTGATATTTGCATTGCTGCTGCTTGGGAAGATGGCTGGGAAAGGTAGGTTCAATTCACAGGGTGGATGAGGTTTTCCAGGATCTCTAGATCTCTCTGGCCCCCCTGCTCTAGCAGGGCTACCCAGAGCAGAGTGCCCAGTCCCATGATCCAGTGTGATTAGTGATCTTCAAAACACAGAAACTATACAGCCTCTCTCAGTTCCTTATCTAGAGCTTAAAATTAGGTTTCCTTTGCTGTAAACTACAGTGGTAAGAAACATTCTGCTCCAAGTTATTCTGACACTGTGTCCAGTTCTGGGCTCTTCAGTTTAAAAAAGTGAGAGATCTTCTAGAGAAGGTCCAGCGGAAGGCTATAGAGATGATGAGAGGCCTGGAGCATCTCTCTTACAAGGAAAGTCTGAGCAACCTGGGGCGGTCCAACCTGGAGAAGAGAAGGCTGAGAAGAAATCTTGTAGCAGCTTATAAATATCTAAAGAGCAGGAGTCAAGTGGATAGGACCAGGTTTTTCTCAGAGGTATGCAGCAACAGAAAAAGGGAGCAAGGGGCAAAAAACTGGAACACAGGAAGTTCCATACAAACACAAGTAAGAACTTCTGTGAGAGTTACAGAGCACTGAACCAGGCTGGCCAAAGAGGGTGAGGAGTCTCCTTCTCAAGAGATTTTCAAGATCCACCTGAACACTTCATGGTGTAATCTACTGTAGGGAACCTGCTTTAGTAGGAGGTTGTGCTAGATGATATCCAGAGGTCCCTTCCAACTCCCATAGTTCTGTGATTCTGTGGAAGGTATGGCTGGGTTACTGAGAAGGCACCACTCATCCTCAGCGTATAGGAGAGAATTGCCAAAGGTCTCTGGTCTTTCAGCAAGAGGCAGGAGATTAAGGCTATGTCAAAGAGCATTATGGATAAAACCAGGGATGAGGTTACTCAAAATAAGGGCTCTGTGAGACACAAGGAGTTGAGGTAGGAACAAAAATGCAGTTGGATGCGTATTGCTGAGGAGTTTGCATTACCATTCTCACATACAACAGCGCCCAAGGATATGTAAGAGAATTGAATAAGTCTTGATAAATCATATCATTAGTAGCATTAGTGGTAGACTACTCTACTTAGTTATACAAAATGGTGCTTGACTTGTTAGTGTCAGCCATGTGTGACATCAGGTTCAGATCAAGATGTTTCCTGAAAAATTGGCAAGAGAGTTGACTTAAGATATTGAGCAGAAAATCTTCTCACATATCTGACTCTCTGTATCTGTAAGTAAAAAACAAAACAAAGCAAAACAAAACACTTCTCCTGACTGAAATCACCTTGTTGTCTTTCACAGTAGATGTGTTTTTGAAAATGACAGGACTTTGGGACATAACTAATTGCTCATTAGAAATATTTTTGCCAGCAATGAATCATGCATCCAAAAACACCTCCTTCCCTGCTCTATTCTGAAGTCAATGGGCTGTATTTAAAGCTTCCTTTTAACAAATTGAATGTGACTCTTTTTGGAGGGAAAGGAAGCCCCTTTTGAGAGACTTTTTTTTGTAGCTCAGTGTATGTGTCGATCAGGAAACTCCATGTACTATACTTAAGCAATAATAAACTTAATAAAATAATAAACTGTATAAATTGCCCTCTCATCTAGTTGGCCTGGATGGCAACTGAATGCAATGTAACACTCCTGCTTGTACCTGTGGCAGTCAGCTTCTGCGATCTGACTCTGCTGTCCCAGCATCTTTGCCTTAAGAATTCAGTCTTATCTGCTTAAACCAGCTCACAAGGCATCAGGTCCTGTAGAAATTGCTTGATTGTCACTCCTCTGCATGTTTAACAAACGATACATAAGTTTTTGATTTGCAGGTCCCCTCAAATCACCTTCATCATAATTATTAAAAGTACCTCAGTGCTTGCAGTTCTCTTCTTGCCCATCTGGTGGGTAGCTTTCAAGATGTACATGTCAACAACACTCTGTGAGAAAACTAGCAAGCATAAATGGATTGAACTAAAAATACTGATCTGCAGTCTTCCTCCCTTGCTACATAACAGCCCAGGGCGCTGATTCACAGCAGGTTTGAGAGAGCCCAGGAAGCCAGTTGCCAGTATTTGTCACACAGTCTCAACTGATGATATCAGCTTTTAGGAAGTGTTGCCCTTCATGCAGACTTGAAATGTCCTGCAACTGCAGTGTGCACACGTAGATTCTTACTTCAACGCAATATCAAGCAAAATGTTTTTGTTTCAGTGTCACAAGGGGGAAATGGAAGGCAGGAGAAGGACGGGTGGTTGGGATGAGCAAGATGCAGCATTTCCCTTCACTCGTTTGGTGCCTCCAGTCCTGTGCTTTCTACCCAGCAATTGCTGAGTGCACTAACAGGACCACAACTGCAGCTGCTGCTCTATCAAAAGCTGTATTGTCTCCTGACATGGCGTAAGTTGAGTAAGGTAAGAGGTTTATTTCTCTTACCTTTAAGTTTGTCCTGATTTGAGTCAACCTGATTCCTTGAAAGATGAGAGAACACGAAATGAACGACATTTAAGGCTCAGATCATCCACCCAAGCTTAGGCAGTAACTGCCACCGAGATGCCCTGGGGTGCCTCACCAGGTCTCTGCTGCTGCTCCTGAGGAATGAGTGCTCAGCAACCCCGAGTCATGTTTAGGTGGAACGCAGTGGCTGCTCAGAACATCCCAGCTCGCTCTGAGAGCAAAACAGCTGACCCAGAACATTTGAATCCACAGAAGTGCAGTGAGAGATATCTGCCTACATTTCATTATTTAGCCTGTACTTAGTTTCTGGTTTGCTGTTTCCTCTTGAGACCAAAAGATGTGTTTGTGTGCCTGTAAAGTGCCCTTTTCCTCAACAATAGCTAATAAAGGATTACACCTCATTTCCCCACCTTGCCCCTCAACAGCAGCAAGGTATCAGCTTGTGATGACTCTTTCCAGCTCAAACTGATGTCTATCTGCTTCTACAGGAGGGAAATGGGGGCTGAGAAGAGTTATTTAAAAAAAAAGAAAAAAGACAAGTGTAAGTTTTTCTGAGGAAACACACAAGGCAGCCGGAGGGAAGTCAGAGCAGGACGTGGGTGGTTGAAGACAAAGATCCATGATAACTCCATATTCATTTTGGTCCACTAGTTGGGCCCCAATGGAGCAGTGCAGCTGCCCTGCAGCCAAACCCAATGGAGAGAACAGCAGCCTTCACAAAGATTTCTTTCTTTGTTTTTCACCTTTTTCTTTTTTTTTTTTTAAGGTTTTGTTTTATTTTTTTTCCCTCCTCCACTTCAAAGAAAAACGATTTGCTCATTTAGTAATCACCAATGGGGACGTGAATTACCGAGCTTGCCCCCAGACTGGTTTTATCTCCTGGCCAATAAATCTCTAAACTGAAGCAATGAAGCTAAGTACTGCCGCTATTTCTGCGTTTTATTTCCATATTAATCAAAATGAGCCTACTCCGCCTCCTCCCGGAGCCTGTTCTGCAGGGGAAAGGCATTCCTTAGGGGGACGGTATGGATGGGGTTTGTCAGATGTGGGAACCAGTGGGGAGTGAGAGAGAGGAGAAATAGAAAGCCAGCAACAGAGGGGGCTGAATGAGGCACCCAGGGGGACCAGTGTCATGTGTGCCATGAGCCCTGGGTGGGACCAGCAGGGTATCCCACTTGGGAGGACACGGCTGTGTTCTCAGCACTTCCCTGTTCTTAGTTCCTGGCTTCTTTTCATTCTCCCAGATTTACTTTATTTGCCAAATGTGTGCATACATGTGTGGAGGAAATCCACCCAATGAAAACCCCACGGTTTCCACTTTTCTCTCCATAGACATTTTCCCCCAGACTTCTTTCTTATATATATATATATTTCTCTTTTTCAGTATTGAAAGGACAGAAAGGAGAGCTGGCAGGAGAGCAGGGCCCTGGGAAGCTGTGCAACCCCCCACAGGAGCAATGCGTGGAAGGGAAGGGAAGGGAAGGGAAGGGAAGGGAAGGGAAGGGAAGGG
>JAPSGF010000004.1:9007555-9044532 GCA_035772895.1 Perdix hodgsoniae | reverse complement strand
GGGAGGGAACTGCGGCATCTCTTGAGCATCTTGTTTGACGTGGTCGATGAATATCAGCAGGAACTGGCTTTTATTACATAACAATTTGTTAGTTTATTGTGTTTGGGGTGCAAATATTCATTCTCCTTTCGATTCTTCAGTTTTTCATGTACACGTTCTGATGTCTGAACAACGATTTGGTTGTTACCATTCCTCAGAGCTCACTCACGATACGATCTCCTCACGGTTCCTTGCTGACAGTTGCCTCTATCCCCGTTTAAGCACCCCGTTCCCACCCCCGGCGTTCTCCTCCGTGTTCCTTCTAATCTTTCCTCGACGGCCCCTCCGCCTCCCGCATTTCGGAACGCTGAGACCTCAGCGGCGAGCTGCCGTCGGGGCTTCGGGCATCGGAGCGGAGCCGCCCGCCCCGGCTGCTGCATGGGGGACGAGGCGGTGGGCGCGGGGCCGCACGGAGGGTTGGGGGAGGAATCCGGGAAAGCCACGAGGAAAGACGGCCCGGCCCCAGACAGAGGCGGACCAAGAGGCGGTGTTTCATTTTTAACTTTATTTGGAAATCTCATCCAGAAACACTGGTCAATAATAAATATATCGATAGTTATCAAGAATATATAAAAAATAAAGACACGGGGTTGTCTTTGAGGCCCTAACCAAAACCAAACGAACGATCGAACAGAATTAATAATAATAACAATTCAAGCGAACGCGCGGGGAAAGGCGCCGGGAGGGGGACGGACAGCACCGGCGGTGCCGAGCCACTGTGAGGGGGAGCGGCCCGGCCTCGCCGGCCCCGCATGCAAACCAGAACCGGAGCGGAACAAACGAAACAACGAAACAACCGCAAAACGAAACGGAACGGTTCTTCGAGAGGAGAACCGAGCGCCGAGAGGTTTCAAGGAGTGGGAGGCGAGGGGGTTGTAAAAGGGGCCCGGAGGGGCTGCGCCGTGTTTTTGCACCGTTTCCCTCCTTATTTTGTTGGTTTGTTGTTGTTGTTTTAGAGGACGCGGAGGGGGGAAGAAAGGAACCGCCAACAGAACCGCGCCGCGACCAACGCCGAGAGGAACTCCCGCAGCGCCCGAGGAGGGACCGCCCGGGGACATCCGCGCTGCGCCCCGCGGAGCTGAGCCCGAAGCCGGGGCGGGGCGGGTGGGAGGCTGCGGGACGCCGCCGTTGGACAGAACAGTGAGAAAACCCCGCAAAAGTAGGAGAACCCCAAACCGATCCCATCGTCTGTGAACAGCTGCGAGCACTGCAGTGACAACCATGTCTTTTTTTTTTTTTTTTTTTTCCATCCATTTTAAGGAATTATTTACATTTCCTCCCCACCGCTATTACTCTTTTTACCGCGGGGATCGCTCCTCTCCCGGCTCGGCGCGGGCGGCAGCGTCCCCTCGGCAGGGTCCTTCCCTCCCCGGCCCCGCGCTCCCGGGGGCGGGGGGCAGGGCCGGGGCGGCTCACTTGAGCAGGTCCTTGGTGTCCGCCGAGATCCGGCCCATGCCGGAGGCGGAGAGGGCGGAGAGGTGAGGCGGGGGGGGCACCTGGCAGATGGTGCAGGGGCACGGCAAGCCGGCCCAGTGCTGGAAGCCGCCGCCGAGCTGCAGCGCGGGGGGAGTGGAGGGGGTCTTCAGCAGGGAGTGGGGAGGCCGGATGGTGCCCAGGGCCGGCAGAGAGGCTGGCAGCGACGGGGACGCGTTGGCGGAGGAGAGGGCCCCGCCGAGGATGGGGTGCACCTGGTGCACGGCGCCGGCTGCGTGGGGCGGGTGCGCGGCGGCGGAGTGGCCCACGGTGCCGCAGTGGAAGGCCGAGTGGTGGCCGCCGTAGATCTCCCCCACCAGGCGTTTCATCTCCTCCAGGGAGCTGGTGAGCATCAGGATGTAGTTTCTGGCCAGCAGCAGGGTGGCGATTTTGGAGAGTTTCCTGACGGAGGGGCCGTGCGCGTAGGGCATCACCTCCCGCAGCCCGTCCATGGCCAGGTTGAGGTCGTGCATCCGCTTGCGCTCCCGCCCGTTGATCTTGAGCCGCAGCTGCTGCAGATCCTGCTCCGAGAGCTGCTTCTTGATCTTGTACTTGCCGCCCTCCCCCTGCGCCTTGGGGCCGCCCCGGGCCAGGCCCTCCCCGGACATCTTCTGCACCAGGTCGCCCTGCGTGGAAGAGACCGGGTTGAGGCGGCTCTCCGGGTGGTGGTGGTGGTGGTGGTGGCGGTGCTCCCGCAGGTACATCTCGTCCATGTCCGGCGAGGAGGCTCTGCTGGAGACGGAGCTGGAGTCAGAATTCATTGTACTCGAGCGCCGGAGCGAGACACCTTGCCCTGATCGGGAGGCGGCGGAACGGGGCGGCTCCTCCGGGGGGCTCCAGGGATGGACGGGTCGGACGGCGCCGGGCGGGCGGCAGCTCGGGGCGGCAGCGGGGGAAAGAGCCCTCTGCCCCGCGGCAGCGCTGCCCCGCGCCCCGCTCTCAGGGACGGCGGTGGGTGTGTGCCGGGACTGACCTCCGCCTGCCTACGAGGGGCTTTTATAGGGCTGCGGCGGAGAGCGGAGACAAAAGGAGCCCTCCTATGTATAGCGGTGTAGTTGGGATGACGTGCCGTTATTCAGGGCGGTGCGCTTTGACTGTCCCATTTAGCGAGGACCCCCATTCATATTCATGGCGGTGCCACCCGGGACACCTCAGCCACGGACCGTCAGGAGCCGAGGAGACACAAAACCCCTCTGATTGACACCGCACACCCGGCGCTCCGCGTGCCCGCCACCTCCTCCCCTTGCCCCTCATTTCCAATATAACGAGGCACCCCGTTCGCTGCGAGGAGCCGGGCCCGCGGGGACTGCCCGCCCGTCGGGGCCGCTCGGCCCTCCCCTCCCAGCTCGGCCCCCCGTTCAGGGTCGGTCGTGCGGCACCGGCTGCGCAACGTCCGCCCGGGGAAGCGACCATGGTGTTCCCGAGCCGCTGCTCCCGGCCCCGACGAGCCGAGAGTGCGGCACCACTCGCGGCAGCCGCCGGGTGCGCTTCCACCCGTGAGCGTGGGCATGGGAGAGAGTTCTCTGCGGGACAGCGGGATGGTAAAGGGGTGTGGGGAAATGAGGGAGGGGGGAGTGGGAAACTGTCATCCGCCGAGTCGGACCGTGCCTCGTCTGCTGAGGGAAATTAAAGCCTTCTCATTGTCGGCACTGAGAGAGAATCCCACAGGGGAAGGGAAGAGAAAAAGAAGAAAAGGACAAGGGAAAAATGAAAAGAGAAAGGAAAAGAGAAAGAAAATAAGAGAGAGAAAGAAAAAGAGAAACAAGAAGAAAGAAAAAGAAAAAGAAAAAGAAAAAGAAAAAGAAAAAGAAAAAGAAAAAGAAAAAGAAAAAGAAAAAGAAAAAGAAAAAGAAAAAGAAAAAGAAAAAGAAAAAGAAAAAGAAAAAGAAAAAGAGAAAAAGAGGTAAATCACCCCGTGCTGATCTCCTAAGTATCAGAAATAACTGAACGGGACGTCGGCTCATTCCGCTTCTTCCGCGACAGCCGTGATCCCAAGCAGCACCCCGCACTCGTGGACACGGCACCCGCCGGACCCGGCCGCCGCCGACCCATCGTCCGCTCCCGCACAGCCACCCCGTAGGTCCCGCTTCTCCTTCCACCTCCCGGCGGGTCGGGCGGAGCGAGATGCGCTCGGCACACGGCGACGGCGGCAGCCGCGCGGCGTCGGAAGGAAAACGGAGATCCGCCGCCGAGGAGGGAACAGAGCGAGGAGCGAGAGGCGCCGTCGGGGAAGAAACAGGAACAGCCCGGCTGGTCGGGGCCGTCCCAAAGTTGGCCAGGGCTCGGCGCGGGGCGCGGCTCCGCCCGGAGCCGGGGTGAAAGCGGGAGGTGGGACGCGGGGGGCCGCTCTGCCGGGTCAGTCCGCGTCAAAACTTTCCCCGACGGAACTAACACCGGGAGTCGGAAATGCGGTGTTGCCGGCATCGGGGCTGAGAGAAAGGCGAAAACGGCGGCTGGACGACAACTAACCCAAAGTAACTTTCATCCCTCCTCTTTTTAACACCCGTTTTCATAAAGGCCGAGAGATTTGGCGAGGGAGGAAAACGCGCGTTCTGCGGAAGGCGAACGACCTCGGAGAGCGCGGGGCATCGGGAGCGCTGCCGGCACCGGTGCCGGGCTCGGAAGAGACCCCGGAGCCGCGGCTGCAGCGGGGCTCGAGCGTACGGTCCGCGGGACGGGGCTGAGGGACCTCCGCGAGGGGCTGCGCGTCCTTCAGTGCGCTCTGCCGGGCGGCGGGTGCCGAGAGCGCCTTGAGACAGCGCCCGGTTTTGAATTCTCAAAGTTTCGGGACGTCGGGAGAACTTTTCTCGTACCCAGCATCGCTCTGAAGGAATATTACATCTCGCTTCTCGTAACTTCATTGACCTTTATCGGCCGGCGGCTCGGAATCCGATTCGTAATTTGCCGAGCGCTTAAATGTTTCTTGCGGTTTTGTTAGGATGCAATTAGGTTTTATGACTTTCGCCCTCTCTGCTTGCTTTTAATTTTGAGCATTTGGACAACCGTGCTTTTAGCGTTAAACAGTTACACACGTTAGCGCTGTAATGAGGGCGTTGTTGACGGGCAGCAGAGAAGCTCTCAGCTTCAGCTGCGGCTCTCCGCCGGCGTCTCCGAGTGAGCGCAGCCCCGCTCGGGTGCTGTCGCATCCATCGGGCCGGGCTGGCAGACGGCACCCATCTCCTTTAAGGCAGGGCGGCCCAGGCTCCCGAACCGCCCGCCGGCTGCGCTTACAGTTTATTACCGGGTTGCATTTCGATTGACGGTGTAATTTCGATTGATGCTCCCTCGTCACCTGACGCTGCCTTCACCAAAGCGGTGAGATTTTATTTCCCGTGTTGACCGCGTATTTGCTTTGCAGAGGCAGGGTATTACGAGTCGCTTCAGAATTTGATACGGTACTCAAATTCTGCTGCCAGATAAACCCAGACTGGACTCTCCGCCGGCAGAACGCGCGGCGTTCTCGTCTCCGTTCATCTATTTTCAAACTCGTTGGCAACGCGGAGTCCCAGCAGAACGTTATTAAGCACGAAAAAGGAAATCGTGCTCAGCTCGAAGTGTCCCACAGCTGCCGGCGGGATGGAGCCACGCTGGTGCTGCTGCTGAGGGCGCACAGCCCCGCTGGGCACAGCCGAGGGGCACCACGCTGCCGCTCATTAAGGACAACATTTTACTTTCTGTATTTCAGTACTGATTTGCAAAAGTACTTGAAAAAATATGCTGTTATAACTTAGCAATAAAATTCAAAATGTCAGACACCGATTACTGAGAGAGGTGTTAATTGCCAATCCTCTGATAAACGACAAAAGCCTGAAATTAGCTTCTGTAAATAATAAATGGCATTTAATCAATAGTTTTATTTTTTCGTTTTTTTTTCTTTCTTTTTTTCCCCTATAACAAATGCACTTGAAACACGCACTTTATTTTGAGAAGAGCTTATAAAAAGTCAAGTGAATGTTTCTAAAGCTCCCAGCCATGCTGTAGTTCAGCCAACTGTGAAATATTTTGCCGTCCTCAGAATTTAGGAAGAGGAAAGGGAAAAAAAAAAAAAAAAAAGAAAAGATGATTAAGTACCCATCGATCAGTTTGTTTTAAATATCTGGTAATATTGGCACTGCCTTCACAACACTGCACTCAGTCGCAGAGCGAAGGCTGCGATGCACATTTCACATACACACATCCACACGCTTCAATGTGCAGGGCTCAACGTGGGCTCCTGGACGAACAAACTTTGGAACTGAGGCCGAGTTGTTACAGCACTGAATGATAATAACACTGCTCAGCAGCCTGTATTTATTTTGACTTCAGCCCATGCTCATATTTAAAATACTAACGTTGAAAATAGACAAGTTTCTTTGTCTTTTTTTTGCCTGCCTCCCATATCTCTTACAGTTCTTTGCACTCACATCACCATGAACCCCCTCCATCCACTCACACTTGTTACAGAAATTCACCCACTGGCTTTTAAGACCCCTTTACCTCACTGCTTTTGCAGGTGGTCACTGCTTACTGAGTTCACCTTGAACCCACGCAGGCCATTTAAATATCAGCTACATGCAAAGCAGAAGACAGAGAATGCATGAGAGGCTCCCCCCACCTCTGTGCTCCCCACCACACATCCCAGATGCACCACTGTTTGTTAAAAGCTTCTCAGCTGATGAAAGTTCTCTTAGGCCCCAATGGAAACCTTGGCAAAGACTAAAGATTGAAATGTTTTGCTGTCTCGGAAACAAGCGTAAGATTCATTTTTAACATCTATAGTGGAAACAAATAAAGCCATAGAAATTATTGAAAATCTCTCCCAATAGACATTAAGGAGCATGGGTGACTCTTAAAAGAGAAAGAAAAAAATCCTTGTCTCATTTTGTATCTCAATTTTAAACAATGCATGTCTCGGGCAAATATTTATGGGTAGTTAATAGGCTAGTACAAATTCTAGAAGACACAACAAAAATTATCTGCAGTCTATTCACAAACCTTTGCCACGTCTCAGTGTTTGGGGATGGGCGTAGGGGCTGCCTTCACCACTCCTGAATAGAACTCTATTGTGTGGGCTTGTTCCACTGGGATCAATGGGACGACATGTGCAATGAGATGCTAATGAACACCAGAAACCACGGTAAAATCTGGCCCGGCCAAGGCGTAGGGCTGGTTTTATAAATCATTTTGAGTCTCTTGCTGTACTGCTTTTAGTCAAGCTGTTGAAACTTCAAATGTTCACGGAGGTTTTGCTATGTAAAAAAAAGGTTTTGTTGTTGTTGTTACTGTTTCTGGGTTTGTTTGGTTTTTTTAGGTCGCATTTTCACTCCCTGAAAAAGTGAATCCATCTTCACCTTGCTCAAAGTTGCAGCTGAGATGAGGCAGTCCTTTTTTCATGGCGATTGCCGTGTTGATGCAAGTGCGTTTCCACAAACGGAAAATGAAATACACTGGAGGAAAATAACGCCAAGAGCAGATGTGAAGCAGAAGAATGTCGACAGTCAGAAAGAGGCACGCAAGGGCAGTGCTGCCATCGCGTAGCCCAATGGTCATTGCCCACCACACCTGCAAAAAAAAACCAGCCCATCTTCCAAAAGATTTGCTTCATACACAACGGGGACAGCACTTCAGAGTGGTGTCACAAGTGGGACAGTACTGAGGACCAGCGTAAGTGCAGAGGGACTGTGCTTGGTGTGTGTGTGTGAGCCATGCATGTGGTGCTGTGCTGTGGGAGGCTCATGGTTTGCATGGGCTGTCAGTCTCTCCCCAGATCCCGAAACCTTGCAATCTGTTTACAGGGTCAGAACGGGTTGCTGGGCTGGAAAAGCCCAAACCCGCAGATCCAGCACCGTAATCCATAACTCCTGGGAGCTGCAGCAGGCTCCTAAGGGCCCATACACAATAGCAACAGGGACTGTAAAAGTCCTATTCCATCTCTTAAAAGACAGAGGAAAGGAGAGGACAGCAGATCTACTGACACTATTATTTTTTTTTTTAATCAGCAAAGGTTAATCATTAACTATTGAAACACTGATGAACCGGAGTGTTTGTTTGCTGATTATGAGGTCTGTCAGAGCCAGAATCAAACCTCTCTGAAGCTGACTGATGTCCCCAGTTTCAATAGACCCAGAGGTCAGGCCCCTAAAACCCAAGCCACCAGAACAGTTTCTTGCAATGAAGAACCAGTGAGTGCTGTAAGGAAGGACTTAATTACTCCAATAAGATCATTTTGTTTTTAAGAAAAATGTTTTAATTGGGGGCAAGCCCTCTCATATTTGTCTCCTGTGAAGGAAATTTGTTAGTGACTTGTTAATTACAGGCTAGTGAGAGAGTTCGTGCAGCCAGAGACACAAAACTCATCTGAGAGCATTCAGTTTCTTTTCAGCCACTGACACTGAGCAAAACCATTTCCAGAGCAGGGAAGAGTGAAAAGCAAGCCATCTTCCCTGCTTTCCTTCCTGCAGCCATCTCACCTATTAGTCATTGCCACCCAAACCAAAGGTGAGTGTCCAGCAGCAGCAGCAGTTTCACGTACCCGAAGATGTCGTGAAGCCATTCTTTCTTTTTTGTTTGTCACTTAGACACTTTCTCACAGGGGTGCTTAGCTGGGACCCTCATGGACCTCAGCCTTCATATGGAATTCACTAGCTTGAGACATTTGAGAGGAAATAATACAAAGGAAATGAATGATTCCTTGGTGGAAGTTAGCAACTTTGAGATCTCTGCCTGTCTGTGGGAGCTGTCTGGGAGCATGGGATGGGACTCCAAAACATGCAGTCTGCATGGTAGTATAGGAACCATGCAGACTGCATGTTTTGGAGTCCTCCTTTTTCTTTCACATATTTTGCACACCTAGGTGGGCTGAATGCTCTAACGCTCCCCCAAAGGCAAATACCACTTTGGAATGGGATGAAATACACACAAGACAAGGAGAATCCTTTGCCTCTTAATTACCAGAACACCATTTGGCTCAAAGATTGATACAAATTTTATCTCATTCACTCATTTATAGCACAGTGTCCTTATGGAAGTACCAGTGATCTGTAACTCTCAGTAAGCATTATCATCTGTAGTTCAGTGAAACCAGCAAACCCACAAGAGGTGGAGACATTGCTGAGATGTGCATAACCTTCATTGAGGAGAGTACCCTGTAAGTAGGTAAAATAGATGGAAAAGACAAGGCAAAAGTAAGAAGAATGATAAAAAAAATAAAGGAGAAGAAGCAAGCAATTATATGTATTTTTAATTTTAGAGCTCTGCTTGACTGCTGCTCACAGCTGAAGTCAGAAGCAATTACGTTTGGCACTTCTGAAAATGAAATTCTATTTAAAATTAAATTCACAAGCACACATGTTTTGAATTGTCTTCTCTTCTTCATATCGTCTTCATTACTAAGTGAGCCTCTTCTCCACAGCTGGTAGGCACCTGAAATGGCTAATTAATGTGTAACAGTTCAGGATTCTGCAGACATTGCCACCGTTTTGCTAAAGTGCAGGAAGGAGCCCAGCATTGCATCATCAGTGTCTGCGAACTATTCAGAACTCTCTGAAAATCTGGGAAGCCTGTACAGACCTGATATCATCTTCATCTTTCATTGTTTTAAAGATTTCCACCTACCTGAATTCCTAGACTGTCATGTGTGCACTGCAAAATTTTGTGACTTCCCCAAATCACCAAAGTTCATTACATCTAATTCCTTTAATCAAGACACTTATGACACCCATCCCCTTGTTTTTTGTTTGATTGAAATAAGGCTCAGACAATCCTCAGAGATGCAAAAATATCAAATTAACAAAATATTAGCTCAAACTTGGCCCACTGTATTCACAGAAACAAAGATGCTCTGTGCTTCATGCTGACTTTCTCTAGTATTAATGGATTCATATCAAATACGTTGACTTCAGCTGATACTCACTGAGAAACTTCACATCTTTAAAAATAAAACTAAATTGAAATAATTAAGAAAGCATAACTGATATTTTACTGAAGTTTCAATTTCCTTCAACCTACTTCATATACTCTGAACCATAATTCCTGGGCTGAAAACTGTAAAGCACATGCACACTTAGTGACACAAACAATCACCATCAACAAGAAGAGAAAATCACTGACAGGATAACCTACACAGTATAAAAAGTCCATTTTCTTATTTTTGCCTTTTAATATCTGGCTGCATATGTACTCCTGTCCCTTACAAGTCACGGTGAACTACATGGTATTGCACAAGAGCTTTTATCCTAGTGAGCAGAAAGTGAGCAGCAAGACTGAACAAAAGAATGAATGAATTAATTAATGGATGAATGTATTAAGGGGGAAAAAGAAAAAGACTCCACCTGCTCTGCTCCAAAAATCTCTCACTATGCCGCAGAGTGGTTTGCTACGTTGACTAATATTAAAATCTTCCCTTTCATTTTGAACAATATGATTTGTTTATATTTAATTGCCAAAAAGAAGACTATGTAATGTAGACAGTGCCTTTATGAGTGTGTCTAATATTAGGAATTCACCACTGATGTTGCCCTAGAGGCAATGAGGAAGCTGGTTTAACAGAAATGGAAAGGAAGAAAGCAGGTTTTTTTCTAATGCTTTGCCTGAAATACCTAATACACATCCTGAGCCTTAAAGTCTTGCCTTGTGCATATGAATAGTTCACTTACACAGGAGAAGTACAACTTACACGAGCAGGGGCACACTTTAAAGAATTCCATAGGATCGTGCCTTTATGTTCTCCGAGCGGTGATAGTTTATTGTCTTCAAACAACAGACGAGAAATAGTCATAAAAAAGTACAGAGGAGAGAACCTTTATTTGCGTAACAAACCCACAGAGACTGCCGGGATTTTGTCGAACGGCTGCTCTCAAAAGAGGAACGGGAAAGTTATGGTACCGCTGTCTTCTTTTCCAGGCTAACCAGAGACCCACCAGCGTTAGCAAAGCAAAGGCGTTTGTGGCTCGGGGTGCTGGCGCTGCACCCTGCGGGATTAAAAAGGGGCAGAATGTGTTTATCCCCCAAAGCAGGGCGCTAAACCCGCATAAAAAGCACTGTCCCCCTCAGGAAGGTGCTGAAATGCAAAGCAAGCTCTCAGCTCCTTTTCTCTCTCTTGGTGGCATTTGAAAGTGTAAAGCTTTGAATACCAATTGCTTGAACTGGACATATGTGAATCTCTTCTAATCCTACTAATCCCGTCCCCAAGTGCTTCTTTGTATGTGGAGGCAACACACATAGATCTAAGTGAAAGTGGCCGTAATCCTGGAAATGTGGAAAAATGTCCCAGTGTGGGAGTTGGGAGAGGGAAAAGCTCCCTAGCAGAGGGGACCTGCTGGAAAAGCATTGTGTTTGTGGGGTGAGCGAGGGGCGGGAGTGGGGGCAGGGAAGATATGAAGGAGATCTCTCACCTTTTCTGAGCTGCCAGGAGGAAAGCAAACCCACCCAGCGGGAAAGCTCCCTTGCAAACAGCCATCGCACACTTGAGCAAACCCACAGAACTGAGACAAAGTTTCCAAATGCTGGGAAATTCACCCACTGGCAGCTTTCAGCAGTGTGAGCTCAGCAGGCTAGGCACTAATGTGCTGACTTCATTATTTCCCCACCTCGCCTCTCTGAATGGCAGATTTGTTTAGGGAATGGTGGGCTACAGCTCCGTCCTTTCCTGGACACAAAGATATGAGGGGAGCTGTGATCCCGGCCCCAGTCAAAGGCACGGATCTTGGTGTCATGGGGGACCCTTTTACTCCACCCAGAAGCGAGAATCAGGCCATGTAAGCAGATGTCTTTGCAAAACCTTTACAAGGCAACAGATAAGAAGTCAGCTTACAAGTTACCAGTTGTATTACTCATTCAGCCTCTCTGAAAATTGATTTCAAGCCTCAAATCTTCTAACCATACATAGGTAATAGGGCAGAGATGAGAAATTTCCGTCTTTTACAAGGAAAATGTGGTCACTACTCAGCATCAACAGCTCAGAGTTTGACCAGGCTGTTAGTTAAAACGAACGTTCACCTGGGTGCCAAAAAACCCTTTGGATTTTCAGAATATATAATTGAAATATATAGTTCAGCCTTGTGAATTTCCCAAATATCAGAGGCCTAATTTACATTGCCTTGGCTGGCCACTGAATAAAGTGTGTTTATACTCTGCAGTAGATACTGTAAAAGGAAATTAATCTGATTGTTTTTTTGTTTGTTTGTTTTGTTGTTTTTTTTTGTATGTACTTTCAAAAGATTTTAAAATATGGAGCAATTGATAACATTATTTGCCAGCCAAATCTTTATTTTGCTGAATAAATCTCTATATAAAACCATATTAGGTAAGAAAATCTAAAGCTATATATTCCCTTGGAGTTGACTTTTATATTACCTCAGCAGACTTTGTGCTTTCATAAATAAGTGTCAGCTGAAATTAACCTGCTGTTTAGAGATAGTATGGAGCATCCCCAAATAGGTCCATTTCTGCAGCATGTGGACCTCCTCAATGTTATACAACAGAAGGATAGATCCTTAACATTTCACACATAAAGCAATAAGATGCTTTCTTGGAAAGCTGCTAAGCCAACCCTCCTAATGTCTAAAATCGCTTCATTGAAAGGGAACATTCCAGGGAACAGTATTGCCATGTGTGATAAAATGCTAGTTAACTCAGCAGTGGTGAAGCTAGGTAGACTTTACTACTTGCTACAGAAACACAGTTCATGTGAAGAAATGCTATTAGGTCTGGAACTGAAGGGACACCTCTGACATTTCACGCACGATCTCATCTGATTCAGCCATGCTGCCCTGCCTGCAGCTGTTGCCCTGTACTGTCTCTGCACGAGCTCTGTCCTATGGGCTGCCACAGGAGGTGGCTTCACAGGGCCCAGCCCTTCAGAACAAAGAGAATCCTCATGGTATGCTGACACACTTGTTCATTTACTTTAGATTTGCATCATACTTCTTCCCAGCTGGAGAAGAGAAGGGACTTGCCTGTAAGGCAGATAGTTTCATTTTTTTTAAATACTTCCTGTATAATACTTCCATGGATAACCTTTGAAACTCATTCCCACTGGATGCAAATAGGGATCAGAAAAATTCACAGAAGGATGGTTCCTTGGCTACAGTACTGTGAGGAGCATGGGAGCACCCACTTCTGGATCAGAAAGCTCCTGTATTGCAGTTTGCCAGCAGTGCTGGAGCATGTCAGAGAAGATTTTTAAATCTTTACCCTACCCTTCACCCCTCAGTCCTTTACCCTACCAGGCCCTCAGTCCCCAAACAATCTGGACCTCCAGGACTGCTGAACATGCGCTTCCTTCCCCTGTGTTGAGCCCTAGGCCAGCAGCCCCTGCCCCAGGGGGCACCAGAGGCCTCTCTCTGGCCCCTGGCACAGACCAGGGGCTGCCCAGTGACCCAGGCCTGCCTAGCCACTGACTTCCTCACAGCCCTGGCTGGAAGCAGCCAATCGGCATGACCCCATGGGCCACTCCATACTGCTGGTGCTATCTTGTCTCTCCATGCTGGAGGAGCAAGGGATCTCAAGTCTGTTCTGTGCCCTGAGGCCACTAGGTAGGGAGCTACTGCTGTCTGTACCCTTGGTGTCCTTCGCCCTCCAGAAAAGTGTGGCTGCACACATACTACTTTGCTGGTCAGAAGCCATGAGATGGCCCAGGCCAAAGCCAGTCAGCCATGTCAGGGCATGACTGATTGAGCCTTGTGCATGCCCCAGAATCGGCCAGTCCACGTGGCACCATGGTGTCCCTCAGCAGCTATTGCACAACTGCAGCTTCTGGCCCCATTCCCACTGTCTCTCCCACAACCGTTGCTTTGTCACGCTTTGGTCCAAGACTCTCAGCCCAGACAGAAGAGTGGCTGAGGGGCTTGAGCATTTGGTGGGGTGTTGGGCTCATGCGGGGCTCCTTCTTCCTACTGCCCTCAATTAGGGAACCTGATCACCATGCCCTTTGCCTGGGTAAGAAGTGCTGTGTCAGCAGCAGGCAAAGCTCAGTTTTGGTGTGTGGAGACTCAGCGTAGTCCCTGAAGGCAAAGAGTTAAATGTTTGTTTAGGCACTCTGACCAGCTAAGACAAACTATTAAGAAACAATATGGCTCCAACCCATTCATTATGATAGCTGGTAGTGGTACAAGTGAGGTAATTACCTATGTGGATTTTTACACTGAGTAAAGGCAAATCTGTGTTGTTCTGGGTGGTGGGTATGCAGGGCATGGGGCACAACTAGCTCAAAGTTGGGACAAGAATTAAAAAATGTTTCTAGAAGGGCTTCATATGTCAGGTGTCAAAGAGTCCTCCTGTCTGACAGCGTCCTGAGGAGTAGAATGATACAGGTGTGCAGGGGCTAGCCTTAGCCTGCCCCTTGGCTATCCAAAAGAGTAAGTTACTACCACTAGAGTAGTCCTCATTTGCAATCAGATCTGTAGAACATGCACTGAAGTACATCACGATGAAGGACATCAAAACGTTGCTGTCTATGTGAGCAGTCATCATCTTGGCACATCAATGTTCAATTTTTTTTCCTAGTACTCTAGGAAAACAAGGGTGTTATATCCAGACTTCATAAGCTAGGAATTTCATTGCCATTTTGTCATCTTTGATGGATTCCCACCAGGTAGGGATCTGAGCCTATTTTTATAATCTGTCTCAGATGGCAACGGTTAGAGTCTGTTTCACCTTAAATCAGTGAAACATTAATATCTTCTAAAGATTTAGATTCAGATGGTTTCAAACACAATGAAAAGATGTGGCACCTTGTAGGCTAAAGGAGAACCACTGAAATCATTGGGTGAATTTGGAATTTTTTTGTGTTGTTGCAATCTACACAAATTCAAGAAGCCGAAGTCAAGATAGGTTGGATTAGTGCTTCAGTGGCCCTTCAATGTCTATTTATCTCTCAGTGACCTGATTTGTATCTTCAGTTTGCTGTGTTTTTTTAATGAAAATGAGGCACGATTACATACATAGGAGGAGGATGTTGAATTCCGTTAATTGTGTGTAGAATATTATTGCATTTCATTACACGGGAAATTTCACTGAAATTTCCTATATATTCTTCCAGTGTTAGCTCTCAGAGCCTCCTTCTGTCACAGGAGAAGGAGATACAGATGATACATGTATATAAATGTATTTCAGGTTAGTTTCTTACCAGTTGGAAGATGAGCAAAAGGCAGAATTAGGTTCATCTGAATACGGAGTTTCTAAGACCACTATTTGCTGTAGTTTGCATTGCTTCCCAGGCTGTGATAGCTACAAGGAAACCACTTATTTAAGAGAATCCCAGCCTACTTCCTACAGGGAAAGCAGAGAAGGAATAAGCCCCATAATGGAGTGAATTTAGGATTGCATGTGCTGCAGATGATCTCAGCAACAATGCTTTTTGTGTTTTATTGTTGTGCTGTATATGGAGGTCCTGAAAAGCACTGGAGAATCAGACTGCCACTCTGGAGGATGAATGCACATCAGTTTGGGCTGTCTTGTGGAAAAGTCAGAGCCATGTAAGTAAGTCAGCACAGTTTTCTCTTGATATTGGAACAGAAGCTAATGTGAACTATTAGGTTTGATCAGGACACAGAATAAAAGGTGGGAAGGGGATTTGCATATGGCTTAGTCGGTATGGGGTCATGAGTATAACATATACAAAATCTCCAGTTAAGTCTGCATATTAATCTGAAATCAGCCCCTCCATTTACTCACTGTGCAGGTAGAAAGTGTACCTCAGGGCATATTTCACATAGCCTTTCAGATAGCCTGTTAAACCAAAGTAAATGCGACAACATTACTTTTTAATTTCTCGCTGTTTCAAACTTGGTTTAATTAGGCACATGTCAACCTTGGAAAAATCTAAGAAACAGGGAAAGGATATTGATTCTCTATTATCACTTTAATTGTCTATTCTGATGTGCTAAAACTGAAACAATCTTCCAGCTGCAATGTCTAATGAACTCCAAGATCAAACAAGATCTTGCTAATTATGGAGTTAATGAGGACAAGTTCACAGGCAGAGTTAAGTTAGCAATTACATGTTTCAAAGCATCTTGAAGCTCAATAAGATCTTCATTTGGTGCTGTAATGCTATACATTTTGCATTTCTTCTTTCTGAACGTGCTACAGAAGGGTACCCTATGTATAGTATATGCTTCTAATTGTGTCCAAACCACACAGAGCAGACTTCAATAAATTAAGAGACTGTCTGTTTATAAATCAACTCAACACAGAAATCTCATTTACATTTCTGCTATCCTATGTAATGTGTTTACACACAAATAATGTCAACATTAGCATGGGAGGGGGGTGAATTTAAATTCCACAGCATGTTTCTGAAGCCAAAACGTCAAGGAAAGGCAATCAACATTTTAAATGAGCATGCGAGCAGCTAGATATTGAAAAAGAAGAAAGATTAAATCAGGCCTATGAACCCACAGCAGCAAAATAAAACTCACAACTGCAACCATTTCAAGTGGGATAGGGCAACCAAAGAAGCACAGTGTTTAAAGCAAGTTATTTTCTGCCAGGAAAACATGTATGTAGCCATTATTTTTTTGTAGGACTTTAAAATCTGAACTTATTTGCTACAAATGTTCTGCTTTCCCAAGCTTCTCTTTTAAAATTACTGGTAACCTTGGACTTGTAGCTGTAGCTGTAGCTGTGGTCTTGCACAATAGTTGCTCCCACAGGGTCTGTAAGATCTGAAAAAAAAAAAGAAACAACAACAAGAACACAGACAACCATATTGCTGCACCTTTATTGCTTAGTGTAAGCAGTGGAAGTTCATGGCAGTGCAGTAGTTTGTCTGCATCTAGCAAACAATCGTGTTGGATTAAGTAAAACATTTAATGTGCCTTGTATTAAGCAAACTATGATGCATTTAAAAAAACAAACAAACAGACAAACAAAAAAACAACAATAAAAGAGATCATCTGATAGCAAGCTGGGGTTGCTTTAGAGCTTGCAGTCCTGGACTGAGACCAATACAGTGAGAAATACCAAATACAGGCTCTGATATACCAGCTTTGCTCTGAGCTTCTGAGAGCTCCATACAGTGAAGCCTGTGGAAGTGCTGAGTAACGTGGCTATTTTTTATTTAAGAATTGTAGATATATACATTGTTTCATATTTTCCTTTGAAGTACTTCTGGATTATTTTTCAACCAGATTAGTTATTGCTCTCATTTACTGCAGTGTCACACAAATCACTGTGTTGACATAGGAAGTAGACGTAGAGCTGTAACCAAAATTTGAAGAGAGGATGGTTTAAAAACCACTGCCACAATTTGTATCGTAGTGTCAGTTTGGTGATTCATAGCATACTTCCCTATCCCAAAATGAAGAAATCTTGCAACTTTTGTATCTTGCAACTTTCAGTATATGAATGAAATTTCCAATCTGTTTTCCTCCAAAGTGGCATCTCTATGGGCCCCCAGCATGAGACCTGGGGATCAATCTGCTACTTAGTTTGCAAACTAAGGTCAAATTAGATCCATATTTAAACACTATTGAGAAAATGCTATTGCAGAAACTCATAGGTGGCATGGTGATCATAGAATCATAGAATCACAAAGGTTGGAAAAGACCTCCAAGATCATCCAGTCCAACTGTCCACCTACCACCAATATTTTCCCACTAAACCATGTCCCTTAATACCACATCTAAATGTTTCTTGAACAATCTCCAGGTGATATTAAGATGCTTTCATCTGTGGTCAACTGACATGGAACAGCAATTTCTACCCTTTTGGCAAAGTTTTGTTTGGAGGTTAGTGTTCTTTTCAATCAAGAGCTCAGGATAAAAACTGTAACCTGGGTCACTAAAGTTTGCCTGACTCTCTGCATATTCTATATGGGCTTAAATTATTCCTCAGTGAAATAGTGTCTCTCACAGCTGGTTTATGGGCGCCTGTCCAAATGTGCTGCACTGTATTGTTTTGCTGTCAACACTGGCACAGGGAACAGGCCAGCTCTTGCACTTCTCTCTACTTGCTGCTGCTCCCAGCACTCAGCTCCCTGTCATTTCTGCTAATGGCTCTGGTCATGTTTCTCTTGGCCATCCTCATTTCCTCAGGCAAACTGCTTCCATTTCATGGGTTCATGTGGAAGACTGTTGGCACCTGAACTAGATAGCCCTGCAGTCACTACTGTGGAAAAGGGCATGAATTGCCTAGTTCAACCTATCTATCTTCTCATCGTTGCCATGAGCTACCACAGGCACATTTTTTTTAAGCACATTCACTTTTATTCCTTCTATTCTGTGGTGCAAAAACTTGCCCTAGGCCTGCTCTGAAGAACTAGGGCCCTTCACTTGCAGCTGTGAATAATACAGAGGCAGAAGTTACCAAGCCTACAGTGTAGCAAGGTCAAAGGTGAGCATCTCATTCCTTGTGTGGATATAGCTTTCTCTTTAGCAGATACCCTGGGAAGTCAAAATTGGCTGTTAGAACTGGAAGGCTTCTGAAGAAGCTCCTTAGTCATGGAAAGGATATAAAAGGGAAGGTAGATATTAAGATAAAACCTTATACTAGATCATACTAGGCAGAGCAACTCTTCAATTTTGTGTTATGCTCTAATAGTCTGCGCAAGCAGACTGGTGCCACATGTCTCTAGTCCTTCCTAAGCTGGGGAGAGAGCTGATGTCTAATTGATAGGAATCTTTAACCTGTTACTTCATGATGGAAAACTTCTCTAAAATAATTTAATCATCTTTTTTTCCTTACAGCACAAATTCTAATTCACTGCATGTATGGTTGTGCAAAAAGTTTCTTTAAGCAGTACCTCTGTAGCATTAAAGGTTTTCTTCTATCATTTGAAATGTGGAACATTTTCCATTCTACATGATCTTTGGTTTCCATTCCTTTCAATTTGATTTTGCTTTGTTTTCTTTCTGGGGTAGGAGACAATAATACCGTTCACACACCTTCTGCTCTGGTGCTTGCAGATCTACCCTGGGTTTAGCTCTGGTGCAGCAAGCTGAGGGGTTTCCCCTTGCATGCTGCCAATTTTCAGTGTGCTCATACGTGGCTAATGCAGCAGGAGACTAATCCCAACAGCAAACACTGTATTCTTTCTGTACTCACACGTCGGAATGAAGAGTAAAAAGTTCTTTTTGAAGCCCCTTTTCTCTGAGCAATCAGGTTAGCTGCTCTGGACTTTCCAGTCCCTGTCCAGAACTCAAATATATCTCAGTGCAGATCTCTGAGGGCAATGATTGTCCCAGGCATGACTGACTCACAAACATTCCCATGGCATGGGATCAGAAGGACATGCTCCTTTTATAAGGAGTAGGAAGCTGATGATTTAAACACAACTGTAGCCAACATTCCTCAGCAAAGTTAACCAAAATGAACATACCTATTGTCATCAGTCCACTATCTCCACTGTCTTTGGTTGCAACATAAACAATTTTGGAAATAGAAAATACATGATTTAATGGAATTATTTCTCATCTCCAGACACCAGTTGAGCTGGCCAGCCTGACCAGTGGAATAATGCTCGAAAGCTCATGACTTTTTCTGTTTCAATAACAACAGACAAACTCTTTGTTGTCTGGAAACAAATGTTGCCTGTATTTTGGTCTCAGTGGGAGCTGTACATGTTGAATTTGGCCCAAAGAATCATGGTGCAAGATGTCCTTTCCTCTTGCCCTGCTCCAAAGCTAGATTCTTGCTATTTGTAGACAAAAGCCAGCTTACCGACATAAAGGCTTGTTAAAATGCCTGTCTTGAAACAAATTTTTGCTGCAAAAGTATATGTGGAAGGAAATACGGAATAATTCTACTGATCTCCTTGGCTTCTCAGAGCTGGACTGGCACAAGTGAAAACCACTCTGTGTCTGCTGAATATCATACTGAATAGGAATTTTAATACCAGCTCCTTTTTATCAATTCTTTGGTTTTTCATAAGCAGGTCTTCCTTCTAGCTGTGATTCTACAGAAGAGAAGAAATATTTGCAGCATTACATCTTTACAACTGCATCCTTTGTTGGACTGTTACTGTAGGAAATCAGGTGATGCTTTGTGCAATCATTTTGAACTCTTTGAAACTGGGAAAGTAAAAAGGCTCAAAGGAGGGCATCTGGGAAGGAATCTCCTTTCTTTCTCACTTGCATGAAGGGGAAAGCTTCCAACAGGGCTAATTCCAAAAGGAACCTGAACCCCTTCAGTGTGTACAGATTTTAGCTATGAATGTTGTTCATTTAGGTTTTTTTGATGCTCACAGATGGAAAGTAAATTTCTTACAGAGAGAGTGGAGCTGGATGACTAGGGCATGGTCCTAAAATCTGGGAAGCACAGGAATGATAAATCTCAAAAGAAAGAAGGACTTGTAGCTTCCACCACCTTTGGGTAGGCAGGATCTTTAGACAGGGTTCTATCTCCTGCCAGAGGATAGAGGGAAAAGGGAGTTCTGTGACTTAAGCTCTGAACTTTTTTCTATGTATGTCTACTTCCCAAATTTGACTTGAATTTTTAAATAGCTTGGGATGAACCAGACTTCATTTATGGATGATTTTCCTAGGCAGCCAATAACCTTCTTTGATACTACATTCTCCATGCTACAGCTGCAGCTTTACTACTGGCCTGAAATGAAATTCTTTAGAGTAGAAAGTTCTCTTCCTAAGTTACAACCATGTGATGCTGAAGGACATCACAGTTGTCACAGCTTCACACTCAGACAAACTTAAAAGCCTCCTGTGTAGTTTACAAATCCTGGACTTCACAGAGATTCCAGGTTCCATCATTGTGGGTGGACATGGGAGCCAAATGGAGCCAAACATTTCTCTTTTTCATCTGCTACTTATCTTAGCATTGTCTTGTTTTTCTGTATAGGAAACCCTTGATGGCAGCTCATTCACAATGCATTACTTCCTAGAGCTGCTGCATAAGTGTGGCTCTGAGAATTTACCTGAGAGTTGATTGTAGGTTGTAATCCAACTGAATCTACTTAGATTGACAGGTCATTAGAAGTGAGGAAATTCGAAAGTACATTCCTCCACTATTCTACATAGTTGCTCTGAAAACAAAGCCTAATAAAGAGACTGGATGAGGCCATGTCTCTGTCAACTTTGAGCATGCCAAGGAAAATGATGATGTCAGGCATCTTGCATCTCTCTGTAAATATTGTACACTTACTAAAGCTTATGTAAGTAAATAAAATGGTGAAACATTCAACAGTCACTATGAAATATACAGCCTTAGCCTCGACAATAGTTAGGGCATTAATGCGAGAACTCTCAAGCACAGTCCCGGCCTCCCAAACTGTAAATGGAGGGATACGTGAAGAGGCTACTCTTGTGTGGGAGGACATAGTACTTTTCTAGACATCCTATGCTGGATTTCCTATGTCTCGAGCTAAGGAGAACTCTACCTTACAGGGCTTAGAAATCCTTCTTTTGCAACTGCCTTTTCAGCTTGCTTGACTACTCATGAAGGTCTTTATTTATTATTTTTTTCCAGGCAAAGGAGGGAGGAGGGGACTTTTTCCCTGGACCCCTTGTTCTTTCTGTTTTGCTTTGAATGTTGCGGTGTGTTTGGTTTCCCCCTCCCAATGTGCTCGGATAACCCAAAAGAAAGAGAAGTCATTCTTTTTTTCATCCCTTTTCCCTGAGGAGACAGAGAGAGAGGGGGGAAAAAAAAGAAAGATTAAGATGTAAGCTGGCTAGATAAGCCTGGAACTGGGTTTATTACTACTTCTGAATGAGAGTACAAGGATATAAAAGCAAACCTGCTTTACTGGAGCTGGAGCGAGGTTGGTGGGAGACCTACACTGATTGTGTGCCACTCCGAGAAGGGATGTTTCATTAATTACACATTAACTATGTGCACTGAGGAGGAGGCAGAGGATAAAAATGCAGATGTTTCTGCTGCCCGACAGAATGAAAACCACTCTTGATCCTGTCAAAAGAACATTTTGAATCAAAGGGCTCCACAGAAGTGGAAGAATGAGTTTTGTGGCTGAGTGCAATGGTGCGGCCTTTTAATCATTAAACCCTTTTATAGCGGTAAAATGAACATCCATTGTCATGGCCACTCCAATGGGGCCATTGGAGCTGGTGAAAAGGGAATGCTTTACGAAGGGCACTAAAACAGGACACAACCAGCCCCGCTGCTGGATTTCTAAAGGTAACAACAGCAGTGCATGACAAAGAATGAAAAGACAGCCCAGGTTGGTTTGCTTAAATTACTTTCCTCCCCAAGCCCTTCTTACAAGCTAAACATGCACCAGATATAATGAGCATTAGGACTTCACAGGCTGGCAGTTCCCCTCCTTTGTTTCCTCAGACTTTTACTGTCTTGGTTTATTTTTTTTTTTCTGTTCGTTAAGCAAAGGTTCCTTAGGAAAACGATTGAAATGTTGTTTTATTCTTAATCACTCTCTACAGTTGTAGTAAAGCCATTAGCATTGCGAGAGGAACGATCCTCTCTTCTTGCATCCATACCACCTCCACCTCTGCAAGCCTGCAGGGTTGCAACACTTTAAGGCTGTTTTTCAAATAAAACCTCCTCAACTCATTTTTAGAAAGCAGACTTAATTTTAACTTGTCAGGTCATGACCCTGGAGTTTTACTTGTATTCCTTCCTTATCTCTTTTTTCTATTTCCCTTTAATTTCTCAGTACAAATGATTCAATAAGCTATTTCTCATATTAGTCTAGGAAGAATTCAAAAATATATTTCCCAAAGTTCATATATGCCTTGGAAAATCATATTGCCAAGTTTTTTGGAGCAGAACCTGTCAGATAAAAGTAACCTCATTTCATGGGGAGTTTCATATCTAGGTTTTGCTCCAATAGAAAACAAAAGGGAATTAAATCCTGGCTCCTAGGTAATCCATCTGATGGACAGGCTGATACCATGAATCCTGAAATTCTGGACTGTGAAAGAAACTAGAAGATGAAAGCTAAAGATATCAAGGCTTTCTGGCACACAGCCAGTCATCCAAATGAACTGCTGAGGATTTGAGTGCTTTGGGAGCTCCAGCTTTTGAGGAAGCAGATCTACTAGTCAGAAATTTTCTTTCATACCATCAGAAATGTTCTGAATTTGAATGTCGAACTCTGAATAAACTCTAGAAAGATGTCAGTGCAGCTAAATCAACAGAATAGGATTAAAAAAAAAGTCTTTTGATGGAGTATTTTAAACTGATTATTGACTAATGTTTGTAAGATAGAATTTATGTTGAGAGTTTAATAATTTCTTTTGCATTTGGAATGCAGAATCACAGAATCACAGAGTCACAGAATGGCCAGGGTTGGAAGGGAACTCAAGGATCATGAATCTCCAACCCCCCTGACAGGGCAGGGCCACCAGCCTCCACATTCAATACTAGACCAGAATGCAAGTGTATTTTGAACAGTGCATCTATTCTTATTTCTATCAAACAAAAAAATAAATGAATACTAAAACTTCTCACTCAGGGGCAATTTGTGTGCCAGCTGCATTGCTTAGCTAAGATTACCATTTTACTATAAGCTAAGGAAGGCAAAAATCCTTTTTCATATGGTGCTCGATTAGTGTGAATTTAGTATAATCTGAACCACTTGCTTCTTATTTAAAGGGCAGATGCCTGGAGAAAGTCATCAGGAAGGTCCATAAGGAGATAAGAGCTGTATTGTTCAATCATCAATGATGATTTGTTCTATGATGGTTTCATGGAATCATTCCCTGGGAATATCATTACATTCGAACAGAGCAGTTGTCAGCACACCTCAGTTGAAGCCAGCTCTTCAAAGTCCTGGAGGGATCCAAAAAATGCAAACAAGCATTTCTTTGCAGATTCGTCCCAACCAGAAGGAGCAAACAAAAAAAAGTGCACTAAAAATGTTTATTCCCTGGCAGCAATCAAAAGGGACTGACGGATATTCCGGGTGCCACTCCAAGGGGCAGGGAAAATAAAGCTGAAAACAGAGCATTACCACAGGCTGCCCTGGGTGGTAAGGAGACTGCTGAACTGCTGGGAGGGCTGACCTGCAGGAAGCCTTAAAAAGGGCTATTCCAAAAATGTCTTCACAATGACAGGTAACTCAATCGTATAGAAGGGTGTTTTCTGTGCCCTGTAAATTCAGCTACATGTACCATTCAGAGAAGGAGTTGGACTGCTAATGTCTCTGGTAAGAGCTGATTAAAGGATTGAATACAGCCAGGAGATGATAATGAGATAGGAGAAGATGGTGCCCAGCACAGATCTTGTTCAAAATATTGAAGAAGCATCTGGACAAATTCCACTCTGGCACTAGTTACAAAGGTAAGGAGGCTAGAGAACTGTGCATAATAAACTCTGGTCTCTGAGATGGATTTCATAATGACAGCGCTTAGCTGCCATAGATCAGGCTGTTCATCCTGAAATTCTGCTGATCTTAAATCACGTTTATAAAAATGCTGTCAATCAGTTTAAAGTATTTCTTGCTTGTCTTGGTTTCCCATGGTAAAATCAGAGTTGTAATTGTTAGTTTTCTGTTTTCCTTTCTCTGCGCTTTTATTTTCTGAAAAAAATATTTAGAATTAAAACAACAGCTTCCTATGATTTCAGCATCACTAGTATCTTGCTTTAGAAACTTCTGGGGCATTATCATGATGAAAGTAGAGCCAACACAAGAGCACAGTCAAATCGCAATTAATTTAGAACCACTAGTGTGTGACCTGCAAGGAGGAAGAATGCTTTCCCCACGCTGCCTGAGCCAGTATTTGTGCCTATGCTGAATCACACCAAACCAGCCTTCTGCAGCTACTACAGAGCAGCAATGCACCAATTATTTGTCTTGGCTGTGGTCCATCTATCAAGCAGACCAGTGCTTTCAGTCTCTTTCCTCCTGACATCTTGCTCAGATGGCAAAGTACTCACTGCCGGTGGCTGCCTAAGACAGGTGGATTTCCTTGGCCAGAGCTGAAAAGAAATAGTGTGTCTCTTTACAACTGCAAGCAAAATAAGAAGCAAGTCATGTCAGTTTGTGCTCTTCCCTCTCTTTTCTCCTACAAACAAAATTGTTAGCAACGTCAACATTTCAGTGCTGGTCTGTAAGCATCTGAGATGAGCACAGTCACTGCTCTGAATTCCCAGGACATTGCAGACAACGAGCAGGAGTGTGAGGAGCTAGACTGGCACTCCAGTGATGTTTCGTATCCTCATCCAGCCCAAGCTCCACAGATGAGAAAACGTGAGTTCTTTTAAATCAGAAGCAGGAAGAGAGCAGATCATGAAGGGAATAAATTGTATTATATAGGAGTTACAATACAAACATTTTTTGCCTGCCTTTCCTATATTATATTTATTTAGCTGTATTCGCAGTTCCCTGTTCAAGCTAGCCCTGAGCTGAACCACTGAACACAGATCAGGGTTGCTTATTTCAAATACAGAGCATATCTAAATTATTTCACACAGTTTCGGTTGTTGATGTAACAAGTACTGCCATCAGTGCATAAAAAAGTCTATTTGTTAATTTTCTTTCTGGATTTGCTACTGCTCCTTAGTAATATGCACTACCCTGAACTGAAGGTGTGTGTTGCCTCAACTTGTGAGGAATGGAGCATCTACAGTTCTGATAGTTATACAGTAGTGGGAGAGGGGTGTGGGAAGTAGGTCACTGGCTTCCTCTTAATTCCAGGTAATGCAAGATGAGGCCACACATTCCTACATGCCCATATATGTGAAATCATGCTACAGATGTAAACTAGATAAATAAATGTAAAGGGGGGAAGAAAAAAGAAAGAGAAAACGAAAACAATGTGAAATGCTGCTTAAGTGATTTCTATTCTGCATTTATAAAGTCCTGAGAGTTTCAACAAGACAGTTCTGGTGCATAAGCTGGGTTAGGGCACCTCGATTCTCAGAAGCACTACACACTGAATTTGGGATACCTCTGTTTGGTCACCTAACAAACAGATGGCACCTCAGCTCCTGCCAGCCCTGAGAAGCCCCCTCCCAGCGCTGTGTAGGGATGCAACAAGTGAGGACATTGAGAAAGTCGCTTGTTTATAAACAAAGTATTTTACACTTCCTTGTGAGACATTTTAAGTGAGACTGTGTCTCATAAAGCTCCTCTGGGATCTGCCACAGCAGCAGCAGCCGCAGCAGCACACAAAACAAAGTCACTTCTTCTGCTGCACTTTATTCTCTTGTCATGTTAAAAGCAATGAATTTATTTCCCCCTCTCAGCCCTCCCTCAACTACTGCAGCCCTGCAGTAAATCAAAAAAGTAAACTCTCATTCTCATTGTGCAGGGCTTACTTCCAGTCCTCTACAGTTACCACAGTAACTAATTAGAAATTTGCATCTCTAAGAGAGAATTATTTAATACTGATGTAAGCCCTTTTATTCTTTGGAGCTTGGCCTTTTGCTACTCAACTTCTGGTAGATGTTGGGCCTTAAGGTCATACTGTACAAACTCTGAATGTAGGTGGCCCTAGTCTTGCTTTTTTTATTTCGGATGATTCATATCCTGTGAAGAAAATGTCTTGCCAGGTTTTTGTTGAATGGCATGGATTTGAAAGGCAGCACCCAATTCATTTAGTAGCCATTTGTTTTAAACTGTAACATATTCCCCATTCCTCATTAGCTAACTCTTGTGTAATTGAGTCATGCATTTTTAGCCTTGTTAAACCAATGGAGTTAGGTCACACTGATGCACCTTTCCCATTAGTTCCATTTACTTCCTCTCACTTTCCGAGTTTAAGCAAGCTTTTATTTTGCATGACAGAAAAGAAAGCCTCAGCTACTCAACATGCACAGACATTCGTGTTTTATAGCCTGGTTGTAGGTACTGTAAATCTAAGATACTGTCCCATAGTCTCAGGGAGGACATAAATACTGAGAGAAGAGGAAGTAGAAGCTGGAAATGGAACAAAAGCCTTCCTTCATGTTCATGCTAGAAAAAGGCTCTGCACTGTTTTTGTCCCAAACCAGCAAGTGCTCCTCACACAACTGGGTTAAGTAAAATCTCAGATGACTTCAGTAGGCTTTGCATCAGTGTTCAGTTGGCAGTCCAGACTCACAAATTTTTCAGCTATTGCACATTCATACAAATTATCTGTAAAGAAAGCAGAATAGCTGATACCACCCCGTTCTACCATTACGAATCTTTTCTAGCCCTTCCTATCTAAGCCTTATATTGCAGTACCTAAAAGAACTTCAGTAGAGTACATTTTATAATCTTGTAATCTGTTGATTTTGTAATCTTTAAATGTAATATATATATACAATCAAATATATATATATAACCTATAAGTACATGCAAATATAATATATATATTATATAAAATAGGCATATATAAATATGTATATGCATAAATAATAAAGGATTGCACAATCTTAAAATGAAAGAGGAGCATGTACTTTGGCTTCTTCCCCATGCATTTATTTCCAAAGAAGACACCGCAACTGAAGTTAAATGATCACATCATCCGAAATCTTTCTGATTCTATAGTTACTAGTAATTCATGATTGTAACTCAGTGAAACTGTAATTAATTGAGACTGAAAGAAATGGAACTTTAAGAGCACCTCCATTCATCACTCTGTCTATAGTGGAGGAGTTGTTTGAGAGACATAAGGGTTATGCACTCACATAAGTGAATCACAGAGTCCATTTTCTTCTTCTTTCCTCAAAGATATCCTGAATTAGATGCAAACCTCAAACACTCTGCACTTATTATGATCCAAGCACTGTGAAAGGAAACTTGAAAGCATAATTATGAGCATCCAGGGTGAGAAGCAAGACCTATCCACATCAATAAACATCTCTTACAGTCACCAAGATCTAGTGTTTAAAGAAGGGACAAAGAACAGAAATGCAATATTCTTTCTGTGTGCACTTCTATACCGCAGTAGGTTATTCTTAACAACTGTGATTTTCATGTTTCCTTCTTTGGTTTCCTCCTCAGTGGCTTTCTGAACTTCAGTAAAATTTCAGCACCACACCATCCTGTAACAGATAGTTCCACAGGTTAAATATACATTGAAGAGGTCTCACTTCACTATTAGGAGAAGAGATTTGCCTGCTATTCATTTCTATCCATTTCTTCTTACTCTAGAAAAATCACCTAGAGCTTTTATCGTAAAGATATTCTTTGCTATGATTCAGCCTCACTGTTTGACTTGTCTGTCAACAACGGGCTCCATATTTAATGTTAATGGCTTAAGATCAAGATTTGCAGCCCTAATTCTCACAATCTCATGACTTTAGCACTGACTGGAGGCTGCAATGCAGTTCCCTACAAACAAGAACTTAATCCATTTATGAGGCTTCAGGGCACCCCGTCTGGTTGCCAACTGGTTCTCCAGAAGTCCCTCTGTCTCCTTTAGGCCTATGTCAATCTACCTACTCCTCGTTTGCCCACTGAAGTGCACCTGCAGAGAAGCATTTCCCTGTGGAGATTTTAAAAGATTATCAAGATCTAGTATTTCTCAGTGTTTTTTTTTTTTTTTTCTCTTGTTGTAGTCTGGGATTCTGATGCCTCTTCTTTCTCTTACTGATGGATGGGGGGAAACACACACACAAAACAAAGCAAGTGTCAAAGGCGGAGAAGAATGGGACTGGCAGAAATCTTCCATTTGCCTTCTGATAACTCTCTACTTAGAATCAATTTGTGGCAACTATCTGTAGAAAATATTCTTCCTTTGGATAACCATCTGATTTCCTCTTCAGAAATAGATTGTTTTAGTAGCTGTGGCTAAGTTCATGCTAAGAACTTCTCATTTATTATGTAATCAAGTAAACAGACAGGGTGGTTCAGTGATTTTTGGATTTGATGTAAAATATATATATACATGTACATCTGACTTTGTATTTTTAAATGGGAAAATACCAGTTACAGATATATGAATATGTACAGTGGAAGATTGATACATACATTCACAAACCCACTCCTATCCCCAGTTTTCTGCTGACTTGGCATTATAACTGTCCAGTAAGTTTTGCTCATTTTTAACAAAGTCAGCCCAAAGAGTACTGTTGGAATGAAGAAAGGCAAGCAAATGAAGAGAGTTTTTTAGAAAAATGTTATGATTCTAGATATGGGAACGTATGAGAACAATTATTTATATCCAAGTATTGCTGAATATCTTTTTAATTCTGACCTGATCACTTCTCTTTTTTGCTAATTTACTAAAATGGATGTTTCCACATATGCATGTTAACAAGTGGCTATTTGCTTACACAAGCAAATGGTGACAATTAAAGGCAAAAAGAAATAAAGCTCTCCTTATTTTGGACAACTTTCTAAAAAAACTTTCCTTCTAAAAATGCTTGCTTGTAGCATGTCCACAAATAAATCACACCTGTAACACTGGTAAATCTCACCAGAGGAAACTCCTCTCCACCATGAGATCTTTCATATTGCACTTGTCAGTGAGTGGAAACAGGAACAAACATGAAACTCATGTTGTGCCCACATCCAGGACACAGCCACTCCTGCCACACGTGAAAGAGTTCTGAGCTGAGAAGCAGCCTTCTGTCAATCACCTGGATGCAATTCCTTCATCACAGAGGTGGTAAAATGGGAATTTCTCATGAAGCCATCTTTGTACCATGTCACACTGGTATCTCTATTTAGGCCACCTCCTTCACTTACCTGTTAAGAGATATTAGTGGGTCATGTGGGTGGGTTGGTGTGAGAACAGAAGGACCAGGCAGCATTTATTGACGTTAGAGTCATTACAACATAGCCAAATAGTCCAGGCACCTGCACACCACAGCTGGAAATGGGCTTTGCATTGAAGGGAGAGGGAGATGTGTAACTAAGGGCATCTAATTTGATTAGTAGGTTTGTGTGCCTTGGACTGTCCCATAATTCAGTCAATTAAGCTATGCTTTAATAGAGGGGTCTTTCATGGCGCACATCCCAGGGTACCACACAAAATAATAAAATTAACAGCTCATGTAATTATTATGGAAAGACAGTTACTTCTTCCTAAGTAAAATTTTATGCTTCCTGCCGTGAGTTTGGTGCAGGCTCTGCTGCCATCAGTCTTGTCAGGAAAAATGCTCCTATCGCCAAGTCGACACCTGTAAAATGTAGCCAGAAAACAGATTCTAAGTCCAGATTTCAGACGAAATTTCAGTTGTTCTCATTAAGACAGCCAGCGTCTCATCCTAAAGCCAGCACATCCCATGCAGTGCTGACTCCCGCCCAGGCCAGTGGAGCACAGCTGCATTCAGTCAGGACCGTGCTGGTTGGGTTTGTAGGCCAGGTGCTTCGTCTCCTCACACACTGCCCCAACTGGAGCTATGTGCTATACATCAGCAGGCTGCCAGGGTGGCAAATGCTTTGTTCCAGGACATTTTTGTACCGGGAGAACATGAGATGGGATCATTAGCAGCTTTAACCTGGGAAAACACTGGTCTAGAGCATCAAAGCCAGGGAGTGATGGGAGATAACACGTGCCAAGGATGTTACTCAGTACATCTCTAAATATTTCACCAGGCACCAGCTGATGCAAGGAGGCTGTTAGGCACATTTTTTGTTACAACATTACAGTTCAGCATTTCAGACAGGTCAAGCTGTTGCTCTTATTCAAATCCCCAGCATGATTTGCACACATTGTCAGGAGTAACTGCCTGGCAGAAAAAAAAGCAGAGGAACTGAAAACCCAAACCATCTAAGTCCCCTCTCCATTTCTTATGAGCAACCAATATTTAAACTGCCAGTTTTCTTTAGAGCTAGCGTGCTTTGGTCCTCTGATGAAGGTTTGGATGTGGTGCTCAGGGACATGATTTAGTGGAGGGCTGTTAGAGTTAGGGTAGAGTGGTTAGACTTGGGTTGGACTTGATGATCTTTAAGGTCTTTTTCAACTTGAGCAATACTACGATTCTAAGGTGCCAAGGGCTCTTCCCCAGCCCAATATTTTTGGCCAAGCCCGCTTAAATCACACTGGGGTAAGAACAGCTGCCCCAGCCGCTGATCCTCACCCCACTCCCAGCCGTGGGGCTGAAAAGCAGCTCTGTCCCACACGGGCCTGGTGTCTGCCTCTGCTCAGCTGACTCAGCCAAACAGAATCATGGAGAGGGGCTGGGTGCTCCCCTTCCACAGCTGGGACAAATGTCAGGATTGCTGGGTACCGCCCAGAGCCATGACAGCTCTGCAGCGATATTCAGATAAAGTGAAAGACTGAAATCATGGTTATTAGAGAAAAAACATCATAATCAGGTAAGGAAATAACTCGACTGCCTTCTACTTGCTGCTGTGTCCCGAAGAAATTATGCTGTTCCTCCTTATAAATAATAGGGGTGTGCAACGTGTCATTCCTATTCAATGTTTGTGGGTTTTTTGGTGCTTATTGATGCTGCATCTGTTTTGTCAGTGCGTCAGCTAATGGAGAAAGTTAATTGTGTTGGTTGTAAGGCCACCTGTCACACACATGCCTCATTTCCATACTAATAGCCCAACAGTGGCAGGCACTGTGCTCCTCTGCAGCAGCACACGCAGCCTCTCCACCAGCCCAGGCCAAATGTGCCTATGCAGCAACCGCAGCCCTCGCCTCCAAACACCGCTAGAGCTGCGGCACCCAGCGCAGAGCCCACAGCAGCACCAGGCTGCAATGGGTCATGGAGACACTTCGAGAAACACATTCTCTCTTGGAGGCAGAACCAATGCCAGAAAAGCTATAATTAATATTTTATTTAAACATACGGGAAATTATTCTGTGAGAGGCTTCCCTTCCTTCTTTCTTCTGTCTCCTTCGCTTCATACAGCAGATTATGTGAATGGAAGGATTCACTCTGAAGTATCAACCCCGCTGCCACTCAGAACCCGTGGCACCAGCATGTTTTCCTCTGCTCTGTAAAGATCCCGCATAAACCCTGGCAGAGTTTACACCAAAAGCATGCCCCATGAGGCAACGCCTGGCATCCCGACAACTTCAGGGGAGACCAATCTTCATGCCTTTTAAATCACTGCGGCTGAAATTAGAAATACCGTGTACAGCTATTGGGCTTTCAAAGGAATGTCCTGTGGGCTGAGAAACCTGCTGTGCGTGATCTGCTGCTCCTTTGCACCCTCTGTCTGCAAGCCTGTGAGAAAAAGAAAATGCTCCAGCTGCAAAGTACTGCCTCGTGGTGCAATACAGCCAGTGACGCAGCAAATGCTGTGCGTATGTAAGGGTTAGGAACAGAGACATCTGTGTCTGTTACGCAGGGAGGAACTGGCCAGAATGACTGCTGCTGAGCTAAGTGTCAGGTGCCCGGGTGCAGAACAGCACTGGGCAGGGCCAAAGTGTTCAGCACCTGCCCCCAGCTTCTCACCTGGCTGAGAGCAACTGGGTTTCATCCTGCACAGCTGCAGAGTTCTCCTGTTTCTGCATTGAGCCTCTCTACAGGTGAGGCTGTAGAGATACCTGCAAACATTTCTTTGGCCAAATGGCCCTGCGTGCCTTGAGAGTAGGTGTGTTGATTTGAGAGAGGGTGCACCTGGTGGCAATCCAAAGAGCCTTTTGGATTGATGTGTCCCATCCTTCCTATGGCTAGTTTTATGGAGAACTGTACTTTAAAGTATTGTAGTGCTGAGGTGGTTTTTGTTTGTTTGTTTGTTTGTTTGTTTGTTTGTTTTTAATGCGGATTGGCTGAGCTGAAGCATCAAGCAAACATTTACAAATTCTACAGCTTTATAACCTGTTCATCTCTGAGACAAAGGCTTCCTCTTCAGATTGTGTACAAACTGCTCGTTTGCATTTGGCTGAAGCAAGCATTTTATTGTATAAAAAAGATCCTGCCAGGGCTGCACAGACTGCCATTGTGAGTGATGTGTGGCCGCTCCACTCGCTTTGTTGCACACGCGGCTGCTTGAAGTCGTGCTGCCAGGGCGATGACCCACCCCTTCCCCTGCTCCAGCAGAGCAGACATCCACCTCCTGAGTGGGCCTGAGGAATTTATCTCCAAGTCTGCTAACTTCTCCCCATGTGGCTGTTATTCTTTTCCCCATGCGAAGGGCATAAAATTAGTTGCAGAAAAGCAGCACAGTCTATGTGGGACAAAGAGTGTTTCTCGAGTCCTGGATCCAGGCACATGCATCTCCCATCTTCCAGCTACAAATTAAGGTGAAGAACAGATGCATGCTGTTATGCGCTCCAGTTTCCAAGGGAAGAAGGCACAGGGCAAGAGACCCGCAGGAATTTCCAGCAGCTCCTAAGCCTCGGACCCTCTGTACTCTATGACCTGCACATAGCCATGAAGGTTATCACAGCTTCCAGGCAGGGAGACACAAGAATCTCTTCACATGAATATGACTGTTTTTCCATTACCTCTAGCGAGCTAAAATTTTCTGAGAATATTTTTTTCCAATCTTAGACGTGGAAATCCTCATGAAACACAAAATTAAAGGTTACAAACTAACCCAGCACTGTTGTCAGCCTTTCCGTACAACTGGTAGCTTGACACCATGTTTTAACACTTGTGGCTGTTAATAGCACAAAGTGAGGGCATATTGACCAGACTGTGGCATTTGGTGTCCCACTCTTGTGACTTTTTAACCAAAAGCCTTCCAGGCTAAATTCTGGCTCTTTCTAGTTTCATGTGTAGATCTAATGAATAGCTTTATATTGTACACATACATATGTATACAAATATTTATAAAAATTAATACATGTGTTTTAAACAGTTAATAAAAATACAGTGTGTTTGTTAATACTGAAAACAAATATGATTTCTAGAAATGGTAAAAGAGTTGTTTTGTTGTGTTTTTTTTTTTAAATACCAGTCAAAGCAAAACCAACATATGTTTTTTCTGTCTTTCAACTCTCTCTTCTGTTTTCTTTCTTGAGAATAAAGCCAAAACTAGAAAACTGAGTTTGGGCCTAGCAGAATTTCACCTTAAATTCTCCCTCTTCCCAACAAAGAATAACATTTCACTTTTGGTTTTGTTGTTTTTTTTTTTTCCAGAAATATTTACATGTTTCTGAGCCAACACAACAGCTGATAGTGCTACTTCCCACTCCACCATACTGCATGCTGTGCTTTCTGCACAGACCTCTTGAGATTGCATGATTGCATATATAACCTTGCTCCACACAGTGTCAGTATTGTTCTGATCCTTTCTCTTCCCCCACATGAGGTTTTGTGTTCAGCATATCTTGGCATTGTGAATTGGAGGCTTTCTAAAGGAGGTCTCAATTTACCCCTGATTTACCCCTATAAATCAGCTAATAAACCATTGTCAGCACTGGTGTTATTACACTACATGGAGACAATGAGGATGGAATATGCTGGTACAGACAACAGCATTCCAGTTCGGAGGGCTGAAATGCACAGGACCCTCCAAATGCTGAGGATGCACGAGGGTATCCTGCAGGACAAGAGGAAATCTGTGAGGTGATTCCTACATCTTTGCTCTGCTTCACTGCTCTGTGACAAGTACAAGTCAGTGCATTCAGCCAGAAGTTAGTAAAACCAAAGGCAAGGATGTGATTACAGCTGGGGTCATTTATTTTTCTCCTGGGAACTCTATCCAGAAATGCTGTGGTTGCTTTAGATAAGTGGAATACGGAGGCGAATATCTCACAGCTGGCCAGGCGCATGAGGAAGGACCTGCTAGGTGGTCTGTGGGGCCGTGCTATTAGCAGCAAGACATGGGGGAAACAGCCTGGTGCTTCCTCTCCTTTAGGCCGAGCAGGGAAGACTCATTTGGGAGAGATGCCTCAGCCAAGGGATGTGTCAACCTCTTTTAACACCACATAATGCAGCTCGGGTGCCTGCCAAATCCTAACGCGCTGGAGCAGACAGAGACAGAAGGCTGTGGGAAGTGCTATGTGAGCTGCCCCAAGGTGCAGCACCTACAGGAGAAATCTTCCCGCCCTGCCAGGGAACCCTCCCTTCTCCATGGTCGGGGGAATGTTTAACTTGTCTTTTCCGTTTTGGTTCTTTTTTCCTTCACTTTTCACGCCCTTGGGCTCTTGGCAGCCAGCCTAGCACAGTGACACGTCACAGGGCCCTGATGTTACCACACGGAGTTTGTTCAGTGGGGAGCAAAACGGAGAGAAGTGTGCTGCTGTGTAGACGTGTGATATTGTCTGCATTAAAATAAAAGTGTTGGCGATAGTAAGGCTATAAAATATATCAGGAGCTATTAATAATCAATGCCGAGGGCAGAGCAGTTGGCATATTCAGTCTCATTCTTCAGATCTTAAGGCAACCTCTTATTTCCCAGTGTCAGGGTGAGACTGACCCTGAAGGCAGCGCAGTCTCTGTCCCTTACCTCTGCCTATCACTTTTCCAATGCAGCCAGGACCTGTCACTACTGCAGAAAAGAAGGGAGATGAGATGGACTTTGTGTCTGTTGGAGTAGGCGGTCACTGTGCCCTGACACAAAGCTGCTGCTGTTTGCTGTCCGCATTTACTTTGCTAGTGGTCAAAAACAATACCGTGTACAAATATTATATTACACCTTACTAAAGTAAGCGTAATATCAGCTATTTGCATTCATTTCTGAAGAAGTTCATAGACCTCTGTGCTCCAGCCTTGTATCCAGTCCAGGTACTGTGCTTTGGAGCAGTTTGCACAGTGCTTCACTCAGAGCCCAGACATTCTTCTTTTAATCACTAAGAAGAATTGGGATTCCACAGGAGTATTTCACTAGGCTGTAACATTATCACTGTTGCACTTGTGCCATAACAGAACACCCTGCAGAGATATGCAGAGAGTACTCTTTATTTTTTTTTGGCCACAGTGTACCTGTTGACTGTATCCAGTTTGGGAGCTGTCATTTTGCCCAATGGATATACAGCATTTCACAGCATTGTGTTCATGTTTTTTGTAATTTTGTGGGTTTTTTTCTGCATCTGGTTACAGGTTGGGTCTCCGCAATCATTTGGCAGAGAACAATTTTTTAATCACAATAAATCTCTTAGCCTGGCCTCTCAAATCCTAATGATTAATAATTTTACCACCACACTCTCAAAACAGATGGAGCTTTGCACTGTTTTAAAGCACTTAAGACCTAACCTTGATGTGTGCAGGAACACTTAGTATCTGGCAGAAGCAGGCTCCTCTCTGCTGCTGAACAGGGGCCCTGTGCCCAGATCATCTCCTTCTCCCCTCTTCCTTCCTCTTAGCACTGCAGTTTCCTCAGATCTCTCATTCCCTGAGTGTTGGGGAGCAAGGGACTGATCTGTGCTCATCCCGTGGGCTCTGATGTGCTCACATTTTGGGCACCCCTGAAGGCAAGATGACATCTGCATTCTCACTGCTATAGAACGAGAGCACAGTGTTTAAAGCCTCTCAGAAAACCTACAGGACAGTTAATATGATTTAAGCCTATATTTAAATTTTATGAGACTCATTTTCAAGGCTAATAACCCAGTTTACTGTGCACAATATCGAATGCAAATTTTATTACTGACTTGGTAAAAACCAAGGCGATGTTCATTAGCATATCTCAGCGCATCACCCTTTTTAGCCAAAAGGTGCACCAGGAGTAACAGTGGGAGTTTTTATATGTGCTGTAAATTACAGTTACTATCTCATTAGATAAACACATTTAAAATCAGGTTATCATTCACTTATATATCAGAAAGTTGTTTGTTCAATTGCAGTTAGTCTCCTATTACAACATATGGTACATGAAATTCTTAGACTAATAAAATTTCAAGGTACGGGAAGCTGGTGTCTTGGAAAAAACTGTTTCTGCTCAATGAATGGCTCGATATAATCTGTAATTGCTTAGAAACAATTATGCAGCAGGCTGTTTTGTACTTAATAGTATTTACATCCTTGGGTTTATTAGCAACAAAATCTAAGTGGAACTTGTGAAAGAGAAAATAATTTTTCCACTAAAAGGTGTAAACTTTTAAGTTAAAGATCCAGCAGATTGTGGAAATCAAGAATATATGTAATAGACTCTAATTTAACTTAGTTCTCACTGAAATGTTTCATTATTCCTTCAGATACTTGTGGTAGTTGGGTTATGTCCTCTGCACCCAAGGAATTCCATGCAAACTTCCATGACCTGAGCTGAATTCCTCAGCTCTTCCATCTTGCTGGGTAGGTTTGTTTTCCTGCTCAACTCTAGTTTTACCATCTCCTGTAAGCGTTACATAACCATTACGAAGTGTCCACATACGTTATCTGAAATCAAACCGAAAGTTCATGCACTCATGAAGTTCTCAGAAAGTTCTGCCTACTAAGTTTAAGCAAACTGCCTGGAATGCATGAATGAATTCAGTCAGCATTTTGTACTTTTCTGTATGTTGGCAACTCAATGAGCAGCAAGGTACACAGTGTCAGGAAGGGAGGCATGCCGAATACACAGCAATGAAGGTATGCTTTGGATCTAACTTCCCTGCTGTAAGAACTGCTGGAGCTCCAGCTGCTGGAGAACTCAGCCAGCTGACATCATCCTTGTATTATGTCTAACTAAAGTCCCATGCTTCACCAGCTACACTCAGCATATCTACATAGGTTCCTACAGGTTTCATGCTACGTGCTGATGATTCACAAGTCATCATTTGAAGTGTCTAAAGGGGGACCCTTTCAGTGTCTAGATGTGGGTTATAAGAACCCTTATAATATAAAAGGGTCCTTATAAGGACCCTTTGAGAGGG
>JAPSGF010000004.1:8764046-9007055 GCA_035772895.1 Perdix hodgsoniae | reverse complement strand
GCTGAACCTGCCAGAAAAGAGGCCTGCTCCAGGAACAGACAAGAACTGTCTTTTTCCCAGCTCTCCCTATTACAGGTGAAATGTGAAACTCCAAACTGCCCTTTCTATATGTCTGTGAACACCCAGCCCTACTGCCATGAGTGTTATGAGCGGAGGTCACAGGGAAGCACGGGAAGAAAGCAGGTATCTGAAGCAGCACCTGAGAAACTGAAGGCAGCTGAGTCGGGCTCCTCTTGTGGTAAAGCTTGTGAACCTGGGGGGTGGATGTCTGAGGAGGCTGTAACAGGGCCTCGCTCTGCACCCCCAACTGCTCCCAGCCTTTTCCTCTATAGTGAAACCACTGCCATGAAATGCCGGACTCCAGACTGCCCCTTCACCTTAAACGTGCAACACAACGGACTTTGTGAACGCTGCTACAATGCCAGACAGCTTGCTCCTTGTAACAATTTAGATGACCAGAGATGTTTGGACTATGCCACCTGTAAAGTCTGCCTTCAGAAGGCCAACAGAACATTTAATGGCATATGCAGCACTTGTTTCAAAAGGACTACAGAGCGCTCCTCGAATGGCAGCCCTGGTTTTGTACCCACGTATCATCAGAGATCTACATCTGACCCATCCCAGATCCCACAGAGCCTCCTTCAGCATTCCTGCCAGCAAGCTCCCAACAATAACTGCAATGAGCTGCCATCGGCTGCACTGCCTCATGCCCCACACGCTTTGGAAGAGAAGAAGGGAAGTAAGCTCTGCAGGAAGCCTGGCTGCAAGTTTTTTGGAACAGCTCAGAATGAGGGCTTTTGCACGCTGTGCTTCTTTGAATACAGGGAAAACCATGGTAAGTGAAGATGTCAGATTTGTCAGATGTGGTGCAGATGGTGAAACTGAAGTTTTGCACATGCTGTGCTCTAAAAGATCAAGAGGTCACAAACACTGTGTAGCAGAAGCAGCAGTGTGAGGAAAATGTGCTTTATTGGCTGTTACTGTCCCAAAAGAGAGGCATGCAATAACAGTGTGGGATATGTGAAATTTGTAAAACTTTCCATTGGCTTCCATGAAAGAAAAGCTGGTCAGTCAAGCACCATTTTTGATGCCTTCCAACCATACACTGCAGTAATGTTTAGATATAAGTCTTCTCAGATCAAACATCATCATAACTAGACCAGTTGTAGGAACCAGTGAGTGAAGTGATGTTGTATTGAAAACCAGTTGTGTTTGGAAGGCTTTTTAAAAAACTTGGCATGAATTTGAAGATCTATGTCCATTCTGGGTTTAACAGATATAACTCTGGATTAATGACTGAAATCTCCTCGATAAACAGAGCAAGCAGAATTTGTATGTGGTTAACATGCAAATATAATGTGTAGATAATCCAAAATAAGTATTTGATAGTAACATAGAAGTATATCGTTATAATGTACCTTGAAATGTTTCTTGATAGTCTACACATATGCTTAAAATTAAGCCCTAAAATAGTCTGTAAATAAATAATGTTGTGGAATCTTCAACTTCTATGTGATTCTGTGCTGCTGCTGTTACACAGGCAAGTGCCTTTGGATATAGAGGGTGGAATGCACGTGAGATAAGTATTATTTTCCTCTCAGAAGGCAGTTTTGTTGCTGACAAGCATGTCAGCATGTGAGTGCTACACTTTCCACGTACTTTTCCATTAAGGACCTATTATGCTAGCTTGCACAAGCTTTTTTTTTTTTTTGGAATGTTCACAAGGAAAACTGTTATGATTGTGGAATATATAAGTTTGTCTCATTAGATTAAGAAGTATAGGGTGCATTAACCTATTAAGCACTGTGCTACTGTACTTCCACTACCCCATGAATTCCTCCATGATTGAAATGAAGGAGCACGGAAGGGAAGAATTGGAATGTATCACAGACGACATTCTAAAACCAATGGTGATTTTCCTTGTCTTTAGTGAGATCCAGTTTCCATGCTGTGAGCAGGTTCTTCTTCAATCAGCTGTTTGATGTAAAGATCAGTCCATATTAGCTCTTTATTTATGTAAACTGAAGGAATGTACTTTGACTGAGAGGCATCAGGGTTGTCAAAATTCAGTGTTTGAGGCGAGCCAGTTTTTTGGTTTTTTTTCTTTGCAAATTGAGGAGCTTCTTGTAGTCACTTTGGGCCGTAGCATCTGTTGGACTCATTCACATTTCCCCTGTCCTTTCTTTGCATTACAGACAGTGCTTCACTACGCCATCAGAAGAGATCTCAGAGGAATTCCTCAGCAGCTGGTCAACAGGGGAGCTCAGCTGCCGCTTTCCACAATACCATGTCTTGCCAGCAGCAGAACTGTGGCACCCTGGGTAGCACCATGCTGGAGGGTTACTGCCAGAACTGTTTCATTAAAGCCCAGAGCCAGCGATTTCAGGAAGCCAGAAGGACAGAAGAACAGCTAGTGAGACAGCCTGAAGTAAGTATGAACTTCCTTTTGTTTAGCATCTTTTTCCCTTGTGAGGGTGACTCAGAGCGTGTAATAGGATGCAGCAACATGAGAATTTTCTAAGTGTCATGGAAAGACTAGCGTAAGGTATCTCATGATTTCCACTTGCTACAACTGCGCAGTACTTCTGATGGTCATTCGCAATTTAGGATTATTGTGGCTGTCAGTTCTTAGTTTTACCTACCTGGAATTTGACCAGCAATTTCAGTGGAAGCAGCTGGACCCATGGTTTGCTTTGTTTGCTATGTACAGGAATTGTCATTCGTCCCTTGAGAGCTAGCTCAGTAATTGCATCAAGAGATTTAGTCTGCTGCATGTTGCTTTTTTTATTGAGCACATTACAGATTTTCTGTTCTAGGCTTTTTCACTTGGTTTGTTTTGGTTTTAGAATTGAGAATTACCAAAGATACAAAACTATTTTTCTAGGAGGTGACAGAACTTATGCTATTCTTTGGTAAAGCCTGAATTGTCTCTTGGTATTTTACTCTTCAGATGAAGTATGTGTCTTCTTAGGATCTGGAAAGCCCGATGGCTTCAGTGTGAATTTTTTACTTTGCAAAGCAGTCTCCCAAAGCCCTTGCAGTTTTTGAAGCGGTGTTTGTTGTTTGTGATTGCTAACAACCCCCCAGTGGTCCCATGTACAATACATTAGCCCAGGTGAAAGTAAGTGAAATGCCACTTGTGCTATCAGCGTGAGAACTGACAGTGTTTTTAATGTATTTCAAGAGAACGGGACAGCGCAGAGATCTACAGAGAGCAGCACTGACTAGCCAGAAGAGACAATGTGCCGTAGCTTCATGTCGAAACAACCTGGCCTGCAGAAGCAGTGAGCTGTGCCAGCAGTGCCAGCGCCTTGGCCAGCTTGTGCAGCTGGGGGGTCCCAGGGAGCCAGCCGCAGATGAGCCCCCGAAGCAACGCTGTCGAGCCCCTGCTTGCGACCACTATGGTAATAACAAATGCAATGGTTATTGCAATGAATGCTACCAGTTCAAACAGATCTACGGCTAGCAGAGAGGAAGAGTTGGTAAAGAAGAAGAAAGTGATACCAGCTCCCTCCTAAACTGAAATGGTGCTATATCCAAAACACTTATCAGTCCTGGGAGCAGGGGCTAGGGGGGGAAATGTAACCTGTCTGCCCTTGTTCCTGTTTATTCCCAAGGATGGGAATAAGTATGTACTTCCTCTAAACACTGCATGCAAGAACTGCTAAGGAGGGCCGGTTGCTTTCTGCACAGAGCTGTCTTTCATGAATAAGCTCCTGTCATGCTGTATTTAATTCTTGGACTTTCCAGTTGGAAGTTTGAAGCATTTCATTCCAAAGATCTTCCTGGTTCTGCCTCTTTCTGAGTACCTCCCCAGCACCCATACAAGGAGGACTCACAGCTCATCTCATCAGTGTGGGAAATCTGTATTGATGTATGCTGGTCAGAGGCGAGTCTTTGCTGAGAGAGATCCCCCAGGACAGACTGATGTAACTTGCAGTCAAAACAGAGTGAGGTTGTCTGAAGAAACTTGCTTTGGTTTGCTCATTTCCTTGCTTCTGTTTTTGTGGAGCTCAGCAAGGCTGGAGCTTGTGTGGGCATTTAGGATGGTATCAGTGTTTGGGTTTGCAGAGCCCTTGGCAAACTGCAATCTTAAACAAGTAGTGGTCAGCATTTAGATCCTTTCCTAAAATCAAAGATAGCTGGAAAGATAAAATGATTACAGAAGTAACTTTTACATGTATGTGATGAGAAGTCTGAAACCTGCAGTTCCCCTCACGTATGGAAAGAATTGTCTCCCATAGAAAAAAAACAGACACAAAAGCTGTTCATCTTCATCAGGCTCCAGTTTTGAAGCCAAAGCAACTTTCTTCTGTTCCACTGTCACTGTCAGAAATACACATGCTGCTGTTCACACCCCTACTCCCTACTTCTCTCTTTTTCTGTTATCCTTAATGTGATTCTGACGTTGTGCCTAACAGCTTGGAGCTTGGCAATGGGGTGACTTAGGATCAAGACTTTACTTCTGGAGTTCATGCATTTACTTCTCAATCTGCAGTACTTCAGCAAATTTACCTTTACTGTTGTGCCTGATACCCTCTTTTCTCCTTTCATACCTTTTAAGTTTTCAGTATCTGTTTTGCTGCTGCTGTTTCTGAGGTGATACCTTTTCTAATTTCCTTGTCAAGCTTAGAATCTTTTTTTCTAGATATTAAAAAAAAATAATTAAAAAGAAGCAAAAGGTTAAAATAACTCAACTTATTTCTGTTAAATTTTATATATTTTTAATGTTAATGTGAACATATGTTTATTAAAATATTTATATTATTTCAAACAATGCAACTTGAAATTTGCACATCTAGAATTTTTTTTTTACGTATATTTACTCTTGTGTTGAAATTTGCAAACTTAAATGTATGATTGAGAAACATTCTCAGATATAAAGAAATAAATTATTGAAGGATTGAATTTGGTATTTTATATTGATGAGAGGGAGCACAGTTGAGCACATGGCACCCACTGCAAAAGGATTTCTATCCAGGATGACCATTGAGCATGTCACTGATGTCCTCTGTTTCAGGTTGTGTAGCCAAGCATTTTCACAAGGCAGTAGCTGGTGAATCTCTGCAGTCTCCCAGTACCTCATTGTCCTCTCAGGAAGAGTTCTTGGTACTTTGTGGGACACCATGCAGTCAATGTACATCAGGACTTAGCTCCTGTGTCTACTCAGTCTTCTGTTCCCAGAGCTGAGTGTAGCCAAGTAAGACGGAGCTGGACCAGGTTGCAGGGGAAGCTAAGCCAGGCAGACTTGACTTTTCTTTCTTCACTCGTCCTCCAGTTACCCCAAGGATTCCCAGCTGGCTTGAGTGCCACCTTGGGAGGTGGTGATGGTCATGAGCTCTCCCCATGTGTGCAGGAGCAAAAGCCCAGGCTGACCCTACTGCCTCCTCTCTCTGGGAGAAGCAGGGAAGGCCTTCAGTTTTTTGGTTTTGGCATCTGACTTGCTCAGATGCTCCTGATAAGCAAGTTGATAATTGCTCAGCTGAAAAATACCTGAAAGGGTTATTTTCTTGTCATCGCAAGTTCATCCAAACCCAGCCAGGCTTCCAGGGGCTTTCTGAGCTGTAACACTCCCTCAGCATAGCATGAGGATGTCTGCACTGGTGCTGCAGTATTTCAGGCCTCTGCCTAAACTGTCAGTATTGCATCCCACCCTGAATTCTAGGTGCTGCCCATAGTCTGAAGGGAAAAGTAGAAGGGGCTGCAAGCCTCCCTGTGTGCTCTGACAGAGGAATCTCTCCTAGGAGGTGATCCTGCCCACACTGTCTCCTGGTTGGCTGCTCTTCTGCCCTAATTGACTCTTTCATTCTTCATTCAGGAGCATGCTTTAGCACATGCTTCAGTACCTTCCTAGTTGAAACCACATAGGTGCTATATTCTCAAGTACGTTTGTGATAGCTCAGCTAGTGTTTGTAATTCTCACAGCTCACTCACATTCCTGAGTTCCTGCCAGTCTTCCTCATACAGAATTTAGCTCACCTCCCTTTGGATGGTGTGCCACATCCTTTCAAAGCAGACAGCCTGAAGTCTGTCTGCTCCCTCAAGGCAGAGCCTCTCAGGCCTACCAACCCAATCTCTACAGTGTATTCCTATTCTTCAGATTCTGACAGGGGAGCTGGGAAGGGGGAGGTTGTTTAGCTCTGGTTGCCACTGACTGCAGCCTCTGCACAGAAGGGTTTTAGCTGAAATGCCTGAATCCCCTTGATTTTCTGTGCTGCTTTCTGGGCCTATTAGTCATAACTTTGAAGTCACATGTGGCTCGTCTAGTTCTGAAGCTCATATGTAAATGAGTGCCCAGCCTGTCTCTTGTGACTGACTCGTGTGGGAACTTTAAAGATATTAGTGCCTTTTTTATTTTTTTTTTAATACTTTGGTATTTCCCTAATGCCATGAGGGGATTTTGACCCTCTCATGCTTTCTGTTGCCTGCACAGCTCCTCAAGTATTTTTTTCCTTCCTGTTCTGTAAGAGGGAACTTTCATTTGGATTCTCCCTTTCTGAGACCACTCACAGAAAGAAGCCTCTTTGCTGAGATGCAAGTGTTTTCTAGATTCTTTTTTGGGTGGAAATTCCTTATAACATGGTGCAGGAATGGATCGTTTTGCAGGCTGTGCTTACATGTTCATTAATAAAATGAATCCCTAAATAAAGGAATACTTGTAGATAGACTCAGTAATTCTTCCTGATTGAGAAATGATGATCTAAATGTTATCTGTTAGGCAAAACATGGGCCTTTGGAGCAGGAGTAGTGCACCAGCGACACAGCCAGCGGTCTGTGATCTGAAGAGTGACAGTCCAGCTGAGGCCCCATTCTGGCTACAGATCTACATTAAAATGTTCCAAACTTCCCATGGGGAATGGCTCTGGGCTGGGCACTACGGCGGTTCACAAGGACACAAACCAGTGAGTTGAAGTGGTCTTAGGACACAGCACCCATAGCTTGGATCAGCATCCCTAAGATATCTCAAGTGCTTTGGTTGTAAATTAGAAATGCTTTGCTTAAAGCAAATTATTGGGAATTGCTGTCATTTCTTCTGGGAGCAGGAAATAGCAGGTGCTCAACAGAATTGATATCCATCTCTTTTTTCCTACAGTATCCCAAGGGTTTTGGATTATGGATCAGTGTATCCCTGGTACATTTTCAGTGCCTAAAATAAAGCATTTGTAACAATTTCTTTGGCTCACACATTGCTCAGTGTCGCAAATGCAGCTACACAGCTCTTCAGCTAAGTCTCAGTGACTTTATCTGGAGCTGTAGTTCAGCAACTTTTTGTGCCAAAAACCAGTTGTAACATCCATATCTGAGATGGCCCATATACTGACAATGATAAGAATAGGAGAAAAGACAGTTCAGCAATTTGGATACATATATTAAAAAATTCCCAGTGTGAGACTCGAGCTCTCTGGATACATTTAGGAGTCTTTATCACCCCGGATTGGGTGAGAAAGCTCCAACCTCCACTTTCATACAGGTGCAACAGGGACTTTCAAGTGGCTATGTGAAAGAGGTCTACTTTACTGAAAGAAGTAAAAATGCTTGCACATTTAATCCTTGAAAAATAAGTGGCTTAGCACAGTGATATGATGCAAGTTTTGCATGGGAGAAATAACAATTATGTATAATATGCAAAACACAAAAAAAAAACACCACCACCACAATGTTGAGCAGTTACGATTTCAGTTTATATTAAACATAAAATAAGAAATAACACTTTTCAGTTGCCTGTATTTAATGAGCAGTGCAGCAAACTTGTTCCTGGTGGGAGCGGATTCAGTGTGCTCCCGTGAGCTTGGTCAGTAATCTCTGTGCTGCTGCTGTCTCCCATATTGGTGATAAATGCTGGTAATACCAATGCTTGCTTTGTTCAGAAGAGTCAGAAGCACAGGAAGAAAGAGAAAATGCTCAGAAGTGGCTTAACTGAGTTGCCACTTTGTTAATTCCCCTTGCCTTGGTCAGCTGTGGTTATTTTGGAGAAGTCCACCATAGTCTTCCCAAGGAATGGTGGAGCTGAGCTGGTCGGTCCCCTGCCCTCGGCCATTTCCCTCTGCCAGTGAGCTGCTGCTATAGGCAACTTCATGAGCACAATGCAGCAGCATCTCGAGTTACCAAGACATTCATTAAAAAAAAATAAATCCTGTATGTACATATATTAGAACGTCTTTAATGTTGGTCAAACAGAAACCTGAAATAAGAGCAGGTAATTTTGCTTGGGAGTTTTATGATGACATCTTTTTGTACTGATGCTAATTTTCAAAAAACTCCCTGTGTCTAATATTGAAAGACAGCCTACGGCGTGCTACACAGACTGCCCCCTCCTCCGGCCTCACTAAACTGAACACTGTGCACGTAATCTCTCCCCCTCCCACTACCCTTGATCTCTGACAGCAATGATTCTTCACGTTATTTATTCGTGTTTTTCCCCCCCCCCCCCCTTTTTTTTTTTTTTTTTTTTTTTGTGAGGGCCTGGTACAAATACATGATGTTGGGCAGGAAGTAAGATTTCCCCTGGTGAATTACCATGGGGGAAACTTAGGTTTTATCCTCTGCTTATGGCTTCGTTTCAAGGGATTCGTATGATCTAATACAACTGCATATGGTGAGTTCATCCAGTTCCCACCCCATTCTTTTTTTCAAAGCCGCTGCTCAGTGGCGTGTCACAAGAAGGGGTCAAAATTCCTTTCTCATTTATAATGTAAAGCCCAGCTGGTGAGCTGGGGCTCTGCTCCAAGCACGGCAGCCCTGTGCAGTGTTCCTCACTTCGAAACAAGCACCTCTGCTGCTGGCTGCTCTCAGGTGCTGTGGGACAAGGCCCGGCTGTAGCATGAAGTGCTGTGCAGCCTGAGAACATGCGGCCAAAATTCCCACTTACTAACATTAATGACGGAAGCAATCATTTCATTTCCTCGTCTGATAGTCGTGACAAAAGAGCGTGCACCGAAGTGATGGCTGGTAACCATTTTGCTGTGAGATCTGATAACATTTATACTGTATAACCGTTAATAATTTGATGGACTTCAGCAACTTTACTCTAGATTATCTGTAGGATAATCAGGATGGGAATTTGGCCAGGTATCTTACACGAACCGTCTCTTACTTCCTTTTATGTGTTCTGGAGTGAAAAAAAGAAGCATTCGGTTGCTGCTGTTGCAACCCACATGCAGTAAAGACATCTCTAAGTAAGCAGAAGTCGCTGTTAAGTCCTCTTGTAAATAATGGCACACCTTCCACTAGCTGCCTGTTACAATGTAATGGTATTTAGGCATCTCAGCCTTTTCTGTGGCCCTTAGCGCACAATCACTTAAAAAGCAAGAAAAGTAGCCTGACCAAAGTTCCAACAGGATAGGTTGTAGCTTACTTAGCCTCTAACTTATAGCCTGCAATGAAGATAAAACATTTTTACTTGAGGGAACAGATCACGTCATTTTTCAATTACATATTATTGATACACAGCCAACAAAAAAGACGATGTTGCACGCTGTTTCACAATCAGGTGCATGTCTAGACCAGCCTACATCTACTGCCTAAAAGAAAAAAAAGTAATCATTTCCAGAGATTTTTTTTTATTATTATTATTTTTTAAAGGGGAAGTTTTGGGGGTGGTAATAGCGCCATGAATGCTGACCCTCAGCAGAGCAGATCTCTTTGACAGCTGGTGCTGGGGCAGGTGCTTGGATCCTCCAGTGCTTGCCAGTGCTCCTGTGTGTCTGAGTCATATCAGTCGTGTGCACCACAAAAGTTCACCATGCATTACTCAGAGCAGGCATGTAGCTTGGGCTCTGCCAAACCTGAGGCTACATGAATGTCAAATTTAACATGTTCATCACCAGAATTTTCTTTCTCTCACTCTTTCTTTTGGGCACTGAGCGGGGAAGACTTCTTATTAAGGCAGAATTTCATATTGTTGGGATTTCATTATATAACTCACTGACTTTCAGTTTGCTTTGCTGTTACTTCAGACATTTGAGTTCTGCTTTTCCCTCCTGCACTGGGCCTAAATCAGACATCCACTCTGGGCTATTACAGTGCATTCAGCCCTCCATGAGGCTTCATGAGTTTCCATGAGTTTTCCTTGTGTCCTCACATTGGAAGGTCACTACCTCACTGTCACGTGTACTTTGATCCAGGCTGGCTTTCCTCTACCAGAATAGCAACCCACCAGCAGCTGTGACCAGGAACAAACTGATCTGCGTTGTACAGAGCTTCATGATACTTTCCACCACAGCTACACGTGCACTTACAGAAGCGCCTACACATGCTGTAGGTTTCCATCTTCAGCTCCCCAGAGTGCTTGTGGTAGTCTCCCTCTGTCTCCTGGTGAATTCTGCCTTGTTGTCTCCCACCCTCACACCAGTCAGGGTGCTCCTGGGTTTTTTTTTCGGGGGGGAGGATGTGTTCCTCCACTCTGTCACTTGGGAGAAGGTGAGAGAGTGTGAAGCGCAGCTTGCTGGAAACGTCCAGCCCCTAACACTCCTCCTTGCATTTGCCTTCTTCATCTTGTGGATGGCTTCTGTAAAAAGGCAGAAGTTTGGCTGAGCTCTGCTTTGGATTGACCTTCCATATTTCAGTTTATACCTCTTTGAGTTGACAGTGCTTCCCATTTGGAAATAACTTGAATTAAACTCATCAAATTCAGCTGCAAATGGAGATAGGCTTTATCTCTCTTATTTTTTTTTTTCTTCCCCACAATGAAGTTTCAGTTTGTACTAATAACATCTACCATACAGCTGCCAAAACAGTGTTTGTTCTTCACTTCATTTTATTAGCATGCATTTTTTGTTATGTTTCAGGGTGTAACTAAACATTATCACTGCTAGGGAAAGTGTATCTAAACCATATTGATCATGACTTATTTTTGCTCAGTTAAAAAGGAACAAGATACTTGAAAGTACATGCTAATTTGTAAAAATTGAACAGACCTGTTCTAATATTGCAGTAGGTCAAATATCATCAATATATAGAATGAATCCAGCAAAGCCTGTAATAAGTGGAAAATAATTGCAGGACATCAGAGAGGACAGCAAAAACAGGAGATGATAACTTCACAGGCATGTGGAACCAGTAAGTGTTTAATCTATAAACTTTCTTGTTTTCAGCTGAGTGAAGCAGAGACAAGTAGACACAAGAAAAAGTACAAACAAGTTCTTTATTCTGCAACTCCATTTGAGCACTCTAAAGATAGCATCAAGGACTGCATGGAAATCCCCTGGATACACTTTGTAATTTTTTCCGGTGAATCTCAGGATAGCAAATATGAAAGGCAAGGGTAAGTGGATGACCACAGCTGGTGTAGGCTGCACTTTGGTATTCAGCTTTTGCAGTGCAGACACCCAGGGTGGAATTAATCTCAGCTGTCTTTCCCTCGCTTGACTATAAGGGGCACCCAGATGACTAATTCAGATGTAGATGTTTACTCTGCAAAGGTGACACTGGAGTAGTTGAATCCCACACACCATTTCAAAGTTGATGTTTCCTCTTGAAGAAAGCTATAAAATTAGGGCAATATGCAGATTATTTTTTAATTTGTAACTCACTAACTAATCAGATTTTGATGCTGAACAAGCCATGAAAATACTTACAACTTATAGCAGCTAGTGCCTCCCAAAATCAATGGGTGTTAGGCAATTAAATGCCTTGCTTCTCTGAGGCACTTAACCATCCATGAATGTATATTTGTTTTGCAAGAAATTAAAGAAGTAACACTCACATAACTCCTCTCAATAGTTATGACATTTAATTGATTAATGATTACAGTATGCACTGACATCACAGCATCACAGAATCATAGAATCACAGAATGGCCAGGGTTGGAAGGGACCTCACGGATCATGAATCTCCAACCCCACCAAATCCTGGGGTGAAATGTCTGGTACTTAAATAATTATACTTAATGTTTCTATCTGTATTGATGATGTACTTGCTCCCCTCCAACAATGTAATTTTGGGACCAATTGAGGCTCAACTTTAGAATATCTTTCATTTTTCTGAAGTTAAGCTGTTGTGTTTTCTTCCAGGTACTCTTTGGACATAGAAGAACCAGGATGAAACTTGCCCAGACAGAGCATGTGGAGCAAAATACATGTCCCTGCACTAAACAGTTACCTAAACAATAAACTCACTATGTTACCATTTCCACAGTTACTTGGAGTGTTAAAGAAATGTGTTTGAATTCCAAAATAATTCCCAGCTCAGGCCCTGCATGTTTCCAGTGTAGAAAACCAGTGTAACTGCAGTAATATGAAGGCAAGACCATTTGGATGGAGTGTTAACTGGAAGACACTTGGCACTGTTACCAAGGATGATGTTTGCTCCACTTGCATTAATTAATGCATTCAAAAAAACAGGCTTTTCCTTTGCAGTAGATGGAATTGCGTCCTAGAATCACCTGTCTCTATCATCAGTTCTCCTTCTAACAGAGCAGAATGGTGTCAAACTACAAACTAGAGTGCTGGGCATAGTTCTGCATGTTACTTCTGGCTGGCTGCTGATAGTTACTTTTAGCTTCTTAAAATCATAAAGATAGAGATGCATGCAAGAGTTTGTATCCAGCTTACACAGTGATAAGTGTTATGAATGGGAGGATATAATTGACAGTTTACTTACTCTAAGGTTTTCAAAGTTATCAAGGTAGATGAAAATAAAACACTGTGGTGTGAACAAGGAAGCAAAGTGAGAAGTTCATCTCCTCTCTAGTTGGCTGTTACCTATTACTGTGGTGATTTATTGCCATAATCAAGGAAGAAACATCCTCCTTTCAGTGGAAAAATGTTCCTAATGAAGATAAAATTGTGATCTCATTGAGAACTGGGAAGTACCAGTAAAAGCTTAGAATTATTACCATGGAAAAAAAATCTTAGCAATGAGAAATACAGGGGAAAAACCACTTCTCCTAGCTTGTTTATACATCCACAAACTGCATAATTCTTTTTTACCTCTGCAACAAATGAACTCACATTAAGATATTTGCCCATTGTGCCCTCCTACCCTCTTTGTTGTTTTCAGGTTATAATTCTCCTGCATTAAAATGCGTTTGTTTCAGTGGGTCTAAACTGCTAATCCATCTACTTTATACTGTTTTACAGACACTTTTGCCTCCTTAATTTTTACAATTCTATTAGTCTTGTTTTGGTTTATCAGTAACTTATTATTTTTTTCCAGGCTCGCAGAAGAAAAAGTTGAATCAGATCAAATCTGGCATGGATCTCTGCGGAAAATAAGTAGAGAAGCCATGTGCTGAAGATTACTGACTTCCAACTTACTTATAATTTTTCCATTTCAAAGTGCACACTGTTTTTTGCAGCGAGAATTTCTGTATTTTTCTGACACAACATTGTACATTATTGAAGCAAGTACCTCACAGAAATCTACATCATTCCTTTTAAAAATCATACTAGAAACTGATGTCAGAAAAGCATGTTTTTTATTAATTAGCATGGAATCACGTGAGCAATTGTCCTTCATCTTTAAGCAACTTTTTTTTTTTTCAGGATTTCTGGGTGTAAGTTGGATTCAGGAAAAGTGATGCTATTTACTTGTATCACATAAGAGCAGCACTTTCCATTACACTTATAGGTAAGAAAAATTAACAAAAAATGAAAAAAAAAACAACACAGGAAGTTTACAGAACACTTTTCACCTCTGCTTTAGAATTGTTTATCTCCAGAGAAGATGCTTACTACTTCTGAGTTGAATTTGATGATAAAAAATCTTTATTGCTTTTAGTTTTTCTAACCTTTGATTTTCCCTCAATGTGATTGCAAGTTAGACAAGTGAAGAAGTCCAAAATATTCCTAAGTTCCTCCTACAGATGGCCATGTGCTTTTTTTGTAAAATGATATTATGTTGAAAAGACCTAACCATTTTACACAGGTCAAAATTGACCTATAGTGGTATCACACAGAGTAAAAGTTCCCCAATAACATTAACCTTTATTAGTCCCTGTATTCCCATCTAAACCCCATGAAACATAAACAAAGTGAAGCCCTTAGAAAAGTTTCATACCAGGCAAATTTTTTTACCTACCCTCTGTCCCAAACATGCAAACTACTGTATCTTCTGCCATCCTGCACTAGACTTCTGGGAGTTTCAATCCCTGTATGTGGGTGAGAAGTGGTCACACTATAAAAAACAACTCAGATGTCAAATGAACTAATGGATGACACATTGTGTGTACTAGCTTACAGTTCAACCTTCAGGTTTTGGCAATATGTGGTAATACAGAAAGTTCTCTCCTCCTACATGTCTGCACAATCCATTCAGCTCCACTGCCATATTCCTGCTGCTGAGTTGCTCCCACACAGCAGAGAAAAGGTTCCTTTTCTCTCAGCCTGGAAAATGTGATGGTTTTTATTTGTAGTTCCACTCAATCGTTGTGTTGTACCAAGGCTAAACAAACCACAAATGTGATTAAAACCAATTTATATATTATTCTTTTCCTGTGTTAAATAAGAGAAAACGACGTGTTATGTATTTCCTCCACAAGGACACTGAAAACTTTCAGGAGGAAAGCACTACTTTAAGAAATAGTAATTCATGTATTTGCACTGAGGTTTACCTAGGAGCATAAGCAAAAGATCGAGGGCTTTCTGCCTCCACTCCCCCGTGGACAAAGCACAGGATAGTGCATCCCTCAAGTAGAACCAAAAACTCCTATTTTTACACACATTCACTCTATTAACTTCTTGTGTAGTGGATATTTCTTTGGTCCTGCTCAGTGGTGGGGTTGTGTCAGATCTGTGGTTGGAAACAACCCAAGGGAAGCCTTTTTTTCAAGAGCAATGTCCATTTATCTGATTTCCCCATCCCTCTCATCCCCAGTGACTCTGTGTTGGGGCTCAGGACTGAGGACACCTCAGGGCCATTTTCCACCAGAATATTTTTATCTGGTAGGTCTGAAGAGTAGCTTTTGTCTCTTCATTCTTCTATTGGTCTCACGTGGCAAGGTTTTGTTAGCCGGGGGACTGCAAGGGTGGTTTCTGTGAAGAGAGTCCAGCAGATGCCCCATAGCAGATAAGAGCCTGCTCCAGCTGGCTCCAAAGAGGCCCACAGCTGGTTTGGGCATTTGCAAAAAAAGAGGTTTGTGTTTGTGACTACATGAGATTGATGTGTTGCCTCTTTAAACAAAATTAATTGCCAAGAAGAACCACACAAGCTGACAAAAACAGTGATCAAAATGAAGAGAGAAAGCAGAGGGGTTTTGCTGACTTTTTTTTAAAGGGGCACTGCTTCTGCCCATTTGTAAAGTTACCAAAACAACATACGACTATTTCAATATCATTGTACGCTATGTTAAAATCTGCCTGGCATAATACAGTGTTACTGAAAGCATAGGTAAAACAATGGGCAGCATACACTTACATTCTACCTTGCTTTCCTCTGCAAATAACAGGTTACTTAGCCAATGCAAATAGTGAGGGAAAAATGAGATCTTGCTCGCAGCTATGTTTATTTTGTCACCAGAATTAAGTTTATCAAGTTAAGTTAATCACTGAAACTAAAAGGCATCGTCTCATTGAAAATGGTGAGAAACAGGAAAAGTCATACCACACTCAGAAACTTGCATTATCATAGAATAACTTGACTTTCCTCAACAAGTGACAGGTGATTTTTTCCAACCTACAGATGATTATTTTTGTCCTCCCACTTCTGGCTTGATCAAAAACCACACATCTCAATAAAAGATCTTAATAATAAATCCGCATTTAAATACTCACCCAGGCTGGATGAGTCTGGTCTCTGTGCCAACCGACAGTACAGGGGCTCTTCCTCTGTCTCTCTTCCTTCACTCCCTGGGGATGCTGTGGCGTACCACTGGGCCACCTAGCAGCACATCCGCTTCTTCTTCTTGGACTGTGCCCATACTCTGCTATCCAGAGGAATGTGACCACAAAAACAGATCTGATGTTGTTTGATCAATACCCATGTGAAAGAAACCAAGCATGATTTTTACAAATGTCTCCTAGTTGTCCTCGGCCTCGTAATTATACAGACTCCTCCTCCTCCCCAGTGACACGAGGGAAACAAGACACTTGTGCTGACTTATCTGCACAGATTTAATGTGGCTTATCATTACAAGACGGAGTTAAGCAGATCATACAGATGTTTAGCTAAACAAAGTGGTTTATTCAGACTTAGATAATTTTTTTTTTTGTACTTCTCTTTTTTTGGTCCTAGGTATAGCATTTCCACAGGCATGTTTCAAGAATAAATTCTACCAATGTATAGATGGTATCTCCCCTCTCTAAACCATCACTACTGTAAAATCTAAGTTGGAAGCATGGTGTGATTCATGCAACCTCTTCCTTTCCCATGTGAAAATAGTTCTTGCTCCTCAGACACTTTATCTAGAAGTCTCTCGCACATCTATATATACGAGGATCAAATGTTTGTACATAAATCTCAATTGTTCTTTATTTCAGTTCAGCTTGAGTTGACTCAGATGTAGCTCATATTTCCAACCACATCTCTCCAAGCAATGTGAAAATATTGTCATATTTTTCCAAAGTGTCACAGGGTACTTCCATCCATTTCTTAAGCAAAGAAAACATCAGATGGGAAGCAAGCCTGTGGCTGGAGTCAGCACACCATGCACATTTGTCTGATATCCCCAAAGGGCACCTTCTGTTCCCACTGCTCTACCATCTTCCAGGGGGTGACAGATCTCCACAGCTTCCCTGTACGCATGGTCTCCCATCTGTTTTGGAGTCCTGATATCTTCACCTCTGTGCTTTCCAGTGTCAGAGGCTCATTGCTGCCCGTCCATGCTGGGAAGGTGTTATGAGTGCTGTGGACCTCGAGTCATTAGTTTGTGGTTGCACAGCCGCCGTCTCACAGTGAGAGTGCTGTGACACTGCCAGCTGTGAAAAGTTTCCCTGTGGGCAGATTCCCCTTCCCAGTTCCTCTTTTAGCCACTTTTTGCCTCCTCCTCTCTCACCGCAGCCTCCTGGCTGCTTGGCCAGCAGCCCACTGTTTGCTGTCATCTCTGGTGCAAACAAGCACCATGATTGATTTGTGAAGCTTGCAGGACTTCACAGCTCCCAAGGAATGAGCCTAAATGTTTGAAAATACCTAACAGGGACAGACTTAGTTTGTGACATGTCTTTTCTTTCTTTTCTTTTTTTTTTTTTAGTCATTTGCTAAGGTGCTTGGGGTAAGTATTTTTAAACACAGTCATAGAGCAACAGCAGCATTTTGTCTTCAATAGACCACTATTCTGTACCAGGTGAGAGACCAAGGATGAAATGTTGCAGATGCCCGTGTTTCTGTTAATGTGCTCATGGGGACAAGTCACTGCCAGTTGGAAAAGTGGCAGCACGGATGTGGCTGTTTGCCTGTGTTCTCTTGCATTGCTTCTCTGCCTCTAAGAAAGAGTGACACCAAGAGGAAGAAGTTCTTGATTTTTTCTAGGAGGTTATTTAGGGCCACCTGTTGTAGAATTAAGAAATGTTTCCACCAAGAGATTAGCAGCCTACACAGCTGTGAGTAGCTTTAATCCACTCTGTGCTCGGGAGCACACCCAAGCACTGGGCTTTGTGCTGAGCTATTTTCACTTTTTGCTGCATCTGTTTTCAATGGAAAGTGTTGAAGACCTGCTTGTCCTCTGGGAAGAGCCAAGGGAGGCTGCAGAAACAGCTGATCTGCATGAGCTGCGCCCATCCCCTGCCTCACACAGTCAGACCCTCAGCTGGGTAAGGCAGGTCTGGCATATGAGCTGTCAACATTTTGGAGAATGTGATGTGAGTGTACAGCCATATCTTATCTCCTGTCAGTCAGAACAAGCTGCCCTGCTGCCACCCTGGCCCAAGGTTAAGTTTGATTTGTAACTATCTAAAAAACACAACCAAATGGCCAATGATAAAAAAAAGTACTCCTTAGGTTTTCCAGAGAAACTACCCAGTCATCTGTGGTCTCTACAGACTTCTTTGATACATGTCTTTGCTGAGGAGGCACCTCCACAGAGGCATGCATGTGCTCTTTCTCTCCCTTTACCTTGAACAGATGGCAGTGTGCCCCTATACTGTCCCACAGAATTGTCAGCCCGTGAGGATTCTTCAAGACTTGCAGTGTTTTGCTTAGGTGATCAAGGTTTAAAATGGCACGAGAGCCTGGGAAAATTGTTCCCTCAAGAACCACTTCCTGCCATTACACTATGCTGTTTTTGTTTTTGGCTTGAGTTGTCACATAGGTACCATGTGTATTTGTTGCCTCCCTCTTCAGTAATTTTCTCCATTTTATAAAAGGAGATCCAGGTGAATCCAGTGTCTGTTGACAGTGGAGAAAAGGCACAAGCTTTAGTAGCTGACTGCATTATACAAATACCCCAAGAAGGACCAAAGCATAGAGTACTCTTCAGACTTTTGGGAGAGATTTGACCTATGTTTCTTTCTACAAGTAAAAAAGAGAGATAATGTAAATAGAATGAACCAGATAAACAACTAATACTTTCCTGAGCAGTGGAGGAAGTCAGTGACAGTTTTCTCAGTGAGCAGCATCCCTTGGCAGTGCACAGTTCTAAACCCATTGCTGTAAAGGCCGAGTAACTAGCACAACAGAGAAGGGTCTGTCTACTTAAGCATAGTTATGAATTGATTAAAATAGCAAAATGAGAAGATCAGAGAAGAACCCCTTCTCAAGCTTCATGCAAATTACAGTGTTGTGACTGAAACTGACTTGAGCAGCCATTAAAATTCTTACCACTATTGGGAGTATCATGAGTCAGGCAGGATGCTGCTCATCAATATCCTGCAGTTCTCCCTTAAAGGAAGGCCCCAGAAAATTCCACTGCTATCTGCTGTATTTCTGCCACTTCCCTGAGGGAGGTGTCACCTCTACCTACTTGTAGAACACCATATAGATTTACATGGCTTTGCATGTCTGCCAGAGGATCACAGGGGTGTCCTGTGCCAGCAGCTTGAAATCGCTTGTTACCACCCCTGCAGATCTGAGTGTGGGAGGTACGTCAGCATCTGGGTTAACACCACAAGCCTTCCAAAAGAGCTTCCTGGCAGCTCTTTACATCAAAACTTTACTGATGCTGGGATTGCTGGTGAAAAAAAAAAAAAAACCAAACAAACAAACAAACAAAAAAAACAACACACAAACCAATACCAAAGATAGAAAACTCTTGAAGCTAAAAATACAGGGTATTGTGTGCGGTTGAATAAGGGGAAGTACTTGACCTTGTGCCCTGGGTTCCAGATGAGCAGTCTTGAGCCTGTTGAATCAGTGTCTGACAGCTGGCTTTTTCATCTGTTTTAATCAATGACGTTATGTGCCACATCTTTAAAAAAACCATATATAATTTCATACAAGAATTTGCCTATGGGAATTTGTGCCAGTTGCTAAAGGTACACACAACAGTCTGTATCCCTGTATCCATGAGCAGCAAGGTACATTTTGTGTAGCACGTTGAATGTGTACTACTTATAGCGACATAGACAGGAAGGAGGTGAACAAAATATTCACTGTGTGAAGAGAGGGCTCAAGGGCATTGGAGATCAACTACAACAACCTACTATTCATAGAATCATAGAATCACAGAATGTCTTGTGTTGGAAAGGACTGCAAAGATCATCTAGTTCCAACCCCTGTGCCATGGGCAGGGTTGCCAACAACTAGACTGGACTGCCAAGGAACCCATCCAGCCTGGCCTTCAATGCCTCCAGGGATGGGGCATCTACAACCTCTCTGGGCAGCCTGTGCCAGTGCCTCATCACTCTCTGAATGAAGAATTTCTCCCTAACATCTAACCTAAACCTCCCTCTTTCAGATTAAGTCTATTCCCCCTGGTCCTACCACTATCTACCTGCATAAAATGCCTTTCCTGCTTGTAAGCTCTTTTCAAGTAATGAAATATTGCAATTAGGTTTCCCTGGAGCCTTCTTTTCTCAAAGATGAACAATCCCAACTCCCTCAACCTTTCATTACAGGAGGAATGCTCCAGCCCTCTGATCATCTCTGTGGTCATCCTCCAGACCTGCCCCAATACCTCCACATATTCAGATTGTCTATGAATCTTTTCTGGAGTCTTGTATCTGAATAAAAGAATTTTGTGGGTTATGTGGGGATTCCAGACAGAATAATTCTGTTCTTGAGCCTCCCACAAATTTCCCACATATCTTATACAAAACATCTGACCTATCAATGCCTCAGTTTGTTGGAGTTTTTTGCTTGTTGTTTTTATTTTCTTTTGTTTTTAAATAGTGTTCATAATGACACTGCTTTGTATAAGACTTTTGTATACTAGACCAGGAGTCTGAGACATCATACAGAAGCACACATATCTAATGATGTCTCCTAGTACTGGTGCGATGAACAAAAGACACCCTTATCCTTTGAAGGTAAGATGTTTCTGTAAGAGAAAATGATGGTCAGAGCTAGGATGGTGATCAGCAAGCTCTAAAGAGAGGTTCATAATCACAGCTCTCTTTCTATTTGTCATCACAACAGGCGGTTTCATCGAGTACTGACTAAACAGGGATGCAAGATTACCTTGATGGACTCTTAAGAAATCCCTCATTTCCCTATTTGAGAAAGCTGCAATCACATGTTTTCTCTGAATTTGTATGAGTTCTGGTCATGTTATTAGAAAATACATACAGAATTGAGACTTACTGGCAATCGATGTAAGTGCTCAAAAAGTTAGTAAATAAATCACTGTTCGGCATAAGAAAAGTCTCTGTAGTACGCTTGTGTAACTCTTTCTTTCATGGGAAATTTATACTGATTTTTATCACTATGACATTATGTCAAACAACAATAACAACAACAAGAAAGAGTTTTACACAAGAATTTATGAAGTCTTATAAAGAAATGTGCAGTCACCAGTTTCACATGACTTACCCCGGAAGAACAGTCATACATTTTCTGAAAGACTAAGATGAAGGTCTAAATTTGATTAGATCACTTCAGCCTCAGCTAAATCTCATCTCAGGTTCCCTCAGCTGACTCCAATAGTTTTGTTTTGAATGTATTATGCAACATACAATATACAATCTTCAACATTCAAATCTCACTGCTGGAGTAGTGAAAGGCTGTACAAAAATACCTAGACACTGTGTGAGAATTCGCTACAAGATTTTGAAGACAGCTGTCATGGTCAACAAGATGCACCAATTCTCCCTCTGGGGGACAGTTATTCTGGTAGCTAGTATGCAGCTTGACTGCCACTCTTCGTCTCTGCTTTTTTTTTAATCCATGAAAGCACATAACAGATTTTCTACAGGTAATCAGAAACCCAACCTGATTGGGCAGAGAAGTTTTTTGGTGCCACACTACTGTTTCAGAATGCACCAGTGATTAACCTGTCACTCTACCTAGTATTCACATTTAATTGCATTAGGTAAAGAGATAAGAACCTGTTTAAAAGTTTTTATCAGATATGGACACAGAAGAATTTCGTATTGTTCAGTTCTGATAATAAAGCTTAGTAACTGGGGTGCAGTAATACTTCAGAACTTCCTTGTCCTTCTCCTCTTTTCAGATGTAGCCACAATTTTCACATTCTAAATGCACAATGAACTGTTTAAAACTTTCTGTTTACAATAATAATAATATCAACCAAATTATCTAATCTATGGAGAAACAAATAAGCTGCTCTACAGAAAAACAGTAACAAAACAAAACAAAAAAATCACATCAATGAAACAAACAAACAAAAAAAGTCCTTTAAACAAGTGATTTAATGGCCTTGCCAAGATGAGATTTCTCCAGGAAAAAAAAAAAAAAAAAAAAAAAAAACGGGTGGAAAAAACTGCTATACTCAAGAAAATAACAGATTTTCCTTTGCCTGTTTGTAGAGGCAAGTTTCCAATTTTGCCTGTAAAACCAGCCTGGATGCCATAATGATTAGAAAAAGCATGTGGTCACAGAGTCATGATAAAAATGCATTAAAAAAGGCAGTCACATCCACACTGATTAAAAAAGCAAACGACTATCAGAACGTTCTGAACTAAAAAAGCAGTGCTATCAAAGCAATATTTCACAATATCACATCAGTTTTGCCAAAACACTATTTTAGATAAAAAGGAGAGGAGAAATTCCTGATATTATCAGATGATGAGTTGCAAGTCCAAGTTAGGCCAATTGCAGGTCTAATTTCTTTTGCCAAATTCCTATTGTTTGCCTAGTTTTCTTTGGCGACAATTCAAACATTCAGGTTTCAACAATTTCAGTATTCTTCATGAACGTAGTTCTTAGTCTCTTTAAATGATTTTCAGTCTTTTTTCTTGAAGATTTTTTTTAAAAGTTTTGATTTCTTAGTGGCAAAAGAAAAAAATGATATTTACAATGTTTCTTAGTAGATGAATATTATACGTAGGTCACTCCAAAAGTAACACCTCCTATTTATTTCCATGGAAATCACAACAGTTTGCAGAAAATGCTAGATGGCAACACCTTGCATAGCCAAGTAGCATGCATGAGATTTTATTTTCATCCTGTTGTTCTGGGCCATGGTGTTACTATTGTGCTTGGACTGCAGTATGGATGAGTGGGATCATCATAACTTATGGCCCTATTCTTAACAGTGTGATCCTTACCCAACAGTCACCTCCTTTACTCTGGGATGCTGTGCATCACATCGTGCTTGTCATTTGCTCAAAGTGGTATGGACACATTGCCAAGTCATGGGAAACTATTTAAATAACTCACCTACAGGTAACTTGCAGGGTTGTAGGCATAAGATTTCATTTTTATTGTGTTTTTTTCTTTTTTACTTCCTGTTTGCACAATTCACTGAATTCACTGCATCATTTCAAGTTTCACTTGCAGATGTTTTAGGTTACTAAGGTCCTAGTTCAGAAAGTACCTAGAATTGACGGCCTGACATGAAAAGTAACATTCAAAAGCATTTCATAGGCTTGCTAAGTACAGACGATGTAAATGAACCGAAGCTGGACTTTCGAGGTTGCAGTGACCACAGATATTCTGTTTCTGACTTTTTCTGTAGTCTCAGTTGACCACAGTGGTACCTTTTCTGTTGGCAGAAAATATTTCTCCTTTTATTTGAGAACAAGAATTTGCTGTGATTTTCTAGGCATGAGTCACCGGATTTTCTACACTGAAGAAGAGATATTGCCTCACTGAATTATGCAGAAGCAACAAAAAGCTATTTTTACCTTGATTTGATAGTGAGACAAAGCCACAACCAGGCTTGGGAAATAAGTGTTCCAAAATGCAGCAACACTACAGTGGCAAGTGAAATGTTATCCCATTCCCAAATTCCCTTTTATCATCTTTGTTAGGACCATTCTATCATGCTAACCACATAGTATAACCACTAACCACATAGTCAGAGATACACTGTGTCTCACAAAGCCCACCTGTCACATTTTCTGTTGTGATGGTGTGCAAAACTGAGGCACATGGAGCAAAGAAACAGCTCAACACAGAGACTTTGCTGTACAGACAGAAATACCTACTAGCAAATACAGATGCAACCCTGCCATTTTATCACTTGGACTATGAATCCATAGCCAGATATAGCAAGAGATATAAGTCACACACACCTTGGAATGTGGCTAACAAAGATCAACATGGGATTACTAAGTGAAATAAAATATTTTTTTGTTTATTCATACCCACAGAAGTACAATAAACAAATATACAGAAAACCAGCCTTCTTTGACCCACCTTTCAGGAAACAAGCCTGCTTTTTGCATTGTTAAGCCATGCAAAATTGTCCTTGGCCACTGTTTGCTAAAGTACACACACAGAGGGAATCCCATGAAGGACAAAAAAGAGGCACTTCATAGTTACCAACTGTATAGTAGGGCCTCACCAAGAGATGTCCAGCAGCTCTCTTGCCCTGTTGGACATGCTGGATGAACTCCTCATCAGTTCAGGACTACCATCAGCAAGTGTGATAGACAGCAGTTGTGGCAAACCAACCCAATGGCCCAGATTGTGCCTCCTATGAGGAGTTCCACAACTAGCTCCTGCTGGCATGATGCTTGGAGCTCCTGATCAGTGTACCATGGCCTTGCCAGGTTTCACACAAACCTAGGTCTTCCAGTCTACTGCTTCCATATATTCTTTCAGAGATGCTGAAGAGAGTCAAAAGTGCCCAGGATGCTCCCAGGGGAGCAGAAACTCTGGGCACTGACAGAACATTTGGGTGCCCTTTCCCAGCACAGCCAAGAACAGGCCCTTCCCAAATATTAATTGAAAGAAAATTTAAAGTTAGGTAGACATAGTAAATATGTCATTTCTGTGATTTCTTGAGACTGAAGAAGAGGGAGAAAAGAGTGGGAAACATCAGAGAGAACACCAAATTCAGAGAAAGGAGGAGAAGGTGCTTGTCAGTGCATCAGATCTACACTGGAGCAGAGGGATATTCCTGAAATATTGCGCTCCACGGAGAGCCCACGTCAGAACAGATTTTCCTGACAGAAACAGCAACCAGTGGGTTGCTGGAGGAGAGGAAAAACTGTGAGGAAGGAGGAGGAAGAGTGAGGAAGAAAGAGCAGAGAGTACTCCCTGCATTGACCATGTTCCGCACCTGCCCTGCACCACTTGGACAGAGTAGAAAGGTCTGGAGATAGAAGGGTCTGGAACAGAGCTGAACCTGAAAGGAGGGAGGAAATGTTTTCTTTTAATGTTTGTCATTTTGTTTCTTAGTACTCAAATCTATTTTAACTGACAGCATGTTAAATTGATTTTCCCTAAGCTGAGTCAGTTTTGCCTGCTATAGTAAATGATAAGCAACCTCCCTGTCTTTACCTTGGCCCACAAGCTTTCTTATCCTATTGTGTTCATCCATCCTCCCAGGGAAATGAGAAGGTAGAGAAGAGGGAAGAGGAGGTGGTGAATGTCTCTGAGTGGACATGTAGCAGTTAGCCAAATTTAACTCAGAACTGTCCTCTTTTGGTATCCATGGACTTCTCTTTTGGTGGAAGGGGTAAAGAGATGCTTTTTTTTTGCTCCAAGCCAAACAGCACGTCTGGACACATCCACAGGCTGACCAGTATGTATGCTGCAACTGGGAATCACAGCATCATCTCAAATGAGCCAAGAATGCTTCACTGAAGTCCAGCAGGGAATGCCTTGTTGAATGCCTCAGCCTTCACTGTAATTAGTAAGGGTCTGGTACAAGAGGTCAGATGAAGATTTACTAGCTCAGGCTCAGTGCTGACCCAGCCATCCTGTTCAGCAAGGTTTCGTGAAGAGCAGTTGCACAGAATTCTGCCCTGCGCTGCACCCCACAGCCCTCATCATCTGCAGTACCCCAAATACTAATATACAGAATAATGAAGATTGTTGATATAGACAATAACCCTGTCATGATAGGTTTTCCTGACTTGCCCTGTCAGGAATTTCTTCATGAAACAATCGATAGATCATGTAAAAATAGCAACATATTTTTTTGGATTTTAGCAGCCTAAGAGTGCGTGAGCGGCCTTTTGTTACTAAATACGGCCATCTAGTGGTTCCTTCTTGTTGCTCGCTTCCAATTTTTGAAAAAGTACAGCGCTGCTCTTTACTGTTGATGAGTAAAAGAGAGAAAGAGGATGCACAGCCAAGAAAATTCCTTTCCTAATGCATGAACATTAGTCTTATGTTTGACATGAAGAGGCCACTTGGCCATCTCAGCTTTTGCCTGTGAGTCGCTAAAGAACAAGCATAGTGAGGCAAGGATGCTGAACTCCCACCAACACCAGATACCTAATTCCTGTTCAAAATAGCAGCAGATACATTGCTCCTCATATTAATCCAGTGCTCATGTGCTTATGTGCCTACAGAAATTCCATACCCACACAACCTCGTGGTGTATTTTTGGCAACTTTTTCTTCAGAAATCTATTTAGACATGGGTTTATACCCTAAATAATATGTTTTTCTTCTTACTTTCTAAAAAAGCTATTTTAGCATTTTTTTTTCTCTGGGTCAGAGAAAAGCTGATTCAAGCTGAAACAAAAATGAAGAACACACATATTTAAGGTTTTATTTAAATTGATTCACGTATCTGAAGGTTAGCACTTCTCAGAAAATGAATCATCCAGCCTGGGAGAAATCCTCACACTCCCAATGGCTGGAAGCTGAGAGGCACTCAGCAATATAGCAGTGCTCACCCTGCATCTACCTCCATTATGAGGCAGCACTGCTGGCACATCCGTGCCTGACACTGCCCGCACACCTCTGGCTGCCACCAGGGAGCAGGTGTGGGATGGCCTGATGTACCCCACAGCTTAGGAACTGCCTCAACAAAGGCTGAAAGCAGCACTTAATTCCAGCATGGGGCACCCAAAGCTGAGCTCACCACCTCGGTGCCTCTCCGCGCTGTGTTGGCTGGATGTATGCTCTCCAACCTGGGAGCTCCAAGGCATTACCTCTCCAGTAAACATGGCTGTCAGAACTAAGGGTGGCTGAAAAACTCTCCTAAAGCAAGTGAGGCCTTGCGTGGAACAAAGTAATTCAGTTGGCTTTGAGTAACAGCCACTTTTACCCTGTTAGGGAATTGGCTGGAACTACGGGTTTAGCCAAGATAATGATTTTTCATGTAGTGTAAGCCCTCATGATCTCTGTCACATGTTTCTTAAGGTAAAAGAACTAATCCAGTTTGTTGTTGTTGTTTTGTGGTTTGTTGTTGTTCTTTGTTAAATTCCAGTTTGATGTCTAAGTAGAAGTTACTCTGCAGGATCAAGCTGCTGCTAATGCAACAAATAAGTGTTTTCCAAGCTGCTATGCACAGCTGATTGTGATGGAAATCAGCTCCTTTTTTAGGAACCAGGGAGTGAAATTATTGTACCAAGAGGAGATATGGGGTTCTTTTGACAAAAAGCTATTAGAGATGGCACCTTTCTTTAAGTTCCTTTCCAAGAGATGTGCCAGTACAAAGTAGCCCTGTTATGGAGTTGTGGTATAACTCCAGAGATTGCAATGGAGCGTGCCTTTCAGAATACAGGAGTAATCAAAAAGTATTTCAGGGCGGAATTGCAACGTTCTGTAATAATCCTTTTGATCTTGCTCTCCTTTCCCTGTGTAGGCTGAGGCCACGTGCTATGAATGCAGCTTCAACAAAAGAAGACAGAAACTAATCTCAAGTTGCTCAGCCACTTTATCTTTCCCTCCATGCACAAACGTGCCTAACCAATTTGAGGAGACAGCAGCTTCCATCAAGCACCTAATCATGGGTAATTCCCTTGCTGCAAAACAGCTTAGCAGTTGGAGAGTTTTACACAATTTATGATTTTCCATGCATGCTGGGATGCAGGAAGGGCAGATTGGCAGGCACTGCCTGGCTGAAACCACCCCATTTGGGTGGAGCAGGCTTCATGCAGCTCCAACTGACAGTTTCACTCTGTCACCAAGCCAGGGGAAGAAAATTAAACTGCCTGGAGTTGCTACAATTAGGCATTAATCTCTGCCTCAATGCTGATTAACTCCTTAATGTCACCCTGTACACCAAGCTAGCTGTTACTCAGCTGTTATCATGAATCTCCAGCAGCTTACCGCCCCTCCTGCAAGCATGCAAGCAGTGACTTCTTTTCCCAATTCCATTGGTTTTGTTGTGGACTTGCCAGACAAAAATGGGACCATCTTCTTATCTCTGGGGTCTCCCACCAGCAGAGCTTGCACAGTGCTGCTGAGGACAGGAGAGGCAGCTGGAGAAAATGCCTGCTGCAAGAGAGAGGGAGCATGCAAAGACAGCATCTGAGTGTGATGGAAACTCCTATGGTGGACCTTAAAGTGCTTTGTAGAAAAAAGGTACTGTCAAAGCACCAATGACAATCCATGTTTCCTTTGTGTCTTCAGCAGGCCTCGGCAACAGATAATCAATATGCAGTTGTAATGCAGTAGGTGGATTAGAGCCAGAACGGATCTGTACGAGCTAGTATATGATTAATGTTGGTTTTGCATTGGTTTGCAAGGAACCATGTTGGCAACTACTTCATCCCTAACTCAGAGGACATGACCTGTTAAGCATTTTTCCTCATTATTCTAATATTTATAATCTCTTAATGTTTCAGTATATTTATGCCTGCAATTTCCCCATAAGTATTCTCCTTGCTTCAATATTGGTCTTCCAGATAAAGATCTTGAAAAGACACAGGGAATGAAATGGTGGACTATCAAAATGAAACACACAAGTTCAGAACAAGCTCCTGCTCAGCTGCTGGCTGCTCCTGAATATTTCTAGGTGCCACAGCTGCCTCAAACTTTGACAAATATCAGCAAGCTGAGTAATCACAAGGCTATGGGTTCAGCTGCATCCCATAAAAACATGGTTATAATTCATTCTCTTCCCTTAGATCGAGTTTTATGGTTTTGCTTCTTACTGGGCTGTGGAGGTAGCATGCTTTTTGTGACAGAGAAGGGAGAAGACACAGGAAACTAGACCACAGCCTCCTCTATCATTTACCATGAACACATACCTGTGTTTATATCATAGTTCTTAAAAGTGTATCTAGTACTTCAGGAAAAGGCAGAATCTCAGGACTCAACTCAGGTAATGTGCGCTAAGCTCTCAGCTCACAGCGATGATCCCTAGGTCTCTTGCTTTGCTTTTTTGCTTACCTTTTCCTTTCTAGTCTCATACATTGTAAGGGAGCACACAAGTGCCAGCGGGCAGAGAAAGTAGTGTGGGATCCAGGGTTTGAGCTCTCCAGGCAGCAGGGCTGATTGCAGGTGGCTTCCCAGCTTGGGAGCCATCAGCTCTCCTTCCTGCAGAATTAATAAATATAAGGGAGCTACCAGCTTCCTAAATGTCAGAATGACCACCACTGGGAAGCTCCTTGTCTGTGCTAATGGACATGCTAATATATAGGTCTCATGTGGAGAAAAATGCATTTCTCATCCCCAAAGAATATCTAATACTACAACAAAGGTAGTTTTTTAAGAACTGTTCTTGCCTTCAAACACTTCATACTTTGTATCCTTAGAAGTATAGCTGTCCTTTACAGATCTACCCAAAGCAATTTCCCAAATTTCCCAAAGTGAAAAACATTCAGAAGAACAATCTTTCTTTTGGTCCTCTGAAGCCTAGGCTACTTGACTGACTGTAACTCTCTTCTTATAGCTTTCTCAGACAGGATATCTATTCCAGGACATGAGACTTCTTTCTCAGTATGTTGCTGAGGGTTTATGATGGCGCAGTGCTGCAGTCAGGGTGCAGCAGGCACTGAGCAGTGGGCACAGGGCACACCTCAACTGTGCTGGGGGCAGGACTACATCAACAGGTACTGGAAGCGATGCAAACAACTCTGCCAGCACTTTGTCATCCTTCTCCTAGTTATCTGGTTAGTGTTTTTGGACTGGGCTTCCTTTTCAACTAATCCTAGTTTTTCATTTCTATTATTTCACTTTAGTGACACTGAATTATACCAGCCATTTATCTTCCTCCAGCAATTAGTGCGCTTTAGTTGCTTCTGTTGAGCATTACACCCTACCAGCACCTAATGGACCCTGACCATTAGCAGCACCAATCCAGCCACATCACTGTGTGTTTGTTCCCTTACAGGGCACTCTACTTGCACGCTTACATGTAGCAGCTTCTGCATCAGCAGGTTTGGAAAATGGAATATTCTCCTCTCTTGTCTGCTAAATAAAAGCCGGTTGCTGAGTGGCTCTGTAGCTTTCCTCCCCAGGATTTTAACAGCTCCAAAAAAGCAGCAGTGTCACTGCAGTGTGACTCGGAAGAGGGAAATGGTGATGACGCTTGTTGCACACACATGCAGATCTTGTAAGATTAGTGGACGCATGCCTATCAACTAGTAACCATTGACAGACAGGACTTGGACAGTCCATTAAATGCTTCCACTTTAACAACTTGAAACCAGAACTGAGGAACTGAACTCTGGTTTCAATCTGAGTAGAGCTGAGCAGAGAAAAATACTATACATTTTGCTGCCCAAAAAGTCAGCTCTGTATCTGTGGCTTGCATTCTGGATGAATCAGCTGAGCTTTTGCAGTGGGCTTGAGTGTTGACAGCATAAGTCTTTGTAGAGATGTATCACTCACATTATCTCTACTCGCAGTTTTTAGCTCTCTGGGAATTTTCACCCTCCTTGCTTACCTATTTCATATTTAAAAACCCTGAACCTATAGCTGGGGCACAGGAGGCAGAGAAGCTGGTACTGTTGCTACAACATACTCTCCATCTCTTCCTATATAGGGTAGGAATTGAATTTTTTTACACACAAGGAATCAAACCTACCTTATGCACCTATGAAATCTCAACTATTTACTAGACTTACTCCTTAAGTTCAAAGTCACAATACCAAAGAGCTGTCTAGAAAGGAACTAGAAAGGAGTTAGAACCCATTTGGGGCATATATTCATGGGAAACAGATGAAACTCCTAAGACAGTCACACCATCTATACTGTCACTGACAGCTTTTCCTCCTAATGCCTTCTTAGCCATGATGTTCAACCAGCTCTCCCTACTGAGGAAGCCAAGTAAGGGCACATGCTTATAGTTCACCAGATGATCCATGGCAGGGATTAAAACCTCCTTGCTACAAAAAGCTGCTAATTACAAAAGTTAAGTATCTAGAAATGAAATGAATAGAAATTGCCCTAGCTTCTAATAATACAGAAAGGTAAGGTTGCTTCCTAAATCAAACACCTGAGAAAAGTATAACTGAAAAAAATGAACTATCCGACAAATCAAAAGCTAAGTGGCGGACAGTAACAGGGTTTTACACACTTACTGATCAATTTCGAAAGTTATTATGGACTTACATAACAAATTATTATTTGTCCAATGTAGTAAATGACGTCTTACCTGCAAAGTGCTTTTGGAAGTGTGAAGACCTTCCTCCTAGCCACGGACAACGGTTTGCAATGCTGCAATTGTTCAATAAGCAAATAGAGATATAAAGAAAACAGATGAAATACCCAAGGCAGATTATCAGCAGAGCAAGGTTTACTTTAGAAGCTGCTATGCTGAGGGTCTTATTCAATCTGACAAAGCAGGATGCCTTTTCTAGAGCAGTTTAAAAGGTTAAATCCTTGAGATTCTTGTGAGATATATTTAAGAGATGTTGTAGGTCCTAACACTTTTCTACTTGGGATATAAACTTGCCTGTTACTGGAGCATTAATAAACAAGTCCATTATGCCTTCTGACTAAAAAATAAACCCACCCACAACTAATGTTTACTTGAATTTGTTTAGGATTAGGGTTAGGGTTTAGTTAAATGATGGGAAATTTACTCCATATGATAAGACCAGTTCCTCTCTAGGAAGGGAAGATGTTAATTAATCTATTTATACATTGGGGCAATGTGGGCAGAAAAAGCATGTATGAGGCAGAAAAGCATATATGAACCCACTATTTGAACTATCTTCCATAAAATTGAGTCATATGGGTCTTTCCATTCATTTTCACAAGGAGCATTCTTACAAGAAGCTGCAGGGGTTACAACTGTAAAAAACTTTGCATGCTGAGATGCAGTAATTAGTACTACTGTGCTTCCTGACTGCCTCTTTGGCTTTTTTGGCCCAGCTGGTGGGGGAAAATAAACCTTTACTATTCTTGCTTTATTTCACAGACCTTGTATGCCTGACACTTGCTGGAACTCATGAGGGATCTCTGGTGTGCAACCCACAGTGCAAGCGGCAGAGTCATTTTTCCTTGTCTTAGTCCCTTTTCCCAAAGGGTCACCCACAGCTTGCTCCAGAAAGGGAAATCCTTGGCTTGTGTGGGCTTCCCTAGGTCAGGATATCTCACAGAGGTGCTCAGTCATGACAGCAAAGTACTGGGTAATATGGGCCCACATCTATATGGGAATTCAGATTCAAGCTTGCCAAATTTCAGTAGTACAAAAAATAGGGACTTGGAGGGAAAAAGTCTGAAATAATCCAACTGACTGTGCCTGGAACAAGTTTGGGAAAAATAACATAAATTATTCTGCAGGTATGTCAGTGGAGGTATAAGATGTGGCAGGAGACAATGACAAAAAATGAAGGGGAGTAGCAAGAAATGAAATCCAAAGAGTATCCTTCACTGCAGGTCTGACTACCAAGACTACCATGGCTATTGCTAGGTCTGGGAAAGCAAGAGCTCTTGTTGTGTCTTGTTTTCATGAGACAAGGTTCATCAGTGTTGATAAATGAGAAAACTTGAAAACCGGACAGCCTCTAGTGTGAACAAAAATACTTTTGACTTAAGAAAGTTCTATTTAGAACAGGGATTCCTAGATGTTTAGGCTGAAGCTCAGTCAAATTTAAACTATGTCTGAAAGGAAACAGAAGGAATTGTCTGTTTAAGATACAGCCCTTTTCCTTAGGGAAAGGGACAAACTTTCAGTCACAGAATCACAGAATCACAGAATCACCCGGGCTGGGAGGGACCTCAAGGATCATACAGTTCCACCTGCATACTCTCTGATAATGAGGTTTGCCTTCCAAGTCACATAAACCTACACAAAATATATTGCTGTTTGCATAGCCTCTGGTTAGTAAAACTGTAGCTTTACACACCTACTCACACAAGAACTGTGTTTCATGGTTTGTTTTGCTTATTTACCAACCTTAGCAAACAGCATAGTTGGTACAGCCTAGTCATTCATTATTACCTTTTTACTAGTAGAAAATGGGACATAAAACTCTCATTAATCTGTTTAAAATTAAAAGAAAACTTTATTGGGCAAGTCCATTCCTTAAGTCTGCCCCTGTTTTTGAATCTCAAAGCTGCTGGTTCTGTCAGAAGCAAGCACAAAAATCCATTATCTCTCCTAAGCTGCTCTCTTAATGCTGTTCATTTCTGTATTCACACTCATACAGGCATTAAGACCTTGCTTTTGTATAGTACAAGACAGAGTAATCTTTGGGGGGGAAAAAATCAGAGTCAATATAGTTTGTTTTATGGTCATGAGGATCTCAACATCACTCAACTACCTGGCACCTCCAACAGTGAAGGCAGGGTTTACTCTTGTGCATCCTGCAATTTGTTACACATTTCAGTGCCTGAGTGAGATAGTGACAACATTAATGTTTTCCTTGCTCTGTACTGACTTTGTTAGGTTTCTTTGTTGAGGGCTTTCTCCAAGCTGAGGCCTGCTGAACCTGAACCAACACCCTCATGATTCATCATCCCCTCCGTGCAATAGTAATGTGTTGCTCAGCTACCGGAACAAACTGACATCTGCAGAAACGGCACCAAGGCACCTGAGCCAACTGCTGCCACACCATAAACTGGGAGGAGAATCACAATGCCAGTACTGCTAATACAATGATCACAGTTATCCCCGTACCCTTGGAGGAGTGTAGTAACCTCCATGATGACAATGAATGGAAGGGAAGTGCCATCACTGCAGGTGATAAGGTGGTAGACTTTGTAGTCTCTAATGCACAAACTTAAATTTGCAACTAGGCCTGCCAAAACAGCAAGAAAAAAGCAGTGATGTTGTTTTCTGTTAGGACAGATACGACTCCCTAATAGTTCGCAGGCTTTTCTGAATCATCACAGTTAGTGAAAATATTCTGAGTATTTTGAATGTGCACCTACTGAAGTTATGTTGTATTGCCACAATTGCTCTTTCTCTAGGGCATGGGAAAGTACACAAAGAATGGTATTGCTTCATCTGCTTCAATCACAGTGGCGGCTGACGTGAGCAAATTGGGGTTTGGGGACACTGAGGAGTAAGAGGAAGGAAAACAGCTTCATTTCTTTCCAGATCAGGGTGGTGGTGTTGCATTGGGTGTTGCCTTTGAGGAGTGGCTGCGTTGGCATCCTGAAGAACAACAGGCTCAGATTATTTGCCAGTTTTAGCAATCAATTATAACTAAATGCAAAAACATCTGCAGACTCAATGTACCTTTCAAATATTCACCCTCCCAACAATCCTACAAGACTTTATTTTACATGGAAACAGAAGCACTGAGGAGGTGAGAGGCTCTGAAAGATTACTGTGCTCTGTACCAGTAATCTCTGGATTACTGGCCATGCTTGTAGGCAAAATTGAGGATTCCACTCAAGAAAATCACAGTTAAACTCAACCCCATGTATGTTCCTTTTCCTCCTAACCCTTCATACACAACAAACTATTAAAAGGTAGAGACTTTCCTGAAGTAAATTGTAACACTGAAGTGCTTTTTGTACATACAGGTCACTAACTCTCAAATGCATTGCAAACTGCAGCAGTAACAAGATGTAACTGAAAAAGGAGAGCATTGCAGAACTTAGAATACTGGCATTTCACATAATCCTACATTGGCCACTTTCTCCTTCTCACTATTCACTACTTCTGCAATTCACTTACTGACCTGGGCATTCACAATCGATCAGCATTTCTTGAAAAGTCGTACCTAGTTTGTTCTATCTTTTGCATGGGAATTCAGGGTCTTCATTCCCTAGCATATCTAGCAAAAGCTTTCTTTGCACTGTGGAAGAAGGAGCTACCCTGAACTTCTGCCATCTAAAGATTTCAAGAATAATCAGGTCGGAGGCGACAAAAATACATGTTGACAATAACTTGCTGAAGTGCAGTGAAGAATCTTGTCTTGAGCACCCCCCTGCTTTCTCTCTGGCTGAAAGATTTGCAGTTAGTGCAGCCGTTGTCCATTCAGTCTGATCTTTGGTCCAGGGGAGCTTGGAAAAGCTTTAAAAGCAACAGCTTTAAAACCAAGAACTGTTGAAGAGATGGGAACAGAAAGCTTGGTGTCTTCTATGTGAACCGTGACTGCTTGTTTATGCTGCAATAGAAGCTCTTACTAAATCAGTAATATTTCAGGTTAAATCATTTGCTAATTACATAATGAACAGCCTTCCCTTTGCTTGTAATCCAACTTGTACTACACAAGGAGCAAAGGAAACATCATTGATGACACTGGACTGAAGCAGAAGCCAATACTTTACAGCGTATTATCCTCAGTAATAGCAACTGCATTGGTCATAAAATAGTAAATGATTGTGGTGCAACTTCTCCCACTCAAAAGAAACAGGCAGACACCTGTCTCCAGGTCCAGTGGTGCTTCCCTTGCAGTCTTGTACAAGAATTTTCCTCAGGTAGGCCTAAGGAGGTGATAAAATCATAGAGTACAGGTTTGTTGGGAGTTGAAAGGGACCCACAGGGATCACCATGTCCAACCCCTGGCTCCACACAGCACCACCCAAGATCCAAACCCTATGTCTGAGAGCACTGTTCAAATGCTTCTTGAACTCTGGCAGCTTGGAGCGGTGCCCATCACTCTCAGCTGTTCTTCACATGTCCACCTGACCCTTGACCATCCTCATAGACCTCCTTTGGATGCTCTCTAATATTTTTATGTCCTCCTTATACCGTGGCACCCAGACCATACCCAGTGCTGGAGGTGAGCTCACACAGTACAAAGCAGAGCGGGAGCACAACTAGAGTGTCAGTTTGAGTGTGGCATCACACAAAGGCAGGTTCTAATCTACCAAAGAGGCTTTAGCCCCAGTTTTGGTTGAAGGACTTTATTAAATAAAATTGACTCATAAAAATCGTTTTGACTTCGTGTTTTATAACTGTTTGTTTCCAGTGTGAGAGCTTTCCTAATGAAAATTTTTCACAATTCCTATTTCAGTGGTGAACCCAGTTGCAAAAACAAACAAGGAAACTGCTCAGTATAGAAACAGAAACAGGCAGGGAAATGATTCAGTGTAAGCCCATAAATCTCTAATTATATAAATTATATTTGTTGCTAATAATACATTTTACTGGTGACAAATGCTAGAACGAGGATTATTAAAGTTAAAAGGAAACTATTACGCAGATGAAGGGAGAAACATCCTTTTAACATCATATTTGCGTGTGCTTAATTCTTGTTATGAAGATGGGTAAAGTTGTTGCTTTGAACTAACTCCATGTGGTTATGGTCTTTCCTTAATTTATGCTCACATGAAAAGAGTGGACCTCTGCAGAGTAAGGTCCTGTTGTTATGAAACCCTTCTCATTCCACAAACAAATGAGCAGCAGAGAGCTTTAGAGGATGCATCTCTTGATAGACCAGTAGCATTTCCTTTACAGCTGCAACAGGCTGACCAAATATGACCAAATATATAGTGTTCCACTACCATGCTGTTGCCATGTGTTTCCCTGCTCCTTCCATTCCCACCACATTAACCATTCCCCTCTAGCCATTTTCCCCTGTGGCTCTAACCATACCATCAGTGTGACTACAAGAGACAATGAATTAAGACACACAGCTGAGAAACTGTGACTGGTGGTGACATAAAGTCATTTTTCCAGATTGTCGCCTGCCACTGACCCATGGGTAATGGTCCTTCTTGGCTTCCTTACCCTATTTGCAGGATGTTTGCCATCACCGTTTGTTTGGAAGGACACAACTGTTAATTGGAAATTAGAGCAGGAGGGCGGAGGCTCCTAAAGCATAATTACAAAGCACTGTGTGATGTCCTAGCACTGCCATGGGAAAGCAGCTTGTAACTTTAATTTCAGTGCTGCGATGGTACTCTGCCAGCTGTCTCATTGCCCTCAAGCAATCACAGAGGAGCTGCTCCCATGTGAGTTGAAGATGGCTGCACAGCCTGTGCCTCATGCAGCCTCACCAAGAAGGCTTGGCGTGGCCCAGCCCTAGCCTGAGGTACATTTTCTGCCCAAGAACAGATACTGGATGTCTCATTGCCAGCACCTCAGCCCAGCATTTTCTGCCGATTCAGCTTTACAGAGCTGTGCTGTGTATTTCTTAATCTATTGCGACAGGAGACGTAAACTGGCTGCCCCATATCTGAAACGGAGGCTTTCTTTTGTTGCATTGATTAACTGTTTCATGCTAAGCTTAACTTTTGAATTAATAGATATTATAAATGCCTGGTATTTGCACCTACATGTTACTTTGCCAGTCCCAAAGCCAGATGGGAACTGGTATTTGAAGGATATCAATTTATATTTATTTTTTACAAAGTTGGATTATAGCACTGTCTATAATAGCAATGAAGTGAGGAGGAAGCACAATCATGAAGTTCTGTAAGAAGGATGCCAGCACTTCCTTTTAGGATAGTTCTTGCACTTTAGTTTTTTCATTAACCTGCTAATTTTTATCAGTAACTCACTGTACATCTTCATTTTATTAATATGGATTAAGTGAGGCTTAATAAGTATTATATTTATAGGTGTAAATACCTTCAGAAGTACAGTGAGGCTTAAATTAAGCTTTCAGTGGCAAAAGTGCATGGCAGCACTATAATTATTTGGCATTTATCTGCAGTTCCTCCCTGCCTTCAAAACTCTTTTCACAGGCTGTCAACAAGTCTTAATGTTTGTATTTGGGTTGGCATTGACTCTCAAAACCAGGAGAGTGAGTGAGGAGGAGCTGCGTGCAAGCCCAGTCATACGTAATTTTGCTCAGTCTTCTGTGATCTCTCATCAGATAACCTTCAAAGCCCTGCCTTTCCCTATATTTCACTCAATTATCAGTATTGGCTAAAAGCAAGAGTTTGCACAGATTGCATTAGTCGTACTATTGTTTCTAGTAGCAAAACAGTTCCTATATTTACAACAGCAGAACCAGGGTAGTTTGGGGAAAAAGATTGCTCATTGAAAACAAATCAGATTTCACTTTGACTTTAAACTCTCGGATTCGTTGCTTGTAAATATTTTCATCTACCATAGACAAATAAAATAGCTGAAATGTTGTACCCGCATAGTTTTGAAATAAAAATATTTCAAAATTTTATTATTCTGAACTCTGAAAACAATGTGCTGACAGAAGGAAACTAAAAAATAAATTTTGTTTTGGCCTGAACTCCCAAAAGTAGCCAAGAAAAAGGAAAAAAAAATGCCCAAAGAAGCAAAATTTAGGTTAATTTAGCTTGAAATTTCTTGATTTTGTACACGTGGTTTAGTGGGAAATATTGGTAACAGGTGGACAGTCGGACTGAATGATCGTGGAGGTCTTTTCCAACTTTGGTGATTCTATGATTCTATGACAAACATTAAAAAAAAAAAAAAAGAAAAAAAAGAAAAGTGGAACTGTTATAATAACACTGAGTTTGCTAAATATCAGTTCTCTTTTCCAAAGTTAATCCACAGTATCTGGAGCACTCTTAATACTTCAGAACGAAGTAGCTTTCCCAAAACAGGCATAGTACATGATCTGTATGATCACAAAGAAAGATGAGAAGATGAGGAGAAAATGATCTGTAATATTCCACGCAAAATAACTTACCCAGGAGGGTACAGCCCACAATGCCACCTGAAGCAATCTTTACCCTTTGGTGATGTTTTGGTTTGATTGCTTTGTGTTATTTATACTTCCACTGCAATCTTTGAGTGTACTGCCAGGATGAGGTGGAAATGTGCGTGGAGAAACCCTCCTTTCTTTGAACCTCTGGAGGACTCATTCCTGCAAGCACCACTGTCCCCCAGTGCCTCAGGGATTTGGGAGGTGAAAGCAGATTGTGTCGTTTCAAGTCCACCACTGCAAGAAGTGTTCTGACAAGCAGTTCATCTGTCCTTCTTTGTCTTGACTGCACTGATGGAGACTTAAAGAAGTTTGTTTTCACCTCATTCTTCACGCTTTCTTTCTGCAAAGCTCCCTCATGCTAACATAGATGCTGTTTAACCATGCACTGCCAGAGATGAGCAAAGCTCCCCTCCAACCTGTTCACTGATGAGGGCTGCTCCTTAAAAGGCTGCTGCATGGCCGCTTCTCAAAACTTGTGCTCTAGATTGGGCAAGGGAAAGGAGAAACCCGAGGGACTGCCCAGGGGACTTCTGTATTTTATCCAGAGTGGTTCTCGTGACAAGAGAGGCAGAAGTCATGACAGGATTTGCTGATTTTATGAAAATATTTTCTGTCTTTGGCTAACCACCATGAGTCATTAAGTATCCAACATCTGCCAACCACACAATCCTCTCAGCTGAGACTACACACTGATGTGAAGGTGTAGCTGCAAGGCTGCTTATCACTCCAAACTACTGTACAGTCAGGATTGCAAATACACTTGAGGATACCATTTTCACACTAAACTGTGTATTTCTCTTGAACCTTGATCCTTGTTATTGTAAGAGTTCGGTCTAAAATGGCTGGGAAAATATCCCTTTCTTCTAATTTGCCTAATGTCAGCAAGATTTTATTACTTCAAACCCTTATTTTTTAAGCAGAAAGGAGAAGGGTTTAGGGGATAAAACCTGGTTGCAATAATACTTCATATAGGCTTCAGATATGAATGTAGAAAGCACAGATGTGCTTGCCAGGACTGGGTGTGGTAAAATACACAGCTTACCGAGGAGTAGGAAAGTTCTAGAGAAGTGAGGTGAGAAGATTTCTGTGTAGAAGAAAAAAAAAGAATGCAAAACTGAAAATGACAGTCCAAGCATGTTTTACATACCTCACATTGAGATCAACTTTAGATAAGCTGGTGATACAAAGTATGGTATATGTGTCAAACTTCACGTAATAATTCTCCTTAACGAGTTCCTTCATAAGAAATTTGGTGTTGGGCATGCAATCCAAGTCAAGAACTGATAATTGAGTGAATTTTCTTTCATTGGTTTTCCACTATTCTCTGGAAAAATCCTTCAAGCTACCTGCCACTCTCTGCTTGAACTGCATCTGAACAGTCAAGGGCAATTTAGAGTGATTTATGATGGGCTCTCCATGGATATCTAATGTAAGTTTGGTATGATAGGCTCATTAGAGTAGCCTTTTGCAAAAATGTTTTTACAGAAAAACAGATGGCTGAGGCAAACAGCAGCACAAGTAAAAGGACATGTTAGAAAGCTGTTCTGGAGAGGACATTTTGATCCAAGCTCTTATCTTAAACAGTAAAGCTGTTTTGAAAGTTGTTCCTGTAAGTTCTCCTCACACCCAAAAGTTACACACAGAATTCTGTGATCCATCCACATTTTCATTCTGATTATATGAAAAAGAAAAAAAAAGTGTTACTAAACCATAGGCAGAAAATCTGTTGAGCCAATCAGTGTGTGTAGACAAGCACACAGGCCTTTATCTTTAAGTCACTTAAGGAACCATCTATGGAAGGATCAAGCAGAAATATCCGCAATCCTAAGGTTACCCATTCATTTTACTAGGTTTGGGCTCTGAAGAACTTTGGAGGTAAAATTTAGGCCTAGTTGTTACAACACAGCTGCACCTGAAAAGCAAATTTTCCTCAAAACCAAAATTTCTGACCATAGCAGTAATTTAACAGCTGAGAAAATAGTAAGGGAAGATCTGTGCGACTTCCTCCCTCTTACTCTCCTATTAACTATGTAGCAGTCTTTTGATTCAGTTGTCTTATTTTACCTTCCAATACAACTCAGAAGAAACTATGGTAGTTCTACTCAATATCTCTCTAGCAAGATAGTCTGATTACTGCTTCCTGCCACAGCGTACAAATGGATCAGTTCACCTCCTAACCACGAACTCTAATTGTTCCATTCTTTTATTAAATCTACCCATCTTCAGAGCACAGAGAAGTTCACTGGCTATTAAAACATGCCAGGAAGTATTCCGAGAAATTAAGTTAAAAGAAGTAATAATTGTTGTAGAGCTAAAATCTGCCAATAAAGAAGATACCTCTTTTCACCATGCACATGTGTATCTAAAAAATGTTATTCAATTATGATCCAGATTTCGCAAGATTTGCACATATTGAGTTGTCACTTTTCCTAGGAACTATCCTGCTTTCTGTAACTCCAGTAACTTACCTTGTACAGACTGGTGCTGCACTCCGGAAGTGAACACAGCTGCTGAAATCAATGGAGCTGCCCACAGAGACGTTCATTTATTCCAAGCACATGTAGGAAAAAGTGTTTGCTCTTCAAAAATGAAATGTCAGCCTCAAGAAAATCAATAATGGATTTGCAAGTGATGTCAACAGGGTCAAAATATCACTCACAGCATTAGTTCATACAACAAAATATGCACAACTTTAATACAGTCGCAAACTAGATTACATTTTAATTATTGATTAGGCAGGCTACATTTTAAGACCAAATGGCAGGTGCCTGAAAAATGCATAGTGAATGATGGAAATATTTGCAAAAGGAATCACAAAGACCAAGACATTGACATGCCACACGCGCTCTGGAAGAAACACCATAAATTAAATGAAATATGCTAACTTACCCTTAGAATGATTTCATTAGTTCTTCTGCTTCATTTTGTACCTGGGAAGTCGCTTGACAATCTGATTGTTTTCATCATCATTTTTCCTTTCTTTTTTATTAGTAATATAGGTGAATTAAATGAAATGTGTTTGTTGGAGGTTGCTTCCCGAACAGTTAATTTGACAGGAGGAGCAGCAATGCCTTTGGCAGTCATGTCTTTACTTCTGTTGCTGTAGCAGAGCTCATGATCCCAAAAGACAAATTTTGCAGTCATCTATTCTTACTTGGTATCTTTTTAGCACTGAGATTGGGCACAAAGAAGTTCTGAGTCTTTCATTTTACTTATTTTAGTGGTTAGGCACCTTTTTTTTTCCTACAGGTGAGACATTAATTAATAACCCTAACAAATAGAATCAGAACATCGGGGGTTCCTTCTCTTTCTCTTGTTTCTCCTTGGTTTCAAAATCCAGAATCATATGCTGACTTTGTTCAAAATCATTCACCACTTTGCTTAGTTAATAATTTAGTTGACCTGGCCGAAAGTTAATTTAACAATTTAGTTAATAATTTAGCTAGATGATCACTTATCCAGTTTATAGTTACTTGATAATCTAGTTTAGCCACCCCCTTGGCTTCTGGATTCAGCACCTTTTTCTTTTAAAATGGATTGCATTTTGAGTCTGCTTGTACCATGCTCTTTCAAGTATCTGGTTCCACCATTGTGGCAGGAGCGCTTTGGACAGGGTACTATATAATCTTGTCTACATTCCCTTTTCCCATGAAAGACTGGAGTTTCAAGGTCCTTTTTAAACCAGACTATTCTGTGATTCTATTCAATCACTGAAAACAAACTGTTTTAAATACAAGCACTTGAACCCTACAACCTGTGGTGCTTCTGCATGTTGGATATCCACCTGCCCCCCTCCTTTGTCTTGAATAAAGTCTTTCTCTATTTGGACATTGGGTTCCGTAGAAGGAACTGCTTTGGGCTCCCTCTGGCTGTGCTGGGGTTGGCAATGCCACTTCAGCCCTTCTGAAAGTGGCAGTGGAGAATGGATGCTAGGGCTGCATCCCACAGAGCCATCATCACCAGCCCTGATGCTGCTTTGCTGCCTTTAGGGAGGAGGAGAGGGAGGAGACGGTGAAGCTGCTGAGAGCAGCAAAGGAGAGAAGGGAGGAGGGGACATGATCTGTCACTAAGATTTTCTTTGCCTTTTAATTACGCTCAGCTCTTACAACAAGGTTGGAGTCATACTCCTAAACCTTGTTTTGTGCATCTTTCTCCACCTCCAGATATTGGGTCAGCATTCAGCTAATGGGAAAGAAACTATAAATACAATCAGTGATTGCTCAAGTTCACCTTTGCTTCCTCAAGGGATTGACACATCCAAAAGCACTAAGCAGGATCACAGTGCCTTCCTATTTGCTGAACATGAGAACACACTAAAACAAGCAGTAACACACTGTAATACAGAACCATGCATATAGTTACTTGTCTCCATGTAGACCATAAACTCAACAGAGCAAAATCACTATTCTCATATGAATATGAATGAGGCCCCAGGATACAGTCAACTGAAGAGCAGAACAAGATGTCTTAATGTTAGATCTTTAAATTACTCTTCCCCTCTCAAATCCAGCCAGTACACACAGATGCTCCAGTATGGTGACTTAGAAAAGAATACTCTGGGGGACTCCATGCTTTCTTCTTCTTGGCAGACAACAAAATCTAAGACTCAGTTTTGAAACAATACATAGAACCATCATTTATTAGGTATAATAAGCATAATGGAAAGAGTTATGATTTTCTTTTCCTGGACAGGTAACATTACATAAATAATTGAAAGCCATTTTATACAAACTGTTTTCCCAACTGTGTTTATTTTATTTTTGTGTTCTTACAACTAGGAAATATCTTCTTAATGTATTTGCAAGCTTTTTTCTAACCTTTTCCTGTCACATAGACACTCCATGTCAGCCTGATACATCTCTCATATTTATTGATCTAAGTTAGGAGTCACCCCATAAAATTAAATGGAGTTAATTGCATTAAAAAAAGAAAAAAGAGGATGAATAGAACATTAGGAAAAAAAAAAGAAAAAAGAAGATTAAGGCCTGTGTCTTTATTAATTTTAGCTACTTAGAGGCTTTACTAAAAAAAATTTCTCTCTCTCATTCTTTGCAGTAAAGAATATTTGGCAGGACACTTTCCAGAAAGTACAGTTAAAAAATACACATGTATTACAAGATAATAATTCTATCTAGGTAAAGATTGCAATAGGAGTTCTCTTTACAGAAAGCAGGACATTGAGTATTATAAAGCTAGAGTTAGCAATGCAGAAGCCAGCAGTTTATTGAGTATACCTCATTGCTTTCAATATACCCAGGCTTGCAGCTCTGTGGAATATAAGATAGTGAAGAGTATCTTATATGTGAGAGTCTTAGTATTAGTTAGTATTTACACACATTACAGTATACAATCTCTACTTTCAGAATACTTATAAACATCAAATTAATGAAAAATGGCCTTTTGGCAAAAGTTTGATACCTACATTCACGCTGCTCCAGGCCCACACCTGATGTGTGCCCAGACTGCTGAGTGGCTTATACCTCTGTATAACTCCTTTCTCATTCTTTTATCCTGGATAAAACAGCTGGAACAGTAAAACAGAGCTTCCTAAAGCCATAGATTTTGATACAGCTGATCAAAGGGGCAGAGGCCCATGAAAAAAAGTTGAAGCAGGAGCCTCCTCAAACCAGATCTGTAGGTTGTAGAAATGTCTGGAAATCCCCTTTGCCTTTGCCTGCTCTGTGCTGGCAGCAACAGAATGTCTGAATTTTTGAGGGTGCTTGGATTACTGGTGGTCTTAGCTTACTAATGCTAACATTCAGAAATAAATACTTACATTCCAAATGGATGGGTGAAAATCAGGATGCTAGCTTTGGTAGTGGGGGTCTCTCTTGACCTGTAGCCCTACAGTTTAAGTGAATGAATGCAGAGTCATGGAGTGCTGGCTGACTAATTTGCTGCCCTGACAGTCAGTAGATTAAGGCTTTTGGTTTCTTGAAAAATGCAGAAAATCTTCAGGTTAGAGAAAATTGAAACATACAAAACGGGATTCCTGTGAGCTAATTTTCTTTAGAAAGACAGTATGTGTTGTTTTGTTTACTGATAGTTTCTTTTCTGAATTTAATTGGAAATGTAAAAGCATGTAAGATTTAATGGAATCCATATGCACCCACATTCATGGGAACACAAGGACTTTTTTAATTTTTAGAATTAATCTTCTAAGCATAACATCAGATACAAAGGTTCTGAAAATAGTAAATAACTTTATTGTAAAATTCCAGTACTGTTTTTCTGTATGTATTTTAAAAGTTTCCAACCTTTTCTACTCCATCTGATGACACTATTCTGGAAAATGTAGATGGTCTGTCAGATATCTCTTGAATACAAATACATTTCTCCTGGTGTTTAAGGGGAAGAGTAAAAATATGTGGGCTTCACATTACCCAAGATTTGATCTTCATAGTTAGGAAGGCAACAGAAGAAGAATCCCAAGCATATTTCCATAATGGCAGTGGTCCAGCCAAAGCCGTAGGCCCAGCTGAACATATTGATTCCTGTCATTTCAATTTCACTGGAGAACTTCACTGGATAAATGACCAGGCCCATGACGGAGAACACAGCTGAAGAAACAGGAGGGGAAAAGTGGATTAAGCTTACACACATCACGCTGCTCACCTCCATAATTGTTGCAGATAAATCCACCCATGTTTTGGAGGATTTGGAAATTGATCCACAGCCATGACAGATTTCATGTTATTCTTCAGTGAGACTTCAAATGAATACTGACAGAGAACTGAGCATAAAAGCAGATTAGGAAAATACCAGTTCTAGTGTATCTACTTGAGCTAAACTTTGCTTCACATATTATCTTACCAGCTACAAAAAGCAAGCCTCCAATTCCTCTTATGAAGTTGAACCGAAGTGTATCAATGGCAAACGCTATGATGGCCAGAGCAAAACAGATGACAAGGAGAATGAAGCCAACAAGGTATGTGGCAGCTGCAGCTCTTCCCCAAGCTGAAATCAGAAGGAAAGCATATCAGAATGAAAAAAAATAAAGATGCGTCTTTCTCTGGCTTATAAAGAAAGGCTAATTTTAAACAAACACAAAAAGGAAGTCCCAAGAGGAAAAGCATGGAAACTTTCTTTCCTCTTGTAGATGAACATTTTAGACCCTACAGAAATCATTCATAAAGCACAAAGTCTGTAAGCACACAACCTCTCCTACAGAAAGAAATGGGGCTTGTATATACGCTTCCTATAAAGGTTTAACAATTAAGAATTGAGCCAAAAAATGACTGTAGAGATTGAATAGTGGACACTCCAAGAATAAATGTTATTACCTCAGCAGATGCTGTAAAACCAGCAGCATTCTGCATGAACCAGGAGAGTTAGACCAACCCTGAAATTAATTACGTTCTTCCTTAAAAAAATAAATACAAGCACTGTCACTCTGGTATGCAAATTTAAAAGTATGGCAATACAACATAAATACCAAGATTCAGAAATTTCCGCCTTTTTATCTTTTATTTAACTCTGAGAAGCTAAGGATTTCGAGTCTATTTTGTAGAAAACTTCAACCTCTCCTTTTGTTCCAAAATTAGAACTGTTCTACTTTGAAAAACCTGTTCAGGATAGAAATAACTTTGTTTTCAACTTATATATACTTATGTTACAACATGTCAGAGCTATGCACATGGCTCTGGAATAACAACTGAAAAAAATATTATTTATTCAAAATTTTAAATCTTGAGGGGTGATGACTGCTCAAAAAGATCCAAGTGTCTCTTAATTGTACCAAGCCCACTTTGACACTTCTAAAATTGTGAATGTAAATAGAATAAGCAGTTAAATTCTGCTGGGCATTTATGGACTTCACGCCCTCATCAACACTATGTGTTTGCAAGGAACTTAGTTCTAATCAAATGCGTATAACATTAATGCTGTAAAATTACCACAGCCCAAACAAGCCTGGTGATTGTTATAACTCAAATGTGGTGCTCATTGTTCAGTAAAGATTAGTTATGGAACCAAGTTACTTGAGATTTGTAGTATTCAAAAATCTACTAAGCTGACTGCTTCAATCAGACTGTACTGAATGTGCCAAACACTGCCAGTTCACATTCTCAATACATACTCCATCAGTGCTGTTCATACTTCTGACATTAGAAGTACTGACCAGCAGCTTGACCATCACCATTAAGTTGACAACAAAACAATAGTTTTGATTTATTTAACTTTCTAATGCACCTATCTTCTTTGAATCACAAAATATACCATGTTGGAAGGGACCCACAAGGACCACTGAGTCCAACCCACAGTCGATCAGCATTTCTTGAAAAAAGTAATACCTAATTTGTTTTATGTTTTGCATGGGAATTAAGGGTCTTCATTCCCTAGCATATCTAGCAAAAGCTTTCTTTGCACTGTGGAAGAAGGAGCTACCCTGAACGTCTGCCATCTAAAGATTTCAAGAATAATCAGGTCGGAGTAGACAAAAATACATGTTAACAGTAACTTGCTGAAGTGCAGTGAAGAATCTTGTTTTGAGCACATGTATCTGTCCTTTCCCCTGCTTTCTCTCTGACTGCTTGATGGCTGAAAGATTTGCAGTTAGTGCAGCCGTTGTCCATTCAGTCTGATCTTTGGTCCAGGGGAGCTTGGAAAAGCTTTAAAAGCAACAGCTTTAAAACCAAAAAACTATTGAAGAGATAGGAACAGAAAGCTTGGTGTCTTCTATGTGAAACATGGCTGCTTGTTTATGCTGCAATAGAAGCTCTTACTAAATCAGTAATATTTCAGGTTAAATCATTTGCTAATTACATAATGAGTAGCCTTCCCTTTGCTTGTAATCCAGCTTGTACTACACAAGGAGCAAAGGAAACATCATTGATGACACTGGACTGAAGCAGAAGCCAATACTTTACAGCGTATTATCCTCAGTAATAGCAACTGCATTGGTCATAAAATAGTAAATGATTGTGGTGCAACTTCTCCCACTCAAAAGAAACAGGCAGACACCTGTCTCCAGGTCCAGTGGTGCTTCCCTTGCAGTCTTGTACAAGAATTTTCCTCAGGTAGGCCTAAGGAGGTGATAAAATCATAGAGTACAGGTTTGTTGGGAGTTGAAAGGGACCCACAGGGATCACCATGTCCAACCCCTGGCTCCACACAGCACCACCCAAGATCCAAACCCTATGTCTGAGAGCACTGTTCAAATGCTTCTTGAACTCTGGCAGCTTGGGGCCATGACCACTGCCCTGGGCAGCCTGTTCCATGTCCACTGCCTTCTGGTGAAGAACCTTTTCCCAATACCCAGCCTGGCCCTCTCCTGACACAGCTCCAACAAGACTGGGCATCTTGACTGCTCTTCATGTCATATCCTCCAGACCCTTCACCTTCTTTACAGCCCTGCTTTGGATGCCCTCTAATATTTTTATGTCTTTCATGTATGGTGGCATCACAGCCTGCCTCCAGTGCTGGAGATGAGGTCAGATAGCATAGAGCTGAGTGGGACAACTGCTTACCTCACCTCGCTGGCAGTGCTGATGCCATCCCAGCCCTTTTGTTTAAAGATTTTCCATCTTTACTTTTGTTTCCATTGACCCATCAAAAGCAATTTATCTTTCTGTTGACTTTTCAACATTCTTTTCTACTCTATGACTTCTGCTCCCTTCTAGCCATTGCACTACATTTTCTGTTTTATGTTACGTCTCCTTTCTTCCTTATGCCAAAGAGTTTCCATCTGCTTTAGGAGACCTGTCAACTACATTATTTTTCTTATACGCAGGCAGCTGCCTGATAAAAAACGAAGAGACAGCAAAGCTGTGCCTGTATCTTAGTACCTAGGTCGGTGTTTTAGCTCAAACTCTTTTCTTGGGGAATTTAGGGAAGGTACAGAGGTATAGCACACAACGTGGAAAAGCAGGGTCTAACTTGGAAGAGAAGGACTTCATTTGACCTACCAAAGCCTTACCTGAAGAGCTGCTGACAGTTACCATCCAGCAGCTGGCAGCATTCGCCTGGCTAAGGACTCAGAGGGGACCTGATGGCCGCAGCAAAGTGTGGCGGTACCATGCCCATGTTGCCATCTCACTCCTCATTTAGCCTTGCCCAGGTGTTTTTCCTGAAGTAGTATTACAAGTGCTGTGACTGTATGAAAGCAGATTGGGTGTATGCCCAGCCTGCAGGGCACTGGATGTATCACAAGAAGAGACATGTTTGCTACAGGGTGCCTACATCTTTAGGACTCACTGCTTAATCATGTAACAGCCAATTTCATGACATTTTTAAAAAGAAAAAAAATGTAGTTGGAAGAAAACCAATATACAGCTCCTGTAAGGCAACAGGCTTCCATAGGAGAGACACTGTTACGGGTTGTTGGTTTTTGTTTGTTTGTTTGTTTGTTTTGTTTTTGAGGAACCCAACTTCATCTGGTCTTTTTAAGCCGTACTTTTTAGTAGACTGAGACCACAGTAGGCAAACACCTCACCTTGCTGAGGTAAAATGTAGCAAAACTTTATGTGGGTACAACTGCAACTGTTTTTGTTCCTGAGGTATTTATTTTTCCTTGTGGTAGACAGGACTAGAGTACCTTAGTGTCTTTACCAATATAACTAGTAATTAAAGTTCCTCAAAAATGCCAGAATTAGAATTTCGTTGATCAGAAAAGACTGAAACAGGTGGAGAATGTGCAGTTCCAACCATTACAACCACAAAATGTCTTCTGCATCTCCAGACTAGTCTCAAAGGCTTAGCACAAGAATAGAATCCTTGTGATGCTGAGCAGCAACACCCTCCCCAAGTGCTTTCTCCACAGTCTGTAAAATACTTTGTTCAGAATAGGTGTGTTTATTAGGAGTCACTTTTGAATGCTTTTAGGAAATGTTTTAATTGCAACCAAGCAGCTAAGCTGGTCCCAAATATTGTCTTATTTTTCTTTATATTTTTCTTTAACATAAAGCAAAAGTTAAAGCATAAATAATTTTTTATAACTGCAAATCTTTTTTCATGAAAATGAGAAATCCAGATCATAGAATTATCTCAGATGCGATGTCAACTCAACGAACACTTGACTCTAGAGGAAGAGCGGTTGAAAGCTAAAAGTCCCCCTGCCATAAAATCAGAAATAGAGACAGAAGGAACAGCAGGTAAAATGACATCGAACTAGATCAGTGAACGTATTCAGGAACTTATGGGAACTGCTTCCTCATGTCCTCCAACTAGAAGTGGTGATTTGGCAGTTTAATAGTTAAAACATGCTAGTTAGAAAAGAAATGTGTATTTATGCAAGAGTCCTGGAAAACATGCAGGAGACTGCAACACTTGCATTTTTATCCTACTTCACCCCTTTTGCCTCCTCTGTCAGTCAAAAAAATGCTAATGAACACCGTGAGAGACTTTGTGAGAGGTAATACATCATCCTCTCTTCAGCTCCTTTTAGCTGGTAATTTTCTGAGCAATTTTGTCTTATAGTAAAGGCATTACAACAAGACCATGCAATCTAACACAGGCAAAACAGCCACCCATTTTCATGCCCATCTAAAGCAGAGGAAAAAGTGTTTCTGTGTACAGTGTCTTGTGAATGAGTCAGTAATGACTTTTGAGAGTCCAAACAACCCACCATGACTGCAACCATATTTGACTACTGGAAAATGAAAATAAGCTCCCTCCAATACCCATTGATGTGTGAGGAGAATCTCAGCTAATTTAGAGAACAGAAAGAGTCCACCCAAGCCTAAGCAGATCTTGCTGTAGCTTATGAGCAAGATAATTAGCTGAGACTGTTTAATAATAACACAGCTTTATTACAGTGCTATCAAAGCTAAGTTAATTCAGAAGTAGCATGACTTCCTCTTGTATCCTTCCATCTAAACATATTTTGAATATCCTCTTGTTGACTGCAGCCATATGGAAGCTGACTGACTATGAGAAATCCAGGACTAAGAGTGTCTCCAATTTCCTGTCTTCCTGATTTCACACTCTTGTGCATTTTCCCAAAGTGCAAACACTGCTCATGGTTCACACATAAGAAAGCAAACTTCCTTGCTCAGCAGTAAGCCAAGTCAAAACTTAGGACCACTAACTCTGCTGTTCTTAGCTTGACATCTGTTCCGTGCTCCCAGCAATGCCTTGAAAATAACATGTGAAGCCTACTTCTCTCATGATAACAACAAATTTATCTGATTTCACTGTATATGCCTCAAGAATGTGAGAAAACATTTGCAATGTTGTTCTCATGTCTTTCTTGATGTGGTACCCCCAAGTGACACGAACTACTGAGTGTCTCTGTTTGAGTCATATTTTCTGAAAGGAACCTAGAAACTTCAAGAGTACTTCTAGTCAAATCAGTAAGAATATGTTTATTCAAATTTTCCTCCTAGCTTGAATCTAAATACACAAATAGCATTAGAAAGAAAATCAGTTTGTTGTCAGCTTGCAGAGATCAACAAATTACTGACACATTCTTGCCAGCTGATCATGTTATCACATCAGCCTCTGCAGTGAATTTGCAGCAATTTTAGGGATGACAGTTTCAATACAAAGGAGAGAAAAAAGCAAGATTGCCTTGAAAACAACAACATTGACTTTGTTATCCCTCACAGGATCAGGGGAGAGAAACACAAATCCTACTGTTCTAGCTCCAGTCTTACACAGCAATTCTTACAAGAACTAAATCTGCCATGCCAGTGATTCATCTCTGTGCTGTACGTAATGAGAATGTTTCTAGACTGAGTTTGTAGAGCTCAACCTGTTTTATGACTGTCTGATTAAAGGGAAAGAGCATTATTTTGAAAACAAAGCTGAACTCACTCAGATTTCTCAACCTGACGTTTTTCATCAGGGTGTGGCGAACTCTGGACTCCTTGATTTGTTTCCATTGAAATGATAAATTAAACTGAAAGCGCTCTCCTAATTTATACCTCCTTAATTTCCATCCGACCCATCAAAGTCACTAATCCTAAACTCAGTTTATCAGCTGAAGGGTTAAGAACTGTTGTTGCATATATAAGTCACTGCCATACAGGACGCCAAGTTAAGTGGCATGGTCAGAATTTCCTTTTAAAACTGCATGGCACAAAATTTTGTCTTCCGGCAGTTATAATCAGGTAACCTGTAATAATCAGACTATAAGAAAATTTGATGCCCTCTTTGAAAATGTTCTGCAAGCATCTGCTGATAACATGAGCTGATTATGATTACTAGACTGTGCGTGTTTTTGTGTACAGCTAAAACTGAATCAAAAACTATTAAAAGTAGCTTCTTATAAATAAACAACATATGCAGACTGAAAGCTACTGACTGAATATAACTCAAAATAAAAGCTATAAAAATGAAGAAAATAACATATTAGCCAAGGATATTTTACGAACAGAATAAAATGGGGAAAAAAATCAAAGGCATGATTGGGTGTGTATTATTCTCTGAGCTTCTATCCTCTGGTGCTCTTCATTGCATCTGAACTGTTCTTAAAACAACTGATTTTTGTGTATCTTTCCCTTGGCAGGCCAGTACTGGTTGTTATTCTCTGTTCTTTTGTGTGTGTATTACGTTTGAAGTAGAATACAAAATATGCAGTGTAGGTTCTTTTTGATACCCTTTTTAGTGACTCTGCTCTTTCCCTCAGCATTACTTCAGAATTCACTGGCAGTCAATAAGGATTTCTCATTTAATAACAGAGCATTATCTTATGATATGCAAGCCATTTTTATGTGAGCAGGAACCATGTAAACCTTTTAGCTTGCCACTACCTAAGAGTCAGCCATTGCAGCAGAGAATGACCTACTTAGATTCATACTACATAATTCCATTGCTAAAGTTTCTCTATGGTTAGTAGCAGGTCCCATCACTGAAATGGGAAAGAATTAGGTCTTCCAGTTATCATATAATAACATCTTTAAATGAAAACAGTAAGGTAAAGAACCTTCATGGACAGACCACATATAAGTTAAACACAATATATATTAGCAGAAGGCAGTATCTTAACCATAGCTTAGGGCTAAAGTAACATTTCAGTTCAGCTTGGTGGACTTTAACTCATTTAAAGCAAATAACTATTAACTTCCAACCACTGATTTCAGTAATGAACATACACAGGCAAGACCTGTGTTCAAGGCTTTAAGTACTTCTGAAAACCTCTTCTCTTACTAAGCAATCCAGTTCAGGAACTATCCTGACTTGGATTTTGAGGCGGGGAGTAGTTAGACTTGAGGGAGTGGTTCAAATTCATCTCCTCATAAGCCCAGACATGTACAAGCTTGACTTCAATGCTGGCTTCTGCAAATCCTATATTAATGAGGGCTTCTCCTCAGTGCTTACTTAGCGCTAGGGAGGCAAAAGAGGCAGAAGGTGTAGCACTGTCATCAAAGGAATCACCAAGTGAGTAAGTTAGCTATTAAATTAATGTGCATGTAGTGTCTCAAAATTAAAGGTTTGACCAGGGGAGAGTCAGGGAATACCCCTAGCTCACATCATCTTCAGAAGCAGGTGCATACACTGCAAATATTTTGGGATTTCAGTGTAATTTTATACAGTTTAATACTACAATAGGTTTCCTCTTATTTTTCCTATTTATTTTAAACTAAAATAGGATGACTTAAACTTGAATGTGTATATGGGAGCAGGCAAGGTCAAATAAATAATACAGGCAAGGTATTGATAAATATCAGTACATATACATAGTAGCAAGATAAATCTGCTTCCTAACTGCTCTTGAGCTATAATATGGGTTAAAAGATATAAAGTGAGTTAAACAGAATAAATTTCTGTGACAATACAGACTATGGACTAGAACTTGGAATTGAAACAGCAGGGTGGAACCTTTCCAAAAAGCTCCTCTTAAGTTTGATTGTCCAGGGCCATTTGAGGCTGAAGAACACTGAATTTATATCTCATTTCAATACGCACCAAGTATTGCTCTTCTTACTCTTAACCCCCATTTTTCATTGGACATGGTCAGAGACATCTAACAAAGACATAGACATCCTCACTCCACAAACCAATTTGAATTCTGGGAATTTTTGACCGATGAGAGAGATCTTGTATTAGTGTTTAACAAAGAAGGAATGTGGCATTAAAACATTCTCTGACTGAACAAGTTCAAAGTTGCTTAGAACAATACAAGCTGTCAGTGAGAAATGAAAGTGTAAAAATAACAGTATTTAGAGAGATTTGTTTCTTTTCCTGAGTAATTGCTTAAGTAATCTGGCTCTTTAATCCTACAGTAGAATTCATATTCAGCCTTGTAGCTCTTATCACCATTCAGACTACTGAGAGAATACTTTAGCTTTGTTATATCAGATTACCTCAATAAGCTAAAGGAAGTTATGTGCTGAAGAGAAATAAGCAGATAGCCACAATTTTCAGCAGAGATGCCTTCTCTGTGTGTGAGTGAATGGTATGCACTAGATGACTTCAGATCCTGACTACTCAAAACACTGAGGATTTTTGCAAAGTCCTCAACACCAGTAGTTCAGGTTCTCATGGGGAGATAAGAACCCTCCACACAACTGATATTTTCCCACCCAATTTAGCTGTAATTGTTAAAGTGCAGGCTGGATGATAAACAGTGGGATGCCATCTGCAATTGCTTTCTGTAGAGTTAATTGCTGAAGAGTATAAGCACTATTTAAAATGAGTCTGATTAAATGAATTTGCCACTAAACATATAAAAGAACAAACCCTAAAATTACAAGGGAAAGCATATTTGCAATTGCAGTTAAGGAATGAAAATAGTCATGCTAATTAAATGCTCTGGGGTTGATTCCCTTCTTTAGTAACAATGGAGTCTCACCTACAAACTGAGGAAAAATCAAACTTTTTCTTTTGTTCTTTCATCAGAGTCCCTAAAATATATTGCTGTTTAACACATTTAATTCAGGCTGCATTTTCTAGCATTCTAAGTTTTGAATAGCTATTGAGTATTACGAGTTATTAAGTAACTTGTCATTGCCTTTTTCACTGATTAGTCCAAAGCAATTTGTAGGAGACTGGTGACTTAGGAAGTGATGTGCTACCCTTCACACTGTCAGTAAAATTACTCACAATCAGTGTGTATAAATGTGTTTCACACTCGCGTGAAGTAGGAACAGCAAGAATTTTTGTTTTCATTTCCCCCTGTACCAGAAGAGTGAAGACTTTACCCTGTAAATCAGGTAACGCACAGAGAATATAGCTGGCTGTAGCTCTCTCATGGTCTTTTTTGGACTGATCAGAAACCTCCCCAGCCTTTGTTTCCCATATTTAGGCACACGCTGACAAATCTATCTGAATATCACTATCACCTAGAAGAGTTTAAGCACAGAACTTAGGCTTCAGGGAAAGTTTGCAACAATGGCCCTGTGACTTGAGACAGGCCCTGCTTCAAAGCACAATTATATGCTTGCTTCACTCCTCTTCTACATGCATACACCCCTGTATGACAAGCAACAATCGGGACAGGCAGCTTCTCTTCTCAGATCCTGCTAGGGTGGGCTGTGTCTCAGTCCAGCTCTCTGGAAATGCCCCTGTACCGTCCTCCTCAGGGTACCTGCTCGAGCCTGAGCCAAGTAAGGGCTTTCCTGTGCCTGGCTGTCAGCCCTGCTAGGCACGTGGGAGAAGGCAAAACAATTTTATGTAGGCAGTGCAGCAGTAGGGAAACTTCTGTCTGGTCTGGCCTGTGCCCTAGGTGTGATGAGTCACTGGCTGGAGAAGGTAATTTCCCAGAAGTAGATGTGGGGCCAGGCCATGTCCCTCACCGCTGTATCATTAGCTAGGGGGAGGTGGCAAGTGATTTCCACTCATGCATGCTGTCTCTGGAATACTAAATGGAGCTTCAGTGTGAAAAAAGTTTCTCTGGATCCAAGACCTTCTCTGGTCCAAAGCAAAACAGAGAAGAAAATCTACTTACCAGTATGGTCCTTATGAGATTACAGGAGAATATTTATTTCTTTGAGTGAAAAAAGGGAACGCCTTTTGCAACATTACCTTTCTTCACTTACACTGTAGACATAATCATCTGCTGCCATATTTGAACGAATGTTTTTCTATTATTATACTATATTAGCCATCCTATTCTGTAATATTACACTAACATTCATAGTCCAAAATGATACTGGAGTAAGATACAACATTGTGAATCACTATCTAGGAAAACAAGGTAAAGAAATGTGTCCTCTCCAGATGGGAAAACCATTCAACCCTTCTCCTACTCTCCACAGGCAATACATTCCAAACGTTGTAGGAAAAAGTTGGGTTTGGATGCTATAATGTGAAAATGATTGATGATCTGGATTTCATTTGTCATGCAAAAATGCCTTTTCCTAACGTTTTTCTAAGACTTCTATTTGCACCATCCACATGGGTCAACTAGTTCAGAAGCTTGAGCTTGCAGTTATTTTGGGGGCAGCATCTGCACACACAAGGGCTGCAGGGACAAGTAAAATGTAAGATGGGACAAGTACCCCTAAGTTTTTCATCTTATTGTGCATCATACGGAGACTAATAAAATCAGTTATTCCTCCCAACCAAGAACACACATGTTTAAACGTCTTCTGAGCCTGCAGTGGAATAAATTACACACTGAAAAACGGTCTCAGGTTTGAGACACGCCTTGTACAAGAGAGGTACTGTTGCCAAAAAAAATCAAGAAAAACAAAGGAGTGCCATGGCAGCTTCATGAAGGGATTTAACTTCTGCACTTTCTTTGCAAGCTCAGCCATGTCCCAGATACTTACATTCCATATTGTGCCTGTTACCAATCCACAAAGTCTTTGTAACAGTCTAGTGCACAGAAGCTTGATACACCAACGAAGCAGTTACTCTGGCTTTCCAAAAAAGCACCATTGTGTAGGCCTGTTGTCTTCCCTATGACGTTCTGAATTCTATCAGCTTAAACAATTCAGAAGATTCCAAATGTTCCTGATGGTGCCACTGAAGCGACAATGAAACATTCAGCTTCCTTTCCTTCAAACATGACCAACCTCAAGGATACTCTATTTAATTAATTAATTAATTAATTAATTAATTTTGTCTAAATGGAACAGCAGAGATGCAGGGGAATTATAGACACTGTAGGTGAGAATTTTATCTGAATTTGCATGCTATATTGAACAACTTGCAAGACCTTTATGATTAGATCTAATTATAATGGGATGAAGCTGTCTGTGGTGGATTAAGATATCTTACTGTTCAAGCCATGTTGGGCATATTCAATGACAGTTGCTGTTGTAGACATGCATAGTATGAATGTCAGTAAAACTACCTCCACAGTAAGACTGAATTTCAGAACCTACCCAGCCTTGGAAACGGAAAATAAAGCCCCGAGGAAAGCAAACAGGAACTGTGAGATAAAGGAGGGATGAAAGTATTACTCTATAGAAAATGTAAAATACTCCTGTCCTGGCTATTTACATCATGTCTTTTGTCTCCATGCTCAGGAAGGCATGTAATTACTCTTTGTTTATCAAGCATGCTGTTTAGCTTGTCACAAAAGAAGGATAAATATCCACAGAACATGACACTGAATGCTTGTTTTCTGTGACCTTGTGGATAAATGGAACTCCAGAATTATTAGAAACCTATGTTCTAGCAGCAGGGTATACAAAATCAGTCTTAATGCAAAACAAGTGAGATGTATGCTTACAAGGTGTATGCTTCCAAGTGAGATGCTGCCACTTGGTCTGGCCTTTTGAGTGGAATCCAAGATGAGCACCAGGCACTTGCATGCTACATGAGTGATGACAGGGCTCCCAGAAGAGATATCCCAACCCCACACCTACTGAGCAAGGACAGAATGATAGGAAGTACAGTGGCCAGAACTGGATCTGAACACTCCCCACCTCTGGAAATAAGCTGCCTGAAGGAAATCTGCCTAGAAAGCACCTCCATCTGCCCAAGGTCTGGAGTTGAGACCAGTTCTCAGAAACATGCAACTGGCTACATTTGCTTTTCAATTAAAAAAAAAAAAGAAAGAAAGAAAAAAGAGAAAAGAAACTGCAATCCCTCCTTACTCTTCTGTGTTTCATAAAGGTATCCTGAAGTAGCAAAGAAAATGATGGTTCCAGATGCTACCACATCTGCTACCACGCCTGTGTGACAAGGGAGGGACATGGGTACACTCCAGCCTGAGGGCTCAGCCCAGGTCTTCTTGTTTTAGGTGCTGGTCCCCAGAAAATGGGTAGGAAAATCACATAACCAGAAGGACAAAACACAAGGAGGACAACAGCTCTGCAGTACAGTGCTGCCATGCTTGGATTAGGGGAGAGTAGGGACCTGCATCTGCAGGGCTGGAAAAGACAAGGACAGTGACTTTTCACCATGACAGGCAAGTTTATAATCCTCTCACCACTCTGGGGTAACCACACCTGCAATGGCCTAGATTTACATTGGAAGGTCATCATCTTGAAAAGGGAAATTCACTGTCACTTGGCCTACATACATTATTATTATTTTTTTTATTTTTATTTTTTACATCAAGCCTTACCTATTGTCCCATTGGCTAAATGATATCTCAGCCATCTCCTTTTCCACTTTGGATTTTTTTCCAGGGAGATTTTGAGCATCTGCCTGGGCTTTCTGGGTCTTTCTGGGTCTGCAGTCATGCAGCACACAAACACCATTTCTAATGATTTCAAAGGTGTCAGATGACTCCTCAGAGCATGTGCTGGAGCATTTTCTGGAGAAATGTATGTCCTAAGTCCAGCATGTTAGAAAAATAGGACTTACTGAGGTTGTAATCTGTGGTAACTCCATAAGTGGTGGGATAGTCCAAACTGAGAAGAATGACCTACCTGGCTTGTCTATATATGCTTCCCAGTGGGAAACTGTGCATATAGCTGCAGAATCTAAGCATGTAAGAGAATGAGGCAGAATAAGGAAGGAAGTGAAATGCCAAACAACCATGTAGGACCTGGAAACATCTGTATTATCAAGAGAAGCGTGGTGAAACTTCTGAAAATTTTCTGCCTAGGTAAAACTGACATTCATGACACAGACAGTGCCAGCTGAAAATCAGGAGGAGGACTCACCCTTTGGTGATACTAACCAAGAAACATCAGGCCTTTCTCCCTCCCTCCCCCCCACAGTTCACAGCATAAGCACATATTTAGAGCTGAGCATCACCATCTCCTGCTCTCCAACCAACAACTGCCTTGATCCATGCCCAGCCAAATGGCTGACACAGGACCTCTGAGAGCAGGACTGGGCAAGACACTTGATAGAGCCAGTTTTATCCTGGAGCCCTATACTCACATAAGCATGCTACAGTTAACTCTACAGCTCAATTTGGGGCGCAGGAAGTAAAATTTGAACATAGACGATACATTTATAGAACAGTTTTAAAAAGCTGTAATAAATAGCCTCTGAGACTGCTTCTACAAGTGGTTTTACATTAATTTTCAGCCAAAGTAGCTGAGATTCTGAGCTTTAGAGAAAATGTTCTTCCTTAAAGTTTGAATTAGTATCAGCATAAATCATAAGCTCAAATGTTTCTCCTGGCTCAGGCTAACAGTCAACAACTTATTTTGGACTGTGACACATACCAGATATACAGAAAACGACTAAGAAACAGCACATAATTAGAATGATCCTTCTCTTGGCTTAGTGTCCCAGACACAGTGGTTTAAAACTTTTCAGTTTGTGTCAACCTGTTTAATATCACACTTAGCCAAAGTTCATTGCAAGCACAAATCTTTTCTCAGAGCTTTCTTTCATAATCATGGAAAGATTCATTCACACGACCCACCTACTAGAGCAACATTCTACAGGCTGACACTCCCTGGGGATATCTTTGTACCATACATTTTTACCTCCCAACTTCTTCTTGACACTCAAGATTGTCTTAACCCACAACTTGCTGCTTGGACATTTGTTCAGCAGTAGTTAAGTTCTGGAAAGTTGTGATTAGTGAGGAAAGATTATAGGCTTCTTCTAAAAAAGGAAGAAAGTCTTAAATGCCTTAGCAGTTCCTACACTCATACACTACCATGTGTGTTTATTGTACTACGCAAACCATGGTCTAAAGCACACAGGTTTCTTTCTGCACAGAGGTGAGAACACGTTGTCTTTGTTCTGTTTCTCAAAAGCATTGGTGTATTTCAGCACTGATTCCCATCTCCCACAACTTCTTAAACAAGGTCAGATGTTAGGAAAAATGTTTGGGAGAGCTTAGGGGAGATGTGCTTGGAAAGGAGACCCACTGCTTCAGAGACCTCCCCGCTACCCTTGCCAATGCTTACCATAACCCATGAGAGACTCGCAGTTCCATTCCCCACCCTGCGAAGGCCTGCTGCAACTCTCCCATAGCGACGCTTGATGCACATAGGGCAAGGTCTGTGACTCCAGCCAGCCCCTGCCTGCCAGTGCAATGATGCCAAAGATAACGCCAATGCCCAGGAGCAGGGGTAGGATCCATCTGCAGCGAGTGTAGTCAAGGCCGTACTTCACCATCTTGCTGGCAGAGCACGGAGAGCTGACTCTGTCACTGACCCAGCCGCACCAAGTAAAGGGTGCTTCTGCGAAATGCCTTGAGTAGGAGCACCCGTACCTGCCAGCCGCCGTGAAGCTGTCTGAAAAAAAGCTTTTTAATCAGGACAGACACGAGAGGGAGGGAGGTAGGCAGCTCCACCTAAATTCAAATGAGTAAGAGCCACTGCAGAGCAATAACCAGTTGGGCCAGGGGAGGCTGCAAGGCTGGGTTTGCCTGTGGGATCTGCTCTGCTCTGCTGACTTGGTAACAAAGCGGGTGCTGCTCACCCTCGGCGTTTAACACTTTCCTTCCTGCCTCTCCCCAGCAGAAGGAGTACCTCACAGCTGAGCTCCTGAATCAGGGCAGGTGAATGCAAGAACCCAGGCGACTGTTTGTGTTCGAGGGTGGTGGCTTGTTCTGGAACTTGCCATATACAGGTTGAAAGCTGCCTTTCTTGGACTCTATTTGAAAATGAATGATACCTATCTTTGACAATCAACTAAAAAAAATGCTCTAGCTTCTATTAAACAGAAACAAGAAAGAGCTTGTAAGTGTCCTCTCTATCCTTTATGGACATGGCTGCAGGAGTTAAAACACCATGGGAATTAATCATTAAAAACATAGTACAGTAAGGGTATAGCCTTTGTGAGAGAATGAATCTGAGGCTTTGGTTTGACTGCACCTTGGGAAGCCTGCACGTGGATCCATACGTGTACATGCTGCTCAGGGCCTGCCTGAGCCTGCCTGTGATGTGCTGGAAGTGCAACACAGGGATGAGCCACAGCCTCCCTGCGCCCTGCTCCAGGTTCTTCTGTCAGGCAGCTCACAAGCAACACAGCCCATAGAGCTCTCCCTTTGAACTAATATATGCCTCAGCCCAGTATTTTGGTTGCCTGCACATCTGAAAGCAGCCGCACCACTTGCAGATTGAAGCTGTTCTCTGTGAAACATGAGGATGCAAAGTGTCCTTTGCTCTCCTTGCGGATTTTGTCAGCCAGGTCTGCATCCAAGCCCAGACCTGATGTACTCATGAAGATTTGTAATTATACTGCAATATTCTTGGTGAAATGTGACATCAATGCTAAATCAGAAATTTCACATCATTTTGCTGAATTAATATTAATAAATTAGTAATGAACTAATATGAAGTAAATTCATAAGTTACACTGAATTAATGCACTGTACAGGAGTGCGCACAAAAAGGTCATGAGCTTGCATGGACCCAAACTGCAACATCCACACCAGTGAACTGCAGCACAGAGAAGAAGCATTAGCTCCATCGTGAAAGCAATTTGAATGTGTCACTGTGACACCATGTCTTATCTACAAGTGGAGGCAGCTGATTAGCCTGGTGGTAGATCAGCAGTCCTGCAGTACAGTCATGGATCGTGTTCTTGAGGTTGTCTGGAGTTCATAAAGGGGATTTGACAGGTCTCTGTTAGAGCAGGATGTGTCCCTACAGACTTGACATTTGAATTTGAGTGTCACTTAAAGCAAAAGCCAACTATCATGACATCTCAGCTGCTGTTTTGGGAAAGAAAGAAGGGACAATCTCAAGAAAAATGAAACTTTTTTGTAAAGGATACTTTAGAAAGCCCTTGAGGGCTGTGTTTTTACAAGCCACAAATTCAGTTATCTTTAATCTAAACATAATGCTTAAAAGATTAATTATCAGTTCTGACATGCTGCAATACATCTGTTTTTGTGCAGAATTTTTATATATACGTTAAAACAGCTACTATTTGAAGCTCAGCCATAGTGCAGCATGCTAGTACCTGCAACCTGTCCACATCTGTTTATATATTCCTTCTGTTACCACAGCTGAAGTAAAGACAGTCGCAAAATCTCCAAAAGAGACAAAGAATTGGATTTGGGTGATAGATGGTGTCTGATGACTTCAAAAGCACTCATGCATGTGGCAGTGGACTGCTCAGCTGTCTGTATCTTGTCTCTTGTCAAGTCTCAATCTTTCAAGAATAGTATCAGTTTTCTGAATAAACTTGGCCTCGGATAAAGCAACGTTGCAAAATAAAATGATTTTCCCTTATTTATTGAGTGCTCAACCATCTTTTAGGTAGCTGTTTATGACTGAAGGATTTGTCATTACTTTTTGTCATAATGTACCTTCATATGAAGGCATATTGTCAGAAAAGTTAACGTTTGCAGGATGATACCACAAACGCATTTATTACACTGAAAGAAGGATGAGTAGCGTTCAGTCACAAAGGGTGTTCCCACGCCCTGCCCATCTTTGTCATCTTTAAGTATCTTAAAATGACAAGCAATGCTCACGTTCAGTACAACAGTAATTTGTGACATCTGGGACAAAAGAGACTAAGATATATTCAAAGCTGGCAAAATGACGTATCACACGTAATTCTGATACTCCTGTGGCAAACAGGGAAAAATGACTGAAAACTTCTGTTGCGTAGTCTGTGATTTGAAGTGATGACTTGCCCACAACAGGCTTTGTATTTTGCAGTGTATAAGCTGTGTGAAACCACATGGTTCTTCTGTTTTTCGATTGCCTGTAGATAGTCCCTCAGAGAAAACACCAGCGTCATCTATTGAAAATAATGATGTACTAGCAATGATAAAGTTGTTAGAGTATAGGGCACTTTCTGCACTTCAAAATATTGTTAACAATTTCTCACTGCTATTGAAGTATTCAAGTAAGAAGTAAGATATTGGTAATACAAACAATTTAAAGACATTAAAGCTAAAAATAACAATATGTCCCTTTCAGCTATGACACAGATGATTTTCTCAGTTGAAGGAGAAGCTAACAAAGGACTGGGAGAACACTTCCACCCATGTTTCATATAAAGTTATCTATATCTATGACTGTGGAATGACATGGACTCATCAGCCTTGGGACATGTTCTTGACTTTTGGAGCAAGAGCATTTTCATTTGTGGTATTCACACTTCCTGAACAACTCTCCAGACCCGTTTCTTTCAAAAGCTTAATGAAATTATTTTATGAGGCATTCCCTCATGTGCTGTCTTATATCTGACAAGTTACCCTGAGCAACAGAAAAAGATTTTCTACATGAACTATTATAAATCATATGGCAATTGTTGTTATTGTTATTGATCCATTCACAACTCTGGGTCCTTCTTTTCTGATAACACCAATCTGCTGTTACTCTTCAGAAACAAGCACATCTTGCCTTATAAGCAGTTATTTTTATAAAATCAACTCATAGGATGCTGTAACTTGGCAAAATTATACTCAGGCTAAAGCATCCCTTATGGTCCTCTTTCTGCATCACCTCTACACCAAAGCAATAGACATAGGCTCTTTTCTCAGTATGGCTTATACTTCATCCATGATAAGGACATGCAGAAAAATACCTTTAGACATGAAAGCGTTCACAGGGTAATCCAAAGCAAATTTTCTTTTCTTTTTTAGAAGAATACTGAAAATGTATTTTGAACAAGACTAAACTTTACTTCATTGTAAAATAAGAACATCCACTTTAAAAGTTGAAATCTTGTTTTGAAGGTGCTGCCTGAAGGCTAGCACTTATTTAAGTACACAGAACTCAAACCGAAACAAGAAGAGAACTGGGGAAATGACTGAACCCTTAGCAAAGAGAGGTTCAGATCTATTCTCAACTGCCCTTCTTGGGGAAAAGCTGCTGGTTGCTCCTCTCAGATGCTCCCAGGTTTTCACCTCACTAAGCCAAGCCCCTGGTTTTGGGTTTTTCCCACGTGCTGGGGATTTCAAAGGACTCTCCTGCAGCAGCTGGACGCAGGAGCTCTCAGGTGACCTTGTATGACCATACTGGATCTTGCTGCCACACAGCTAGGAAAGCCCCTCTCACTCCTACAGCAGCACAGGAAAGCTCTTCTTGAGACCTCCTCTGCTTGCTGGCACTGAGCTCAGAGACAAATCTGCATGAATTTTCTGAAGACCTTTAGCAAGAACCATCTAGGACTGACATGCTGTCTGACCTCCCAAGCCTGCCCCACGCATGATGCTTGCTAGTCCTCCCTCAACAAGACAAATGCACAGAATTAACAGTCTTTCTTCTTTGATCAAAGTTATACACACAAAAACACTATGGTAATAGGAGTTTTTAACAGCAGATTTGTGAACACAAGGCTGCACCCATGTTTGTTATTTTTGTTGGTAATTCACAAATGTAAAAACTCTGTGTCTGAGCATGCCTTTTGTTCTAACTTTTTGTTAAATAACTTGCTTTCTTTAGGGAAGGCTCTGTGCTGGAATAAGTTATCTCCACCCAGAGCAGAGGCCTCATGGTGGCCTCCTCACAGGGAGTGGAGGGACAGTGCTGAGCTCTGCTCTCTGCTGGCAGTGACAGGGCCCAAGGGAACATCATGGAGCTGTGTCAGGGGAGGGTCACATTGGATGATAGGAAAACGTCCTTCACCAGAACCAGGCACAGACTCCCCAGGGCAGTGGTTGTGGCCCCAAGCTGCCAGAGTTCAAGGAGTGTTTGGACAGCACTCTCATATATAGGGTTTAAATTTTGGGTGGTGCTATGTGAAGCCAGGGGTTGGAAGTGGTGATCCTTAAAGGTCGATCCAACATGGGATATCCTGTGATTCTGAGTCTTCATCCATAGTTAACTTCCTACCAATGTTCTGCAGAGGTTAGATGAGTACAGCTTTTCTCCCACACCACCATTTGTAATCAATGATGTCATGTAAAACAACCACACAACTACAATCAGGTCCTAAGGATTTATAATCGTGTGTGGGGATCTGTGGATTCTTAGTGTGGCTGTCAGGTCTTTTACATTAATAATTTTACTTATGTGATTGCTTTGGGGACCATAGCTTCCCTGCGGCATGCCAAGACAAACTAAATAGCTGTCCCAACATAGTAGATCATAACTGTAACTCCTTAAAGATAATATAGGTCAGCTGCCTTAGGAGAGAAGTAAAACCAGCCTCATACAGGTAATTCCCAGGTGCCACTCCCTTGCTACTTACATTTCTCTAACAAAGAAATGGCTTCATTTACTGTGCCTTATGGGCCAGTGGGGAACAGCACCAGCTATTTCTGTAAGTACTCAGCCCCACAGATAAGACATGCATACCAAGCATACTTCGAAGAGTTTCAGCAGTGAATTTTCACTTTGAAATTTTTAGTCAAAAGTAGGGCTTTACTGAAAACAAAATGTTGCAAAATAGAGATGACTATTTCATTTTCAAGTACTTGATACGGAGTGTCCTTGGGAAGCAGGCTGAAAAGAAAACACTGGTCTGCTACCAGTATTTTCATATTTGCATGCTGTCTTCATACAAAATGCCTGCTATAGTTGTTCTGATCCGCATGTTCAGCTGCTCCATGCATGAACAGGCTCAAGCTCTTGGGCTCACAGTTTCCCATGTGAGATCTCATCTTGAACCTGTCTGAGCTCTCTCAGCTGTCTGTGTCTCAGGGAACTCTGATTTCCAATGTACACACCCGATGCTCTGCAATTTTCAATACTTACAAGACATTTCCATATTCACAGAGTGTTATGGAAAATAGTATGCGTTGGCCTCACTGCCATAAATAAATAAAAGGCAACAGTCATACCAATCCTTCTGGTAAATATTATCCAATCCTGAAAAGACATACCCATGAGAAATATTGTTCATGGAGAAGTTAACATTCATTATTTATGTCAGATAATGCATATTTCTTATCATACTTTATCATTTATTTATATTATTTGCGTCTATATTATTTATATTATAGAACCCTAGACACTCCTGCATTTTTTCCACTACAATGTTTATTACAAATTCAGCCTTATGAAATTTAGCTATTCAAAAATCATAGTAAAAAAAAGAGTCTTTTGATTATTTTGACAATTCCTAAGACATCTAAATATAACTGTACACAAGAAAAACTTGAAGGCATTGCTTTTTTTCCCTGAAATTTCAGGATGTGGAGCTCCATAGCCAGAAGCAGCTAGGCCCAAAGCTTTGGAAACCAGCAAATTGCATACAAATGCTGCTTACTGCACTGCTGCAGACCTGCACAGGGAATGTATTGTTGCACATGCATAACAAAGTCAGTGTATCCTTGGTCCATCAAATCTACACGAATGACTGCTGCACCTGTGCTGTGATGCTGGCACATCCCAGGTGCACTGAACCAGATTTCATTACACCTGCAACTGTACTTGTGACAGGAATCTCAGCCAGAAATCCCTGCCTTTGAGAATCACATTTGATTGTGCTTCATTCTGGTTGTATCAGCTTACAATTTCATTTCAAAATCTACACCAACTCGCCCACTGGCACTGAAAATATTTGCAGATTACTATTCCTTATTGCCATCAACCTCTACTTCTCTGTGCTGTGGCAACAATATTCATCTCTTTTGCCTGATATGAACATTCTAAATGGTGGTGGTTTCCACTGATGTACATCTGTGCTTGGTTCATCATTAATTTATAAATGCACCATGTTCTCAGCAACTCTTTAATTCTTCCCCCCCCCCCCCCCCCTTTTTTTTTTTTCCCCTCCCCCAGAAGTAAATGTCAGGTGAATATTTCCTGAGAATTCCATCTCATCAAGTAATTGCCTAAAAGGTAACTCACCTGTTACATCAACTGAAAATACAAAATCTCAGTGAGGTGTGGCAGGTGTTTCCCATATCCATGAGATTTTATCATTCCCATCACCCCGCTCAGGTGAGTTGACCTTCTCTTGCAGCCAATCACACTACTTGTTGAGTGTTCTTCCCTCCCTGAGTAGAGACTCATGTGTGTTGGGCTAGAAGGACAGATTGCAGCCCGGGAGTTAGTGTTTGGGTGTGGTGTGGTTTTTTTTCTGCTTTTATAGACTATAGACTACTAGGTAAGCAAGGGTAAAAGTGTTCTTTGTGTTAAATAATGGTACTGTATGAACTAGTTATTTTAGGGTATTTGGGAGAATCTGAAGTAAGAAAGCAAGTGTTTTCTTCAACTGGATCTGTAAAACTAAGAGATCTTATAAATGGGGGGTGGGAAGGGAAGTAGCTAGAATCCTGAGTGGGTAGATGTGTTTTAAAATTAATATATATATATATATATATTTATACTTAAGGAAAAGGCGGCTAAAATATTGGGAGGATGGTATGCCTGTTTTGTTTTTTTTCCAGAGATGAGAAGCCCCAGGTTGGTTTGAGGAAGTAGTGGCCAGCACTGGATTTGTGATCTGTATAAAGATAGAGGGAAAGTTCTTTGTGATCAGTATGTGTAGTACAGGGCTATTTATGGGCCGTGCATAATGTGAGGTTAGAAATAACAGGGTTTCTAGTAGCAAGAGAGGTGCAGCTTTCCGTTAAAAACGCTAGGTATTTCATCTTTGTCTTCCTACTGACAGTGCTAGATCAATGTACAAAAGCTATTTGTCAGTTTTGGTTACAAAGGATGAGCTGACCACATGTGATTTTTATTTTTTTCCCTTTTGCACCATAACACACTTAAAGCACTTGGTGTTCCTCCTGAAGCTTTTGGCTTAGCCAAGAGTTCTCTGTGCCAGGTGTGTCTGACAAAAGCACACACATTTTGCAGAGCATACTCAAGCTTATTTGAATGGAAAATGTTATTGTTGCCTCCTGGATAGATACAGTCTTTCAAAGCCAGCAGTTCAAAGGTTTTGGAGTTCACACTAAGAGAAGAAAAAAATGACTGTTTTCTTGAGTTCATGAGATGAATTCATGAAACAGAAACAATGCTGAGTTTTTACACCTATCAATTAAAACAGTTTTAATTAAGCCACCACAGTTGAAAGGAATGTCACATACATTAGTATCGCTTTAGTTACATTTAAACTGCACAACGTGCTGATAATGCTTCTACCCACTATATTCAGAACCAAGTTTATTTTACACGTGTGCTTTTTTTTTTTATGATATATGGCAATGCTTTTTTAAAAAAATATGCAAAAGACGGAAATTATGCTAAGCTCTATTCCATATAACTGTCCTTCTCATTAGGGTGTCAGTTTCCTTATGTCTTTCTCCTTCTCAACTTCAGCTGTGCAAGGACTTTCCAGACCTGAGATTCTCTCCGGTGTTTTGGATTTACTGGAAAGGTGCTATTGTTATTTGTAACACGGGCTTCTCTCCACTATACCCCCTCCCATATTTACAGAAAGAGCAGGGGGAGAGGGGGTTGGAGAGAACAAAAAGACACATTTCTTACAGGTTGTCTTGTTCAGCTGGAATTGCTAACACAGTTGATTCTGTGTGCCATGCATGGCTGAGCATTTGACACAGTTCTAAAGCCTGGAGATATTTATGCTCTGTAAAATTATAAAATATAGGCCTGCGGGGGACCTTAAGACATACACACATAGAAAATGCAGAGTTATGAAATCAGAAAAGTGTTATGAAGTAGAATATTTAACAAAGTATAATACCAAGACATACAGAACATTGAAAAAGTTTAGTTATAAATGCCTTAGTTTTACAGGATGCTGATTAGCACTTTGTAAGTCCCATTTTTTTTAATGTGTGTATGAATACCTATACCCATGTATTCTCTCTGAAGCACTGGGGTCACAATAAGGGGAAAGCAGCCCCGTAACATTGCGTTTACCTTCTGCCATACCTGCAGCCTTTTCAGAAACCTCTGCCCCCACAGCTGGCAGAGGAACTGCCTTCCCCAGCCTAGGAAAGCCCTGACAGAGATGACAGATCTCAATTAATTATGCCATAAACTGCTGCCAGTCCATGGCAGATGCAGCCGTGGCTCTTTCTCACTGGAAAATTTACTTGGAGCCACTGGCTCCAAAAAGACAAGCTGGGAGTGCAGCAGGTTACTCTCCAAAACGTGTCTGTATGAAATTTTCATACAGATATTGCTCACAGGCTGCTTTTCTATTTATATCAGTTATCTCTAGTGACTCGCAAAGCATCCCCAGACTTACAAGTCCCCAGGCCCCTCAGTGAATTTTAGAAACTTCTGGAGGTTTTCAATAGCACATGCTAAGTTTTCCTTCCAAGCCATGTCTGATAATTAAAACTCTACAGTTTTAAAAGGGCAGACATAAAGAACAGTGTATCTTTCTACTGAAAAGTATTTTTAAACAAGCATCTCCCAAATACCACATAATAATGCACACAGTTTAACATCTGAAGATTTATTTGTTCTCTCTGTGACAATGTATATTTAATTACGTATGTCTTTGCAGCACATCTTGCAGTGGCCACAAAAACTCCAGCACATTAGCCACCATTATACACACTGGCTCCATTTAACTGCAACAGATGGTGGAAAAAATAAATTTTATTTTCCCCTTAGTTCATACATTTAATAGTCAACAATGGTCCAGTAACAGGAACAAGAAGTGATTCTTAGGCAGCATATGACTGTCTTTTGACTCAGCAAAGTTCCTTCCTTTGGACTGATTTTTGGCAGAAGAAAAAGCTTTCTTTGGAAGGATTTTATTTTTTCCCAATTCCATGTAAGGCCATTTTATCACAGGTGAAAAAAATAACTTGCAGGTCCCCCTGGTGGGTTGTTTAAAATCTCTCCTCCTTTCCAGCTTGAAAAGCTACATCTTTATTTGTAAGGATATATTTGAATAAAATAAGGATGACTCAGTTGGGAGGGAAAGGAGTAAGTAAACCACCAAAACAGAATAACATGAGAATATGTAAATAATACTTTAGGTAAAAGTTATTTACTTACAGATGCCAATGCTTTTTAATTATTTTTTTTTTTTTAACCAGTGCATGTAAGAAATATACTGAAGAAATAAGGTAGGGTTTGGGTTGGGTTTTTTTTTCAGTCTCTTATAATTGCACCAACATTTGCAGCAAAGGTGCTCTTCTATTGCTTTAACAGTTGATTGTTGTTGGATTTAACTTTTCAATTTAAGTATGGTGCTCTATCTGGGGAGGAGTAGTAGTATGTCGGCTTGATGTTTCCCAGGACTTCATCTTCCCAATTGGGGAGGCAGCAAAAGAAGAAAGCACAGCCTATCACAACAACAGTGCTGGCCCAACCGAAACCATAGGCCCAGCTGAACATATTAGCTCCCATCAGTGGAATTTCTTCTGTGAATTTCACTGGATAGATGACCAACCCTATGATCTGGAATGCAGCTAAAGAAAGAAAGCAAAGAAAGCCAAGAGTAAATGACAGTGAATGTTATGTTCCCCACTAAAAAAAGATACATTGAGATAACTGCATTGCCCCCTCACATACATAAGGATTAACTCCAGTCCCATTCTTGCAGCAGTGCATGATTCCTGGTCTGGGTAGGTCCCCAGCTGCCTAGTGGCAGCTGCAGCTGGCACTGCTGCCTTGCTGAGGTACTCACCTGTGCTCAGAACAGTCCTGTCCCAGCCAGGTGTCCTCCTGCTTCTACCATACCCACAGCTCCTCCCTCCCAGGGCTTCCAGCTTCAAAGTATGTGACTTGCAGGGCCAAAGTTGTTGGTTGCCCCCATGCACTGTTTTTGGGAACTCATTGACAAAAGCTGCTGGAGCTTCCCTAACCATCGCCCTCTCAGGGCATAAGTCAAATTTCTCATTTTCCATGAAAATGAGTTGTAAACCAAAGAGATTATTTCACAAGGGAGGCTCTGTCTAGCATGTTTTTCTGCTCATGCCTGTTTTAAATCTAATAAAACCTTATCTTTGCACCCAGCCTTACCAACAACAAAAAGCAAGCCTCCAATTCCTCGAACAAAGTTGAAACGAAGTATTTCAATTGAGAATGCGATGACTGCGAGGGCGAAACAGATGACCAGGATCACAAAGCCTACGAGGTATGTGGCAGCTGCTGCTCTCCCCCATCCTTGAAAAGAAAAGAGGAAAGGTGTCACAGGCAGCAGTGCACTGAGCTGTAGGTCACTGCAGGTCTTCTGTTTCTTTTAGTCGTTCTTTGTCGAAATGCTTTATTGTAAAAAGCACACTCTATGTCAAAGCAACAGTGAATGTCTCCAAGGTGCACAGCTGCAGAGACATGATCACCAGCAGCAGCACTGAACTCTCTGCCTGCTAATTTGTCCTGCTGAAGAGAGATATAGCATAGCATAGTAGTGACAATAACACCTCCAAACTCAGTGTGTGTGGGAGACCCATAGATTTCTAAGCAGAAAGTGCACACAACCTGTCAGAATGTGCTTCATCATCATCACTCCATTTTGACATGTAAATTTACCAAATCACTTCCATGCACAGGAAAGTCTGAGAGCAGACAAGAGGGTACAACTGTAAAGAGAATTGCTGGGAAATAATAATGTTGTCACCATACAGCTTCCTGTCATCTTGCTTATGACAAGAACTCTGTATGTGAATTAACATTAGCATGACCAAAAACAGACGTGGAGTAGTCGAGCTGAGACACGACGACAAAGAGAATGCTCTTGAAGATAAATATCTATTCACAGCCAAAACGACTTAGTAATAGGTAAAATATCATGGGTGGAGAAGTAGTGGAGTCAGAGGTAAAGTGAAAGAGTCCTCTGAATCATTACTTTGAGATTTGCTGGAGCTGAGCACTGCACAGAGTCCTTGGGAAACAGCCAGAAATTTAAATTTCACGGTGATGCAGGCTTGTGAAAGGTTCCCACTATGGCAGACCTCATTCTCTTTAAAAATGGGCCAGGAGTTTGAGTGTGAATGCCAAAATACGAAGGTGTTTCCTGCCCTAGAGGCAGGACACTTACCCACAGGGGTAACCATATCCACCTCAGTCCTTAGGTTCTACTGAGCTGTCACCACAGCTCCCTTTCCAAGTCTACGTAACATGTGTTCTGACTTTCACACATTCAGACATAGGTAGGACCAGATCCTGAAATCCCTTTAGCATAGGGATAAAGGGAACAGTGAGATCTAGGCTAGAATATTCTCCAAAAAATCTCCCTTTCATCAGAGTTGTCTGTTCTGGCGTGACTGAAATGGTTCTGGAGAGCATTGTTTTTCACATAACCTCTGTAAGTTAAATCATTTCCCTGTAAAAGATTAAAAAAAGAAAAAAAAAAGAGCAGAAGTCCTCCACCTTACCGCTGTAGCCCAATCCAATTAGCCCATTTGTTCTGCTGTTACATAAGAAAAAAAATAGTAATTTGAGGCAGAGAATACAACAAAACTATCATGGATACCTCTATTCCATACAGCAATTTCTTAGTTGAAAGCAAAGCATGATTTTACAGCTGTTTTCATGAGATCACTTTGATCTTGTTTCTCTTGCCCCCGTTCAAAAATCAGAAGTGAAGCACAGCCACTCCCTACCAGAGAGTTTTCAGCCCCAAACCCTCAGCCGCCACCTCCTCCTGAATGAAGTCAAGCTGGAATGGAAAGGGTAAACAAAAGGCTTTTCTTGGAGCTGCTTAAGAGAGTAAAATCTTTTCAAACCAGTTCTTGACAGCCTCCTGCAGCCAGTCCTGCGTGTTTTGTCTCCCTTCCCCAGGAGAGTGCTGCAGGGGGAGGAGGGAGGGAGGACACCCCACTGGCCTTTGGAGATGACAGTGGTGTCAGTGGTCCTATAACAGCTTTTCCTTCAAAATATTATCTGACATGCTTAATGCAGGTACTGGATACCATCTGCATAGAAAGACTTATTTAGGGATAAGGAATGTAAAGGAATATTTAGCCACTACACACAGCCAGTCCAGGAAAAGTAATTCAAAGTAAAACTAGGAATGCTATTTATTGATATCTCCTCTATTAGGAGAAAAACGATAACAAGGACAACCAGGAACTCTTAGTTATTGAAGTGCTTTCCCCTACAGATGCCTTATGTATGCTGGCACAGTGCAGAGAGCCAGGCTTGGCATCTGTCTCACGCAGGTTCAATTGCAAACCCAAAACTGCCAGCAAGCTGGATACCTTGATGTTTGCTGCAGCACAAACAAGACAGCAAGAGATACAGAGGCTGCAAAGCCTCCAGTGCTATCTCTGCTCTTTCCAGGCTTTATGTGCTTAGTTTACAAATAAAACACGCTTTGGGATACGTCAGCCCTGGTCTCACTCACAGTGACTTATTTGCTTGTCTCTGACAGTATGAAAGTGATAACCCACATAGCTACAGGAAATATCTGGTCAGGAACATTATTCTCAAACCCATCTTTTTTCAGATCTTCAGGAACAGAGCAGCAGCAAGTACCATCATTGGAACATGTGCAGTAGTTTTTGTGCTCACATGCAACAAAATTCAGTGCTGGTGAGCACATACTTTTCCCCCTTCCGCTGGATTATCTGCTCCAGCAGCACTTATCAGCACATAATACTGATAAGGCCTGATAAGATGAGCCTTTGGCACTGGCCCCTGTGACGGACTGATCTGCTCAGGGCATGACAAGATAACAGCTGCAGAACAGCCAGCCCACCACATTAGCACTGAAGGGAATTCCAGGAAGAGCAGGAATGTGTGGCTATACACAGTGGAAGGGAAATCTCAAAAAAGTTAACCCTGTCATTCCCATGCCTATTAAGATAGGCTTTCTGGCTCTGTGTCCTCCAAAGAGCTGCTGAACCTCTTCACCTGTGGCACCCAACTATCAGGTGCAGAGGTAGGTATTGTGTCTCTGCCTTAATTGTGGGAGAGATCTGCTCAGTCTGAGAAGGACAGATGAGCCCCAGCGTTTGGATGGCTTGTGCTCAGAGAACTTTGTAACCACAAGAGAATTAGCCAGAATTTATATTTGCCATAGAAATAAAAAAATCTCTGGCTCCTTTATTTAATACAATTTCTAACTCGAAACAGGTATACATATGACATCTGTCTATGAAATCAAACAACAATACCAAAGTAATTTGGGGCTGTATAAATAGAGTCAGAAGAATGGGAGAACAGTAAAGCCAAACAGTTTGAAGTATTTCTGTTACCCAGGTCAGCTTTACTCTAAGAAAAATTCTTTGCATCCAAGCAGCAGTGAAGTATTTAAAGAACTTTGTTTTGTTTTTGGGTTTTTTTTTTTTTTTGGGGGGGGGGGGGGGGGGAACGGGGAGAAGAAGAAAAAAAAGCTTATACAAGAGCTATAGTTGCTGGAAAGGATTAAGAGTTTTATTATACAGCTTAATTAATGACGACTATGCAAAAGAACTAAGCTGCAAATGTTAGCATGCAAATAACTAGGAGGGCTCAGGACTACTTGAAGTTAATGGTGAGCATCAATAGGATGAAATTAAAAAAAAACAAAACCACAATGACATACAAACACAGAAGTCTCAGTTTTAGCTGTACTTCCTGATTTTATTTGGCTCTGCCTCAGATGGGAAGAAATGGGAGCTCTACAGGACATTTACATTGAGATTTCCCTGCAGAAATGAATAAAAGGACTGAGAAAATAGTCTAGCAGGAAGACAAAGCACTACAGGGAATGAAGTAACAAACCCTTCTCATCTTGGTTCATTTATTTACCAAATTGGAAGCTGGTTTATCAGCTTGTGGATAACTGGAATCTTCAGGTAGAAGTTTTTACTATGACATGCTTAGTTGAGACAGAGTTTTACACTGTAGTTGTAATAGTTTTCTGTATATAAATGACAGTGGCAATTTTTCTTTGGTGTTGAGAGCTCATAACATGGCAAGTCCAGAAAAAAACGTCTTTGTTGACAAAACAAAGGAGTAGCGGACTGCCAGCAAAAGAGCACTGCCAGCAATATTTTCTTGCTTTCATAACATTCAAATTTCCATGACGCCATAAGCAGTGAGAGAAAAGTATGTGCACACCCTCACAAGCTCAGGGCAGCCTGGAACTGAGGGACTGCCTGAAGAGCCTGCTAGGAATTAACACTAGGCATCCCAGCTTTCCCTGGGTTTTAACAGTCTGGAAATTCCAATCGCTATATTACCAAAATGCTAAATGAAAATCTGGTTGCAGCCCTTTGACTGCAAGTCAAGAGAGGCAAAATCCTGTTCATTTCCAACCTTAATTGCCTCGCTGCTGCTTGCAGTAAAGGTGTGCCTGCTCGCTGGCAGGAGACAAGCCCGTCCTGCTGGCTGGGCTCTTGTGCTGGGGAGTTTCAAGATACATCTGCTGGGTGTAGCTAGGCACGCCAACTGCTGCTTCTCTGTTAGTGTCCTCTGAGTGCCTTCACCCTGCACATTTGTTTGCTAGGACAGATCCTGCCACCATAAATCAGACGAAACTATGCTTGAACAGAGGCGAGGGCATGGTGAATGTACCTGTAATGTTCCTCCTTTATTTACCTGGCCCCTTGGTGAAGGCGGCACATGCACACAGTTCCACTAATGACTGTGGTATCGAAGTCCAGTTCTTAGAGCTATGGGCACAGTGGCACAGCAGCAGGGAAACATGATTCACAGAGGCAGGTTCCTACTCTTAAGTCCCGCCTCCTTTTTTCTTTTTCCTTCTTCTTTTTTTTTTTTTTTCTCTCCTCCTTTTGCCACTTACTGAGGATGCAGATGAATGCCTCCATTTTTCTAAGTCAGCTATTGTGTACTTAATGAATACCAACCAGCTGTTAGGAACGTAAGGAGGAGTTAACCACTTTTACTGCACAGGTACACACCTATCCCTCACTGTGACAACTCAAACCAAAGTCACTAGGAGCAGATGTTGAGGCCTTGGAAGACGCTGTCGCCCAATAACACTGTCCCTAAACATACAGGGTCATCACTGTTTAGACAAAGGTAACCGCCCTCTCCATGCAACCATGCTGCAAACAATCTTCCTCATATCTGATGGCTTACTGATATGTTTCAAACACAGTCACCAGTTTTATACTGCACTGGGCCAAACAAAGTCATTTTGAGTCATACATTATGTAGTATGGCAGCTCTGTGTTGCAACATATTAATAAATACGCAGATACTGCCAGGCAGATACTTGCCAAATGCAAACCAGTAGAGATATCAAATCAAAATCCATTCTCCACCTCCCTACTAAAGGATATCCTGCTCTTATTTTTCCCTTTTTATTTCTTCTATCTTATGTGGACTGTAAAATGTTCACTAAGAAGCAACTCAGTGTAGGAGACATTCTTATTTGCAAGACTTAGTTCGTCTGTTCCTGCCCCTCTTTCCTATTTAAAGTAAGTGGCCAAACTGCTTTTCTCTCCCTCTCTCAGCATACATGCCACAGCTCAATTAAGAAAATGTCTAACGCAGCTTTCTACTAATGGGGACCACTCCGAAATTTTGTTTTCATCCAGAGGAGCAAAATGGTTAGTCTGGACTAGTTATTATATACAAAACACAAGTTGTGCATCTCAATTAATTTACTTTCCTGCAGCAGTGCTGTGAAGGCCTGCTAGGCATTCCGTCCTTTGCAAATGCCCTCATCTACTTGGAGACTAATTGCATTAGCATAGGAAAATGGAAACAAATCAAACCCAAACTCATATTTTACATCCCGTCTCTAGATGCAAATAGTCATTAAGAAGACAGTGGCCCTGATTTCCTCAAAGCTAGAGAAGAGGTGAAGCCAAGTTAATCAGACTAAGCCAAGGATTTGAATGAGCCTTGGTTTAAGGTTAAATAAGCAAAGTCGGGGATACCATTCTCCTTTGACAGAAGGGTTGAAAACTTCATAAAGTCACTCTTGCCCTAGAAGGCAGAAGGCTGAAACAAGGCACACACCCATCATCACTCAGACGAGAGACAGGGACACTACAGGAGAAAGCAAACCTCAGCAGCTCTACTGCACAGACACTTCATGCAAAGCAGATTTCAGCCACTCTCCTGCACTCCTCTTCGGCTCTGGGTAGTGGGACAACCAGATTTCTGCCACCTACAGTAAAGCCTACAGCAATCACCAGGCTGGTAAATGATAGCAATGTTTTTGCAAAACAATCCAGATTTCACTGAGTTGCAATGGCAAGCACGGTGCTGGGAGGAAGCCTCCCTGCCGCCCTTGTGCAGACTGGAACCCTGCCTTCCAACTTCCAGATGCAATCCCCAAAGTACTCTCATCCAGGACTATAGGGCGGGTCTGATTGTTTGTCCTGAAACATTCTGTCTGTGAGAAAAGCAGATGCAAAACAGACCGCAGCTAGAAAAAAGGATAAAAACAGAAGGTCCCTGAGAAAGACAAACTGGGACTATGTGGTAAGAATATTACGCTGGCAATGCCAGATATATAGAAGTTAAGTAAGATAAAGCCAAGGCACAGTTACTCCCTGATTTATGACAGTGCAATAGGGAGATATATACAGGAAGCTGCACTTTTTTATTTGCAAACCCAAGCTGCAGGTCGGGAAGCATTCTCTAGCCAGGCAGGGTTAAGGGCCCCCTCCCGTAGCAAGGAGGCAGCTTTGCTGTTGCCCAGTGCAAACTCTCCTGCATTGGGTCAGCAAGGGAGCTGCGTGCTGTAGGGTGAGGCTGCCTGCACTGCAACACACATAGAACTGCTGAAAGCAGACGTGGCCAATTGGCTTTCTTACTTCAGTTAAGAAAGAAAATAAAAAAGCAAGCCTTATTCCTTACTCCTGATAGGAAATATGCCTAAAGCAGTCTGAGGCTCTGAAACAGCACCAGTTCCATCTTGGAAAACCCCATCCCAGCCAGCAGCTACACCACCAAAGAAGGGCTGACAGCCTTTGCTTTGTCACTGCGTGCTGGACAAATTTTTCCAGCCTTATCTCCCCTGCGGTGCAGCCACCAGAGGACAGGGTCCCAGAGGGGCAGGGACAGGCGGGCTCCCCGCTTACCATAGTCCATGAGAGATTCACAGTTCCAGTTGAGGTCCTGCTCGCCCCGCGTGCAGCTCTCCCACAGCGACGCTTGGTGCACGTAGGGCTCCGACTCAGACTCCAGCCAGCCCCGGCCTGCCAGTGCGATGATACCCATGATGATGGCCAGGCCCAGCAGCAGGGGCAGGAGCCAACGGCACCGCCAGCAAGCGAGGCTGCACGCCACCATCCCGCCGGGCTGTTGGGGCACTGGTGAGCCCGAGCTGCTCGGGGAGGGAAGGGTGGGTGCCGCGAGGACGCTCCTCCAAGCAGTCTGTCTGTCTGTCTGTCGGAACTGAGCTTTAAAGCGCGCTGGGAGGAGGGAGTCCCACCCACATTCCTGGGAGCGAGCGTGGCAGCGGCAACCTGTGAGGCTGGCGGAATGGAGAGGAGAGTGTGGGGCTGGGTCCTGCTCCCTCTGTGCCAAGGAAATGTCCAGTTACGTTCCTGTCCCACACTTAACTCCTTACTAGTTGCTATCCTCCCGTGTCAAACTCCACTTCTTGGTCATGGTGTAGCCCTGTGTCCTTGCTTGTGACAGCTCTGTCACAGGGAAAAAGCCACAACTGCCATGAAACCCCCAAACCACCCGGATGGACACCTCTAAAATCAGGATGTATCACCATGCCTAATCCAAATGTCTCTGTCCTTAAATATATAGTGCTGTGTGTTGGCTAGGGCATCCTCACAATTCTGCCTGCCAGGTCTTCAGTACACGAGCCTTCTTTTAACCTTCATTTGTTACATGACGTCTGCATGATATCCCTACATTAAACCCACAGATGCTCTCAAGTTTATCTGACTTTCTCCCCACCTTTGCAGATGTCAGCAAGTGTAGCAAACCACAGCAAAAACTTCTGGCCCTCACTGTGCTTCACAAGCTTTGCCTTTTCTCATGGTGTTTGGCTCATCTTTCTCCTCTCCGTTCACCAGATAAAGAAAGATCATCATTACCTAAACTCAATAACACTAATTATGGCAGCCGCTTTAGGCACTAAACACTTATAATATTATATGTTGTTTCATGATTGAAATAGTCAATTCCTTGCTCAGTTTTTGGACAATTTTAATGCAAATGAGAAGAAGAAAGAAAGGTGTTATTTGAGGATGGGAATATGACATTATTCACAAGGAAACTGCATCATGGCATGAAGGTTAACATTAAACAAATGTGTGGTTTTGAAATGCTTGATGGCTACTGTGCTCTCACATTCAACCAGGCTGTGCCAGGCACAGTACAGGAGTGGTACTTAGGACCTCTATGCCCATTCCCCATTCCATGCTGGAATTGCACCCCAAAGGTGAGCAAAATTAAGGTTTCCCCATTATATAACACAAATACTCACTGAATATCACAATCACAGGAGAAACACTACTCCACAGTAAGATTGACACACATCCCATTGTGTTATCCCCATGTTATCCCACTGTCTAGCACCAGTGCAAACTCTACTCATATGGGCAGATGTGCTGATCACATGGGATGCATGCATACTGGGCTTACAACACACATATCTGGTCAAGTCTTAAGAGCAGCTTCAAGGTTTCAACAACGAGGTTAGTAGGACAGCAAATGTTTGAGGTCTGAAGGGCTGAAAGCAATTACTGGGTATGGTGAATTACATGGGATTCAAGGAGGATGTGGGGCTACAAGTTCATACTGGACTGCACCAAATGGGATTTTGTCACAGTCATGTGGAATGTGTTCAAGCTGACTGATGTCACAGAATCGCAGAATATTCTATGTTGGAAGGGACTCGTGAGGATCACCGAATCAAACCCCTGGCTCCATACAGGACCACCCAACAATCAAACGCTATGTCTGAGAGTGCTGTCTAAATGCTCCTTGAACTCTGGCAAATTGGGCCTGTGCCCACTGCCCTGGGCAGCCTGTTCCATGCCCACTGCCCTCTGGTGAAGAACATTTTCCTAACGCCCAGCCTGATCCTCCCCTGATGTAGCTCCATGCTGTTCTAGGGAGGAGGTACAGTGAAATTCATTTGAGTGTTGTGATACTAGAAACAGAACTACAAGATGGTCTCACCATGAAGAAGTTGCAAAAATCTCAGACAAGTTACCTGAAACCAGGTGAAGTTTCACCAGACCTCTCAGCATTCTCCTCAAAGTTCCCACCAGAAAAATCTATGAAGAAGGTACGTGTATCTGGATATGTTGTGTTCTTATGTGCTTGTTTGAGAGAAAAAATTGGACAGTGTGAAGTTTTTTGTTCTGTCAGTGATGTTTAAAATACATAATCTGTATTAAAAAGTAGCTGTAAAAGATTATTTGCATATATTTTGTATAGTGTGTAAATGAAAAGCTATATATAGCTACAGACTATAGTAATACTTAGTGGAAACTGCAGAAATGCATTTTTAAGTTGATGATTTTAAGATTATCCATTTCTGAATAGTGTGGAGGGACTAGTTACCACTGTCTCAAGGGCTTTTGCCTATCAAGCTCATATTGGCTGGCAAAATAATGAAGGGCTAATTTTAAAATCTAATCTGTCTTCAAGTCACCTATCTGGAAGATTTAATGGCCTTTTGGTTCTGGCATAATGAGATTGCAATATATATATATATATATATATATATGCTTATATGTATATATACATAGATGCATATATGTATGTACACATATCTCTGCCTTTTCCTTATCCTCAGTGGTGTCATTCCCAGCTTCATCCAGTAAAGAACTGAGATTCTCCTTAATCCTCCTCTTATTGTTGATATATTTGTAAAAGAATTTCTTGTTCCTTTTTACTGCAGCGGCCAGGTTGAGCCTTATGAGGAGTGGCTGAAGGAGCTGGGATTGTTCAGTCTGGAGAAGAGGAGGCTCAGGGGAGGCCTTATTGCTCTCTGTAACTACCTGAAGGGAGGTTGTGGTGAGCTGGGGTTCGGCCTCTTCTCTCGTGTAACAGTGATAGGACTACAGAGAATGGCCTCAAGCTGCGCCAGGGGAGATTCAGGCTGGTTGTTAGGAAATACTCCCTCTCTGAAAGAGTGGTCAGGGGGGTGGTGGAGTCACTGACCCTGGAGGTATTCAAGGAACATTTGGATTTTTTGTTGAGGGACATGGTTTATTCTATTCTATTCTATTGGTGGTAGGTGGATGGTTGGACTGGATGATCTTGTAGATCTTTTCCAACCTTGGTGATTCTGTGATATCTGTGCACATGTATATGTCTGTGTGTATACTTCTTGTTTCTAACTCCTCTTCCACCCATCTTTTCCTTCACCCTTCTTCTATGATACCAATTTAAATTGTTATCAGTTTTTTAAATCATTTTTGAAGCCTTGATTACCACAACTTGCTCCTTTTCACATCCTATCAGATCGTTAGCACCACACTGCAACCAAAATAGTCTTCCTCATCCATTCCTTATTTCCATGCCTGCTGTTCAGATTTCATTCCAAATTGATAATTTTTGCTTGAACTACTAGCTTGCGTGCTTGATATGTTAACACGTAATTTTTGCATGGAGGAGAGGGAAGAATTAATTTTTTTGGCTCCAGAGAGGACTTCGTGTGCTCATTGTTGAGAGATGTTTTTCCAGCAGCTCATTGGCAGCACTGAAGTCATCTCAGAAGTAGGTACAGAATCTGTTTGCTTTAGCAGAAAACATAGGAGCTGTTGTCTATTGCTGGAGGAGAAGTGAGGTTAAATTTCATCGATTTTGTGAGAAATTTGGCAAGGACACACAGCTCAGAAAATTGCTCACTTTGTTAGAAGGTCAGATGTTAGAGAGCTTCCCCCCACATACAGCTGGTTGCTGTTTGTTAATTGCATTAATGGATTCCCTAAAACAGGGCATGCTCTGCAGTGACATCCAGAGAGGCAAGAAGCCCACTGGGGTGCTGGGCAGTATAACCCCACAGTGTCACACCATACCAAGCCTACCAAAGCCCTCCTTTGGCATCAACAGTCCTCACGGCATGCCCAGCACTCCCTGGTGACTGCATGAGGAGGGAGATAAGTCTGCCCTTAGTTGTAAACATGGGGCTTTGTCAATGAAGATCCAAGGATGTCCTCCTACCTACTTCCCTGTGCTTGTCTTGTCTTCTAGTGGCACTACCCTCTGTGCACCAGCAATGCCTGCAGATAAGCACAGCATTACGTTTACAGAGCAGGAATAACTTAAGGTGAAAATTCCCCTTACAATTCCATCCCCTGGGTACTATTGATGGAAATATCACTACCTATGAGGAGGCTATATACCAACGTGCTATACAGACGACATGCAAGAAAAAGAAAAACCAACTGGGAAATCCATCTGAAGTAAAAAGGTAACACACCAAAGATTTCCTTTCATGTGACCAAGGTTCTAAAACACAGAGAAGTCATCTGCATTCAGTTCCAATGTTACTTTGATTTAGTAGTGAGAAAAGCTAGAAAACCAATAAACCAGTGCCTCCTGCAAGCAAAATAGGCAGCTCCAGCAGCATATGTAGTTTCTGTCACCTCCAGCTCATGTAGCCAGCACAAACACAGGGACCAGATGGTAGTAGTCTGGGGGCTGCAAAACGTGCATGAAAAGCACATAGAGCTATGATCATGAGGAAAAGATGCCCAGTGTTTAATTACATGAAAACCCAATTGGAAAACCCAACTGAAGGTTTGCTTTACTACATGACTGGAAATGCCTGATTCTATCTGGGCATTTTGGATCATGCTCCTCTGTCAAATGGATGTTACTTTCAGCTGTGAACATAGTTACTGTGGTTATTATGAAAATCGAAACCTCTGCTTCAAATTCTTCTTTTACCACAGGAAAAAAGAAATTGTATACCTCTTTCACCACCACTATCCTTACTTTTAGTTATTTGTTATGCCAATAATTAGATTATTTAATAATCTTTCAGGCTCCATAGCTGTATTTTTCTCTTCAGTATAACAAGGGATGTTCTTCTCCTACAGATGGTGCTGTGCATAGAGTAAATCATTTACCACTGCCAGCAATTACTCACCAAGATATCAGAGAGAGCAAGGCAGTGCTGAGTGAAGGTCAGCCATCAGTCCCAGCCCAGATGGGCACAGCAGGATTCTCACAAGTACAGCTTTGCAGAGGGTAAGGGTGGGAACCTGCAGGCTGATTCCCAAGGGTGTGTCTGGGGGACATAGTGAGCAACAGAGAGCCAAGATCACAGCTCAGCCCCCACACTGGAAGCCATGGGGCAGGGCAGGGTTCTCCTTGAGATCCCCTTGGGGCTGGAGCTCTCCTCCTTTTCCCATTTTACCTAAAGACACTGTTTTCTGTCCTGTTTACAGGAAAAAAAGCAATGTTTGCAGATTGAACACCTGTTGTAAATCCAATTATATTTTAATTCATGGGTGTTGTCCTTCTGCAGCGTCTTATGCTTACTTTCCTCCATGTTCAAGTGCCCTACTTCTGCTTAGTCTTTCTTCAGGCATCATGGTAGTAAGATTTCTATTTAGACACTAACGAGCATCACCAAAACAAGGTAGTCACTCAAAACATAATTGGGATGGGAGGTAGTGCAACCCCCATTGAACGCTCCAGCAGTTTCCAAATCAAATTTCTGCTTCCTTATCTGTGCTAAGACTTTGCCGTTATCTGAATTTAAAAGCAATCTGTGTTTTTAGTGACTAGCTTTTGTCAGGAGCTCTTAGTTGAATTCAGCTTATGTTAGAAACTCATCAACCCCTGGATGTGCTCTTTGCAATTGATGTGCTGCTGAGACTGCTTCAAGAGCCATGCAAAAATACCAGGTTGGATGAGCAACACAAGACCATCAGCACAGCCTAAGAGGCTGACTAATTCTCATTCCAGCATATCCTTGTATAAATACAAAGAGGGTGAAGAGCTCTTCTTCTTCTGCACACAGTGTGCCTTTGGTGGCTGTGAAAAGAGGCATTAAGGTGCATGTGAGGGCACTGACTCAGCTACTGAAGTTTTCTGCATTTGATTTGTGCAGAAGTCTCTTTTCTATCCTGGAAGTGCACCGCATGAAATTCTGCCTCTAATGAAGGAAATGACAGAATCCCTGGTGGAAGAGATTTTAACCTAGAGCTCTTTAGAGGCCTCAAAATCACTCAGATCATGATTGTACCATCTATGGTATGACCATCTTCATGCATGATGCTTAATGGTAGTAACGGAGTCCTCAGTATTGCCCAACTAACCCTGAAACTGCTTCTTCAGAGATGGGAGCTGGGTGCAGCATGTAAATCTTATTTTCTCAAACTGAGAATATTTCTTTTTGATCCCTCCCCTCCTCCCTCAAAGAAACCCCAAGGTATGGTGTATTCTTATGCAGGAGAGTTTGTAGGTTTTCATGGATTGTTGTGAATTTGTTTGCCTATTTTTCCACTTTCTAGTTATTCACAGGGATCCAGGGAAGGGTTACTAATTCTTAGAGAGCAGCGTGATCATATTTGTATGTGTTTGCTTCAGATAAGTTGAGAGAATCTGTATTTTGGAAAACCTAGAAATGGTAATACTGAAGCTTGGCATGATTTATGGAGATACTTTCCACTTCGTGTGCCATTCGGAGAACTCTCCTCACATGTGTTTAAGCGAAACCTGAGGCTCCTGCTGCGGTTCCAGCACTCTGATAGAAGAGGCGATGTACCCACTGATGGTTGCACTGCTCAAAGCCTGAAGGAGCCAGCGTTCCTGCCTCCGGCTCCAGGCGGCTTTCACCCCATGGAGCAGCGTCCCGGGGACGGCTGCTACCAGCAGGGGGCAGGAAACACCTCAGAAACTCGGGACATTTACAGAAGCTTTCCTTTATACTATATTTGCTTTTCCTTGCTTCAATCTATATTTCCTGTCTCGGTTCCACTTTCCCCCCTGTAAAGCCACCCACATCTCACATCTGCTCACACAGCATGGTAGAAGATTGTCAGCTTTTTGCTCTTTTTAGCTCTTTTAAAATGATGTCTTGGTTCCCAGCAGTGGCACCAGGGAGCTTTTGGGATACATTTAGTCTCCACGTGCATACGCAGAACCAGACAAGGTGCGTTTTGCTGCACAGCTCTACATTAAAGACCCTGATTAGCTAGTAGAAATGACTCATGCAATAGCTCAGTCCACTGAAGCCTGATTTCCAAGTGACAATCTGGTCTTTAAGTACATGCTCAAATGAGGGATCGCAAAACCAAATGAGTAGAGCATGTGAACGTGGTACTGAATTCACTCAGCGTGCATGAACATCAGGACACTGAGTCATTATCTGAGGAGCAAATCAGGGGGTCTGTCTCTTACGCATCCTCTCCCAAGCCTTGTTACAGCAGGAGCTGCTCCTGTGTTCCACTTTGGCATTAACCCATTCTGCTGTTCTATTATGCAAAGCAGTGGTTATAAATAATGCCTTTTTCTCTCCCACAGCACTGGACAGACAGAAATCTCTATTTGTTCTGCTACCAAATCTTCTTCAATTCAGCTTGGCTGCACTTCCAGGATCATCTTTTCCTCGCAGAAACTGCACTGTGCCTCTGATTTTAAAAGTTTCTTTCTTGAGCATCTTGCTGTGATAGAAACAGAAATAGCTGAATGCAGGTGGACATAAAGGGACTTTGGAGAAGATAGTATTTGTAAATTACCAAAAACTTAGATGAAAAATAAATTTTAAATTACACAGATATGCAGTCAGAACAACCACGTGCAAGGAAGAGTAAGAGTTCTCAGAAGGAGAAGGCTGGGAGATGGAAAACAAAGAGAAAAGGGAAACACCGTGCTCAGGGGGAAGGTTTCTGTCTTGGTAAGGTTATGTTTCATTAGATCATAGGGTGGGACACTGTCTGCATATTACTCTCAAGTGTTGGCAAGTATATTCTGTAAACACTTTTGCTCTTTCAAGTAGTAAACAGTGAGCTGGAAGCAACAGATTTGAGTAGAGGAGAGTGTAGTTGAGGGATTTAGTTTAAACGCTGTCACCAATAATAAGTAAGCACTGACGATGTATGCTTATAAAGGAAGAGAGGAATGGTAGACAGGGGAAAAATACTCTCATCTTTCTGTTCCTCTCTTTCTAGTTTATACATCATATGGTAGTTAGCAATTAAATTGAAATATAACCTGCAGTGCAGTTTGATCAGTTGGAAAAGTGAGACCACGAGAGATTTCAAGTGATCACACAATAACAGATGGAGTAATAAAACCTGGGACAATAAAGGATATTTGCGGAACAAATGAAAGATCAACTTCCCTTCTGTTACAGAAGCAAGAAAATAGGCAAGTGTTAAAAAACAATCTAAAAGGCAAATTGATGAGAAGAGGAACATATGGCCAAGATGTAAAGTGTTAAATACACACAGAGGAAAATGTATGATTTCAAACCATCATTGCAGAATGCTTGTTTCTAGTTTTTGCATGCTTTTCCTTGCCCCCATTTTTGAAGAAACAGTTCCTTGGATCTCTTGTAGTACAAAGTATGATGGAACTTGGTACCAAAATGTAAGCTCATCAAAAGCTTAGAGGAAAGCAAAACAGGCAGAGGAAAGAGGCTTTATCACAGCAGATCTGAGTAAAAATGCTACAGAGATCTTCTCCACACATGCTGCTGTAAAGAGAGTGGTGCCATGTACAGAAAGTGAATGCAATCAGAAACTGGAGGGGAATCAGCTCTGTTTTGGGCTTTTCCATGGCACCCAAACAATGACATCCAGTGAATTCCATCATTCTTATGGTTGGGAAAAAAAAAAAAAGAAAAAAAAAGAAGAAACAATAATCGTGAGAAGCATTGATGAACTTCTCAAATACTGCCAACTCTTTCAGCTACCCAGAGTCTGACTTCAGTAAGAACACCAGGCACTCCTCTCACACTCTGAGCCAAGTTCTTAGCAGCCAGGCCCCACTGAGCTCTGTGGACTGCTCTACCTGTTAGACCTGTGAGTTATCTGCCAGCTGCAAGGACTGCAGAGGAAGCACCGCTCACCCATGTAACAGGCTCAGTAGCACAGATGGATGAATGTTCTCTGGGCTTCAGATTTGGATTTCACCTTGTGCAGTTCTTGGCAATATCCAAAGTAGAAATGAACAGTATTGAGGTGAAAATCCTAAAGTTAACAATAATAACATCTTTTCTATAATCCTGTATCTGTTTTAAATAACTGCCTATTACTCTTTATGCTTTATTTCTGCTTTCTTCTGTCAGTATGGAAAAGACAAAAATAAGAAAATGAGATGGAGATATCCCTACTTACAGCCTCATTTGAATAAATCACAGTCAGTCTTGTCATTCCTGGTGGTATGAGACTGACAACATGAAGACAACAGCATGATTGTGCTTATCACCTGGGCAATGCTGCAAAGCACTATAATCTGCATTCTGGCAGAAACTTTTTCTGGGTTATGACTCACGCAGAGCTCTGCTTTTCCACTCCAGTGCAACCTGCTCTGACAAACAAGAGATTTACAGGTAAATAAATAAATAACCAGCTCTCATCAACAACCAGAATTTAATAAAGAAATTCAACATACTAATACATCTGTTGTGTGCAGATACACCTGGATCCTGTATCCAACACCACACCTGTGCAATTACTTGGAGCCTTGTCCCCCTCCTGCTCTGAAGACCTAGGCAGAGTTCTTTTTCAGATCTTCTCATTTACAGTCACCTGCCTCTAGCAAACAGGGAATGGAGGAAGAGCTTTCTTTCTGGGGAAGAGTAGGTGGAGAGTTGAGGGGAAGAAATGAAAAGACCGGGTGATGCAAGCAGTAGGGTAATGCAAAGACAAGTCTGGGCAGTGGATGAGAGCTTGCTAACAGTAGCTCTATCATTGCACTCTGATTAAGATCTTTCTTATGATAGAGATAGGGTTTGGAGTTTGGAAGGCTTTCACTTTTCTCCATTTGAAGGATGGCACATCTGCCTCTCAGCACAGTTAAAAGTAACCAAATGGAAAGTACAAGAGTGGGTGGAAGTGTATCCAGGCGAGGTGAGACTGCTTTTCACCTTACCTCAGTAACAAAGTAGAGCTGCAGAGCTGTCAACAGCTGAATACTTGGTAGTGGAGCAAGTGGTCCAATACCATCTAGGTAACTTGGGTAAAGACAATTAATACAGGGCACATCCTACAGCAGTGAGTCACACACGGGTGCCCACTTTGTCTGTGCTGCATATTGTCTTTTGGGCAGGTTAGTGAAAGAGCAAAATCTTGACGATCCTAAAATTCTGACTACATCAAAGTCACAACTGCCGTTATGAGGCTCATGGGAAAAGGTCCTCGGTGTCTGCTTCAGAGAACTAGGCACACTCATCACTACATGAATGTTCCTGTATGACACGTTAGGATGCAAACAGCTTGACAACCAAGTGACTTAATCCTTTATGAAGATATTTTTATCGGGAGCCCATTAAAAAGCTGCCATAAATTCATCCTTTTGGCTGAACTGATGTATTAGCACCTCAGAACATAGCAACAGCATTCCATCTTCTTGAGCATTAGGCTTTTGTGTTCATCTTTTTGAAACACTTAACAGTTTCCCCCTAGTCACTTTGTGTTTGCTTTTTGCCTTTTTTTTTTTTTTTTTTTTTTAGTGGAAAAGACGTGTGTGTGTGTGTGTGTGCTGATACTACAGAAGTGAAGGTCTTCCCTCAGGCTGGTTTATTCTGAGGACATTAGTAACATTTGGGATCAGATTACATACTAACAAGTAGGACAGCGGCACTGCCATAATGAACCCGAGGCTAAGTTATAGGCTTTGCAGCTGTGATGCATGCAAACCATGAGCAGCCTCCACCTGTAAATAAAAGAACTTACCTTTACAAAGAGATGGCTGTCCCCAAAATATAAGTATTATAAATTATAGATTGTTCAGATTTAAGCTTTCTTTGTATTCTTGTACATATTTGTCTAAAGGAGAATTTAGTAACACAGTGCACAGCACAGGCAGTTATAATGTTTTCTGCCCAGTGCTGCTATTATCTTTTGACACTCCTTCATGTATAGGAAAAAGAGCCATTCTGATTTGTCAGTAGCTTTGAATAATATGTTATTACATGCTAGTACTCTGAAAAACTAGGATGAGCTGTGGCTCAGGAGATCTCTGCTCACAGCTTTGCCTCAGACACAGCACTTCCTCAAATTTTGTGCGGCTTTAGGTGAGTAATTTAAGCAATCTATTCCTTAATTTCTTTAGAGAAGAAATTACCAACCTGAACTTTGTTTAACCTGTGTTCTCTCCTTAAATAGTATGTCGGGCAAAACTGTTTACTCTCTGTATATAAAGGATTGTGTATGTTGGTACACTGGGTACTTCTGGTAGCAGAAATAACAAATCTCCATCGTCCCTAGGCTTTAGTTACAGCTTTGTAAGACATTTAGAAATTACCTCAGATCCCAAGGGAATAGAAATCTAAGGTGTTTTGTTTGTTTGTGGGTTTGTGTGTATGTGCTCTTCAAAGTTATGGGACTTTTTTGAAACTTGATGAGAAGAACTCAATGAGGCAGCACTTACATCATTGGCTCTGGCAAGTCCCAAACACACACAGTGCTGATGTCTGTATGACAGCTTCCTGCCACTCCACACTTCTCAAACACATTTTTAATGATAAAAGAGCAAAAGCAGCAAAATTGAGGAACTCCTACAAGTGTTCTCAGAACATGTTACCTGGTAGATGAAAGAATCTCAAAGTAGCACTTTCCTAAGGGAGAGGCTCTACAGGAAACTCAAAGAGAACTGTTATTTCCTGCTGCTCCTTTCTGCCTACAGTCACAATTTCTTGAAGTTCATTCCAGCTAACAAAAAATCCTCCTAAAAGTGAAATGAACTTCTGTCAGAGAGAAGGCTCACTGACAGCTTTGTTTATTTTATAGACATGTTACACCAAGCTGAGCCCCTGACATACGCTCTGTCCCCAGTTGTAAATGCATTAAAAAAAAACAAAACAAAAGAACACCCTAAACCAAATCAGAAGTGCAACCAGGAAATAAAAGTGATTTATCTGTACATGCTCCCCTGACAATGCAGCTTGCACTGAAGATGGTTGTTCTCATGATTCAGAAACAAATCATAAGAAAAACAGTTCACACGTGACATAGTAAATTTCCTTCTGAGCTGGAGTTTTCTTGAAGCAAACCTCCACAAGACTGTTCAACTGTACATATCTGCAATTATGTGAGTTTTATGTAAAGACTGTCTTTAAATATCTTTTACGCAGCTTTCATGAAAAAAATATCTTTGATGTTGTTTGCAGCTCAGGCAGTAAGGCACAATGCAGGGTGAATTATTTAAGGGATAATGCCCATGGTAGAAGAATGCATGAGGTGATAAATGTTTTTCATACGTAACTGAATACCACAGCAAGGCTGTGAGATATCTGAGAAGCACAGAAGGTATTCACTGAAAATATGTCCCAGTGCCATGTTCAACAAGGAGAAAGTTAAGGAAATAAAAACGTGGCTTTCTGGTTTTGTGAGGATTTGAGAAACCTTTGCAACTACAATTCTAGAGTATTATCAACAGAAAGCATTGAGTGCTGAGGTGAATAGATTAAGGGGGAAAGTAATTGGGAGTGGAAAATAACTGATGAGACACATGTAGGTGATGCACCATCCATAGGAAGCATGCATCTTGCAATTTGAGACAAATCCTCATCTAGACGTGCAGCTTTGTTACATGATATTTTTGCTTCTTTCTAAACATAAAGACAAAGGACATAAACCATCTACTCGACTTAACCTGAATCGCTATAACGCCTATATAAGGGCTTTCCCTCGCTAAATGAAATTATAATCTAATGTCTCGCATTCACGTGTGGAATGCAAATTACTGTAGAATTGGTTTCATTGCTAACTTAATGGGCAAAGATCATTAGTGAAAAGATTAACAAGCAGTATGTCTATTCCTTGAATTTCTCTTCAAGTTAATTAAGTTAATAAAATATAATTAGCATCAAGATATTTTATTTTCTCTTTGGATTATGAGACTAGAGACTTTAAACTGTGGCATATATATACTGCAGTATAAAGCAGGATAGACCTAGTTCTTCTGTTGGTGTAACTCTACTGGATTATCTTCTGTGACTTTAAATACCCTATGTCAGATCATAGCATCTGAGAAATTGATTCCTTATGGCACATTTCAGGGATGTGCATTGAAATTCATTCTCAGAAGTGCATTTTGATCAATTATGAGACACATACAGAAAATATACAGCCTTGCAAATACAGACACCAGCTATCCTCTGTGTAAAGCAGCAGTCTTTGGGAATTAAGGCAGAGAGTACAGGAATTACTGTTGCCCTCCCAAGAGAGCACATGAACTGAAGCATCCAGCAGCTACATATGTGAAATATGTGAAGTATGTTAACTCATGTTGCCGGGGAAGACTGTGATAATTACCGGAGTTACCTCCATTGCTGAAGAGAAATCTTGTAATGGTGGTTGGCCTTTGACTTGATTCGCTGGCCAACATTTTGCACAAGGCTGAACCAAAACAAGTTCATGTTGAATATTAGGAAAAAAATCAGCTCAGAAAGAGTGGTAATGGATTGGAACAGGCTGTCGAGGAAGGTGGTGGAGTCACTGTCCCTGGAGATGTTTGAGAAACATGTAAATGTGGCACTGAGAGACGTGACTAGTGGGCACGATGGGGATGAACTGACAGTTGGACTACGTGACCTTAGAGGTCTTTTCCAATCTTAAAGCTTCTATGATTCTGTGGTTCTATGAAATGCAACCTAGAAACTTAATTAAAAGAGACAGAAAGGATTATTTATATTTCATATATGCTGCATTTGTGTATCTGTAAACAACATGACTAAATCCTTTTATTCTGATATCTGTGTTGCTGTTTGTAATGAGACAACAATGCTCTGCTCTTCTAAACTATAAAGACCAGCTTTTCCTCAGTGCAGGCAACCATAGGACTAATTTGTTCTTGAATGAAGAAATCATTGAAGTTAGGCACTTGGTATTTGTTATCATTCCACAAACAGGTCATAAATGCACCAGTGAATGAAATGAATGATATTGTCGTGGCTGTATGAAACAAAGATTATGTTTGTAAAACATATGCATGTCTCCAGTTGGCTGGTGTTCAGATGGGACAGTTTGAAGTTTACCTGGCAGCTGCCACAGTACGATCTCGTTTTCATTAGCTTTGCCAAACACTAACTGGTGCTGAAGTCTTCCATCTGGATAGGAGCAGGGGTGACTACTCAGATTAGTTTCTGAGTAGACAAAAGAAAGAAGGTGTTTTGCCAGTGTCAACACAATGTGATGATCTTTCTATGAGGGGATGTGCTGCCACTGTTAGTTGGCATGAAAAATTAAAATAAAATTTATGTGCAGCTTGTGCTTCAGAGTTTTGCTTCTTGCTGCATGTTTGAAATCTTGCCAAATTTTGTAGTATCTGTCTATGCAGGTTTTTATCAGCTGAAACTCTGGAGAGTCTTTTTATGTTTAAGTATATTGTAAGGGACTAAATACAAATTTCCTTGTATTAGTAACACTGCATACCTATGGACTGTCATGAGTATGTGATGAGCTGTGAGCAATCAGATTTGATTCTCTTGTACCCTAGTGGTGTCCAGGTCAAGACCCAAGACATAAACTGTCCCAAAAGGAGACTACTGAAGAAACATGCAATTCTGCCCAAGTTAATCTAACCCAATTCAGAGTAGAACTGTCCCAGTTACTCGAATATGTCATCTAACTGTAAGGATCTATGAAGGTATAGATTTTTTTTTCCCCTGAAAGAAGATAGAAGGGCTGTCTGAGATTAGGTGTTGGCAAGAGGCAAAGCGGAGTAGTGTTTATACAGGGTGAACTTTATCTGTTGTGGAGAGAAGCATGGGAAAGGAAGGCAATGAGGATAGCTGAAAGCGTTTGCACATAGAGAGGAAGAAGCAGCCATGGCAAAAGTGGGAAGAAAGAAAAAAGAGGCTGGAACTATGTGGAGATATGAAACCGGATGAGTATCTAGACTTCATCATGATGCACAAGATGTACCTCAATGTTTTTTCAATAATTGTACTTCTGGATCTATATTCTAACTAAATACTAATACTAGAGCATGAATTGCAAAGAGATGAAAAAGAAAAGAGGGCAGACTCATAATTATCTTTTGTTTAATGAGCTGTCAGGAAATCATAGAGTTATTAACTGAGAACATCATGAACTCAAATATTATTGTACATAACCATACATTCATTGTTTTTTAAATTTTAGACAGGAGAATTTCCATGTTACAATCTAATGTCTTCTCTTAAAATGTGCCATATACACAAAATTATTCTGAGGAATTAAACACTGAAAAGGCAAAAAAGATGCCTTATCCTCAATTAAAAGAGCAGTCCTCCTCAGTCCTGTGTCTGCCTTCTTTGTCTTTCCTATCTCCCTATTCCCAGGTGTCCAGGAGACAAAAAGGGCAAATCAGTGAGGCTACTGTGTAGCAATCTAAGCTCTTACAGATCAAATGACAGCGAATATATAACAAAAGTAAAGGGCTAAGTCAGAAAAGGGCCTTTTTTTTGTTGTTTGTTTGTTTGTTTTTTTTGTTTTTTGTTTTTTTTTGTATCAGCAAGACTTCAAATCAGACAGTTCTGCTGGCTGCAATTGTGGCAGTAACCTGAGGTAAAAGAATTACATAGGTCCAATCATGTAACACTGCAATCAGCGAGACTTACAACAGTAGTGAAGCCAGGCTTCTGCTGTGTACAAATATATTTAAGATCAAGCCAATTAAATAAATTCTGACTGTATCCCTTTAATTGTTCTTAAAAGGGCCATCATTCTAATAATGTCCCAGTCATCTGTTTTTATGTCTGGTTACCCTCAAGTACACCACGGATAGGAAAGAATCCAATTTGGCTTCTATAAACTGGAAGCATCTGTAGCCTTGTTTATTAGATCCCTATTTTTTCAAGTTTTTTTTCATTTGTATCTTGGGTGTAGCTGAGCTGCAAGCTACAGAAATTGCAGCACAGAAGTCTGCAGTGACATTCTTTGAAATCCCTTTTCAAACTACATGTTAGTAAACACTGTCTTTCTGCTATGTTTTCCATTTAAATTAGGACCAATTTTCAGAAGCTTGAAGAAATGTACATTTGAATATCAGTAGTCTCCCTCAACCCTAAAAGGCTGTGTCTGCTTATGTGCCTGTTGTTGTAATAAGAGATCTTGTCAATAGCCACTTAGCATCGGATTTTCAGATCATGACTTCAAGGCAATTACTGTCTATTCTAAGGAAACTGGAAGCTATATTGCCTCGATTACAGCTCCAGAAAGGATATGCTAATAGTAATCAGAGCATTGACTTCATATTGCTTAATAGAAGTAGTGAAATATAAAAGAGCATCACTCAGTGTGCAAGATCATGGATCAGTTTACAGCAGCCTGCTCTCCTGAATGTCCTAAGAATAACCTCCAAGCCAGTCACTACACTACGGGTCTACTTAGAGATCAACTTTTCTGTTAATATGCAGATTTAAATGTCAAATTCAAGAATTCAGTCCTGAGCCCAGTCACATGGCAGAAACAGATATATAAACAATTGGTAGTCTTCTGATGCATGTTGGAAGTATTGAACATGCTTTACTTTGAGATAACAAGAAGTAATGTCTGTGAGGATGAAAGCATGTGGGGCATAACAGATCTTTTGGAAGAGATTTTGGAGCCCAAGGTTTACCTTCCTTGAGAAAAATTTCTGTGAAGAAAGAAAGTATACTAAATAGGAACCAAAATATATTCAGGAGTTAATCTACTCTTTTAAATCAGAACATTTTTGCTTTTAAATCTGCTAAGTTATTCTTTAAAATTGGGCAAATAAGCACTGTTAAATAACAGAGCCAAACCACATCTCTGAGCTTTCTGGGGTTAGCAAAGAGAAATAATGAACAAAATTATCATGTTTAATCTTTATATGTGAATAATAGATGAATGCATAAATAGAAGACTGATTTAAATTTTGTCACTGCTGCATTGTAAAACTGGTGACATTCCACTGAAAGCGGGAGGTTCATTTCAAACCAACCTGTCTGTGGCACAACAGAATCAATAAATCAACACTATCAAATACATTTCTATTTAATCTATCCCTTTGTACTTCTGTTTACTTGTTTCTAAATGTAACAAGCATGGGGATCTGTCTCAGAGGAGCCATATATTAAAATTAAAAACAGTGACGTGAGAATCTACTTACCTATTTTTAAAAATTGCATTAGATAGAATCCTAACACAAATTGAGTTTTTCTGGGAATATTTCTAGTACTTCAACACATTCATTTACATGTTTAACACCAAGCAGAGTATGTAAATAACAAACCATTTCTGGCCTGGTAGAGAGATATACTTATGTCTCGCTGATCTTTCTTGACTGTGCTTCACAAGCATCTGGAAGATGTAGATGCTACAAAGTCCTTTTTTCCTTGGAGTGAGAGAGATCTTTCTCCATCAAAGACCTCAAATGTATGTGACCCCAAATATGTTTAATGCATTTGTAATTTTGAATGACCTACATTTCATACAGCATCATGACAAATTATCAGTTCAGTGTCCTTCTAGACACAGCTTCAGTCAGTATTTTTTTAACATTTTGAATATACTAAATATATGATGGTCAGATGGTACAATCCTTGCTTTTACACTCAACCAAAGAATGTATTGTTGTTACCATTTAGAATAGGATCATAGAATATCCCAAGTTGGAAGGGACCTATAAGTATCATTGACTCCCAGTTTTATTTCTCTTTGCATAGATTAATACTATGGGAACCCTCTGGATTAAAGCAAGAATAGTGGGACACAGCAAGTCCTCTGAAATGTATCTTTATGGCCACTTTTCTGGAACTTTTGTGATATTAAGTTTAACTCTATAGTTGCTTCTAATTTCTTTTTCTCTTGAAGCCTTTTAGTTTCCTTCTCCCTTTTCAGCAGAGTCTGACAAAGAAAGAGCATTAGTTCAAATCTCCATGCTACTTTTTCCCTGTGTATTTGCTCTTTTCTCCAAGCTCTTTCAGGGTTGAACAGAACTGGGTATGGTACAGAGAAGGGCAATTATTATGACCAAAGATAATATATGAAACAATTAACAACAGTCTCCTGTGGACTGGAAAGAAAACAGCTTAGAAAGTATATGATCAATGCATAAGGAATAATAAATGGCATGGAGAAAGTGAATAGAGAATGCTAACACAGTATTTCTCATAGTGCAAAAGTTTGGCAGCATTAGCAGAAAAAAGGAAAAAGTTAAAACTGTACAAAAATATTTCTTTTGTTTGTGTGCCACTCATCTACAGAACTGGCTGCCAAAAATGGCTGTGAAGGTCAAAAGGTTCAAAAGGATTAGATACATTCACAAAGAAAAATCTGCCAGGTACTGCTGAATACATAAAGATAAAACCCCATCTCAGAAACTGCTTAGTCTGCAGATGAACAGAAACTGTGGGAGCTTACCAGAGGAAGGGGCAGTCTTTCCATCCTCTTCAAGAATACACAAATCTGTCACAAATAAGTCTGAGGATAGTAAGGACATTGATCTGACCCAGAATGGCTGTTTTGCATTTCTGATACCTTGTTGATCGCCTTTGTAATTCTGTGGGGAGATGAGAAGATGATGGTAGATTGAAGGCAGTCAGGAGAATTTCTGCTTTTCATTTGTCTTTGCAGAAAGTACATCGACAGGGCCAGAGTCTTGTCTCAGATTTCCATCCTGATACGGGTCTCATGACTTTACTTTTGCTTCACGTGTTCTTTACAGAATAAACAGTGTATGGTTATATTGAACAGGCATTGCTGAATATACGCTAGCTTTGTTCACAGCTCCCAATCCCTGCTCTCAGCAGCACCCTTTGTCACTGCACTTCACAGTGCTTTGCCTTTGCTCTGCAAGGTCATGCTGTGGAGGGTGCAGGAAGCAGCACCTGCTCAGGAACAACTTCATTGAGCATTCAGACAGCCCCTACTAACTCTGTGTAATCAAGCAAAAAATGATAGATGCTATCCTGTCATCAGTGACATAGTTGCAGTCTCTACAAGCAAAACTAAAAGCAAATCCCAGCAAAGGTTTTGTTTGTCAAAGTCTTGCTGCCTTTCAGAAGAAGTAAGGGAGGGTATCTTCATCTGATGTCAGCTGTCTGGTATCTAGCTGGTGCTAGCTAGCCCATGTTGCAGCTACACTCATTTTACTGATTATTTTGAGCAATATGTTCAACAAAAGTAAAGCTACATGTACAGAGCTCATAGAGGAAAACTGAGCCCAAGGATTTTTGCAAGTCTGGTCACTCCAGTCAGTGGGGGTAAGTAAGTAAGGCAGGAGCTCCAGAAAAGTAATTTTGAGAAATTTGGTTCTGTATCTTTTCAAAGCCGTGGAATTAGGTGTTTTTTCATGTCATTGGAGGGTATTTCTTTGTATTTTATAATCAGACTGGATTTTTAAGGGACACAGCCCACCCCGTTGGCCCACACTGCCCAATGTCTGTAGAGTGCAATAAGATCCTGACCAACGTTGTTGACCCTGACATTGTTAAAAAGGCTAAAGAATAGGTAATATGTGAATGATAATGACTAATAGCAAGTATTTCACAGTCTAACAAAACTTTCCTCCTGCTTTTCAACTCTATATTCTGTTCATTTTTAGAATCTCAAACACTACACTGACCAATCAGGTGTGTGCATAGACAATATAGACATATGCTATAGAGATTTAAACCAGCACCACATATCCTTCCTTGTCTACTGGAAGCATCAGAGCTGTAGTAGCATCAAGGCAAGCATACGCTGTTCCATAATTCTGCTTACAAGCCTAAAGGAGTTGTTCTAATATGATTCTATTGCTTTCAATATATTGAGTAGGTTGGTTTTGTTCACACACTTCTAAGCTTTTTCTTCGTTAATAAAAGGACATCTGCATTTTAACAGCACCCCATTCTTTTAATAGAGAGCCAGTCGCCTGGGCTCACTGAGTGCTATGTAGGGCAGAGGTCCAGGCTGGATGTGGCTCTGGGCAGCCTGGTCTCGTGGTTGGTGACCCTGCAACCCAGGGGGGTTGAAACGAGGTGATCATTGTGGTCCTTTTCAACCTAGGTCATTCTATGATTCTATGATAACCTGAGTTCACGTATTGCAGCAGATCAGCAGCATCACCAAATGAGTTTCAGAAATGTCCTGCATATCTGTCAGTGCTAGTAATATATAACCACAGCATCCTGCAGTTATGAGATCTACACAGATTCTTCTGGCTTTCGAGTGGACAACGCTGGAACTGTGCAAAGAGTCAAAGACAACTCTGTGGCTTCTACCACTGAGAAGGTTGCTGGCTTTTGAGAGCCAGGCCATGGCAAAGGAGGACTTAGAGCTATAAGAGTGACCATTCTCCCTATTCTGTAGCTAGACTTACATATCTTGTGACATTCCAGACCACCTTCCCTGGAGAGGAGCCCAAAGCACATAAATAATCTCTTTACTGCATTCAATAAAATAGTTCTACCAGGACATGGTTACTCAGTATTTATGTGTTTACTGCAGATAAGAGACAAGGACTTACGAACTGCTGTTCAAGGAGATGGCAAACCTTACATGAACAGTATCAACAAACAGACTCATGGTATTCTGAAATGAATTTGCTTGAGAGGAGTCATCAGGGCTTACTTGTTTTTCCATCTGCATAATCTTATATCTTAAGATGCTCTAAAGAGCACCTTCAGTCCTCTCACTCTTTTGACAACCATGAAGAAAAGAGTTTAGGAGCAGCATGGATAGAATAAGGGGAAATGGCTTCAAGCTTAAAGAGGATAGTTTTAGGTTAGATATAAGGAAAAAGCCTTTTATAGTGGGTGTATGGGAGCTGCTGAATCACAGCTGAACCTTTGATTAGTTATCTGAGGCAAGCAGTATGTCAGCCCTGGGAGCACAGGTGAAAGCAGTTCACCTGTGCTGCAGGAAGGGGTGGAGCCAGGCTCCACCTCTCCAGACCCATTTAAGTGCTGACTGCCAGGGAGGAAGGATCTCTTCTGAGAGATCCACTCCTTTGGAGCCCTTTACTGCGAGCCTTCTGCATGGGTAAGCGTTCCACCTATTTTCTCTTTGTTCCCCTTGTGCCTAACTCTTTATTGGTTTATTTTTGATTATACATTTATTTGACTGTACTTTCAATTATATTATTTTTTCCTTGATTGTACAAGTGGGGGTGGTGAGGCACTGGAACAGATTGCTGAGAGATGTGGTCCTGTCCCTGGAGACTTTCAAGGTGAGGCTGAATCAAGCCTGGACAAGCTAATTTTGCTGTCCATGTCCCTGTTCACTGGAGAGGAGTTGAACTAGATGACCTTTAAATGTCCCTTCCAACTCTAAGGATTCTGTGATTCTAAGTGCAAGCCTTGATTCAGCAACATCCACATCCTCTCATGTGGATTTCAGCTGCAAAGGGTTTCCTGTAGAGACCTTGGTGAAATTAACTACTGAATTTGTGTTGCATGTATCTAGAAAATAATCTAGAATTCAAAATTAACTTAATCAACTGCTGCCTGAAAATAAGAAACTTGTTATTTACAATGAATAGATACATATTTATTAGTATTCTATGGGTCTCAATGATCTCTGGCATATCTTATTTACATTAAAAATACTTCAAACACTACCATAGTCTTTCCTCCCTCCCTCTCCTCTTCCCCCCCCCCCCCCCCCCCCGGAAAAAACATGAAAGATCTAAAAAGGTAGAAATTGACTCCCATGCTTATTCCACTAACTGCATCACAGAATAAAGAAGACAGAGAAGTAAGAAGGGAATAATTCATCCCCACTTCAGCCAGATCTTTGACTTAGAGCACCATGCTATATGGACAGCCCTGGTCGCTAACTATTGCCAGTAGCTACTGCAGGTTGCTCATTCCAAGGAAGGTGGTGGCCAGAGATAAGAAACTCTGGAAAACTACTTTCAGTTGCTTAGAGGCTGGTTTGCACCCTGGAATCTGAAATGTAGTTGTTTTTCTGCCAGAGCATGTTTTCTTTTAATCCTTAAGTGCTGTAATTCTAGACGTTCCCTGTCCACCTACAGACCTGGCTGGCAACATTTTTAATCCTTTTCTTCAGACATAAGTTTTACACTCTGGCTTTAAAACGCAAATATGGATTATGCATTCATTATACTTTCCTGACACAAGCAGGATCAGCCCTTGTAAGAATTTGGATAAGGGACAGCCTTTGAAAGCTCCGTCTCCTATGGGAAACGCTATGGCTGATTCACCACGTGCCAATATTCTGTCTGGTGATTTACAATTGGTACTCTTCCAATTAGTGGTAGGAGACAACCGCTAACACAGCCAGCTGCTGCACGGGCTGCCTCTCTGATCTGTTGTCTTTTTCTTTTCTTATCTTGTTTGTCCTCTTGCACCTTTTGAGGGAGTTTATTCTCCAACAAGACAAAGGCAATAAAACAGTCAATTAACGTGATGTAGTCACAGAAAGGGCGAGTTGCGTTTCCTAGAGGTACGGCAGGGAACAAGATACTGAGAAAGTGTTTTGCTGGGCAGAAAGCGTTCAGGGGCACAAGGAGGCAGATCTGAGCTAGCAGTGCAAGGGTTGGCTGGCTGGTTGGGGACAGGGAAGTGCGTGCTCAGGGCACAGGTGAAGGCAAGCAAGCAGTGCTGCCTGCCCCTCAGCACACTCCAGATGGGAAAAGCTGTGCGGATCCTGCTGCGCACGCGGCCATTTATTCCATTTCAGAGGTTGATATGCCCCGAGCACACGCCGCTAGGCAGCTCTGGCTGCCTCGCTCCGCGCTCTCGGCTGCCTCCCGGAGCAGGGCCGACGGCAAGACCCGCGTTTCAGCTCCGCAAAGCCGACGCGGAGCCGCAGGCAGGCTGCGGGCACACCTGCGTCCCGCGGGCAGGGGCCGCCGGTCGTCATGGCGACAGGCCGGGGGCTGCATCCTCCCCGGCCCCGTTGCGCTCCCGGCCGTGGGCAGCTGCTGCCGCCGCCGCCGCCTCTCCCCCCCGCTGCCGGACGAACACCCCCCGCCACCGCGAGCGGCGAGGCCGCAGCCGCCGGGCTCTGCCTGCGGCGGGCGGGGCCAGGCGCGGCCCCAGCCTGGCTGCGCCACGGGAGGCTGCCCGGGGTGGGAGGAGGAGGAGGAGGGACTCCGCCGCGGCAACAACTGACGTGTCCCCGCCATGGAGCTCGGCGTGATTCATCAGCGGCGGCGGGCAGGCTGCGGGGTGCCGCGCACCGTCCCCGCATAGGCACGGCTGCTTCGGGGACAGCCCCAGTGCCGCATCGCGCTGCTCTTCCGTCTCCTCCATCGCTGCCCGCACCTGTGCCCCCGCGGCGACGCGACGGGAAGGCAAGATGGAAGAAATCCTACGGAAGCTGCAGAAGGAGGCGTCGGGGAGCAAGCACAGGGCCATCAAGGAGAGCTGCACCTGGGCCATCGGTAGGGGCGCGGGGCGCTGGGGGCTCGGGTGGGCGCAGCGGAGGTACGGGGCGGGTTCTGTACCGCCGACGGCAGCGAGAGGTCGGCGCAACTTGCTCTGTGCCGCCGACGGGACCGGAGCGGCTCGAGGGGCCGGGCGGCTCGGTGCTGTGATACCGGTTCGGCGCTCCGAGGAGCAGCCGTGTGCCCCTCCGCCTCGCTCTCGGTGTTGGTTTCGAGGGTCTTCCGAGGCAGATGCGGATGTCAGTGGCAACCACATCCTTTCTGTGCGGGGGCTGTGGTATCTCAACCCCTTCGCTACTCTCCATTTCATCAATCGCGGTAAACGAACGCCCTTGTGCAGTTTTTTTCTCCTAACTTGTGTTCAGATTTCTATATCCAAAGCTGGATTATTAGTAGTATATATTTATCTTTCTGGGTTCCGTGAGCTCTGTGATCCTTGCTGTATAATGGAATGCACAGGTGCTAACATGTGTTCTTTTATGTGAATATGAGGTTAGATAAATTTCAGGGTTGTTTGGCTGAGATTTGAGGTTCTTTTGGCATTAATTGCTTGGAGCTCCGGTCAGTCTGACCCAAAACATATATCAAGATAAGTGTACACCTAGCATTGCTTTAGGTTCTGAGAGATGGCAATCTTTGTTTTTAACAGTACGCTGTTACAGCAGTTTGTGATAGTCCATACCTGTTGCTGTCTCATTACTGGCCTTTCAGTTCGGTATTCTGTATGCTTCATGAATTGATGCTGTGCTTGTGCAGCAGCCATGCTGATATCCTCTGTACTGTTCCAGTTTTGTGCTGCTGAAATGCTTGTATGTAAAAGGGAATTTACTGAGGAAAGGCTATGGACAGATTTGGAGAATCATAGAATTGTTGTTGCTTTCTCATTGATACCCACTGTGCTGGGTGTCAATCTATAGAGAATTGGAGCATTTGTGACAGTTATTCTGTCAGCTGGAGTTGGTGTAAGTTTTGGAGATCATTGGTTCAGAGATTCTATTACTAATGGGGAACTCAGAGTTCATTTTAGAAGTCTTACTGTTTCCTTTTATTATACAGAAACCTTGGATTCTCCTGATGCTGCTACCAAGATACCTCCTTATCAGCTAAGGTAAGAATATGCAATGTTGGCACTGGTAGAACTGTGAGCATTTGTTAAATTCAAGTAAAAATTCAACAACAACAAAAAAATGAGGTGTATAGGAAGAGGCTGAATCTGTGTTTTCATTAGTTCATATATGCACGCATCTCTAAGTTAACCCTAATGAATAATTTGTTCATATACACTTGGCCTTCATACATAAATAAAATGTAAGAAAAACTGTAATAATGGGAGGAAGTATGAATAGCTGTGTCTTTTTACTTAGAAAATAGGGCTGTTTTATGGCCTGATACAGTTTGCTTTCAGTATGGTAATGCTTCTCAATTCTCTTTGTGACTGTATTTTCTTTTATATCTAGATCTGTACCTATTTATTGAAAATAAATATTCTAGAAATAATTGTATAGCTGGGACACTGTCTAGGAACTTAAATAATACAGTCCCTATGCCTGCTTCCTCTAGCCTGCTGAATTACCTTGAGTAAGCCTCATCCTTTTTTCTTGTCTTGACTTGGCCACACCTCACAGTGGAAGTGCTGTTTAAGATCTCCTTTTAGAAATCGATGCTGTGGAGGAAGTAAACAGGCAAAATTATTTGCTACCGTGGAATGACTTGGATTAGGAGGGACCTTAAACATCATCCAACCACCCTGTCATAGGCAGGTTTACCACCCACTAGACAAAGGCTGCCCAGGACTCCATCTAGTCTGGCCCTGAACACCTCCGAGGATAGAACATCCACAGCTGTTCCTTCCAACAGAACAACTAGGAAGCATCAGATGAGAATGTTGAAAACCTTAGGGAATATACTACATCATGTAGCTTATGATTAAAATGTGAGATGTTTCCATATTAGAAAACACGATGAATGCTAAAAAAAAGTTCGCATTAGTTCAAAAAACCTCTCAACAGAGCCATGGAAGAAGTCAGTTGAAATCTTTGATAATGCAGAAGTACCCTTTCTTATTCAGACTTATTTGGCAATACATAACTGAGCTTATAAGAGAGTATGTAGAAGCATTGCTGTGAAGTTATCCTGTCCTGGATATCTTTCTGGAGAGCAACTGCTAATAACTGCAGACAAAGATGACCTTTTTTTTCTTTTTCTTTTCTTTTTTTTTAACCACGATGATAATACTCTCTTGGGAGTATTTTTATTACCTAATTTCTCTCCACTCATCTTGGTATGGCTTTGCACAAGGAAATTATGGAATTGGAGAGCTCATTTTTCTAGACCAGTCACCAAACAGGGAAGGAATAAGAGCAGTATTTTTGCTACTCTTGGATGCCTGTCAGCTGCAGTCCATAAGTGGCCTCCTGTCAATAAGGAATGGATGTAGCACAGGTCTGACACAACCAATTTCAGATACATGCATGTCCAACACAGTTAGATGAGTAATTCCCAGGAGATCCATTAGATTGTTTACTGTGCAGTGTGTTTGGAGAAAATTTAGCTTTTTACCCTCCAATTTGACAGCCTTTGTCTTTTGTAAAGGGTATGGTCTCTTTATTTTAAGTACTGTTTTCATTCCATATGATTTAGCTGGCCATTAGCTCACCTTTCACTTGCCTAATGCTTCTTTACAGATATGCCTGTTCTATTCTTCTTTCAATGTTGCTGTATTTGTTTAGTTTTACTGTAGATTTTTTTTTAATAAAGCTAGTAGTGTCAATGTGGAGGCAGTGTGTGGGTTTTTTATTGCTGTTTATTGTTTCTTAAAAAATGAAAGGTATGTTAGAGAATTGGAATCACAGCTTTGGCAGTGGGATCTTCAATATGGCACTGCTGCACAACCTGAGACCGTCCCTGAGAAATACTAATTTCACCAGCACTCTGATCTTACTCTTCTATTCTCTGCTAACAAGTTCCTATTAGACTCCAGGTGATCATCTTGGGCTGGAGTTTCCTTTGTGATGTACCAAGGAAACTATGATAAAAGCTCATTTTTGCTAGTTATTTGTTAAAGTACAGCATTGTGACAAAGTTGATTCCTAACACTGTAAAAAGATAGCCTTGAAATTGAGGCAATGGCCAGAAATACGACTAAGACTGATGCATCATGGAGAGATCCTGACTGTACTCCTTAACTTTTTTTCATCTTGAACAGCAGTGGATTGCATCATCTGCTTCAACACATATCAGCCTTTGGCTGCTTATCCACTTGGAATCTTCTCTTCATCCTTTCTACTATAACACTACTGGATGTAGCAGCAAAGAGGCTGGGATGTAGTCTGAAATATTTTGTGATGTTAGATTTGGTGGAAAATTGTATGCATCCTCATTCCAAGTGACCCTAGTCCATAATTTGGATCTGAAATCCTTAGTTGCAACATACTGACAGTGCTAAGTGCAGATTGGAAAATAGTTCAGGAGAAAAATATATATTTTTTTGAGTTCTATTCCAAAAACAGCAGATAAATGAGTATTTTGAGTACTCTCTGTGCAGAGGGAATGTTTAAACTTGTTTAGTAGGAGATTTTTGAGTCACTAGAATACACTGAATACAAGAAAAATACATCAGTACTTCCCTCTGTTACGTTTTGGCAAGTTCACAATTTAGAGTGTATCTATACTGTAGGAAAATGGGGGATAGAGATTCATCAGCTGTCATGCCCAGTTGAGGTAGATACTGGCTCAGTTCCAGAAATAGAAGATCTAGTAAGTGCCCCAGTCAGTGTTGTTTCTCTTTCTTCACAACACAGTATTTGGCTTCTGCTGGTGTGCTTTTAAACAGAGAGTCTGTGCTGTTACTTAAATCCTTGTTTTTCTGTTGGAACTGAGCGATGAGTTCCGCTCATAGGGAGGAGAAGGTATAAACTGTTACTCTTTCCTACCGATTTGTATCAGAGCTGTTTCCAGCACCAGACAGCATGTAACCTGCTGTGTTTGGGAGCGCCTGGGATGGTTTTTCTTCAAGGAAGTCCAATGATTGGACATTCAGTCTGGAATGTCATCCTTTAATTAGCTTAATAGAGATCTATTGGGCATATTTTCAGATGGCTAAATGAGACTATTTTGCTGTTCAGCTTCCTTTGGTGTTAATTGAACTTATGAACTCAGTTGATGACCCTGAATATTAATTCTACAAGGGGCATGATTTAAGTGATTCATTTCCTAAAGAGATTCAAATCTCCAACAAACATAGTCTTCCCCACTGAGTTCTGCCAGCTCTGCCTTGAGGTAGAAATGTGCATGTGTTTTTCAGCACTTCAACTTGTGATCAGAGTGTTGAACAAAATGTTAAAGATCAGAGAGAAAAATGGGATAAAAATGAGTTTGTCAGTTCAAGGCTTTGCTATTGATGCCTACTGAATTTTTGGGAAGGGAGAGTCATGTAACTCTACCCTGGCCCGAATAGAATCATAGAATAGAATGAGTACCATAGAATGGCCTGGATTGAAAAGAGCCCCAATGATCATCTACTTTCAACTCCCCTGCTATGTGCAGGGTCACCAACCACCAGACCAGGCTGCCCAGAGCCACATCCAGCCTGGCCTCAAATGCCTCCAGGGATGGGGCATCCACAGCCTCCTTGGGCAAATGGTGGTGTTTGTCTCTGATGAACAGGTGTTGTGAAAATTAAATATGTACTAAATGCTTGAGGAGACTGGATGAATGACTTACAAATAATGAATTAGATAAAAGGAACTGATCACGTGGGTGTTAGCTTGAGAGAGCTTAATGCTGTCTGCCAACCAACAATTATTTGCTACTTAGTTGGGCCACATTCATTTTGCTGTTTTTCAGCTGACAAGTTCTGTCCTAAGGCCAGCCACCTACACTTAGCTAGCCTCTCTTCTTGGCTAATTCCTGGCAAGGAATGTGTTTGGTGAAAGGTAACGATACAGACACGAGAAAATGAGCCTTTAAGAAGAACTAATGAAGGCAGATTAATATTTATGAAATTGGGATGTATATTCTTTTCTTCTAACCAAAATAATGGCCAAAGGCATAGTGTGCCTGTTAGCTGGTTGTAGTAGAAGCATTGCCACAAATCTGAGTTTGATCCTGGAAGAGTGTGATTGAGTACAGAAATGCACAGACAAGACTCTTGACAGTATTGGATACTGTCTGTGCCAGCTCAGACAGGATGTTAAAGTAATGGTTGTGAGACATGATGAGTGAAGCATTTTTGCACTGTAAGTAACATAGCTTGCATTTCTTCTTCAAAGAAGATGCAGAAAAGTCTTCCAAATGCTTGCTTTTCCCTTCAACATGTTAATTGCAGGAAATAATTAAATGAAATGAAGGTACAGGCTTAGGCCTTCAAGGCGCCTATTTTGTGTGCTTAATCAGGGAGATACAGACTGTGGCTTTCACAGGTGCTGAGTGTGTATAAGCTTGTTTCTGTCAGAAGCTGTTTCTACATTTATTTCTGCAAAAGCTTGCATCCCTCTGGTATTTGACATCTGTCTCTCAAAACTAGTGAGTGTTTCTGGGGATTAGAGCTGGAAAGATGAAAGGTTGGTGATAAGTAAGTTCTCCTGTAATAACAGCTTATTTCCAGTTCTGTCTCTCCTGTTTGTGTCCATGCGCTCATCTTCTAGTTTTTAAGGGCTATTGAGAAGTCTGGGAAGTCAGTGCAGTAAGAGCAATCAGGAACAGAAGTCAGTCTTATTTTTAGGTAACCTCTGAAATACCTACTCTACTTGTGATTTTTCTGTAGTCATGGGAATTTGGGGATGCAATAGGAGGTTCTGTTCAGCCATTTATTTTTACATCTATAGTTTTACATCTGGCAAGCTGAGAAGTAGCTATGACTTACAAACTCGTAAATAAAACAGCATACAAATTCTATCATGTATTTGCTCAACAAATAATAAAAACTGTAAATGTGGTATGATCATGAACAAACATAAAATACCAGGGAGACTTCCATTCACTCAACTTTGCAGACAGTTCACCCATTTAAAGAATACTGAGGCTTGGGATCCATTTTGGCTTCTATATTGTGAAGAAACATTTGCCATTTCATCATTTCGTTTTTCTCTTACCTGCTTTATCTTGTGCATTGTTTCTCATAGTTTCTGCTGGATGAGGATGGATAGGGAAGATGATTAGTTGTTATGGTTATTTTCTAAGTCTGGTTTAAAAAACAGCTTTTTAAAAAATACGTTATAGAGGATCTTCTTTCCATCCAGCAGCCCTAATTTTCTTTTTCTTAACTACAAGGAGACTTTTAACTTACCTGTGAGCTGTTGAAAATTCTTAAGATTTTTTAAGCAAACCTTAAATGGATGGTAGTAGTGAACAGAGTTACTACTTATCTGATGAGAACAATGCTGCTAAAATGTGAAGGTTTACATGTGCTTATTATGGGAATATATAAAAAAAGTGGAGGATCTATCCAGAATACAAGCAGATGTCATTTCTTGCTTGAGGTATGCCATCTATCATCTCTTGTGGCTGGTAGGGAAGTGTGATAGTCTGCTGATTGTTCTGTTTTGTTATCCATTGCATGCTGTCCCATCTGATAAGTGGACATTTCTGATAATGGTTTTATGAGTTACAAAGCAGTTTATCTGAATTATATTTGTACATAAACTTAGCTGCAATTTGTGATATCCTATTAGCATTTGTAGTTCAAGAGTTGGTCCACAGCGTCACTTGAAACTGTGATCTTTGAGTGCCATAGGTCAAGATAATGATGGAGAGCATGTGTCTTTCTGTAGGAATTTGAAAACAACAGAATAAATACTTCAGGTTTGTAAAGTAATGTATTAGCATGCTGGTTGGTAGAACATTGGAGTTGACGATTTATTTCTTTGTACATCTCTCTTAAATCATGTAGAACCTTTTGGATAAGTAAATTGGGGAAAAAATAATGGATACATAAATGAACAACTTAATTATATTCATTTAGCCATTTTTTCCCCTTCTGTATGCTAGTTTTATTTTGGTATCTTGTTAAAATCTATGTATAGCAGTACTGAATTTCTTATTGCTTTGTTTGGAAGTGTTTTGTGAGTGTAGCGGTTTCTCTGGCCAGGAGAAATGAGTGGAGAGGGAGTAACGACTGTCACTGAGGTTGGTTTTTGTAGGTTTTTTTTGGGGGGGTGGGAACGGGCTGTTTTGAATATACATCTGTCTTATTCTTTATTAAAACATTGCTTCCTGTTCTTACTGCCACAACAACCTGGCATTTACTGTTCCTAGGTTTTCCTCTTGAACCTGACTGCTAAGTAACATGACTCATGCTGCTCAGCCACTACAGAGTTGCCTCCTGGCATTCACCAAATGTGCAATGAGTTGCCTGGATGGCCTCTGGACAAGTTCTAGTGGCAGTGTGGATTGCTGAGCTGCATCTCCTTGTGCTGTCAGTTTACATGCTGGATCCAGAGTTTGGGGGCATTTATGTAACCCACGTTGTGTATATAGATGATGTATGCACTCTCATCTGGAATAAAAAGTCGCATTCCTAATGCATGTATGACCAAGTGTTGGATAAGGCAGTGCAGTGCTGTGTGATACAAGATTTCAGTCAGTCTGTATGTTTACTCGGAGATCTGTAACTTGCCCTACTTCTTGTGCAATGAGCATGTATTTCTGTCTCAGCAGAGCTTTGTGTCTGTTCTGGGATCACAAAAGTGAAATAACATTGGGGAGAGAAGGAGTGTATAGGGTCAGTTTCCATTTTGCATGTCTGAATTTGCTTAAAAAAAAAAGTCTTGCTGTCAAGACATGATTCCAGGAATGCTGTAAGGCCCCCTGATCTATCAGTCCCTGAACATCCGTCAGCCAGGATTATGGCTCTTGGAGGTAATAAAGTTGGTAATGTGGGAAAAAGTACATGGGTTTTGAAAGATTATTTCTGTTACTCTTAGAAATCACGCAGTAGTTTGAGGTGAAAGGGGCCTTACAAGGTCACCTAGTCCAAATCCCCTGCAATGGACAGGGACATGTGCAGTTCTTCTTTGTGTGTGATGATATTGGTTTGTTTGTTTGTTTTGGTGTTTTTAAAGATACATGCTGTTTAAAAGTTTTTGCTATTTCATGAACCAGCTTTTCGCCCTTCCTGACATTCTTTGTGGCAGTGAAACTTTATATTCACCACTGCTTTGGCGCTTTGTTCCTTTTATGGATTTTCTTGAACGTCTGTTCTGGATTTGTGGCCAAAGCCTGCAGTTACTGTGGGATTTATGTAATCTATTCAGTATGGGAATAGCACCAATAAAAGATCAGAGCTGTCATAGTTTTGAACATTTATCCAATTTGTAACAACTGAAACATTGCCCTCGGGATGATGATGGGATAGCAGCATGTGTGTGTTAAGCATCTCATTGCTTGGAGTACTTGCAAAGGAGAAGAAAATGAGAAAATCAGGAGTCTATTTGTAATTGCCCTAGATAATGAAACATGGCTGGGGTTGTGGAAGAAGACTTGTGGCACTGAAACTGTGTGAGCTGTTTTCCTTGATAAGCTTTCAGAATTGCAGGCTCAGGTAGTTCAGTGAGTGCTCTGCCCTTGGGCAGGAGGTATTCTTTGAGAATGAGTATCTGACCCTCACCTCATCTTTATGCTTATTCAAATGCTAATAAATAAGATTGGCCAAAGGATACAGGTTATTTTATAATGAAGACATGTATCATCACTGTTAAGAACAGTGTCTACCATACCCCATGCACAGAGGGCAGTAATCTTTTTTTTTTTTTAGGGAGGGTGGTGCTGTATCACAGAGATTACATGATATTTTTGGAGACTGGAAGCACCCTGATTATTATTTCAGCCTTGTCCACTCCAATATTGTGTGCAGTCTGGTTGTCTCTCTTCTTCTTTCATGGAAGGTACACAGTGTGCTTCTATTTTTTGGTTGGTTTGTTTTGTTTTTTTTCTTTTCCTATTGAGAATGGTATCAAGCTACTATCTGGGAACATTGTGTTGAAATCAAAATGTTATTAGCAAGTAGAGCAAGGAAGTGAATGACCTTAAAAGCACTGTCTAGCTGAATAACAGTTCTGAGCTATTTAATTACTATAGCTGGTATGAGTGCCGTTGTCTCAGCTGAACAGGAGATCTAATTGTTTCTGTTTGCCTTTTCCATGAATAGACCTAAACTTCTGCTGTTTGGGCAAATCCATTAATCTTGGAAAATATCTAGATAATAAAAACTAACCTTTCTAATACCAGTATATCTTCACTTTGAAACTCAATCAGCATTTCAAATTAGATAATTGTTGAAGTTCTAACTGATGAACTATATGAAGTCAAGTTTAGACATTGTCCCTCTTTTCTTTTCCCCTCCATCATAGTTTTCTTTAATATGCAACATACTTCACTCCAGAGATGTGTTCACTTCATTGTGGGGTGGTTATGCTATGCTTTGGTTTGTAAAGCAAAAGGTGGGTTCTCATCAGAAGGCTTCAGCTTTTGTCTTTTATCCTATTGCTCTAAGATTTCTACAGATACTATCAGAAATATTCAACCTTAGTAGAAGTGTCTGTTCTGAGTCATCTGATCTGCCTTGCTGCATTGTGGAGGCTTGTGAACCCCTGTACTTCTATGCTGCAAGCTCCAAACCTCTCTAAGCTTGATTATTATTCTCCTTGTGAATGGGATATCCATATTTCTTCAGCAGAAAAAACAAATACTTTAAGTGCAAGCAAGGATTTAGGATCTGTTTTCTTCACTGAGTTGCTGCTTGAAAAAATGTGTTAATTTTCCATTCCTCCTCCAGGTTTCTAGTACTTCTGTTATGAACAGTGAAGTTCAATGATGTCTTAGAGTCTTTTGTCAAGATTCTTCAAGCAATCACAGGGAGAAAAGCTATTGATGTTTCTACTGAGAAACATCTATTGAGAAGCAGATGTTTCTACTTCTATATGCACATCTGTTCATATTGACACTGCTGGAGCTTTATACAAAATCATGGTTTTTCTATGGGGATAATATTTGTTTCTCTTTACTGTATTTAATGGTAACAGCTGGGAGTATGTCCAGAATTTTGAGAATTTACATTTACAATTTTTTTTTCTCATGGTGGACCAGATTTTCTGCTTGAGTAAGTGAGGTTAATAGTGTTACATGCTGTGGATGTTCATTTTAAGCAGTCTGGACTGAGAAGCTCTTCTCGACTGTCAGTGTTACTCTGACTAAAAAACGTCAGACTCTGGCTATGATTGTTCTGCTGCTTAGCAAACAGCTTATCAGAAAACGGCAACAGCAGTGAATCGAGTCATTATCTGTTCTTTGACGGGGTTGTGAATTATTCTATGGAATGCAAATTGTGTGCTGATAACTAAGGTTATCAGCCCTGAGGTTCTGAATTTTTCTTCTCCTATGTAATTTTCAGGGGGGAGATAATACAGAGTGATGTTTTATTTTTAATCTCCTTTTAATCCATTTTCCAAAAGCTAATATGATTACACCATTTGAATGAAAGGAAATAACTTCTATGGTGGTAACAAATACTTGATTTGTAGTTCCTGCGCCCCTCAGTCAGTATGGTGGAGGTTAGGTGAGCTCTGGGACTAATTCAGGACCTCACAGGAAAGAGTTAAGTGTGCCTTTTCCTATTTTCATTACAATTTTCATCATGAGATTGAATTAATGAGCCATTATTCTCTTCTCACCAAAGGCTTTTTCCACTACAATGAGGATAAAAAGATTTTTATGATCTCTTATTTAAAACAGTCATCTGTTTTGTCCTGACCTTTTTGGCAGTCTGTTTTGACTGGCCCGTTGTATCATCCCTTGTGACAGACCTGCAGGGAAAGAAGTGGGTTGACGAGCCATGGCAAACTCAGACTGTTAGAAAGGTCGTTTTAACCCAGCATGCTGAATGTAAAGGCTATTTATGTTCTCATGACTCATTCTGCAGTTTGTGAAGCTGATAGTGGTGGAGTGGGGTAGCTCAAGCAGAACCCACCTGTGCTTCTCCAGATACTGGCTGTGGATTACGCACCTGTTCTTGTCACAGCCTTCCTGCTTGACTGTGGGCAGGCCTCTTGAGATTCAGTCCCTCTCCGTGGAGGTCTAGTGGCAAAACTCTGGTTGGCCAAAGTAGGAGCAGGACTGACTCTTCATCCTTGGGTATTCTGCTTATTCTGTTCTGCGTATTGCAAGGTCCATACTTAAAAATGCTGCTGTCTCTCATGGAGGAGCGTCTTTAGTGCAAATAGTTAGAAGCCCTGATTTATTTATTGGACTTCAGAGTCAAGGAAAGAGAGTGGGTGGCACTCTGTTTTCAAGGGAGGAGACTGGCTTCATGCTACACTCATTTATGCTTCTGTGCTATACCAGATTATAATGGGAACATTAGGGTTAGGAAAGCTGCTTTGTTTCTCTGCAACTACTTTGTCTTGAAAGATCATTATTCTAAACCTTTCTTCTGGAGTAACTCTTGTCACATCCTTTACATATGTAACCTAAGAGGTAAAGAATGATTGAAAGTGCCCCTTTGTGTTCATACCCCCTCTGTGTTGTACCTGACTCATCTCATTCAGATTTAAGACAGTGCATGCACCTATATGTATCTGCACACTCGTGCATATCATTAAGTAAATTTGGGCATTACAGTGTGAAACTCCATCGTAACATAAACAGAAAACATTTATATGTTTTAAAGCTTGAAGTCAATCAGCGTGCACTAGTTTATTCTGAGAACTTCATGTCAATGAAGTGTCTTACGTGTGTAGCACTATGCAAACTGAATGTATCATCAACTTGATGTAGCATTGCAGACAGTGGAGTAAGCAATGTGATTCAAACAGGATACCATGGGACCACTCAAAACAAGCTGCAATTATGAGACAGTTACAAGGTGTAAGGGGAAGCCTCAATCCCTTTCTTAATTGCATTCTGAGACTGAATTATGGCTTATAATATCCCTTGCACAACCTTATTGAGACCAGTTATTAAAGGATACACTTTAATGAGGAGCAACTGTGTTTATTTACGTCATCATCTCCTGTTCTGAGGGTTGTCTTCCTTGTCCTTCCGTGTTCTCATACGTGGAGGTGATGCATTTATAGAGCAGATCAAACTGAAGTGTGGGAGATAGTCAAGCTAATCAAACACTATGAGATCTCTGCAGGTTTTTTTGTTGCTATAGCATGGAAACGCTGAAGGCTTTATAGACAGTGTATAACAAGAACAGGAAATGACAGTGCAGTTTGTTTTCTCAAAGAATACAATGAGAACAGAGGCTGCAGCTACCTTAATTAGATTTTTTTTCAATTAAACATTTTTAGCAAGGATGAGAAGTTCTGCTAATTGAATCTGTTCTAATTTCCATCCCCCTGTTTGTCATGTTTTGCTCTTCAGTTTGGGATATATCTCAAGAAACAGCTCTTGTTGTTCTCTGCTGATTACAGTATGTGGTGACAGATGGTGGGCAACATGCTGATGTGCAGAGTAGCTACACATAAGCCATAGGAACTCCCACCTGTCTTCATTATAATGAAACTAAACTGGATCCAGTCCAGTGACTTAGGACTGCATTGACTTTCTTCTTTCTCTACTACCAGTCTCATCCACTTTAATACAAGAAGTTTGTTGTGCATTAGTAATGCCCGCAAATATTTATATACTGTTGCAGTGAACTGTAGAAAGTCTAAAAGAAATGTGATATTTAGACCTGCACCTCTTCAGAGCAACTGTTAATTTTTAGCATTTTTGCAGTTGGTACTATACACTATTGAGATTTCTTTTTGTGTGTTTCCAGCTCTTCGAATACCACTTAATGCATTTAATGTTTTGGCACCTGTCGATCTACTAATTTCAAATGTGAGTTTGCCCAGAGGGTGATACTGATGACTTTTAAAGTAGGCTTGAATGTGCTTTGTGTTGGAGATGACTTCCTGGTTTAGAGACATGCCACAGCAGGACTTCTCAGAATTTACCTACATGCTACATATGTTCCCAAGTCTGGGCAAAGCAGACAATAGATGTGTAGGCAATACGCAGTTCTACACTGGCTGAAGGATTGCTGTCTGAACCCTGGACCCGATGTTTTGACAGTTTCTGTATATCTCAGTGACTGAACTCTCGAGGAAATGTTTCCCACGTGTAAGATACTTTTAGCTGATTTAGATGTGAAACTTATGGTTTTTTTTAAAAGGTCTTTCTAGCTGAAGTTATTCAAGAAGGATTCAAGAGAGGATTTTGTGAGAAAATTGGGCTTTGTGCCTACCCATTTCTCAGAGTGTTCTGAGTGAAGCAAATTGACTACCTTTTTGTTATAAACCTCTTTTGAGATGCACACGGAGTCTCCTCAAGAGTTCTTTAGTAATCTGTGCCATTCAGGATTACTTCAAAAGCTGCTTTTGGTGTTATGCCAGATGGTCTTTTACAAGTTCCTATAACTGGGAAGAACTTACAAACAGAGAGAGACTGCAGATTTGTCTCAAGAGATCTTTGCCAAGTACAGAAGCTTACTAGATTGCTTAACTGAGCCATGCCTGTGACTCTAGTCTTTAATTTGTCATTAAAGAGGGGGAGCTGTATTTCAAGGAGCATACAGAAGTTCTGTGCTCTTTAAGGGTAGCCTTAGTGATTTGTGCCCCTTTTGGGACAAAGTGGAAGAAAAGAAAGGAATACCAACTGAATCCACTCAATACAAAGTTGATTTTAAGAGTGGATATTCAGTCTCTGCTGTAAACAGGATCTGCTGAAAGAGTTTCAAGTTGAGTTCCCCAAAGCTGAAATAGCCGGTGTTTAGTAACCCCATCTTTATTTAATCAAAAGAAGATAAAAAAGCAAGTTCAGACTGTAGACTGCCAGTTTTTCAGGAAGATTAGTAGGTTATGGGCAGACAGTGGCAAAGCATGATTTTTAGGTAGCTTTGGCAATTGTCTGAAACTGCAGCAATTACTGCTCTAACCTAGAACTTAGTTATGAAAGGAGAACTTGCAAAAGAAGCAGATTATACACCATGGCATAGTGTGTTTTAATTTATCAGAATTTGTTCTTAAGAATTCCTTAAGGATCTTATGTTTCTTAAGAATCTTAAGAGAGTTGATTGATTTTATTTTTATATACTTCTTGACAGATAACTTTTGATCAACTGAAACTAAGTTTATTCAGGTCAAAGGCAGCTCACAGAAAAGAAGAGTAAAAGAGAGAAAGCACTTCATTTTGGTATTCTTAGAGATCAAACATTCTGATTTTGCTTTGAGAATACCAGGGTGGGTGAGTTGGAATACATTGAGATTTTAACACAGAAGCATGGTCCAGATGGTCAGGACTGTTTAGTTTGCATTTAGGCAAGAAAATAGGTAACTAGATATCTTCTTTTCCTTCTTGCCCTCCATACACTTGTCCCTAAGAGTGGAAAATTCATGCAGGTGATTCCAAAGGGGCTCTTTGGGGTATGATGCTGACATTTGGAGAGCTAAGAGTCTCAAGGGCTGGCACAGGATGGTTTGCCATATACAAACCTTGTTATACAAGTGCAAAACTGGACTCTGTGGGTATGGATAAGGGCCTTTATGATATATGACCTAATGAAGTGTTACAGATCTTCAGGGTGACTGCAGTCAGTCATGGGCTAAGTATCTCTTATTGGGAATGTATTTCCTGCCAGTGAACAAGATTAGCTTAAAGGGGCTTACGGTTGCTAAGTGTTCTCCAGATGCTGCAGACTCTCTCTGATATAGAGCAAGGAATAAAGAGAGAAGTTACAGCAGTCACAGCTCCAGGCAATGTTGGTTTGGTCTCCAAACAGGAAAAATCCAGTGTTTGAGTACTGAATCAAAAGCGTCTAACCTACTACCTGGGTCAGTGGTTTATTTTAACATGCAAATGTTTGCGTTATTCTATAATTAAAGTACAGCTTAATCATAGTTCTTGCACATGCTATTTCACATGTAAACATTTGTGTATACATTTCATAGAATCATAGAATCACCAAGGTTGGAAAAGACCTCTAAGATCATCCAGTCCAACCATCCACCTGTCACCAATATTTCCCACTAAACCATGTCCCTCAGTACAACATCTAAATGTTTCTTGAGCACCTCCAGAGATGGTGATGCCACCACCTCCCTTGGTTGCCCATTCCAGTGCCTGACCACAGTCTTGGAGAAGTACTATTTCCTAATGTCCAACCTGAATCCCCCATTATTTATTTTTTTCTTCCATTTCCTTCTGTCTATACTAGTTATGGTTGTGGGCTGCTAATATGGCAGGACACACTGTACAGTGAAGGAGGCCATAGACCAAAACTTCACCAATAAGAAGTTGGGTCTGAAACAACTTTTCTGGCTGTCTGAATATGAAATAGAAATCAAGTGACTGAAGTACTTATGCTTATAATGCTGAGATGAAGAATCAGTAGAGATCTGTGAATCTCCTTTTTGTGCTTAGCACATTCATTTATGCACACAGAAGGCTAACAATTGAGAAGTATTTTGTGGAATTTCACTTTAAAAGGCCACTCTTAAAAGTATATGAGGACAATTGTCAGCTTTCCTTAGAGGGGAAAAGTGCCTCATGGAATTGTTGTGAAGCTCTCCTTGTTTACTGTATGCAACTATCATCTTATGGACAGTGATACAGACCTTCTGGAACACTGTTTGTTGGTTTTTTTTAATACTATTTTTAATTCCATTGTTCCCATTCACATTTATTTGCTTATTTATTTTTAATCAGGGAGAAGTGTCTCCTTCCTCTCCAACTGGCTCTGGAATCGAAGAGCATGAAGTTGGCCCAGCAGGCTCTTGCAGGGATGCAGGTATGGCTTAAGAGTGGAGTTTGTTTTTGTTAGTAGATAGTGGGCATCAAGGAAATTTAGGCTTTTCTTTTGAAAAAAATGCTACAGAAGATGTGTCTGTCTTCTGGTGGATGTAACAATGATGCTCATTTTTCTGTAGCTGTGTTCAGAATTCAGGGTGGAAGTGAAGTCTGTTGATTCTGTAGAAGCTTGAAATGTTCTGCACATAGGTGGGAGTTCCTGGCTTTCAACATGAGATGGAGGCATAGTCTTCCTCATGTGACCCTGTGCGCTCTGTGTGGTCCTCAGAAAGCTTTACCTTACAAATGTTTCGTTTTTTAGAAACTAAAGTGAAGTGATGAAGAAGTTAATAAAAGATCCTGAAGCTGTATTGTCTATTTGCAGAGTTTTTTTCCACAGTTTTTTCAGTATCAGTGAATGTTTTTGAAATTGCAGAAGAAAACAGCAGCATAGCATGAGAAACAAAAAGGCACTGACAATATAAATTTGAAACAGTTTACCTTTCTTTCAACTGGACAAATAGCTATGCATCAGTAAATTCTTACCACTTGAGAGATGCTAGCTGTGGAAGAAACTGGTACACTGCAGAATTGTGAAATGCCTGCTACTGTTTTTCAGTAAGAGGTTTCTCTCTCAAAGAGTAAAGATAGATTTGTTTGGGAAGTGTAAGGATGTAAGTTCAAATTCACTTAGCTCTGCATATCAGGCATACTGTTAGAGGAAGTGATCCATATGGAGGCACAACATGGTGGTATGAGGCTTTATCTAGGAAAAAAAAATGTATTTTCTTTAAGGTTACTGTAATTAAGCTTTGCCTTAAGAGTACTTGGGAAGATAAATGCCATAGTTGTTTCCTCTGCTCCCTTTCTCCTTCTTTCCCCTTGGCTTTTCCTGCATAGCACAACACCATATGGTAGGGAATATTGCTTTGGTCAGCTGTGATCAACAGTATCTGCTGTGTTCCCTCCTAACTTCTTCTGAACCCATAGCCTACCCACTGGCAGGGCAACATGAGAAACAGAAAAGACCTTGGTGCTGTTCAAGCACTGTTTGTTAATTACTAAAACATTGGTTTACATGCTATTTATATACATATATGGACATATTATCAATGCTGTTTTGCTCACAACCCCCAAACACATCATATGGTCTACTATGAAGGAAATTAACTCAATAACAGAAAAAACAGTGTAAGTGTAGAAAACAGCACTACTTCATTCCTACTTCTACAGACTTGAAGCTGGGAGGGAGCTTCAGGACAGGAGTCTTGCAGAAAGTACAGGGTAAAGTGAACTATTCAAAGACTGTTCTGGGACAGAACAAGGTTTTGTTCCTGGAAAATAAGGCAAGGTAGTTTTGCTCTGCAGTTGGAGCATCTAGGAGAGCCAGTTCTGGAAAATATTTGCCTGAGTGCATTTGTTGCAAGAAGCCATCACTAATAGGAGGTAACAATAAAGATGATTCTAGACTATGTAGAAGAGGAGTTTACAGTAGAATCCTGAGGAAATTGTTTCAATGGCCATGTCCCTTTGATGTGTTACCTAACATGTGATTCTGATTTAATTTTTTGTTCTTCATGAGAGTACATTAAAAATAGTTTGGAGCTGTTACGGCCTTTGAAATATTTTCATTTTTGTTGTAGAATTCTGATAGAGCCTGGTTTGTTCAGGTTCAGTAAACAAAAACAGAGGTGTCTGATTTTTGTTTCTTTGTTTTTAAACAAACAACAACAAAAACCCACAAACCTTTAGGGGAAACAGCAAGAGTAAATAGTGTTTTATTTGGATAGAAAAAGAACTTACGGGTATGAACTGGTTGTGAATAAATTGAGGCCAGAGTGTGAGAGGAAGTTATTTTTAGAAACTTGTTGATTTTTATGGGTGAAGTGTGAAATAACTGAAATCTTCTTGAACTGGGACATGGTTAGGTTGGGGAAGTGAGAATATAAGATGAAGAGCTCAGTTAAGTGTTGCTGTCTATCAGTCCCACTTTCAAGCATGAAAATAGACTCTCACAAAATCTTAGTGATAATCTTTCATGCTCCACTAATATTTTTCATGTTGATTCCCTCAGTCTCACACATCTCCAGTTGTTGGAAGATGCTGGCTCTGCAGCTTTTTCAAGACAAAGCCAGTCTGATTGGTCTGAAATATTTAGCCCGAAGCTCAATCAATCTGAATTGAACCCATTCCTGGGTACCGTATTTGTGGTTCCTATGCCACTCATTTGCTAGCAGCCCTCTCCTTCTGAGAATTTGATAGCATTCATGATAAGTTGGCTTTTGAATGACATTAAACGTGTCTTGTCAGTGGTCAGAAAGGCTATATCCACTGTGCTTGTGTTCTGTGTCTTTCAAAATTAGGAGACAGCTGAATCTTTTGTCTCCCACCAAGCAGGGTATCTGCTAGCACTGGTTTGAGGTCAGGACACTAACCTATTTTTTTTATTTTTTGTTTCCACTTTGTTTTGGAGAGATGGAAGGCATTACTTCGAATGGTTTGTGATCTCACATCAGTTGCTGATAACTGCTTTCTTCTGGATGCTCCAGAAGCAGGGTGGGAAAGACACTGCTGGAATGGCAGCAGGTTCAAAAGATACAAACTTTTCCTTCACTGTGGCTTGGGTTTCCCAGTTTTTGCTGTACTTCCTTAAATTACTGGATTACTTTGAATTTTGTATATAGAACATAGCCACTGTAGTACCAACATTAGTAGGCTTGGTATAGTAGTTAACAACAGCATTAGTCAGAGGCAGTATTGTGTTCAATTTGTGCACTGCCATTTTCTCTCTACAGAAGCTGCTGTCTGATGAGAGGTTTGTATCCGTGGAAACAGACTCGGATGAGAAACAGTTGCTTAATCAGATGCTGAATGCCGTCAAAGTGACTCCTTCACTCAATGAAGATCTGCAGGTTGAAGTGATGAAGGTTAGTGTTTCTCGTATGTCAGTTCTTGCAGCAGAGGCTGCATGACTGCTGGGATTAGCAAATTAGATGTTGTCTTGGAAGTCTTCACCATAAGGACAATATTTGATTCCTTCCTTCCTGTTGGCAGCTGTCAGTTGCTTTCATTTCTGCTTGGTTTGTGTTTTCCTGGGTATATGGGAGATAGTTTGAAAGAACTGTGACTGCTACTGTTAATACAGTATGAAACAGGACAAACAATTCACTCCATGGTAATTCACAGGTAAATGACTTGCAGATTTGAAAGTTTGTATTTGGTACTAATGCTCATGAGTTGGACTGTACAGTTTTGTAATTTTGAAACATGTGGATAGGTCCTTACTAGTTTGTGTTTCCTTTGTAAAATGCTAATGATGGAGCACTATGTATTCCTGGACTAATTCATAAGAGAGGTTATGTTCTGTATACTCAGTGAACATTTTCTACTCTAGAAATGCTTTAGCATTCTCCTGCTTGCGTGTTAGGAAGCCTACATGCCAGGAAGTATGGTTTTGGAAGGGAGGTGCTGTGAATTTTTCTTGCCCTGTTGGAGCTGGTATATTATAACCTGCTAGTACTGCCATGAAAATAGTGCTTTCCAGTACCTGCATAGTTCACAGTGCATTACACTACGGTGGTGGCAAGTTGCCATGTGGTTGGATGTGTGGTTTGTACTTCAAGATTTTAAGTACAATTGCTGTTCTCTTATAGAAAAAATACTCTTCTGGTGGTCTTCCTGTGTCTTCTCCATACCTACTACTGATTTATAAGTTTGAATGTAGATATTTGACTGTTGTTTGCTTCCTAGCACATGGACTAAGTGTCTTTTTTAGTATCTGTGACATCCTTGCACTAAGGAATGTGTTACTTGCTCTGAAATTCTCTGTACTAGCTGTACGCTGCCAATGAGGCTGGTTGCTTGCCTGCAGCATGCACTCTGTGCCAGAACATGTATAAAGTTGAGCTTAGCAAGAGAGAAAGAGGATCATAGAATCATAAAATGGCCTGGTTTGAAAAGAACCACAATAATCATCTAATTTCAACCCTCCCTATGTGCAGGGTCTCCAGCCACTAGACCAGGCTGCCCAGAGCTACATCTAGCCATTTTATGGAAGCAGGATTTTGCCTATAAACAGCTCTAACTTAAGGCATTCAGATCTGCAGCTCTATCCTAGCCTGCTTCTTTCCCGCTTGTGATGAGAAAGGTGAAGGTTTACCTGGCAGCATTCCTGAACTGGCACCTTCTTAATTTTTTTGTTTGTTTTTACCTGTCTGAGTTTTACAGATTCAGGATTCTCTGAAACAATGGTGCAATAAGCAAAATATATAAATAAAATATTTACATTTATTTATATTTACATTTATTACACTGTTTTTAAAACAAACAACCACCACCACCAAAAGCAATGCTCACCTCCAATTTTGTGCAAAAGAGAAAGGAAAACATTGTCTTCATTCTACTGAGTGAAATTTTAACGTATAAATCCTTTCCTAAAGTTCTGGATAAATGAAAGGTAAAAATCAGATTTCGTATATACATCCCAAGAACAATGCAAAACTTCTATTTTTATCATTTGAGGAAGAGCAGTAGGCCAAAAGATTTAAACAGAGCATGTAATGCTCAAGAGACTTTGTATCTGAGACTTACCTACCAGCCAATTCAAGCAGTAGATCCTTTTACATTGTAGCCTGAAGGTTGCAGATACAGTTGCTATTGCCTCTGGGAGCGGAGGTTGGGAACGTGGCAAAGTTCTCAGGATTTCAAGCAGCTTGTCACAACGATGCATTTTTATCCCTAGATCTGCCCAATAGTGTCATAAAGTCAGCACGCAACCATGCGTTAGACCGGGTTACTCCATCCAGAGGAGCTCAAATACATTTTTATGCGTTGCAGATATTAGATGCTCCTGAATGTGAGGTCTGTATGAAACTGGGTCAGCAGTGTTTCTTTGTGGCTTGCTGCATGGCTGCAGTAGTCTTGCAGGTATTGACAATGCAACCAAAAGCTTTTAGTCATGTAAAATAGATTCTACAATGGAAGCACAGGAGTATAAAATCTCACTGTAAGTTGCTGGCACCTAAGCTCCTGAATCACTTCCAAGCTTATTTGGGAAATCATATCCAAAATATATTCCGTCACTTCCAGGAAGTGTCTGTCAGAAATTTACACTTTGCTAATTATCCATAGCAAATGCTTTGAGTATTTATCTACATGGTTCTTTGTCATTCATCTGTTTTGTAAATGTGTGTGAAGGGATTTGATGAGCTTGGGAAACAGTGTAAAGTCTTTATATTCAGGTGTCTGCAACCTGGGATTGGTAGTAGAAGGAGGAGCACAAGATAGAGGCATAAGTGCAGGCAGTTGCTTTGATACACTTTTTGGAATTATTAATTATTATTACTCAATTGTTACTCAATTACTCAATTACTTCAATTACTCAAATATTATATACTGTATATTGTTTTTATATAAGTAATCAAATATTATTTCAAAGGGACAGTGCTAGTCATAAATGGAATAGGAAAACTGTAGTGGTTGCTGTAAGCGAATGAAAAGGAATACCAGCTGGATGTCTTCCAGCACTGAGGAAACTGAACAGTTGAGGCCACTGGTGTAGAAGTGGAACAGTCCTCAGCAATTTATGGCTAGGTACCAGATCCTCCTTATTTTTAAGAATGAGTGTCATGGCATGCTCCACAGATTCCTGTATTGGAGGATCACAGAAATGGCGCAGTGGCAGTGTTGAGGGCAAGGCTGGAGACCAGCTGAATTACGTCTTGAGCAGCCAGAGAAGATTAATACTGCCAAAATACAGCTGTCAAGTAATGCTCAAAGCCTTCAAAGACACTGTAACAGGTTGCCCAGAGAGGTTATGAATGCCCCCTGCCTGAAAGCATTCAAGGCCAGGCTGGATGGGGCTTTGAGCAACCTGGTTTAGAGGGAGGTCTCCCTGGCTGTAGCAGGGCGTTGGAACTAGATGATCTTAAAGGTCCCTTCCAACCCAAACCATTCTGCCATTCTATGATTCATCTCTCACAATATCTCTTCTGTGATAGGTGAAAGTGATTTTGTCCTTTCTATAAACTGTTTAGAAGTGGAGTCTTACTTTGTGTAATAAGCAAATACTAAATTGAACTGCAGATTAGAGATTGCTGGCAATATCATCAGTTCTTCTGGATATCAGCCATGGATTGCATCTCTCCCCTAAGTGTTTCATTCAGAGCAGTTCTGTGGGAAAGTTTCAGAGTAGTTACTCTGAAGTTCTTGCTGATCATTTTGCAGAACACTGTTATTAGTAAGTACTGGGCAATTTCTATATGAACAGAAGTAGTGTGCCCAAAAGAAGTCATTGGTCTTCTCTGTGAGGAAGGGGAAAAGGCAAAAACTTCCTGGCATGAATGTGCACTAGTAGCAAACAGAAGCATACTGGCTGCACTGGATTTCCCATATACTAATGAAAGGTGTCAATGGTGTATGAGATTTGCATGCTGTTTAAGCACCAAGCGTTGTATGTCTTTAGAGTATCTCAGTGACTATGCTGTATGCATATTCTCTGTACCTCTAATATATTTTGACAGCGATTTATTAGTATTCTCACACTGAGAACTAAATTGAGCTTATTTATGTGTTTGAGCTTATTTACATGTTTTAAATCATGTTTAAAGATGCTAAGAAACCAAAGAATCAGGAAAGCATGATCAGCAGAAACAATGGACCTGATGCAAGGCCACTTCAACATTTACCTTGTTGCCATGATACTTCATTATCCAGCTGAAAAACCTCATATGTGCTGAACCTGTTTGTGCATTTCGTACTCTCAGCTTACTGTGACAGGAGAATGGAAAATCACACAGTTGTACATAACCTTGTTGGTCTTCCTGTAATCCATCAGTAAGTTGATTGCAGTTAAAAATGGAATGAGTATTTTTACTTGCGTATTTACATTATAGTATTTGTGTAAGCTGGGAGGGAGAGCAAGTTATCACTAATCAAATGTTATCAGATGTTTTAGTGATGCACTAAAGTGACTCAGTGATCTATTGATATGTTTGCAGATCTATAGGCAGAACAGGGGGGTGGGAGGGGGAGAGGAAGGAATCCATCCTTCACAATAAACCAATGATATGGCTGGCTCAGGTGTAGGAATAATTTGGTTTTGTGACATAGGGCTACATTATAACTGAGTGAAACGCAAGGCTGTGTCTTGTGTTGAAGAATAGGGACATTTTGCTGGCCTTAGCACTAGATGAGCAAGCAAGTAATTTACAGCAGAAAGAATTTCTGGAGAAATTCTTGTCTGAAGATAAATATGTGTTTGGGTATGGTTGTGGGGTATGGAGGATCTTGGCTACTTTTTTGGTCAGCTGCTTTTAAATCCTGTCTTCAGGTGCTTTAAAATGGCTGAAGTACTTCTGCTTTGTTTAATTAGACCTTTGTTTGCCAGAGCACATGCAGTATTGACAAAAGCGCTACTGGCCAGATCAGTAGAGGAAAATGAAACTAATATATAGCTGAACATTTTTCTTTTCTCTCCCTTTGATTTATTATTATTATTATTATTATTATTATTATTTTGGTAGTTCATCAACTAGAGGAGCTGGAATTTAGCTTTGAACACAGCTCTGGTGCCAAAGCAGGGGAAATATAGCATGAAGGAAGAGGCTAGGGTGGAAAGAATCCAAATGTTTGGGTTTTTTTTTCCCTTTTCACTGAAGTTCCAGTGACTTCCACTTTTCAATTTATCTGTCTGTGATAGCATTTTTCTAAAATAACAAAAAGATATTAAAAAAAAAGCTCAATGAGTAATTGCAAGATAGTGGATGAGTCCTTACTCAGAAATAAGCTCTCCAGATAAGATGTATATAACACAGAATAATTGGCATTGGCAGAAAACAAAGGCATATTTCAGCTTTGAAAATTTCTGAGAAGATTCATTTACATGGCATTTCTGCTATTCTCCCTGCGGTGTTTTTTGAAATAAACTTGTGGATTTCCTGGAACAAGAATCTGTTCTTCCATATTTGCTTGAGGGAATACTCTTCTAATCCCTGTATTTACCTATTACCCACAGTGAACAGCAATTTCATTTAGGAAAGGTTAGTTTGTTCCCAGTGACTATTACTTGCATTTGTTAGTGGCTTAGGTGTACTATTTGCTGATGACCATAATTTTTTTGTTTTTATTCTGTAGACTTTCAGTGAACACTCAGCCAAAACTCTTTCTAAGCTTTGAATGAAATTTAATGAACCCTTGCTAAATATGCTGTGTTACAGCAATCTTTTCTCTGTACCTCTTCACTGCATTAATAGAGCATTTGGGAACTCTCCAGCAACAATATTAGACAGCTCTTTCTGGGACTTCAGTTCTTGGTTTTGGCTACAGTCAGAAATGAAATCTGAATTAGAGTTGTGTGATGAAAATTAGCTTCTGTAAGGGCAGGTGAAATGGAAAATAGCTCTGTCTCTGAAATGCTGGTTTTAAATTGAATGTTTGTAATTATTTTTTCCAAGACAGGAAGGAAGAAGAGGAACTGTTTGGTTGGTTTTTGCTTTGGCCATTTGTGATAGAGAAAATTTACTATGCCTTTGAAAAGTAGTTCTGAAGTGGTTTGATCTGAAATGTTGACTGAGCATAAGTCTAAAATCTTGGTTTCTCTGGATGGTTATATTTACTTTGGATGCTGGTAAATGAGCTGATCAACATAACAAGCTCTCACAAACATGGATATCTTCCCACTATTTTAAGCTTAAATGTTTATGAAATATATCTCTCCCCATACACCTTGATTTTTGTTCCGTAGAATATTATTTGCAACTGTTTTGCTTTTTCTTGACTTGTGCAATCAAATGGGCAGGATAGCTGGGCTGAAACAACTTGGATTGAAGAATGTATGTATACACTAAGTTCTCTATACTGCCTCTTTGTGACAAGGCACGTGTAATGGTTTTATTTAGGAATAAAAAGAGTGATTCCAGAGCACATTTAAAAATAAGCATTCCTTGGTGCAGTAGTAAAATTATGACAGGTGAATGTGAATCAGCAATGTAATTACTAATAGTTGCTATTAATTAATACATTTTAATAAATAACTCTGTGATTATAGGTATTTTTTTCCCTCTCAATACATTTTGTGCATTACATTATTGGGAACATTTTTCAACATCACTTGCAATCCAAATTGCATTCTACTCTCTTTGAGTAGGGAGGGCCCTGTTTCATATGCAGTAAAAAAAAAAAATGTCCATCTTTATTCTCATGCTTTAATACAGAACTGGCTTAAAATGCATATTAGTAAGAACAACAACAAAAAAATAAATATAATAAAGAAAATGCTGAAAATTTGCAGATGAAAGTTTTACCAGAACGTGTTCATTATTTCTTGTAACAGATATGAGAGCCTGATATGAGAGCAGTATATAGAATATATAGAATACTTTTTTTTGTCCAGTCTGTAATTCAGGGATGTGTTATGTCTGCATCCTGAAGAAGAGGAGTCTGCAAAAACCTGCATAATGTTGTGCACACTGGATTCTTGTTTGCAGTCAGTCCCATCTTGCTATGCTAGGATTTTTAGTGGCTCCCCTGCTCACCCTTTCCATAATTTTAATTGTTGCAATGTAGGCCAACTGCAAATCTAGACTCTCTTGGGTTCACTTCTTTCTTTTTTTTTACTTCTTAACATTAGGTAACCAGGTTAATTCCAACGAACTGGGTAATCTACCTTGTGTATTTCGAGATAAGCTCATTCTTTCCTGAATTAATTAGGACTGTAATGAATGCCTAGTACTCATAATTAAGATTGTGATATTCCTATGAAGTCATAGCCCCCCTTCCCCCAATTTTTAGGTGCCCAACCATCATAGCAAAATCCGCAGTCTTGAGTTAAATACCTGAGCTTTCTCCATAAAGGTTGCAAATGAGTGAAAGGATAAGAGAGCAGAGTTTCTGGCCCTCTGTGGTCACTCCTCATGGGTAAGACAGAAGGGGCAAAACTTGGTCAAAAATGCTTTTGATCAAATATTGCATAGGTTTTGCTGTCTGTGCAGGTTTATTTCTTATTTTGAAGTGCTTGTGACTGGCATCTTCTGCGTGAGTGCTGATTTTGAAGAAAAACTGTCTCAGAAAGGAGAAATGGTGGAGATTCAACAGTGCCGGAGTCTTTATCAGTGAGCTGTTCTGTGCCAGGCCACATATGCAAGCAGCGTATCTCTGAGTCATACCTGCAGATTTCCCTGTGCTATTTAGAAAGTAGCAAGTCTCCAGCACTGGAAACTAGCAGCTGTTCAGCATGGAGGGGAAGCGGAAGTTCCTACAGCCTTTAGTCTTAGGCATATACCAGGAACTAGGGGATCACTTAGCTGTTAAGGAAGTAAACCACAATGACACTGCATGATCACAAAGCCAAGTACAGAAACCCTTTAACTTTCATTTATTGCCATTTCACTTTTCCCTGCAGCCGGCCATTATTGTTTACTGAAGATTATAGTGCCAAGCAACCACAAAGACAGCTTATCTGGCTTTTTAATCATTTCTTTCCTGGATGCAGATCAGGGGATGGCCTGGGTCATGGTGAAGTGCTCTGAATGGCTAGACAACCTGTGGGGTTTTTAGGTTGTCTTCAGGTTATCTTATATATTTAAAAAAAAAAAATCTAGTGACTTGAAACAGTGAGTTCAAATTGGCTGTCCTGAAGTACACTGTCACACAAAAGTTTTCTTGGTGTAATTTTGCTGAAACCTTGCATGTATCCCATGTATCTGTGCATCTGAGTGTAAGGAAATTCACAATTCTCTTTTCTACCAAAATAATAATAATAATAAATTACAAAATCTTCCAGCCAGGGAATACATTTATTCTTGTTTCCTTCTTGGCTGTCGGTGGATACAAGTAACTTCATGTTTCGAGGGGAAGTGAGTTCAGTAGGAAGGTATTGCAGCTGAGAAGCAGGGGCTTCCATATATTTCTTTTATTTGCCTAAGTAATACTTAAGGCAATCAGTGTAATTTGCAACGTGATTATAAACAAAGTACTCTAGTGCAGGAAAAAAAAACCTCTGCTGTGTCAAGGAAAAGAGCAAAACTGCTATTGCATATGCATGCAGATTATGTTAGTCTCTACGAATGGAAGGTCGCTAACTTTCTTGGGCTTTTACCTTTCTTACAGTTTCTAAGCAGTTATGCTGTAATCATTTATTTATTTTAATACTAGCATAATTTGTAGCAAGGAAACAATACTCCAAACATGTAATTACTTACGCATATGTAAAATGGTTACCTTAAGAATATTTGTTATATACACACATGGAACAGATCGATGCTTTGACTTCCTTTGTTTTTAGAAGCCCCACCTGTAACTTCCTTACTATAATTTTCTTTTGGGTTTTACTGGTTAATTGCTTTTTTCCCTTTTTTTTTTCTCTCTCTTAATGGTGATAGTCTTTCTCATCCTTCTACGCTTTCCCCTTACTTTTTTTCCATTTTTTGCCTCCCTCCTTTTTTTTTTGCCTCATACATTATACTACCTCTTCTATTTTAAGGGAGTTTCCCAGCACCATGAGCAAGCAGACCAAAAAGCACTTATTTCATGACTGAACTACCTGAATCTGTCTTTAAAATGTCAGAGTTCTTATGCTCCTTTTCTCATGAAGAATGACATCTTTCAATTTTATTTTTTGCTCAGTTGAACTGTCTTCTAGTTCATGAAGTACTGCATCATACCTAAATACATTGTAACCTGTGAAGTACAAAATGCAAGCCTTGCAATGCTGCTCAGCCTTTTCCTTTTTTTCAAAAACCTTCCCCTCTTGTAAGTGTTACAGTTCTAAAGACAAAGTCATTGTCAGAGCTATTAAGAAAGCCAGTTAAATATCTGTTAAGCAATTGCTTTAAATCACTTTTCTTCCTACAACTGTACTACCTATGCAGAAGTTTCAGTTGGTTTCATACCACCATAAATAGTGCTCAGCAGTAGTTCTGTTCTAGTCTAGCAAACTAATGAGCACAGTCATCTGGGAGCACTCAGCATCTCTGTGTCACCACAGATAATTTGTGAGGCTCTTCTATAGCAGATACAAGCCTTTTGTTTGAAGCCCTGGTGCATGCCTAATGCTGAGCACCAGTTACTGGTGATAGCAAGGCCTTTCGTGGGTTTACTGATTCATGGGAGACACTGCCTTCTTTCTTTTCATAATTAAAAACTCACTGTGTTTTGTATGGTGATACATGATGACACTGTGTGCACAAGTTCATTAATGCACTTCGTTTCTTCAGCCCTTGTTTTCTTTCAGAGCCAAAGAATGTGACATGGCCAGGTTAGTAGTTATTGTGCCGAATACAAAGACATCTGCTGTTCTGTTTTGCAGAAATACCGTATGACTGCTTTAAATGTCAAATTATTAAGCAAGACAAATAGTCCTACTTGTTTTCTGTCTGTTTTTACAGAGAAGAGACAGAACGTTTTGAGAAACATTCAAGCATATAATACGTAATATTTTACTAGACTACATGTAAAATAAGTCTTTCCTAACTTATTTTACAAGTCCCTAAAGGACATTAGAAATGGCTGCAAAATTCAGCTCTCTTGGGTCTAAAGTGACTGCATGCATCCCAGATATAAGAAACTCAGATGTTCAAATGGGACTTTGCTGGAAGTGTAAAAAGGTGTCACTGGTGTGTCAATATTGGACTTGTGCGCTTAAATGCAGTGAATTGATGAAGCATCCTTTTGTCATTGTAGATCACAATTATTAAGATTTGTACATTTGCCCTCCTTCACTGTCTTGGGAGTATTGCTTGCTTGCTTTCACACCTTGTTGAGTTCATAGGATTCCACCATAGGCTCTTCAGTGTTACAGCTGCCTTTCACTACAAATACGCACTAAGAACTTGGGGAACTTGGCTGGCAGCACTTAGCACTCTCATAACCTAAAGTGTTCCCTCTGTAAGAGATTTCCTTAAAATAGATGTTGTAACATAAGTTAAATTCCATCTCAGTTCGAACACTGTAAGTCGTTTTGTGTCTACTGACTTTCAGTGTACCATTAGAAGCACTTTTTTTTCATTCTTACCTATTGTGAAAACTGCCTGTGTGTGCAATCTTGTACTACAATTGGTATCCTGGGACTCCAGGGAGTGGGAATCGTATTTCTCATTCTATGACAGGCAGAGCTTCAACAGTAATTAAAATTAATGTTTTCATTATGGGTAGGCCATTTACAGAAATCTGATCTCATCCAGGCATTGGCAAGATAATGCAAGCCAGTTATAACATCCTAGAGGTTGTGTGATTTTGAAACTATCTCTACAGTTATCTAAGCTCCTCTAAAAACAAAAGGTTGTTTTAAAGTCCACACCAATTAAGATTTCACCACAGTAACGCAAAACAGAAGCTGATTTTCAACTTTGTTTTGTAGTGAAAGTGGTACCAGGAAATGCTTTGTAATATATATATTTTTCCCCTTCAGTACAAGTGGTTGTAAAAACAAAATGTCACTGCATAAGAAAGTCTCTTTTTTTAACTTCTTAAATGTAGACTGCTTGAATTAGTATTGTGAGCAGTTAAGCAGCCTCTGGGATTGCATTGGATTTGCATTGTAGGGTAATGCAGTGGTGACCTCTGTGTGAAGGACCAGTAGCTGCCCTGTGTCACATAGGAGCTGGTTCCAAAACAAGCCAGCTGCTGGCCTGAACTGAACTAGTGGGTGATGCTGGTTGTGCCTCATTGATAACGTATTTGTAGAGAGGGCAAAAAATGTTGCAACTGTGAAAGGGAGGAATGAGAAGATGTGAGGAAATGGCCCTGCAGCCCCCAAGGTCAGCACAGGAGGGCAGGAGGTGCTCCAGGAGTGGAGCAGAAGCTCCTTGCAGCCCAGGAGAGGCCCATGGAGAAGCAGGCTGTCCCCCTGCAGCCCACAGGCACCATGTGGAGATCTCTCCATGCAGCCATAGAGGAGTCCATGATGCAGCAGTGGATGTATCCTGAAGGAGATACAGCCCATGGAGAGCCCCATAGGAGCAGCCTGGGCCTGAGCTGCAGCTTGTGGAATGGAGCTCATGGTGGGGAAGGGCTGAGGGAGCTCTGCCCTTGGGGATTAATGTGGAACAGTGTCTGAAGGGTGGGCCCTGTAGTATGGAGCTGTGTTGGAGCAGTGCATGAAGAGCTGCAGCCTGTGGGAATCCCACAGGATTGGTTCAAGGAGGACAGCATCACATGGGAAGGACTCCACTTGGAACAGAGGCAGAGAGTGACCATGAAGGAGCTATAGAGATAAGGCATTGCAGACTGACTGCAGCCTCTATTCCTTGTTCCCCTGAACTGCTTGGGGGAGTTGTCTGAGGAGAAGAAGAGTGGGGGGAAAGGAGGGAAGGTAGTTTGAATTGTGTTGTTACTAATCTGCAATCAATGAAATTACTTGACTGTAATTGGTGAGCAAACTCCTTGTCTTTATCCTGGCCATGAGTTTTTCATCACATATTCTCTCCATCGTGATGAGGAGGGAGAATGAGAGCAGCATGGTAGGCACCTGGGGGCCAGCCAAGGTTAACCCACCATAGGGATATGCTGTCTGGAGAATCAGTGTCTGTAGTGCATCTGAATGATTAAGGGTTGTTTGTTTGTTTAATCCCATCTTTCATCCAGTAATCTCAGAAAAAACTGCTGTCATCCTGTTCCATTGAAATGGGAAAACATGAGTTAAGTGCCTGGAACATTGCCAAGACTGTAAATGAGCTTTGCAGCAGTGCTGATGGCAATCATAGCTCAGAGCAGTCTTGTGCATGGTCAGAGACAGTCTTCCAGATCTTAGAAACAATTTGTAAGGGAAGATGGAAACAAGTGAAGTAAGCCAAGAATATGCAAAGAGTCTGGCAGATAACTTTGTATGTTTCTGTGATTTTTGACAACTATAAAGAAAGTTGGCATAGAAACTGTTTATCTTTAAAGCTAAATATGTATAAAAAAAAAAGATAGGACACAAAAGTTGTACTTCACAAGAGTAGCATGTCCTTTTCATTTCTCATTACTTCTAGCATTTGTCCAAATCTGTCAGCATCTACTTACAAAGAACTGAGTGTGAATCAGGGCTGGATATCATATATAAACTATATAAAGCTGTTGTTACATAATGGTGTTCTTGGAACACTTCTGGTTGTATAATCATCTTTCCTAAGAATAGGAACAAGGCCCTGGCTGGTATTTTCTTTATATTATAAAAATGCAGTCAAATAAATTGTGGATAAGGTGTGATAACCTGTAGTGAAATGCAATTCTTCTGCTGGAAAAAGTAAAGAATCAAAAAATAATAAATGTAAAGATACCATGTATTTCAGTAGGTAGAAGATTTTCATATTGACTGTCAAAATGTGAAGGAGGTTATTTGTGTTCTGCAGAAAAATGATGCACTCGTCTACGGGCAGGCACTTTGTACGTGTAAGAGCAGACAGATAATGCTCAGTGCTTCTCCTGCGTGTAGTGTTAAAATTACCCTAAAATTATTAGATGCTTGTTTCCTTGTAATGGATTTTTCTCCTGTGGTGTAAAATAACTGCATGGAGGAGAAATCTCCCAGAGATTAAGTAGTACTGATGAGGGTTCAGGGGCTTCAGCCTGCTTAAGCAGTACTAGAGTTGTCTGTGGTTCTTCTGTTGTTCTTTTTGAAGATTTTGAGATGGTTGTAGAGATCATTACAATCTACAGAGGTGATATGACTTGCGAATGAGAGGTGATCCAGCTTGCTTCTTCAAACTGTAACAGTAATTTTCTATTGTTCCAACTAACTGGAAAGGGCAGCACAGTGAAGTCAGAAAAATGATGCTCTGCAGGGACCTGGAGGCAATAATCTCCCCAGATATGCCACTTTGCTTCCTTTTTTTGGTTTGTTCAATTCATAAGATCTGAAGATGTACTGTGGTGAAGTTTGTTTTGCATTCTAGGCTAAGGAGATTACCCTAGGATATTGTGTCTGTAGTTGTCGAGAAACCAAACCTAAGAAAAGAAAACCTAGTTCCGCTGAGAAGCATGTAATAGATGAAACGATTAACAGTCAGTAATGCTAACTTATCTGATGCCCTGAGTTTCCTTTTGAAACAGAGAATGGTAGTACCTAGGGCTGAGGAAGTTCTAGGGACCAACATATTGCTGTTAGTGTGATTGATGTTTTTCTGGTACACTTATCCTAAGGAACTCAGGCTGTTTCAGGACAAGCAAAGCATAACTTCAGACACTGGGGAAATCTTAAATTTGGAAAGCAGGAGGGCAGTATCAGACTCTATCATTGTGCTGGAGGAATTGTAAAGGGAAATGAGGGAGAGAGGAAGGTGGAAGGAAGGACATTGCCAGATGGTGAAAGCATCATACAACGCTATCCTGTTGTGGATTGCATCACATTTTTACTCCCCTTCTCTTCAAAGTAAGATGCAGGGTTTTTCATTCCTTCTCCCTTGTGAACTGGAGTCTGAGAATTACTTTTTATTGTGCATTATCAAGTGACTACAGTATGCTTACTGGAAATATCCTAAGGCTTGGAAGTCCTTCCCATGCCAAGTGGCAATTAATGGCTTGTTTCACATAATACACGTGTCTGTCATCTGATAATAATTTGCATTTTATACATTTTTTCCTCCCTCATTTGTCACGCTAACAGTAATAAGCGAATGGACTGATTATAAATCATGGAAAGCTTGTGGGTGAAGTATAAACGGATTTTGGCTATCAGCTGGTTTTTAAGGCTGGGATTGATCACAGGTTCCTTGGTCAGATGTGGAAGACTGATAAACAGTTCATTAGGCTACACCTCTGGTGCAATACTTGCAACTTTTCAGGAGGAAGCAACTAAGCTGCCAACCCCTTTATTCCAGTAGCATGGTGTTAAAAAGCTTCTGATATCTACTCTAAAAATGAAAAGAGGTAGCTGAAAATGCATGAATGGGAAAGAGAAGTGATAATAGATGAAATTTAAATTTTCTTTCTTTCTTCCCTCTCTTTTGATTCAAGGTCTTGCTCTGTATAACATATACCTCCACATTTGAGCTGAATGGGAGCTCAGTGTTGAAGATTGCTGAGGTAAGTGCCTCAGTTGGAGCACTGTTGGAGTCATTTAATGTTTCCCCTCCAGCTAGACTGTGTCTTCTGTGTGTATCCTGCCTGAATCTGTGGTCCAAATCACAGCTGCCATCTTAAGGACTCATAGTACTATATATCTGGTATGAGAATATAACTACAAATTGTACAGAGCTGGTGGGCTTGCATGAGAAGGCACACTTTTTGAAACTGACTGATGATAATGGACTTGCAATGCTATAGCATACAAGTCCTCATATTTATTTTGCTTTGCATTTTGCAATAGGAAAACATCCTTGTGTTCTTTATAATATAGTATTGTGCTAATTTTGGTGCAACCCTAATACTACTGAGTTTCAATAAAGAGTGATGTGTAGACTATAACATGCCTTCCCAGCAGAAGTGCCACAATATGCCCTGTTAGTTTTGTGTTTATTTTTTCTAATACTTCCAAATAAAGGATTTATTATGCCTCTGGATATGTGGTGTTATCTAAGTGCTACTGGGCGTGTCTCCCCTTTTTTCTGATTAGATTTTAGTCTGAAAGTCTTAAGTTGTAGAGGAGCTTTGGCTGTAGAAAAACATACGTGCAGTTCTGCTAAGCGAGCATTTCTGTATAAATTGTGTAGCAAACCACTGAACTGTAGATTCAAGTTAGAGAAGCAGAACTGAAATACTTCATTCTCCTGCACAGCACACACATGTACAGAATGTTTTCTGAAATGATGAAGTTCTCCTAGTAGCTCTCTAGGGGAGAGCTAATGCCCGTGGAGCAATATAAGGATGACATACATGTCCTTGCAGTTTTTACATACCATCTATTTCCTCCCAATGAATATGCTAACTGTTCTTTTTGAAAATAAAGGCTTGTTAGTTCTTAATATTGCCATATTTCAGCCCCAACCACAGCAAGAGGGTTCTGAGCTCTGACTTAGACAAAATACATGCTGGGAAAAGCATTTAATGGCTCTAAACCCTTCTGGTTTCAGCACAAGACTAGAGGAAAGCGGTCAATCAGTCATGATTTGTGTGCTATGGACTGTTTCAGAAATTATATTTTTTGTTCTCTGTAAATCTGGATAACAATAGACCTGCTGTTCAATTAAAACATCCTGTAAATATTTTTTTCATATATTGTAGTTGATCTCTGCTGTTATATGTACTTGCAGTTCACTTCCCGAAAGTCCATCCCAGTTCTTAAAAATCCTTGATAGTATAGTGGTATGAGTTACGACAATGACAGTTTTCTTTTTCTTTTAAAATAGATCAGATCCATGATGAGTCTCATAAGAACTGCCATCAAAACAAACAAAACTTTTACATCCCATAGGGAATTAGAATGAACCATGATAGAGAACACAAATGCTTTTATTTAGTATGTGTGGAGGTACAGGTATTTTCCCTATAATCCCCCAAAAAATATTGTTTCACTGAATGCTTACCTCTTTCTAATTAGCAAATTCCTTCAAGCAACATACATGCTTCCTCAGGTTCTGTTCAGCCAGGTTTCAGGTAAGGCAAAGACTTTATCAGTTGGATTCAGTATTCCTTTGGACCTGAATTCTACAGTGTATAAGCAGTAGGAAACAGATAATGATTTCTGAGTTCAGCGTTTGCTTAGCCCCAGCATTTATTGTTCTGACCTGCTCCTCTCTGCCATCTTTCCATTGGAGCTATTCACATCACTATGCCTGCTATTTGGCATTTCTTTTCAGGTCCCTTACTTTTCCTAGCCTGCCCTCTGTAGCAAAGCAGGAGCTACTGCAGGATTGGAAAAATGCTGCGTGTGTTACTAGTGGACCTCTATCTGGGGATTCACTGTGACAAACAGGGCTACCACCTGGTTGTTTTGCACTGTCTAGTCATTCTCAATTAATATGTACAAATCAGTGGAGCCATGAATCTTACTGAATATTTTCAGCCTGAAATTAATGAGGCATCCAACAAGAAGAGTACTACATTATAATGAAAACGGATTAAATCTTGCTGTGTGCAACTTCTCATGCTTGCCTGGACCACTACAAGAAAGTGTAATTTGTGCTCTAACTGTTGTTTGTCGTGTGTGTTTGTTACTGCCATCTACGTTTTGAAAGTTTGTTTTGTTTGATTATGTTGTTTCATTAGCTAACCCTTCTGTGTTTTGCTCTTAGTTGTTTTTTGCATGCAATAGAGCTGGAAGTCCCCGAATGCATGAAATGATCAAAATGTCCATTGCATACCTCCTCGGGGCCCTGAGCTCTCGAATTTTTACTGGCATTCCTTCATCAGTGGCTTTTCAAAAGGTACCTTGCCCAGCCATTTTAGAACGCACAACTTCTGTAAGATCAGAGCTCATGTGGACAGTACTGCTGCTCTTTAGCAGGCATGGGGAGTGGGGAGAAAAAGATGATATCAACCATGCTCTTATCAGAAAGTCAGCCTATCTTTGAGAATGGCATTCCATCAATTAATTCAGGAACTCTAGAAAAAGAGATGGAGAACACTTGTTCCTCCGTGTCCAGCAGCTCAGCAGCATTTGGAATGGTATGGCCTCTCTGACTCTTTGCGGTTAATAGGCTTTAGGATTCTTTGTTCACTGGAGTTTGGGTAGTAACTGAATGGTGGGAATAGTTGGTCCTTTCTTTTAACTTACAAAATCACCTTCACATGCCAATTGTTCTCAAGATCAGTAAAATCCTTTGTTTTGGGAGGGGATTGGAATCTTGAGAAGGAGCAATAAGGACTGAGAGACTGCCATTTGTAATGTCCTATCCCCTGGATCCAACTGTATTATGCTTTGGTAGCTATTTGTGTAACATTTTGAGGCAAGAGCCCAGCAGAATTTTGGTCACAATGCAGTGTCAAAAAACTGCAAACAGCTGAGCATGGAGCTGGGAACTGGATGATACACTGATGTTCTTTCATTGTAGGCTTCTCACTGGGGTTCTCTCAGCTAAGGAAACTTTAGGCTGATTGCCGGTATTTAAAAGGCAACTATTTACATAATTTATGGTATATCACAATAGTATCTCCTGTAGTAAGAAAAGTCATTTAGAGGCTTTCAGATGTAAATGTATGTGCCATATTGAATAACTGCATATGTGTATACATATATGCTTCAGTATAATAGAATATAGGATGGTATGGGTTGGAAGGGACCTTAAATATCATCTAGTTCCAACCCACTTGATCAGGCTGCCCAGGGCCCCATCCAAGCTGGCCTTGAACACCTCTAGGGGTGGAGCATCCACAGCTTCTCTGGCAGCCACTGTTTCACCACCATTCTGAGTAAAGAATGTCCTCCTAATATCTAATACCCCTCTTTTAGTTTAAAACCATTCCCCTTGTCCTATCTCTATTAGATTGTGTGAAAAGTAAGTCTATCTCTTCTGATTATAAGCTCCAATTAAGTACTGAAATGTCTCCCTGGGACCTTCTCTTCTCCAGGTTGAACAAGCCCACCTCTCTCAACCTTTCTTTATAGGCAGGGTGCTCCAGACCTCTGATCATCTCTGTGGCCCTTCTCTGGACCAACTGTAATGGCTCTACATCTTTCTTCTGCTGGGGACCTCAGATCTGGACACAATACTCTAGTAGGGCCTCACAAGGGCAGAGCAGATGGTGACAATCACCTCCCCGTCCCTGCTTTCCATTCATCTTTTGTTGTAGGCCAGAATAGTTGGCCCTCTGGGCTGCAAATGTGCGTGACTGACTCTCATCAAGTTTTTCTTTTACCAGAATCCCCAAGTCCTTCTCAACAGGGCTAAACCCAATGAGTTCTTCTCTCAGTCTTTACTCATGACAGGGATTGCTCTGGATGAGGTGCAGCTTATTGTACTTAGCCTTATTGAACCTTGTTTCGTTCATGTGGGCACACTTTTCAAGCCTCTCAGAGTCCCTTTGGATGGCATCCCTTCCTTCTGTCATATCAACTGCACCACTCAGCTCAGTGTCATCTGCAAACTTGTTGAGGGTACACTCAATCCGACTGTCTGTGTCATTGATTAAGATGTTGAAGAACACTGGTCTGAAAATGAACCCCTGGGGGGGCATCATTCATGGCCAGGCTCCACTTAGGCCCTAAAGCTGTGGACTGCAGTCCTCCAGCTGTAACTATCTAGCCAATTCTTTAGCCCCTGAATATTCTACCCTTCACATCCATATTTCTCCAGTTTAAAGATAATGGTGTATTGTGGGACTGTATCAGAGGTCTTACAGAAGTCCATGTGGGTAACATCAACTGATTTTCCCTTGTAAACTGATATAGTCAGTGTCATAGAAGGCTACCAGGCTCATGAGGCACTATTTGCCCTTACGCTAATTACAGGAAAAATAAAATAATAATTATAAAAAAAAAAGGGGGGGGGGGGGGGGCAAATACTTATTACTTAAACAACAACTTCAAGGATTGGATTGTATTTATAGCATACAAAATACAGACCTGCCGAGTGATAGTTACAAATTAGTCTCTAGAAAAGATCAATCTAACTAACATTTAAAGATACATATATATTTTTTAAGCGCAAAGCAAGTGCCAAACTCAGTTGGACTAGACAGAAGCAGGAAGATTTTTGCCAATTTTGCCTTACCATTCCTGCAGCTGTGAGACTTATTAATGAATGAGCTGCATATTACTTCTTGGTGCTGTTTACTCAGTTATCCATATTGCTGAAAGCTTCTCATGTGCTATTAAAGCAATATAGAATAACAAGGAAGGCTGACTATCTGCGTGCAAGAGACCTTGGTATCCTCTTGAAGTGTGTTACTGGTAAGTTACAGTTAATATCTATGTATTGCTATCTTGTCTCCTCATCAGGTTTGCATTGAGACATATGTATCTAGCTGTCACCAGCGGAGCATTAACACCGCTGTGCGGGCAACCCTCAGCCAAATGTTGAGTGACTTGACTTTACAGTTACGACAAAAGCAAGAAAATATGGTGAGCCTTCTGGCATCAACAAATGGTTCCTGTCCGTAGCTGCGTACTGTTTAGTTTCTCTGACTGCAGTGCACTGTACTGGCTTATTGTGCCTTATGGATTTTATTTCAGCTTTCCACAACTAATCCCATTTGGAAGCTTTGTTCAGCTCTGACTTTGTGCCTGTCTTAGAGTAGTCTATCAGGAAGGCAACTCTCACGCTGTCAGCCCTAATTGGCTGCATTTTGTTCTCGTTCTGTTAAGTAAAAGAGGCTTTGTTCTAATGTCGGACTACTTTGACCTTTTCCTTTTCTATTTTTTATTTTGTTTGCTTGTTTACCTGAGATTTGTGGAAATCCTTTCACCAAAATTTCCTACTTTACAGATATTTACATCAACCAAGCAAATTCTCAGCTGCTGAAAGTGTAATTGAGTTTTTTATTGCTACTCTTTTTTAATGAAGGTAGTTTAATGGAATCTTTTGTCTGCTCAGTTGTTAGCAAAAATATTACTTCTGTTAATTGCATTTTTAAAATCCATGAGAGCTGCTTGAGTGAAATCCCAGCACGCTGTCAGCAAAATTGTAAATGTTCTGGGCATATATGAAATGTCATTGGCTTCCTACATCTGTTTATGCATGTTTGTATATGAAGAAAGAGGTACTATTTGTAAAGGTCAGTAACTGTTTATTAGAAAACTTTGAGGACTGTATTTGTGCAGATTATTTTCCCTGTACCTATTTTGGGTTAAGGTGACCACTTCTGTTTTGGATTGCTGGACTAGATTAATTTTATCCTAATAAGTACCTGCAGAACTGAATTCGTAGGTTTACTTAAAGTTATCATCTCTTGTGCTAAGTAGATTCATTTTACTAGCCATAATACTTAGGGGAAAAAAAATAAAGGAAAATTGTTGTTTTAAAAGTTGAGTTTGGATTTGAAATTTGAATTTTGTTAATTCTGCTCTAAATGCAGAGTAGGTGAAGGTATGTGAGAACTGCATTGATAGGAGGAATCCTATATTGCAGCTGCAAATATGCAGTATTTACTGCAAATAATGTAAGAGGTCATTTCCAATTCCTGACTGTCATTAATTTGTGTATTGGCACTGCAATATTAATGACGATGGTGTGATAAACTCTCCAGTACTCAGAGGATTTGGGTTTCTAAGTATCTTGTGAAGTCTAAACTGCACTTTTTTCTCAGTTATTTTTATTGAGACCTACATGCCTAGTTATTACTGTGTTTTTGTAGATGTAGGAAATCCCTTAAGAATTTACAAATCTCAGTTCAGCTAAATGAGATATGAATTTCTTAAATCTAAGTGATTGTTTAAACATTTCTTAAGGTATTAAGCTTCACTTAAATAACGAAAGAAAATAAAGATAAAGGACATGGATTTGTTAAGAAAGCACTGCTTGTACATTGGCTTTTCTGCTACATGCACTGATTATACCACATCTGTCTTATTTCAACAGACAATTGAAAACAATGAGGCCCTGCAGAAATTCAAAAGTCAAGGTATCCGTACAACTGTTTTAGTGACTCCTTCCAATCCAGCTTATTAATTCTTAACTTTCCATTCATCAGCAAACAGCTGACATCACAGAAATTCCATCTTCAGGATCTTTTACTTTCTTCGTAGCTTGTTACTGTTTGTATTACTTGTGTTAAGAACTGAAACAGCCCTGTTAGCTCCTGATATTGCCAGTAGTGTCTTCATTTGAGCATGTTAACAGTATTGCTCTCCACATAGTTATGAATGGTTGTTTCACAGAGCTGACTTCTGTAATTACAGTGTTTCAGCACTCTGGAGAAAGTTAATAAGTGGATTCCCAAATTGAACTGAACTCATAGAGCAGGATGGTAGAATCTAGAAATGGCTGTGTTTAGTGTATTTTGAGCCAGGGATGGCATTCGTATAATGGCAGCTTTTGAAAGCATATTACTAGCAAAGTTCATACTTGCCAAATTATAAACTTACGAGAGAGTTTTTCTGCTCTCATTCTGGCTTACCATCCACCGTCTTCCCTGAGAGTTCAAAATATTCCCTGCTTTTGAATTTTCTCACTGGATTTATGCAGGAGAACTTGTGTGGATGGAGGCTAAAATATTGAAAGTGAACAATAATCTCCTTTTAAGATCTCTGTGGATGAGAGAGAAACTGTATGGAGAGCTGCAGAGATGTTTAGCTCCCCAGAGAAGTACTGGAGCTAGTCCCTTTTTTATTGTTACTGTCTGCTTATTCTATTACCTGAATTGAATCACAGCTAACCTTTTCTAAATGCACGTAAGCATCAGTGCTCTCTCTGGATTTATTACTACTGCTTTGTCATTGTATGGAGATCAATTTCCAATCTAGGACTTTTTCTTCTGCATCCTGAATTTTGGTTGTCTTGTGCATTGTTTATATGCTTTGACCAACTCTGAAAGTGCATGCAGTGCTTTGAGGTTGTAATCCCACTGCAAGTATGTAATGCCTCTGATCTTTGTCCTTTTTGGAGGTACTTCAGCTGAGTCTCTTTGTGACGATGTTGTATCTGTCCTCACTGTGCTCTGTGAGAAGCTCCAGGCTGTCATAAAGTGAGTTATGTCAGTTTATAATTTGAACTTGTTACCTGGAGATTGGGAATTTCACTGATACATGTGATCATATTGTCATAGTTCTGAGATTATGGAATAAAACTGTGATTAAATTGTTTGTGATAAGAAGTATTGTTCATAATGCATTAATTTAATTCTCACTTGAGATGAGAAGCTAATTTCACTGTTCAGTGCTGTTTAGCTTTAAAGTGCTTCCAACAAATCTAATCTGTAGATAACTTCCATACAGTAGTGAAGAGCTTGTCAAAGGACAAGTTTTCTTTTTTTGACTTGCTGAATGTCATGAAAGCAATCATTGTAAAGAGAACAATTACAGCACACATAGTGAAATGTAGTAGAAATTGTAATATCTAGGTGAACAAAATACATTGAGACAGATGGTGACAGAAAATTTAATTTCATTTAAAATACATACGTTCTTCACAGATTTCTTTACATACTGTCATGCATAGATTGCTCTGAAAATAATGCCTCCTATTTATTTCCATGGAAACTGCAACAGATGCACAAGGAGCACAATAACACTATTTGATAGAGAACGTTCTCAGCTACAAAAAACTATTTTTCAACATGGTCACTGCCATTAGCTATGCATTTTTGCCAGTGATGGACAAGAGCATATACGCTGTGCTTCTAAAAATCTGCACCAGCAGAGATGACTCACTGTTTCACAGCTGCTGTGATGGCATTGTTGCTAGAAAAATGTTGCCCACACAGTCCATCTTTCATCAACTTGAGTGGATGGAAGTCAGAGGGTGCCAAGTCTGGGCTATACGGTAGGTGTGGTAGGTCAGTGTGGCTAGGATTGGTAGCCCACCATTTTCAGACTGGTATGGGGCCTGGCATTATTGTGTTGCAAGAGAAAGTCTGTCTTCTTCTCTGCCCTGACTCTGAAAATTCAAGCCTTCATCAGCTTGGTCAGAATCATGATATAACGGCCAATTGATTGTTTGTCCAGGTTCTGGGAAGTACAGAACAATCACCACTTTGCTTTTCCAAAAGACAGTTCACATCACCTTTACCTGCTGAAGGCTGCATCTTGTATTTTCTCTTCCATGGGGAATTTACACTACCACTCCATGGACAGCCCTTTTGACTCTGTCTCATAGTGGTAACCTCATATCTCTTCACCAGTAATGACATAATCCAGGAAACTGTCACCTTCTATCTCACATTGGTTCAATAGGTCCTGACAAACACATGTTGTGTTCTTTCTATTCCTGTTTGAGCATTTGTAGGACCCACTTGGTGCAAACTTTTTGAAGTTCCCATGTTGCCAATCATTTCCAATACAATGAAGCCGATATTCAGCTCTGTACATATTTCTCTGATCATAATCTGCCAGCTCATTTGGATGAGCTGATTAAAGTGCTCTTCATTTTGTGGTGTGACAGCAGTGCATGGCCATCTGGAATGTGGCTTGTCTTATAACTTGCTGTTGCCACTGCTGAAATGCACTACCCACTACCTCCACTGTTCTCCATAAATATTCAGCAAGCATTAATGAATGTTAGTGGGTGCCATTTCTGCCACACAGAGAAATGCAATGCTGACCTTTGCTTCCGACGCCATTTTGCCAGACTGCTACTGTCTGTCACACAGCCAAAAAAAAAAAAGAATAATGTAATGGAATGCTGCTGGGAAGTTTAATCCTCTGCTGCCACGCCATCAACATTCACCTCTGATATCGTGGCCAGTGTAATAAATTAGGAGGCATTACTTTCAGAGCTGATCTCACACATCATGAGATACATTCTTCCGGTTCTCATTTTGGACCAAAAAAGCTCAGCAAAAAACATTTAGTTTATGAAATGTAAACCAGAATGTGAGTGCTGTGGGAAGCTACCTTCTCTTGGCAGACCTCAACTTCTCTTGTCTGCTGAATCCTGCAGCTAATTCTGAGAGTAGGTACAAGTACATTGTACATTACAAGCACACTGATACCAAGTGACTACAGGATCTTTCACATTCTTCCTCTTTAAGCTCACTTTGTTTGATTTATGGAGTGTAACTGACAAGGCTCTGAAAGGGGGCTGTGTGATCATGCAAGTTTTTGCCTACAGACACTGACTTGCAACTGTTGTGGTTTTCATCAAGGAAACAGAAAAGATAACCAGAAGAAAGTAATCTAAATGCCATTCAGATTGCCTGAAGAAATTGTTGATAATTCCAAAATCTTCTTGTCATCCCTTTTTCTTCTTTTTAAGAGTTTCTTCAACTTCAAGTTTTTAGATTAAATTTGGAAAATTATTGCTATTTTCCTTCTTGTCATCTTTTGCATCAATTTCTTATTCCTTACTGTGAAATTTGATGAATTGAATGTTTTCTTTCATACTACTGTGAAGCCATAGGAAGTAGCAAAATAAATCCCTGTATAATAAGTAAATAAGTAAATAATCTTTGTTTCATTGTGACATGATTGGCATCTTATCTTTTTGCCAGTGACAATCGACAACTTCAGCTTCTTTATTTGGAGTGCATCCTCTCCATGTTAAACAGCTCCTCTCCAAGCATGCACCAGCACAAAGGATTCACTGATCTAATATGGTGAGTAGATCTGAAGACTAATACAAATACTCACTGTAAGGAACTGTAAAGGCCTTTATAAGCATATAAGTAACTGTATAAGTATATAAGTAACTGCAGAAGGGCCTTTCCATGCCACCACCCATGCAAACAAACCTGCAGGAAGTCATCAGATAAGAGCAGAGCTCTCTATTAACCCTCTGTCAGTTTGTTTTGTACTTCATACAGTATTTCACAGGACCTCATGCTCAACTTTTACCCTGTGATTTTGAAGTTGAATTGTATAATTCTGGCCCAGTTCTAAAGATGCAGTGTACAGGAGCACTCAGAGCTTCCTCTGCTGTCCCAGAATAAAATTGCGCAACGTGGTGCTCAGTATCTGCAAGATAGGAAGGTCTTCCAGGCTGATAACACTTGGCAGCATTGCATGCAGACTCTGTAACGAAGCCTCTGGGAGCTTCAGTGTAAAATCATCATTCTCTCTTTCCTGGCGTTTTGGAAGTTTCTTCCCTTGTATTTCAAACAACCTTTTGTTTATGCTCCTGTGTCTGTTTTTGGGGTCATCCTGTAAGCAAGGTCACTGAAATGATCACAGTTAAAAGAAAACACTTCCTGTTTTATTTAACTTTATGTTATTTTGATGATCCAGTTTACAGATCTGCAGAGATTGTGTTTGTGCATATATACTGTGAGGGCAAGCCACGAGGGGCCGGACTTTTTAAACCTGCTTTGCTGCCAAGTAGTTTGTATCCTCCAGGTACATGCTTAAGCTGAATAAAATTAACACAAGGAAGACATGAAACGGTTTATAGTTAGGGTGATGTCTGCAGTTTTTAGCAGCATAAGCATTCCCTATTCCATTAACTGTCTAGTGAAGTTGTGAGCAGACTGATAATCGCCTTTGTTCTTCGGAAGATAAAGAAGATTTAGTGCTCTGTTCATCTGTCAGAGTGTTCTCCGTAGTTTGATACAGAAACACTTTGATGGGACTAACGTGGGGAATATGTTGCTGTTGCTACTTGTACTTGTGCCTGCTCTGAGGCTGTGAATTCATACATTTTGAAATGTCCCTAACTTTTTACATTTTAAAGAAATGGAATAAGCAAACCCAATATCTGATATCTGTTTTAAAAAATGATTTTTATACTGTGACTTGAGGGGGCTGAACAGTTTTAGCAAAGACTTTTAAAAGAGGCAGTGAAAATTCTGGGCAGCATGAAAAGCTTGGGAAATAAGATGTATGCGCCTGTTTACTTTTGATGCTGAAGCATTACTTGTCACTGGGTGTTTGCACTAGGTGCCAGCTGAGCCTCTGAGGCACATGGTTGAAAATTGAGTTTGGGATTGCTTTCTCGTGTAGCATTTAAGTTTTATAAGTTATGATATTACAAGCTACAGTAAAATAGCAAATGTCTGAAGGCCAGGCTGACATAACAGCTAAATGAACAGAGGGCAGAGTTGGTTTTGACTCTGATTCCATCATGTTGTTGAGGAGGACGAAGAGGAAGAGAAAGGATTGGCTGATGTGGAATCATTTGAACATTTCTGCAAAAAGACAGCTTAAGGAAGGATGGTGTGTTTGCTGGCATGTGAGAATTTACACTGCATACTTGGAGTTACCGTAGAGGACTTTAATTGCATTCTCAAAAGCCCACAGCTAGGGATGCTTAGTGACACACATGCATGTTCAGAGCATGAGTGATGGAACATCAAGCAATGCGGTTAGCAGAGATTGTTTTCCATTTGATCAGGCTTTTTTAAGTTCCCAAGTTGGACAGAGGAAACACTTGCCAGCAGAAGCCTGGTGTGCCTACCTTGAGGTATGTTGTAGCTGTTTAAAGAGGGAGGTATGCTGTTCTGTGAAGGACACAGCATGGTGCAGTAATATGAACTTGCAAAATCAGTATCATCTTTATAAAACCCCCAGAAGTATTTGTGTATGTGCTAGCATGCTGGTGCCAGGGAGTTTAGAAGGGCCTCATGTAGTTTGTTATTCAATCTAACCACTGCTGTTCACTGATTATTAAAACAAGAGTATGTGCTATAGGCTATTTTCATTCTGTTCCTGTGAGATTCTTCTGGTTACCATCTGCTGCTTTTTCTCTTTTTCTCAGGAAGCAACTGTGTCCAGCCCTAGTAGTAATTCTGGGAAATCCAATCCATGACAAAACAATCACCTCTGCCCACAGCAGCATCTGTCTAGAAGCTGATTCACCTTCCTCAGGGGTCTCTGATCATGGCCGGGGTTCAGGCTGTTCATCCACAGCACCCGCCCTTAGTGGGCCTGTTGCACGGACCATATACTATATTGCTGCAGAACTGGTTCGACTGGTGGGGACAGTGGAATCCATGAAGCCGGTGCTGCAGTCTCTCTATCACCGGATATTGCTTTACCCACCACCTCAGCACCGAGTAGAAGCCATCAAAATTATGAAAGAGGTAAGATGTAAAGTCCAGGTGCAAATCCATGCAAATAAAGCAAAATGTTAATTTAACAGGAAATATTGCTGAGATGTGCATACTTGTTTGTTCCATACTTTAGCACTAGTGGTGCTGTAGTTGCCCCTTTCTGAGTACAATTTTTACATCAATGCTACTCTGATAAATATTTTTTACAGAATTGTAATAGATATATTTGTCTCCATAATGCAAGCTGCTATGGTAACTCCACGTTCGCACTTGGAGAGGGTCTTACCACTGAGTCATGACTGCTCTTTTGGATAAGATGCAGTGTAGTGATTCTGTTCTCAGCTCCTTTGGCATCTTTCCCCACTCTTTGCTCTTGCTAGAAGCAATTCATCCTCACACTGCACTGTTCCTGACATTAAGGCGAATCTATGCTTTGATTATGTGCCAGATTTTTGAAATATGGTTTCCTTGAGCTGTATGAGAGTAGCCAAAAGGAAGCTGCCAGTGCCACAAGTGGCTGTCAAGGTCAGTCCTTTATGGCCTGTCACCCTGTACCTGTGATAGTGCTTGTGAGACTTCTTTGAACAGCACATTTACATTGGCTGCATTCTTCTCATATTGTGAACTGAAAAGCAGCTTCCATAATTTGTTTGAACAGTGGTTTCTTTAGAGGATTTTTGTTCAAGCTTGTGTGTAGAGAAGCTGTCTGAAGATCCCTCCTAACTCCACACAACCAACTACAGGGTTGCTGTCAGAACGCCCAGTTGTTCTGGCACTTACCTTCCTATAATTTTAAACAGTAGCAAGATGACAATCTTCATTTCATTTTTAAGATATTTAAGGAAAATATTTGTTCAATATTTTCACCTTCAGGATCTCTCTGTTACCTCTTTCTGCTCATTAATACACCCTCTCCCCAAATCACTTCACAGAAGGAATCACTTTGTGTGTTTTTGCATGACTATCTTTTCATAATGGGTGACTGAAGAGCAAAACTCCCTTCAGTATATAATATATAATACAATATACTTGTATATTTAGGCATTTGAGATTGTTTTGGTTGCAGTTAAGTTGAAACACATTCAGGCAGTAATGTAAAGCACTAGAGAACAACTTGTATGTAATGCATGTTGAATACGTCATTTTTCTCTATAAGCATTTCTCGTTTTAAAAAGAGGAAAGATAGCTTTAATAAATAGAACTTTAGTGTGCTGTTTTAGTTTGCTGAGAGAATTTACGGTACAGCTGCTTCAGGTTCTAGCATTTGACCAAACTATGACTCGTTTATTGTATTTAAACAGCACTTAAATTACCCTCTAATAACTTATGTTTCCTTTCCTTTCAGATACTTGGCAGTCCTCGGAGGCTTTGTGATTTGGCAGGACCCTGCTCTTCTGAGTCAGAATCCAGGAAGAGGTCTATTTCTAAAAGGAAGTCACATCTGGATCTTCTCAAGCTGTATGCTTTGTTTCCTCCTTTATCCTTTTAAACCTGTGCGCACAAGACACTTAAATAGTTGCACCCTTCAGAAGGGTCACCTATGTGTGAGTGAGACAGGTATCTCCCAAGTGAAATAAGCTGTGAAACAATATGATGGGTAAAAACTTTTACTGATTTTTATTAAGTCTGGGCTTGTTTGTAAAAGTAACCACCTTGAGAAGTTTACAAAAATACCCATATAAATTGTTTTACAGCTGGAAATTCTTGGGTTTGGGTCCTAACATTGCAATGAAGTGATTGTGCTTATTTGGAAGTACATTTCCAAGATGAAGTCAAAGAAGGTAATTCAGAATTGAAACACTGTCAGATTGAGCACAAAGCATTCTTCATTCTCATAAAGAGCATATCTTGCTGATTATTTTCAGGACACATAACTTCCGTTGGGAGGGGGGAGCATTGTTTATTTGTTTTGTTTTTCAGTGTAAGTGCTTGTCTGTAAGGGAAAATGCACTGTCCATGCTGGTAAAAATGCACAGTAACTATTTCCTTGGTTGGCACTCCCTTTACAGATTGGCCATGTCCACGTGGGAGATGTAATTATTTGTTGTAATTCTAGTTGTCTTTTCCAGAAGTAGTATTACAGGACAATTTCACTGCTGTTTTTCGTAGTTCTGGAAGGGTAGTGTTGGATGGTAATGACAGGCTTGCTATATATGCTTCATCACTTAGATAAACTCTGTTTTAATTGTAGTATCATGGATGGGATGACAGAAGCGTGCATCAAGGGTGGTATTGAAGCATGTTATGCTTCAGTGTCCTGCGTATTCGCCCTGCTTGGAGCACTGGATGAGCTAAGCCATGGCAGGGGTCTTAGTGAGGAACAGGTCCATCTGCTCCTCCGGCGCCTGGAAGAATTGAAGGATGGAACTGAGACAAGCAGGGACTCCATGGAGATAAATGATGCTGACTTTAGGTGGCAGAGGCGCATTCTTTCCTCAGAAAATCCTGCCTGGGAATCAGGAAATGAGAAAAGTCCTGATATTAGCATTAGTGTTACCACAGACACTGGTCAGACCACTTTGGAAGGAGATATGGGACAGACAACTCCAGAGGATAACCTGGAAAGTCAAAAAAACTCACTACCATCTCCAGCCGGACATGAAAGCAAAGAGATTCATTATAGAGAACCAGAGTCAGAAACCATTGACCAGCCAGACGTTGTTCAGAGAAGTCACACCATAGTCTATCCAGATATAACTAATTTCTTATCAGTTGATTGCAAGACCCGGTCTTATGGATCCAGGTACAGTGAAAGTAACTTCAGTGTAGATGACCAGGATCTTTCTAGGACTGAGTTTGATTCATGTGACCAGTATTCCATGGCAGCAGAGAAGGACTCTGGCCGGTCAGATGTTTCGGACATAGGCTCTGACAATTGCTCCCTGGCTGATGAGGAGCAGACACCACGGGACTGTCCAGGTACCAGGTCCTTACGTACTGCTGCTCTCTCTCTAAAGTTGCTGAAAAACCAGGAAGCAGACCAGCACAGCGCACAGCTCTTCATCCAATCACTTGAAGCTCTTCTTCCTCGGCTCATAGCTCTCCCCAGCATAGAGGAGGTGGATGCAGCGCTGCAGAACTTCTCTTCAGCTTTTTGCTCAGGTTTGCAAGCAAATATTTTCTGTCCAACCAACATGCACGCTGTAAGATTCTCTTGTAGGAGCTCTTCTTCAGAGAATGTGTCCAGAATAAGGTTTGTGCTCTACAAAGCACATTCCTCTGCAACAGCATGTTTCCTTTAGAGTGGGGCAAATTGAATATGCAGGTTAATCCACGAGCACTTAACAGACTCTGGATTATGTCCTCAATCAATAGTAAGATCAAATTTTCTGTAGTATGTTACCTCTTCAAAGCCTTGTGAAGATCTGTTGAGAAAATTTGCATGTGCTGATCTTAAGGAGAGGCTGCACATTAGCATGAAAACTGAGGATGTGAGGAGAACTGTCACCTGTTTTGAAAGGGATTCGAGTAGCTTAATATGTTACCTCAGTACTATTAATAATGCCAAGCCTTGCAGAGAAGATAATAGAAATCTCACTACAGTAAGCTATTGAAAAGATAAGAAAAGAGGATCAACTCCTCTTTCTCACTCTTTTTTTTATATTGCAATTTATCATGACAGGGAATTGGAAGCTCAAGTTCAGACCAGCTGAAAAATAGTTAAAAGATCTTACCTTGTAAGGGGTAGAATGCTTACTCTTCTCTCAGGGTTAGATTTGGGATTTTGACTTGGTCAATCAAACAAACAAAAAAAGACTATGCAAAGGCAAGTTTGTCCTGTTGATAGTATAACTAAGATATGCACATATTGTTAGAGAGGTTTCTTTTTCCTGGCAGTAGCAGAGGTGGAAATGTTCATGAAAATATATTTCTCTGTTTCTTAAATTTAATTCACCACAATTGCCTTTTCCATCTCTTCTCTCCTAATCATTGCGTCATTCACTTGTGCTCTCATACACATTACTCATGCAGAGTCAGAAGGGATGCCTCTGCGGTCATACAGCAGAATTTTTATATGAAGCTGGGTGAATGTGTTAACACCACACAAATAAGCTGATATTCCTGATTTTCTGTTTAAATGCTGCCCAAATAAGCCTGATTCAGGAAGATAGTAATAAGGCATTCATAAGAAAGGAACTGTCTTTAAAAGGATTTTGATTTTATTCTGAATCAAGGTGCTTTAAAGCATTCTTCCGGTCACAAAGAATTCATTTTCCTGTAAAATAATGAAATTGTAGCGTAAGTCCAGGGTTAGAACTCTAACTCTTCTGAGCCTTGTTAGCTCATATATAGATGAGCATACAACATCTTTCTCCTAATGTTTTGTCTATCAGATCCCTGTAGAAGGTTCTGAAGTGTTGGAAGAGGTATACCTAACCAAATTCCAGATTTTAAAGCTAAATATGACTTTTGATGTCATTCAGTATAACTAATACAGTGAAAAAGATAAAAGGATAATAGTCCATTTTTGCATTGCGTCTATATTTTCTGGTTTGTACATTTCTCTTAGAAAGATAGCCGGTCTTAGACTCAGACTGTTGAGTTCAGGAAGACCTTTCACATTTCTAAGAAAGCTACCCTCATGATGTGATGCATCTTAGTGTTTTCATAGGGCATTCCCCTTACTTTTGTACACAAGATGTGTGCAGTTCATGTTTCAGTAGAACATCTGGAACGGGGATCAGTTGAACTGAAACAGTCCTTTAATGTGTACCTCTGATCTTAAAAGTCCATCAATATTTCTGAGGTGAGGATGCGTATAGATGAGAGGCGTGAGTCTGAAAGCCTATTTAAAATGTGTCTGTGAGTAGAAACTCCTGGAGAGCTTCTGAGGCACCAGTTCTGCCTCTGAAGTGAATATTAAATTGTTATTTCAGACCTCCTTCATTAGCACCAGAAATTCAAGGCCCAAAGTAGGTGATGAAGTTAAAGGACCTGATATGACTCTTTGGATGTATAGCATCTGCTCATGTACAATTCCTGAGGACTACATTAGGAAATTTCAATATCAGTTTAGATTCAAGTTGAGAAGAAGAGACAGATGAAGTTCTGAGACCAACCATGGATTAATATGCAGAAACAGTATTTTGGTTTCTGAGTCTTTATTTACGTGCTTTGGTTCATCAATTTTTCTTACACCAGGGAGCAGTGAAATACATTCATATAGAGTTTAGCAGTCTTCCCTACCAGCTAGATCTTTAAATAGCATTTTAACATTGTTTTGTTTTTGTAGGACTGAAAACAATGAAAGGATGTAGGAATTTGATGTGTTGACACAAGAATTTAAGCATGGAATCAGCAAATAAACCTAGGCAGAATTTAAAGGAAAGTAAGATTTGAAAGTCAGTTGGTTAAAAGCTGGTTATAATGTTCTTTCAGAAGGCTCTCCCTTGCTTGTTGCTAGATAAAATCAATGCTAAAAAGATCCTAGTGACATTGGAGTGCGATGTCTATCTAAAAGATACTAAATTGTCTAGAAATGGTCAATATTATCTTGGCTTGAACAAAGCACTGTTTGCATTTTATGTGGGCTCTCTTTGACCTTGCCAGTTTAAATGAACTGTCTCTTTTAGGGCAATGTACTAAGCTTGCTGTTTGCTATGGCTGGCAGATTTTTGTAACTAAAATTAATGATCAATATTCTCTTAATTCAGACATCGCTATTCTCATGAATAATTGTTTCAAGGAACTAATTCTAAGAATTGTGTGCTATTGTGTTCATAATCATAGCAAGCATTTTAGCACCAGATTTTGATTGCACAGCTTTTAATGGCAAGTTTTTTGTTTTGTTAAGCATCAGTGCATGTTGTTTATCTATCAGTTCATACTCTCCTTTTGAGAGGATGGGCTTCTGCCAAATGTAGTTAGATGTTTTCTGATATTTTAGAAGGAGTTAGGAGTCAGATTTTTTCCGAACACTCAAATACGTGCCCTATTTGTTACTAGCTTCTTTTATGTGCAGCTATACACAAGTGTGCTTTTATAAGCAGTTCAGCCCACATTTTCATTTACGTAATGCTTCGCATTGAGTTGATATTAGTCTAGCTTATTCTATGTCCAGAAATACTTACTTAAGATACCACACATTAAATTAGTATGTATTAACTATATCAAGATCCAGCATTCAGCAAAGTGTGAAGGTCCATCTTTCACTTTAGTGATGGAGTCACTGGAGCTACTTATAGGCCTACTGTTAAGCACAGGGTTATGATTTTGAACTAGCTAAAGATTCTTTGCTAATATTCACCATAGGAAACCTACCACAAACACGTGGAAATCCGTGTTGATATAATGTGTGGCAAGCCCTATCACCCCTCTTCCACAAAGGTTGCTCCCTTGAAAGAGTTGTTCATTTTTTAGACCCACCCTGGAACAGTTACTCTCTCTCTAAATCCGCCCTCAAACAGTTATTCACCTTATCCACGCCCCCAAAGTGACGTCAGTGGAAAGTCCGAGAAGGCAGCAGCACAGAACTTTCAAACCCTCACGAGGCAAGAAAAACATTTGCTTCTTTTCTGTGTGTGGATTTTTTTTTAAATTTTTTATTTTTTAATGTTGATGATTTGTTGTATTTTGTCTAAGAACAGGCATGAGCTTTGTGGTGGGAGGAATATGTTCACAGTCAACCACTTCAGCAGTCAACTAAGTGACACAGCTGTGCTTCTTCATGTAACAAACTTTGGAAGCTCTCTTCCGTTTCATTACAAATGGTCCTCTAGGAGAAAACTTACTCCTTAATTTCCCCCAATCAATGTTATATGAATGAATTTCACAGTTGATGTGAAAACCATGAGATACTGTGGTTCATGGTGGGAGGGAGTCAAACATTTATGGATTTTTCATGGCTCAGATGATAGCTCAGAGGAGTTTGATTAAGTATTGATCGTACTTGATTAATTATTTTCTACCAGTAGGCCAGATAACGCAGAATAAAATGTAGGTACTGCCCATCCTACCTAGGAAGAAGAGATTACACCCTACAGTCATGCCCAGTGGTACAGCTTCATACAGATAATGTTTTCAGGAGTACTGAGTGCTTACAGATAATGGCTTATGGGACTGACAAGTGCTCAGCTGTCTAAAAAGAAGGTGCTGTATGAACTAAATAGGGCTTGGAGTTGTAATGAAGTCCCAGCCAGCTTGACTCCAAATATTTGTACACATATCTCTAGGCATGGAAAGAATGATGCCTTGACAGCCTGATCTAGTGGGTGGCAACCCTGCACATGGCAGGGGGTTTGGAACTGGATAGGCTTTAAGGTCCCTTCCAACCTAGGCCATTCTTTGATTACAGCCTGATCCTGCAAGGTACTGAGCACTCCAGTCCTCCTCCAGCAACTCATTTAGCTGGAACAAGTTTACTGGGATGTTAAAAGGTCCGTGTCCCTCATTAGCACCATTTGTGCCAAGTATGCCCAATTTCCTGTAAGTGCACAGGCTTTGCCTCTGCCCCTGCCTACATCACCTTTCTGATTAGTACTGCAGATGTATCCTGCCCTTTGTTTTGTACCTGGCAGACATCCTAATGAATACTGGTGCTCCTTATGCACTTCAAATTAAACATATTTCTTTGCTGGACTGTGACTGGACTGTTTGGTGTGCTGCAGCACTGCATTATGGATGGACTGTTTAGTTCTCTACTCCCTACTCTAGTGCATTAAATAGAGCAACTTCTGCTGATGATTCATTAACTATTCTAGCAATCTGTTGCTGCTGGAATGCTAGGGTTAGTTTCTGATCTTTTTTTCCAGGCAAAATCTGTGTAAAATGTGAGAGCTCACATGGTGTTTTTGTTAGGTATGATGCACTCACCAGGATTTGAAGGAAACCCAAATTTCAGCTTCCAAACTCTGATGAATGCAGACAGTCTCTACATGGTGTCTCATTATACTCTGCTGCTAAACCTGAAATTGGCCAACTCAGATTACTACAGAAAGAAGCCTCCCCAAGCCCCTGTGTTGCTGGTGAGTTGGTGAATACAGAGAAAATGTTTGAAAAGAGATTGTTTCATTTCCTTTCACAGCCTGCATGTAAGTGTCCTTCATGATATTTGCTAAGTGTAAAAATAATAATTGCAAATGAAGCAAACTACTTATGAATTTTGCATGATAAATGTCATGCATCTGAATTACACAGCTTCTCTGTAATTCGGGGAGGAATGAATGCTGCTGACTGATTATCATTAAAGAAGCAGTCATTTTGATGGATGCTGCATCTCTAACAAATCTTCACTGTCAAGGTGTTTTATATTAAGTATTTTTAGTCCCTACTATAAAGATGTGTGCCTTCGTCTTGCAGATACTTCTGAGCATATTAACAAATGTCTTGCTTAATACCAGCTTTGCATTTATACAGACAAAGGCATCAGTTGTCTGAGTGAAAGATAATTAGGTTTTAATACTGAAAATAGTTCAGATGTATCTAATTGGACCCCAGTTTGTTTGTGACAATGCAAAAGGGCCTGACTGCTGGACAAGCAACATTAGGTGCCACAAATTTGCTTTTAATGAAGTTGAGATCCTATCCCTACCCTGTGAAAATGATAAGAGATCAGCTTGTGCCTTTGTTGCTGTGTTAGAAGTGTTGTCATTATTTGTATCTTCCATGTTCTACAATAAGAGAAGGGAAAGCTCTTTATTCGTGTCATTGTCCAACAAGAATTATGTTCGCGTCATTTTCACCACAGAGATGTGCTGTGATTCTCTTTTTAGTTTTGTATAACTTCATTTCTATTTCTGCATCATCTTATGCTCAGGAATGGATCTAGTGCTAGAAACTCATGCTGTAGAACTTACTGTTGTCTTACTTCTGGCTTTTGTGGTTGCCTGCAGAAAGAGTTCATGAAGCAGGTACAGTCCAGTGGAGTGTTGATGATATTTTCCCAAGCCTGGGTTGAAGAACTGTACCACCAGGTACTAGAAAGGAACATGCTAGGGGAAGCTGGATACTGGGGAAGCCCTGAAGAACACAGCCTTCCACTTATCACCATGCTGACTGGTTAGTACAATGTTATGATAGCAGGAACTAACATCCAATTGTGTCTAAAACAAGCTACAATAACACTCTGTTTTGATCCATTACATACCAAACTGTGTAAGCAGGCAGTGAATGGTGTTTCACTAATGTGCACCACTCAGTGGTGGCAGATACTTAAGTGCTCATTCTGGGTCAGACAGGAAACTTTAAAGCCTGGGTTTAAAAACAAACAAATCCACTGAAACTTAGTAGTAGTCTTGACTCTCTGTGGCCAGTGTGACCCAAAGCTAAATAGATTGGAATGACTTGTTTGCTCAACTTGTGGGTTGTCATCTGTGTGTAAAATCATGTGAATTTTGCTTACCTATACAAAATATATTATGTATATTTAAATTACTTGTAATCCGGACCATGATATATATAATGAATATACCTGAATGACACAACTGCTAGGCTCTCCAGTCAGTTATAGGCTAGGTCACTCACTGAACTTCTCTCAACTACTTCAGTTTACACAACACCAAGATGTAACCTGCAGCTTTCTTTTTCCATAGCATGACTTTAGCAGAACCACTGTGCTTCATAAGGTTGAATTTTTTAAAATCTGTCCTAGGATACATTTAAGTGTATGCATAAAGGAGAGTTTGGCATATTCTGGCCAAATGAATACAGAATGTTTGACTCCTGACAGTATGGTGGGGATGGGAAGGGTAGATTTTTATAGTGAATCAGAGCATATTTTAATTCTCTCAACTTCAGTTACAGCAGGTTTGGTACCTCTTAATGATGAGTGGTAAGACTGCTGTTTTCTTCATGTCATAGCAAAGCCATTTCCATATGCCTTTGGTATGAACAAATATAAATAGTGGATTCTGGTCCTGGAAGCTTTTCACAGATTTTTTCCCCCTTTGGTTCAGATTTGTGCTATGCTAGGGGTATGCCACATGACAGTAGTGAGAAGCTGAAAACCCAGAGCATCTCTAACAAGTACTGAAAAACAATCCTTAGCTTCATTTGAGGGAAAAAAAATATCATACATGATCTGCTGAAAGGCAACAGGATGCCTATGATACTGTAGTGGTATAAAATACACTGTCTTTCTGAATGTACGTACTGTATGATTGCAAAAAAGTAATTAGAACAGTCTATGTATGGAGAACACTGCTTCAGCTGAGCCATTAACTGGCAATCAGAGAGCAATGTTCTGACAGGTTTTTGCTGACTGTGTTGAGACCAGTGTTTCCTTTAAATATTGTATGATGAGTGGTCAGTTGGGAAGCTGAAATAAACACTTTTGGAAAAAGAATAGCCATGTGGATAAGAGACAGATGGGCTTCTTGGAAGCAAGTCAGTCCAGTGTCCTTAATATTAAACTCTATGTTGCAAACTAATCTAGTGTTGGAGTAAATGTTGCATTTCTTTTGTTGACATTGAACCCATGTAGGTCTAACCCACTAACAATTCCATTTAGAAAATAGGATCTGAGTGTGTCTGGGGGACTGTGAAATATGGGAACACACAGTTACAGGAGTTAGCAAGATTTGAAAGAAAATACTCAGAAATGCAGAGATTGTGCGTAAGTGTGCAGGAGGTCCAAAACTATAAGAAATACCATGTAATCTTTACCAGAATTTCCACCGACTGTGTAATTTCAGGGAGCTCTTGGGAGTAGGGGTATTTCCACTCTATGAGATAAAGCTAATACCAGACAAAGCATATGAAGTGCCACAGCTTATGTTTATACAAAGGCTTCACCAGGCTGCCAGAAAAGAGAATCTAAAAAGCATACGTGAGGAATCAGGGACACTAAAACCTGCTTGAACATGGAGCCAATAAGAGATACTTTCTTTCTGCCATCTGTTTGTTGAGTAGTAAGTAATCTGTTGTTTTCTTTAATATTCTGTCAGACATCGATGGTTTGGGAAGCAGTACGGTTGGTGGCCAGTTGATGGCATCTGCTTCAGCTCAATCTCCTCTTTCCCAGAATCAGAAGACAGATGATTCTGTTGTTGCAGGTATTGCGAATATATTGTAAGCACAAGTGTATCTGCCAGTGGTGAATTGTTCTATACCAGAAACACACTTGTTTAAGAACAGCAGTTTAATATTTGAAGAAAGTGTATATCATCCTGCATATCATCCTGCATATGAATCAGTTGCACAGTCCAGCATGCAGGGGACATTTATGACTTCTTTTTTTGCATTTTTAAACTGTTAATAGCTGTTATCTCAGCTGAAAATGCTGTTATGTCATTTTCGAGTAGAGGTAGTAACACATTTCTTCCTTCAGGAGTTGCTTTTGCCCGTTACCTCTTAATTGGCTGTTGGAAGAACTTGATTGACACTTTGTCCACACCGCTGACTGGTCGCATGGCAGGCAGCTCCAAGGGGCTGGCATTCATCTTGGGAGCAGAAGGAGCCAAAGAGCAGAACCAAAAGGAGAAGGACTCCATATGTGTGAGCCTGGATGGACTGAGGAGGGCAGCCCGCCTGAGCTGTGCCCTGGGTACTGCTGTGTTTTGTGTTGTCATGGCACACTCACAAAATAAGACGATAACTTTCCCCAAATGAATTTAGAAGAGAAAGCAGCATTCTTTTCTAGTCTGGGATGATCAAGGAACCTGTAGAAATTCCCGTAGAACCCACCTTACCTACAACATAGACATATACATCCATTTTGACTCGACTCAAGCCGTCATTCAGATCGTTTGGGGTTAAGAAGGAAGTGCGAGTTAAACATTCTGCTGTTTGTTTACAGGAGTTGCTGCTAACTGTGCATCTGCTCTTGCCCAAATGGCTGCTGCATCCTGTGTCCAAGAAGAGAAAGAAGAAAAAGAAATCCAAGAACCCAGTGATGCTATAGCTCAAGGTAACAATGTGATTAAATGGTCTACCTTATCTCATGTTGTTTGCAGAGATGCAGCTGGAAGGTACTTTGCTATACACAAAAGAACAAGAGAGGGGGATGTCACCATTATTTTTTATAGGCATACGGGAAGTAAGTCTAGAGATTTCAATAAATGTCTTGCTGTCATAGATTCTTAACAATATGTCATGTTAACTGTAATTTATATGGGACTGAAATCAGCTAAACAGCAAGTAAGATTAACTGCTTTTTGGTGGCTTTTTTTATGTGCACTTCCCAAGTTTTGTGATACTCATACAACGAGAGGGCATGAGAAAAAAAGTATTTTGTTGCTGTGTTGTGTGAGAACATAAACTGAACCTGACTTGTCTTGAAACATGTTAAAGTAAGTTGGAATGGTAATTAAAGAAAAGATATATCAGCTAAAATATTTTGCACCCCTGTGCAGAAGTTCCTCACGCAATGAAAGTCAATAAGGTCTTTGATGGCTGGTTGGAGATCAGGTAACATCTGATTTCTAATGGCAAGAAACCCATAACAAAGTATACAGCTGCACTGATGACTCTACTTGGCACTGGATTTCAGTGTCTCAGTATAGAAAACAAACCTGAGGTCTGAGGGCAAACTATCTTTTGACCGCTCTGCTCAATATAACTGAATTGAGTTGGTCAGGCTGCATAGAAGCAAAAAGGAGGTACTAGTAGTGGCCAGAGGCCAACAGACTTGTTTTATGGAAGTTGGAAAGTTTCAGAATTTATTTTGATTCCAGTGCAGCATGAAAATTAAGCTTTTTAGAGATTTTCATGAAAAAGAAAATCCAAATGCTTGTAGTTCAGAATAGGATTAATTTTGCTTTGACAAGAGTATCCATTATCAAATGCTCTTTGTTGGGACTTTTATATGGAAATATTGTGAAATCCATAAACCCTTTTTCTATTGCAAAAGATATTTTAGTAAAAAGTAAATAAATAAAAGTCCAGCCAGCACAGAATAGAAACATGTAGTATTGCTGGCAATGCTGCATATGTTCTGTGGGCAGTAAGATGTGAATTTGAGGCTAGAGGGTGTCAATCTCAGACTGATTTTTCATAAAGTCAATCCAAACAGATTTTCATTTTAAAACTGCCTTATGTTTATGTGGAAAAAATGAGATTCTGTACTTTGTTTCTTATCTAAATTCAAACTTCTTTTGTAGCTTTCAGGCTGTATCCCTTTATTACCACCATACGAAGAAGTAAATGTTTATTTAAAAGCTGGAGATGGCAATGTTCTTTTTGTTTTCTGTGCTGCAGTAAAACAGAAAGTGGAGCAGAAACTGGAGCAGATGGGGAAAGTGCAGGGTGTCTGCCTACACACTGCTCATGTTTTGTGTATGGATGCAGTCCTAAATGTAGGCCTGGAGATGGGAAGCCACAATCAAGACTGCTGGCCTCATGTGTTCAGGTACTTAGCAGCTTTCCCAAAAGAAACATAATTCACAATATCTTGCCACAAAGTACCAGTCTGAGAAAAAGGGCTTTACATACTCTGGGAGTCTTCTCCATAGCCTGTAACAGAGTGAATTAACTGTAATTAAGCTGAATTAAATATCTGTAAGAGAAAAATCACTTCTTTCCACATCCATTTGGAGACAAAATCAATGCTTAGAAAATTCAATGTTGTCAGAAGACTGTGTCAGATCCTGAAACCTAAATGGCCGTTCAAGTTCCTCAGCTAAGCTGTTTGCTATATGAGGACACGGGAGGCCAAGGGATGTAAGAGGACAGACTATCTGTGATGTGTCTGAGAGTTTTGTTTACACTATGCTTCTGACTTGAGTAGAGATTCAATATCTCTTCAGCGAGTCCTCTGATTTAGGGACACAAGAGCTGTTGTTCTGTGGCATTAATCCGTCTTTTCCTTCTGTTCTTAGGGTGTGTGAGTACATCAGCACTCTGGAGCACACCCACTTCAGTGATGGCACCTCCCAGCCCTGCCTTACTATCACCCAGTCGCAGCAGGCACCTGGAGGCCCACACTCAGACACTGAGCTGGGAGAGGCTCCTCGGGAACAGACCCCTGAGCAGGAGACCACCCTCAGCAGTAATCCTGTCATTCAGCCTGTTTCCATCCAGGAACTTGTCAAGGAGAGCAGTAAGGGCAGAACTTTTGACTTCCGTGGAGGCAGCCTGCTGTGTGGGACCAGTGCTGCCAAGGCTGTTCTCACACTCTCCACACAAGCAGACAGGTAAAAGCATCACTAGATTCTCTGCTCCTAAAACAAGACCAATGTGGACCTTTCTGTGTTGCAGTGGGTCCTGATCTTTATGTCTATTGCAGCCACTTGCTTCAGTTGAGTTTCACAAGGGAGCTACATATCACAGCCAGCAGCTCTTAAAAGACTTGGTTTTCTGCACCTTTGCTGTGCTTGCCCTGCTTTTTTGGAAGCACTGGGCTGGGTATGTCTGAATCCGCCAGTAAAACACATGCATCCTAGGAGTGGTTATTTTATTGCTTGCATGTAAATTAATCTATTTTGTTTGCTCATTAAAGCAGACCAAAAAAAAATAGGCGTCGTGCCTTGACAGGAAGGGACTGAGTCACAAGACCAGTGTCATTTGGAAAGCAGTTCCTACTGTCAGAACAACAGAAAATTTTTCATGAAAAGCAGAACATGGAAATCATAGTTGTGTTAACTTCAGGCTGTACCATGTGAAATTCCTTTGTGATTCTATGGAAACTTGCCTCCAATCTGTGCAAAATTTTAAGGGTACAGGTTTATCTCTTTATGATTTAAGAGCTCATTGCAGTTGAAAATAATGGCTTTTGTTTATATTCCTACATAGCAGTTCAGATACAGCAGCTTTAGATCTAAGACTTAAATTCATTTCTTTGTCATGTTAAGGGGCTTTTCAGATGGAGCAAGCTGCTATGGTCAGTGAAGCTCTGATGATGGAAGTTGGAAGAGCTGAGCATATTTTTGTAATTATTTATGAACTGTTTATGCAATTGAGATACTTAAAGGGCAGTGTTGATTCCTTGAAAAAGTGCTTTTTTGTTGTAGTGCTGCATTTTATCTTGGAGGGGTTCTGTTTGGTCCTATAACACTCTACCACCATCCAATTAATAATATTTCTGGATCAAAGTCTTCCTGTGTGTGTTGCCAGAAGCAACGCACAACAGTTATATACATGTAAAGGTTTTCCTCTTGAAAACACATTTAAGTCTCCATATCATTAATTTTTCAGTTGATTTCTATTCTCTTATTCACAGGCTCTTTGAAGATGCTGCTGATAAGTTAAATTTGATGGCACTGGCAGGCTTCCTTTACCAGCTCAAGAAGGCTTCTCAGGCCCAACTTTTCCATTCTGTCACAGATACCGTTGATTACTCCCTAGCAATGCCAGGTAGGAAAAAAAAAAAAAAAAAAAAGGAAAAAAAAAAACAAACACAGACTTCTTTGTCTCACACACAACAGTACTGCTTGCAAGATTAGCTTTGTATTCTTAAGGTTTTAATTTTTCCACTTGAAATTTTGGGGTATAAAGAAAACAATATTTATTCTAATAGGATCTTTCTGTAGGAGTACTGTAAGGTCTTTAGAAAAGATGGAGAACTTTTTTAAGACAAGGACCACATCTACCCCTGCTGTGAGATGCTCCAAAGGGCATTTGCTTAGAAGTGTTCATAAAATGAGTGATAGCAGATGAAGCATGCAATTGAGAAATGAAAAATTCAGCAGTGGGAGTTGTCTGTTTACTCTTCCCCAGCAAAGTGAAGCATATACCTTACAGTACAAAATCTGTAAAAAGTTGTCTGTCCCGTGGCAGACATGAAAACCAATTTAATTGGTTTCTCCTTTCCTGAAGGTGCTACTTAATATTATCTCAGTATAAAAATTAGTAGTTCTTTTTTGGTTCCTCCATGTCTCTATTCGCTTTTTTTTTAATAAAAAAAAAACTGTAGCGTTATATGTAGCAGTAAGTCAACAGTAGCTAGTAATGATGTTCACATTAAGATAGGGCAATTAATTGGATATATATTTTTACATTGAAAGTGACATATCCATATATTAAAACAGCATATTCTAATGAGACAATGAAGTGTATTTTCAAATATTGTAAGAGGAAAGGAAGATTAGTTGTTTTCAGTAGGAAATGAAAGGATTAGTGGCTGTAGAGCACATGATCCTTTTCTCAAATTCTTTGCCTGTCACCAATTGTGTGGTAATAAGTACAAAAGACAAAGCAAAGCAAAATAATCTGCAGTCCATATTCTTTCCTGTAGATGTCACCAAAGGTTTTTACAGCTGTTATTTTGGTTCTCAGTATCAATTTTTTACCTCCTGCTTTTATCCATACTGGATATCATCACTGAATTATAAGGCATTATTTTCCAAGTCCTTTATGTCTTAAAAACATTCCCCAAAAAGGGTAAATGAAATGTTTTTACTGCATTATTCATAAAGCTTGGGTCTATCTCCTGATCTTTTATCTACCCAGGTATAAGCTGTGTTTTACACTGATTTCTTTCTGGCTGACTATTATAAGTTTTGAACCTGATTTACATTTCTCTTTAGACATCCAGAGATGGAGGAGCAGCTTTTTGTTTACGCTTCTGTTTATTTTGTTTTACTCCCTTGTAGGAGAAGTAAAATCCACCCAGGACAGGAGAAGTGCACTTCACTTGTTCCGACTTGGTGATGCCATGCTCAGAATTGTGAGGAGTAAATCCCGCCCACTGCTCCACCTCATGCGCTGCTGGAGCCTGGTGGCACCTCACCTGGTGGAGGTAAGATTGGGGAGAAAATGGGAATGTGTGCAAGGGATGGCAAAGCTGAAACGGCTGAAGAAGGCATAACGGTCTTCTTGAAATATGTAACAGCCTTTAACATCGTGTCCTTTTTGATCTGTTCTCTTCACTTCTACATTTCATAAATGGCCAAATATAAGCATGATCAAATGCCACTTTTTATCAAATATGATAAAAAGGTATATACATAAAAACTTTTAAAAGGGAAAAATGGTCACCTGGTAGCAACAAAGGTAGTACTTAACATGAGATCTGTTTTGTGGGGTTTATCCTTGAATTTATTTTTAGCTGTCTGCTCCTTCAATTTTCATCAAATCTTTAGGCATCTGTGAGACCCCAAGCAGCTCATAGTCTCACTCACCCAATTCCGTAGCACCACTTTCCAATTTTCTTGGCAGTGGGCTCCCCAGTTACAGTCATAATGAAGCTCTCATTAGAGTTCAGCATCATTAAGTGCTTTTGTGGTTGGGCAAAGTCTTATACACTTCCTCTCCCTGCAGGCTGCCTGTCACAAGGAGAGGCATGTGTCTCGGAAGGCCGTCTCCTTCATCCATGACATCCTTACCGAAGTGCTGACGGACTGGAATGAGCCTTCTCATTTTCATTTTAATGAGTCACTTTTCCGCCCCTTTGAGCGTATCATGCAGCTGGAGCTGTGTGATGAGGATGTGCAAGACCAGGCAAGTCAGCCCTGAGAGGGCTGTCTGTATCAAACCTACCATGCCCATAAGAAGGATGGTCAGCAGAGAGCACTTGGTGCATTTCAATGTTTCCCAAATGCCCTTCAAATGGTGTCCCTCAATTATCTTCAGGAATTCAGGAGGGCCCTACCTACCTAAATCAGAATTATGATAGCATACAGATATCTTTCTGTACTTCAAAAGAGCCTTGACATGTTGCTGTACAATGTAGCTTACTGTTTTTCTTCTGTAAAGCAGTTGTGAAATAATACGTGTGGCCCTATTCCACAGTCAGGTCTTCCCTCAGAAGCAGACCCAAATGTGATGCTTGAACCTACCAAATTATTGTTATGTTTCCCAAGATTCTAGTACACCAGGTATTAGAGCAGTACCTTTAGAGAATAGTTTTGTACAATGCAGAAGCACTGTGTTTTCAGAACTCTGCCCCTATGGGCTAACCTGTTTATTGCATAGACTAGTTCTTTAGTAGAAGTGCATCTGGCTTTAGAGTGATTTTATTAAATTATCTAACAAAAAAAAAAGTCTAGATTTTGAAATCCAGATAAAAGAGTATATCTAGCAATGTGTTTAAAGCCTTCCTCGTTCCTTCTGCAGGTCCAGCTTTGTATCAGTTCTGGTTTTATTCTTTGAGCCTTTCCTACACTGTTTGCAGGTGGTCACCTCCATAGGAGAGTTGGTGGAAATGTGTTCTTCCCAGATCCAGTCAGGATGGAGACCCCTGTTCAGTGCCCTGGAAACAGTTCACAGCGGCAATAAGTCAGAGGTTAAAGAGTACCTTGTAGGAGAATACTCTATGGGTAAGGACTTAAGCATTGACTGTTTTTCTTTTGTTTCCCAATCTAATTCCTTGAGGTTCCAAGAAGTAACTTGGTACATTTTAAATGCCTGACCTGAATAGATGCTCTGAAACAGTATAGCTCACAATGGCACTGTAATACTCTAGGACGTATCTGATTTATTAGGTTGGGAGTGAAAGCAGAGACAATTTCCTTTTTATCCTTTCAGTTCTGGCAAATGAGTAGAATAAGAAAAAAATGCTTCAAACCTACTTGAATATTTTTGAGCAAAATGATAGTGTGTGAGTGCTGGGTATAGTTGAGTTCTTATCACTGCCCTGCTGCAGTGACTGCATACAGTCACAGTCTCTCGTGTCGACTGTCTTTCTTACCATGTGAAACCTCCTGTTCTTACATCAGAGTCCATTGGTGTGATACTCCAAGCAGGTACTTATCCAAGCACTCAATCACAGGGATTCTAATTACTAGTGCTGTTACAAATCATATTTGCTTTACAATTGATCCTACATCTTTCTCAGAGATGATTGCTATTATGGAAGTTGGCTAGTAAGGACAAATAATTTTAATCTGTCCTTTTGCCACGTTTACAGGTTAATAAATGTTAGAAGCCATGCGTGAGGGATATGGCTTGCCTCCTAAATTTTGTCTTTCAAATCTGTTATGATCAGTGGCAAAATGTGAGTGTATACAGCTTTTGAAGACTGACTAGTTACTTAGGAAAAACAAAGCTATTCTGTCAGTGCTTCGGAAGAGTCAGAATAGTTTTCAGCGTGACTGCTGTGTCCTCTTGTCAGTTAGGACTAAGGCTCCACCAAACAAAAGTGTTACTCAAATGCTGAGTGCATGTACCTGCTCTTACCATATGGGCACTAGTAAGCTGATATTTTTATAGATGTTGTGAAGAAAGGAGTCAGCATTACTTTCAGTATAGGGTTACGCAAGTTGCCTTGGGAGCAAAAGAGGGGAAAGCATGTTAGTTTTTGCTTCTAAGATGACTGGAGCATTTCTGTCTCTTCCCAGAACAGAACTGATCCTACAGATTCAGTTAAATTGTTGAGAAACTGTTAGAAATTCATCTTTATGGGAATGGGGAAAAGTCCTCATCTTGTTATTTCCACAGGGAAACGCCAGGCCCCAGTGTTTGATGTCTTTGAAGCATTTCTAAACACTGACAGCATCCAGGTCTTTGCCAATGCCGCCACCAGTTATATTATGTGCCTTATGAAGTTTGTGAAAGGACTGGGTAAATACATTTATTTTCCTTATATTTTATTAACCTACGGTATGTCAAATTTGATTCTGCCAAAAAACATTTTGAATGCTATCAAGGGTATGAGTTGTTATAGCAGAAAAGATACATCTCTCTCTTCTAAAAGTTTTCGTTATATCTTATTTACATCAGGACTGGCTTAAGTTCAGTTTTAAAAAAAATAATACAACAGTGGAGATATGACCCTGGCGTTGTGCATGACAGCACAGATTGTTTGTAACAGATTATATGTCTTATGTTTAGAGGTCAAAGCCATGTGGCTTCTTTGTACCCTTTCACACCTCAGTGGAGTTTTGCATATGCAATGCTGAAAATCTGCTGAACCTTGTTTGAGATCATAAGCATTAATTTTTCTGTTGCATTACTGAGGACAGCAGAGACTAGATGTGTCAAGTCACAGTGTAATCGTGGTGTTTCACCGAAGTTCAGAATAGAGGACAATGCTGCTGGGTCATTCAACCCACAAGTTCCTTTGCTTGCCTTGATTGTTGCATTTAAACAGTTTTCGTTGAACTGTGAAATTGGTATATTTTTTCCTGTATGTGAATTGCAAAATTTCTAGTGAACAGTAAAGGTGAACTGTTTTTTTCTTTATATATATGAATACAACTTAGGCCAAAGGATCCACAGAGCTATTAAGATTTTTAAGTACCTAACTGCAATTATTTCTTTCCTATTAAGTTATTTCACCATATATATCAATGGGGGGCAAAATTCAGCTTGTGATGACAGACTGGAACTATAATTATTATTACAAAAGAGGAATAAACTTGCTTGTCCAGTACAGAAAGGAGAACTTGCATCTCTTTTATAGAAATGCTGTCATATTTCTTTTAGGTTTCTTACTTTTATGAGATAAGTTTGTCCTATTTGTGGTTACACATCAAAAAGCAAAATATGAGAATCATTCAGTTGTCATCTAATAAGATCAGACAAAGGATGATTTCTGCATTCTGTTCAGACATTAGAATACAACTGCATGAAAAACAAAGCTAATACCGTTTGTTTCTCTCCTGTCCCTCCCAATGCTGCCTTTCCCATCCCTAGGGGAAGTAGACTGTAAGGAGATGGGTGACTGTATGCCAGGATCAGGATCAGCATCTACAGATTTGTGCCTTCCCGCGCTTGATTACCTCAGGAGATGTTCTCAGGTATAGTGAACAATCTTGCACAGGTACTGACATGGCCTAGGAGACAGTCCTGACCTCGAGGCTTTGCATCACTGGTTAGGTAATATGCATGAATACAACAGAATTTGCAACAGGGCTGTTGGTAAGAGGCCGCACTGCCAGATAGACTGGCAATCTGAAGGATCCTCATGTGTTCTGAGCCAGCTAACAGCAGGAAAACCGAGGTAACAGCACTCAGAACTGAAGGGCATGTGGGGGCGAAAAACATTCAAAACCTAGCAGTAGCACATCCAGAGTGACATAAATTCTTATTTACACAGTTACTGTAAAACAGAGTTGAAAGTAGTGACATTGCTCTTATGTATTTTTTTCTCTTTTTTTTTTTTTTTTTTGTAGTTGTTAGCCAAAATCTACAAAATGCCCTTGAAACCTATTTTCCTCAGTGGCCGACTGGTTAATATGCCCCGAAGAGTGCAGGAGCAGTCAGCCAGCAGCGAGGATGGTATTGAGTGCATCCTTTCTGACTTTGATGATGACACTGGTAAGTGCATTGAAAGCAGGAAATGCAAGATTAATCAATTGTTTCTTTTACATGTTACTGTAAATTTTGCCAACTGATGAAAGCAAAAAGGAGGGGAAAAACTTCACAGAGTTTATTGTGTCTGTTGTCTGTATACACATACAACTGAGTTCAGATCCTGTCCATTTCTGTATGTTAAAAGCTACAGCTCATGTATGAGAAAAATGCAACCAGTGTCATGGGAGAAGGCAATCATATTGTAATGAAATGAATAAATATCAGTGTACTTAACATCTTATAATACAGCAAATACATATGTCTGAGAGCAAACACAAAAGTACTTTTTGGAACCACAGCTACAGTAAAGGAATAAAAACCTTCTGAGGTTGATGCTAACAGTCCCTCCTTTCACAGAAAAATTGTCAGTGTTGAGTTAAAGTTTACAAAGATAAAGAATACTTGCTTAAATATGTTTCCAAACTTCAGTGCTGTGGTCTGTTGAACCAAATGAACTAAAATCCATAGAAAGTGGAGTGACCTGTAGAAAAATGAGGAACATTATTCTCCCGGTTATCTGTGTTGCTTGTGTGGGTTGTGGATTAACCAAGTGTTTGAAGAACTCTGGAACTAGATGTGCATGGAGCCAAGCAGTAGAGGAACACAGACATAGTGCTTCTGAATCCACACTGTCCCTTTGAAGCAGTAGCTGATAATGTATTAGAATAATATTAGGTAATCTGACTTTACAAAAACAGAAGGCAGTGCCTCACTGGGCACTGTGGTCCCTGAGAAAAGGGCTGTTGACATCATCCACCTAAATTTAAGCAAAGCCTTTGACACTGTCTCCCACATTATTTTCCTAGAGAAGCTGACAGCCCATGGCTTGGACACTCTTTGCTGGGTAAAGAACTGGCTGGAGTGTCAGGTCCAGAGAGTGGTGGTGAATGGAGTTAAATCCAGCTCGCGACAGGTCATGAATGATGTTCCCCAAGGATTGGTAGTGGGGTTTGTCCTGTTCAATATCTTTATTGGTGACCTGGACAAGGGGATTGAGTGCACCCTCAGTAAGTTGGCTCACGACAACAAGCTGGGAGGAAGTGGTGATCTGCCAGGGAGTAGGAGGGACCCCTCTGCGGGACCTGGACAGGCTGGATAGCTGGGCTAAAAATAATGTGATGAAGTTTAACAAGACAAAATGATGAGTCCTGCACTTTGGCCACAACAACTCCAGTCAGTGCTACAGGCTTGGGTCAGAATGGATGGCTAGAAGATTAATGTGGAAGAAGTATGGACCTGGGGGAGTTGGTATATGCTCAGCTAAACATGAGCCAGCAGTGCGCCCAGGTAGCCAAGAAGGCCAGTGGCATCCTGGCTTGTATCAGAAATAGTAGGAGCAAGGAAGTGATCATCCCTCTGTACTCAGCACCTGTGAGGCTACACCTTGAGTAGTGTGTTCAGTTTGGGGCCTTTCACTTCAAGAAAGATGTCCATCGAGGCTCTGGAAAGTGTCCAGAGAATGGCAGCAAAGCTGGTGAAGGGTCTGGAGTACAAGACTTATGAGGAGCACCTGAGGAGACTATAATCATTTAGTCTGGAGAAGAGAAGGCTCAGGGGAGACTTTACTGCGCTCTACAACTCCCTGAAATAATTATTTTATAAGTTATTTAATTGCTTAGTATCCATCACTTTCTGAGGGCACGTTCCACCTGTGGGCAGTACAATGTCACACTACTTTTTAAAGTTTGTTTTCTTACTTGTAGGCCTTATCAATGTCTGGATTATTCTGCTGGAAGAATTAACAACTGCCATATCCAACTGTCCCCGCCAGCACCAACCTCCAACTCTGGATCTGCTCTTTGAATTGCTGCGGGATGTTGCCAAGACACCTGGTAATTAAAGGATAAACCGAGCCACTGGAGCCCTGGCCTGTCCTTTCTATTATGCTAACCCACATCTATAAACTGAGATACTCTTCATGCTAGAGCTGCACAGATATGCTGAATTACAATGGAATTTTCTGAGAATGGGAGCTGTGGTTCCAATTAGTTAGCCTATTGTTCTATGGTAACAGAAGGAATGTTGTAGGAGTATGTTGAAGTCCTGCATGCACAAATAAAGAGGTGCAGTATTCTGGCAGTGTCCTGGCTACAGAAAACATTTGCTTGAAGGTATTGGATGGATCAGGAAACTGATCAAGTTATACAGTCCTGTAGACCTCCTGAGCAGCACAGGAGATTCACAGTTGAATAAACATTCATGTACTCAGAACTAAAACTAATCTCATCATGAAATCTACAACTGCACCCTTCTCTTAACCCATAAAAAAGAGTTTCAGAAACTGCCTTCTCTAGAATCACTCCTAGCTTCAAGCTTGGAATGAATTAAAAAACATATCTTGAATGTAGGCTGTGTAAGCAAAAAAAGACAACCATCATTGTGTTTATTTTAAGGCCCAGGATTTGGCATTTATGCAGTTGTACATCTTCTTCTTCCTACGATGTCCCTCTGGCTCCATCGCAGCCATGGTGACCATTCTTACTGGGATGTGGCATCTGCTAATTTCAAGCATGCCATTGGCCTTTCTTGTGAACTTGTAGTGGAGCACATTCAAAACTTCATACACTCAGGTATGTCCTAACACTATCAAATCTCCTGACAGTTGTTTGATGGCATGTTACTGAATAGCTACCTGGGTAGGTGATTTCCTTGCTCTCTGGTTGCTCAAGTGTAAAACAAGAGGAGGAGGGGTTAAGAATTTGTTTTCTTTTTTAATAACAAACAGAAAAAATATAACTTGAAAAGAGACTTGTGGAGGTTATTTAGTCCAGGCTGTTGCTCATACAAGGGCTAACTTCAAACTTAAATAATCACAGTGTTCATTATGCTTTCCAAAAAAAGACGAGACTTCAGTCTTAAGGAACTATAACATTCAGAAACAGAAGCTAACAGAATTTCTCTAGTACAACTGAAGTCTACACATTTGAAATCATTAACCTCAAAAGGACTATTCTCATTTCAGTAGGATGTGATGCATGTTTCAAAACTGAACTCTACCGCTATCTACATAAACATAATTGTTTTTGCAAAGTTTCTGAATTGCAGTAAGCATATCAAGACTGTCTTTAATTGCAGTGCAAAGGCAATGATGCTAAATAAAACCAGTCTGTGTCTTTTCCTTACAGATATTGGTTATGAAAATATGATCAATACCATGCTGAAAGATCTTTTCAAGTTGCTGGTCGCCTGTGTAGCAGAACCAACAGAAATTATTTCCAGAGTTGGCTGCTCTTGTATCAGGTAACAATCTCTTCACTCTGTTAGCATATTTAAAAAAATAATAAAAAATAATAAAAAAAAGCCTTTGAAGTACTTGTGGACAGACTAAGTTGGCTGGCATCTCAGAAGTCTGCAATATATATCTCTATTTCAGACTTACCAGCCTTTTTTTTTTTTTTTTTAACTGTTTTCTGTCTGCTTCAGAACCTGTAGTTTTGGACATTGTTATGTGTGTCATTCCTGTAAAAACACTTGTACTATACATATATACAGCTAGTCAATAATTAATCCTTAGGAAAAATAATTAAGGGGCTTTCTGTGGGAATTCACACGTCTTTGAGTGTAGTGGATATCTTTACAGTCTCCAGTTTATTGCAATCACAGTCAAAATAAACACTCCATTATATACTTACAGAACATATAGTTCTTCAGGTGAGATGACTGTTTAAAGAGGAAAATTGAAGAAAAAGCCATCAGCAATTCAGTGTTATATCAAAAAAAAATGTATCAGGATAACAACTATTAATTCTTAGGAGACTGGATATAATTAGCTAGTTACTAAATTGACCTTTTCTTTAGTTTTCCACCTTATCCCATTACAGGTGAGAACTGTTCAGTTATTTCTTATGGTAATGTTTTCCTGTGTGCTTACTTTTAGGTATGTATTAGTGACAGCAGGACCTGTTTTTACTGAAGAGATGTGGAGACTTGCGTGTTGTGCCTTGCAGGATGCATTCTCTGCCACTCTGGAACCAGTAAAGGTAAACTGTCTTTTTGCTGACAGTCAAAACTAATTATACTCTAACTTTTGACAAGCTGTCTCACACATGTGCATACATACGCACACACGTAAGGTTTTGGATACAGAGGCTGGAAAATAAGATTATGTTTTAGTTTTCATTGTTTATTAATTTAATCACAAAGAAAGGCATCAACAGTGGAGTCTGAAATCTTTTTTTAAATTGCCCCACCAGCAAGAAATCAGAAGATCCTTACCTTTTGTTCCAGTCTTTCTGAATTGGTTAAAAGTACGCAGAAAACAAAGTTGCTTACTTGATCCAGATGCTGCATACTCCATATAGATTATTTTTCAAATCACCACTATGTGACAAAAAAATTCCCTTTAATTCATTACTATATAAGTTGTTGTAATGCATTTGCATCAAATACACTGAATACTGAATAGCAGGTGGTCCATTGATAGTACTGGGAGAGATCCCTCCCACTCTGAATTTTCTATTAAACATGAACAAGTTCGACAGTTCTACAATCACTGATTTAATTTAACACACAGTGAAAGTCTGATGTTGTGTTTCTCTATAGAACCTATTGGGCTATTTCCACAGTGGTTCTGAAAGCTTTAGTGGAGACGCCTGTGAAGTGAAGGTGGCAGCCCCCTCCCTCTCGCCGAGTGCTGAGGCTGAATATTGGAGAATCAGAGCCATGGCACAACAGGTAGAGACTGATATTTCAATGTAAGTTGGAGAAGCCTTTAAACTTGGGGCTTTTCTTTGAGTACATTTTTAGCACAGCTGTCCTCAGACCCTATGGAGCAAATTGAAGGAGACTTCCTCATCACTAGGCTATCATGTATCTAATAGTAGTAGTGAGAAAAAGTAATGAAAAGTAGAAACAAAAACATTAAAACTTACCCTGTAAGTAAGCATTAGGGAGAATGCTTGACTGCGGGTAGATGCATAGGCATTTGATCAGGACTACCAGCCTGTTATGTAGTATAGCTTTAAAAAAGGCAATTTTAACATAAATCAGTGGAAACCTTTCTGACAAAGAAGGGGAAATAACTTCACAATGAATACTCATCTAGAACATCATAGTACATGGGTATAGATTGGAGAGAAGAAGGTTATTAAGGATTAGAAAGTAATGTTGACATTGAACTCATGATTTAAAAATCATCACTAATTCCTGATCAACAAGGTAATCTAGGAGAAAACCTTCTCAGGGTTCTTTTGTCTACAGTGAATGTTGTTCATTTTGAGAAAGCGTTTGTATGAAACAAGTTCCTTGAAATACAGCAAACTGGACTTAATGACCTACAGTCATTATATGGCAGTTTCTGCATGGGTAAGCAGCTAGATTAAAAGCCAACAGATGTTTGCTGTCAATTTCTGACTTAATCATATCCCGATGCTGCTTGAAAATCTGAGATGTCTCAGATGTTCAGGATTTGTGATCACAAACAACGTGGCAGTGGCAGATTTTGTTTAAACAGAAGAAGTGTTTTAAAACTAAATTTCTAGAGTGGCAAAGCTCATAAAGTAGAAAATGGAGCAATTAGGCTTCTCTAAGAGACACCCCTCAAAGGCATTGCCTGAGTTCTTCTCAGCGAGGATTTGACACATCAACTAAGCTATGAAACAAAGCTTCAGCAATGAGTTGTTTCCCTACTTCCCTCCCAAGTAACTACAAATTCTGTGGCCATTGTCTCCTTGTGGCTGAAAACCATCCTTCCAATAACAAACCTTTCTAGGAGGAATGGACTAACTGTGTAAGTAGGTCTTTGCTATACAAGGTAGTCACTACTTTTCATCACTGTAAATAAATAAATAAATAAAATTTGTCATAGATCTTTCACAATTCATGAAATTCTGCTGTCAGGCCCTCCATGAACACATTAGACATGCTAAACCTAATTGTTTTATGTACTTCGTCATTTTCTAGGTCTTCATGCTGGAGACTCAGTGCTCCCCAAAGACCCCCAGCAACAAGGAGGGATTCGAACATGCCCAGTCATGTGTGCTCGTCATTGACCTGCCCCCAGATAAGAAACCAAATGGGCACACCCAGAGAAGGTAAAACATCTTCTCAGGAGAACACTATATTGTTAAAAACGAGGTAAAATTATTCTCATGCTGGCAGAGGTGGGAACAGAGGCTGTGCCTTTCTACAGGTCTCTTAAAGAAAAAAGTTTCTACTAGATAGTAAGAGTTGGTAGGTTGCAAATACCTGAAGAGGTGACACAAAGCTTTAAAGTAAAGGAAAGTAGATGAAACTAGAAAAAGAATTTTCTTGGGAAATATTAGGAAAACCTTTCTCACACTGAGATATTTTTCTCAGAGGTGTAAAAATACCAGTTTGAAGAAAGCTTTCAAAGTGCTGTTATATTTGTAATGATACCTAGCAAATGAAATAATTTCTGCTACTCTTACTGGTCTTTTAAAATTCAGTATTATTGGATTAAGAAGGTTGAAATAGGTTAATGGGTAATCTGGAGCAGTATAAAGAGGCTACATGAGAATCTGTAAAGCTGTCAACATAGTAATCCAGGGAACTTTTGTCTTTGCTTGGCACTTTTTATTTTTATATAAATGTTTTATATTTTACCACCTCAGAAAACCATGTGTCTGCATGACTCTTAGTCTTATCCTGCCAAAGAAAATTTCTCTTCGCTTGCACTTGGTTGTTTGAACAACCACAATAGTATCACAGGGCCAAGAATTAGTGCTGCATTCAGGGTTTGTGTTTATATTGCAAGGTATTTAATACATTATGTAAAACAGTCTTCTACCGGATACCAAATCTGTTTCTGGACCATTTCAGGCATTCTCATCCAAAACTGAACTACTGCATGTAGCCAGGAGTCAGAATGTGATGGCCTTTCTGTGGTTGGTCAGGAGGAAGGACCATGCAAGCAAGAAGTTAGTCTTTAAATAAATACAGCTTGCAATTAATACAAACTCTGAATGATCTCATACTGCTCTTTATCTAACTGCAAATGCATACTGCCTAATGGGGAAATATTACCCAGCAATACTCATTTTTTGCCAAAATGGGCTGAAAAGTTGACTGTGTCACTGCTTTTCATATTACTTGCTAGCAGCACAGTAATATGCCAGTCTTGCACGCTAGTTAACTGTGGCCTTTGAAGTTTTACTTTAACCTTAGTGGAGTTTTCTCTTTTCCCTTTTGCTTTTGTTTCCCTGATGCTGCATCGTTTCACAGGAAGCTGGGGTAAGGGAGCTCTTCCTCCTAAAAAATAGTCAGAATAAGAAAATAGTGTCCTTAACCAGCTTTGGCATCGTGTTTTCACCTATAGTTCTGTTCTAGTTTTTTTTTTGTTTGTTTTTGTTGTTGTTTTGTTGATTTTTATTTTTTTTTAATTGAGTAGTACTTTAAATTGTCCTTGTAAGTTGCCTTAATGGCTGTTATAAAAAAAAAAAAAGCAGATCTCCTTCATACTGCTCCTGCTTTTGGAATGGGGTTAGTCTCTCGAAATTAAGTACACATTTAATTTTATATGCACTCTAAGAGCTTTTCTGAGTCAGAGCCTTTAATGATTTTTTTACAGCAGAAAACTACTTCCCCACACGGAACTCCAGTGTATGTGTTAATCATCAAGATTGTACTGCTGTCAGATAATAAGACTTAATTTTAACCACCATATCAGCACTGACAGCTACAGCTATAGTAAGTAAGCGAGCTGACATAGATAAGCTAAACCTAGAAGCACTGTTCTTTCTGACTTAAAGCTTCTATATATGTCAGGCCCTCAAAAGTCACAGGACTGTCTTTTTTAGTGTTGGGTTTGTTTTCTTTTTTTAAAATCAGGACCATTTGTTTGGCTTTACCAATCAATTAACATAAGGAAAAAGATTTGTAGAGATCTCAAATTGAACATCTTACATTACATGAAAGTTTACTTAGACTTAAAACTTCTGTATCGCAAGCAAAGTGAAAAGTCTTTTCCTCACGTGGTAATAATGCTACTTAAACTCTGATCCCTCACAGCTCCCTAACTGTAAACAAGTATGTACAACGCATCAACTCTATTTGAAATATCACAGCTTTAATCTGATGCAGGCTTGTTTAAAATTACTAACTTAAGATGGGCTTCACAGTTTATAATTTTTAATTTGCAAGCTGCCAATGTTTTGCTTTAACTATAATCCACCCCTTCTTCTCAACCTCCCCATCCTGCAAGCCTGCCAACATCATAATTTATTAGTGAATTACCTGAAAACTTCACCTGAGAGACTGCCATTCATATGTTCCCTGACTAATCAGTGAGATCTAGAACTGCTCACAACATCCAACAGGAGAGAATCACCCAGTATTGCATGTCAGAAAGGGCTAGGATCTCAGGATTCAAGTTGAAATCTTAAGTGCAAGCAGTCGTCAGGACTTAAGCTTCTTTGCATGTTCCATTGCACTGCTGATGATTTTGAAGATTTTTTTTTATTATTATTGATTGGTTCTCTGCATTTTATTTTTGACATATACCACTGTCATTATTGGAAATGGAAAGCAAATGGCAAACCAGCTTAAGCTTCAATTTGTCATGGCAAAGTTAAGGTTTGCTGAAATGCCAGCGGAGAAGTTTTAAGAACAATTCTTAGCTTTGAGCTCAGTAACAAAATAGAAAATGTACTTAGGGTCCAAGGGCAAAAGTGCTGCATAATTTCTGTTAAAAAATCCTTAATTATAGCAGTCTGAAAATCCTAAGGGTACTTGTAGCTATAGTATTTTATATATCTATGTATAAAATACATGATAGAGCTCTTTTTAATACTGCCTCTGCAAAGTTCCATTAATGCTTTTGCTGTGGTCAGTTATTTTATTTAACGCACAGAAGCATCACTCCTTCCAGGAAGGCTGAAAGACCATTCTAGATAACTTCACCTTCATTCAATTCTTTGTAACAAGGCTCTAAAATTTTGGCCTTTAACACACCTCCTTCATGTCAGATTCTAAAACATGAAATACTCCCATCCTTCTGGTAAAAACATAACATATAATTATATATATTTTTTTCCTTCCTATACTTGGTTTACCAAGTATTCCTTTTAGGACAATAGTGGTGAGCTTGCTGTCACACCAAGTACTGCTCCAGAATTTATATGACATCTTACTGGAAGAATTTGTTAAAGGCCCTTCCAACTTAGAGGAGAAAATGACAATACAAGTACCAGAAAACAAGTTGGCTGGTTTTCTCAGGTACATATCCATGCAAAACTTGGCTGTCATCTTTGACTTACTGCTGGACTCCTATAGAACAGCCAGAGAGTTTGACACCAGGCCTGGGTTGAAGTGCTTGCTCAAAAAAGTGTCTGGCATTAGTGGAGCTGCCAACCTGTATCGCCAGTCAGCAATGAGCTTCAATATTTACTTCCATGCTTTGATTTGTGCTATCCTGACAAACCAGGAGAACATCACTGCAGAGCAAGTGAAGAAGATCCTCTTTGAGGACGATGAGAGAAGCACTGACTCATCACAGCAGTGCTCTTCAGAAGATGAAGACATTTTTGAAGAAACTGCCCAGGTCAGTCCTCCTCGGGGAAAAGAGAAGAGACAATGGAGGGCTCGAATACCATCTCTGAGCGTACAGCCTGTCAGCAATGCAGACTGGGGATGGCTGATCAAGCGGCTTCATAAGCTCTGCATGGAACTGTGCAACAACTATATCCAGATGCACCTAGATCTGGAGAGTAACATAGAGGAGCCTCCAGTGTTCAAAGGTGACCCGTTCTTCATTTTACCATCCTTTCATTCAGAAACCTCCACCCCATCAACTGGAGGGCAGTCTGGGAAGGACACTCCATCAGAAGATGACCGGAGTCAAATAAGGGACCAAGTGGGAGACAGCCTAACACCACGAAGTGGAGAAATGCTGCTACTACCCCCACTCTCAAGTCCTAAACCAGAGAAAAAAGAACAAAACAGGAAAAAAGAATGGTGGGAGAGTGCTGGCAACAAGATCTACACCATAGCCACTGACAAAACCATCTCTAAGTTCATGACAGAATACAAAAAAAGAAAGCAGCAGCAGCAGGCCATGACATCCTTCACCAAAGAGGTCAAAGTGGAAAAGAAAGGGGAGCTCCTGGGCTCCAGAGGGCAGGACTCACCCATACTCCAGAGGCCACAACATCTTATAGACCAAGGTCAAATGAGGCATTCATTCAGTGCTGGCCCAGAGATTCTAAGACAAGAGAAGAGACCACGCTCAGGATCCACAGTCAGCTCCCTGAATATCTCTGTTAGGGATGCAGAGGCCCAGATACAGGTAGGACACTTAAAGAATGCTCATAATGGCAACAATTTAAAATATACCTAAAACATTTTTCTGTTGCTTTTATCACAATAATAATAGTCTCTTCATAAGATGTCTTCCTTACCTAAAGAAATCATCATGATGAAGACTGAATATTTCAGCAGCTGGCACTGGTAAATACCTTGTTCTGTTCCATCAAAAGAAAATCAATCTTATGGGGAGGTTTTATCAGGTATATACCAGTACAGCTTCCACGAGTTTTTCTGTGACTGAGGCCAAAACTGCACTGTCCGAAAAACAACCAACAGTGAACTCTGCTTACTGCTATGGGCTCCAGCTTACTTAGGGCTTTTAAAAATGCAAAGGTACTTGTTGTAATGCTTTTTTATTTAATAAGCTTTTTGTTAATTCCACAGCAGAAATATTGGGCTCTGTTGCTAAATAGGAGCTTATTTGCATGTCCGAGTAAGCAAATCAGTAAACGCATTAAATCTTTGTTCACTATGGGATGAAATAATAGGTGATGAAGAGTGATCATGATACATGAAATACAAAGTCAAAAAGCAACATACAGTACTGAACTGTGCAGACAGTCAACAGTAAATTAATATGGTGGTATTGCTGAGCCCTCTTCATGAAGCTGCAGTGATGCCTTTTCTGTCTGATCTGAGAGACTTCTCTATATAGAAAGGTATTCTAATGAGCCTTTTTTTTTTTATCCAATTTGTTTATAGGCATGGACGAACATGGTGCTGACAGTTCTCAACCAGATTCAGGCACTACCCGACCAAACTTTCACAGCCCTCCAGCCAGCAGTGTTCCCATGTATCAGCCAGCTGACTTGCCATGTGACTGATATCCGTGTTCGTCAGGCAGTACGGGAATGGCTGGGAAGAGTGGGCCGTGTGTACGATATCATCATTTAAACTAGCTGTGCTGTGTTGCAGAGGGGAGAAGACAGCCAGGATATATAGCAAAGAGGTATTTGAGGTTCATTAACTGCCCGTTTGTTGGTGATAAATTAAGAAACAACGAGCTTGTTGATACATTTCCCCTATCCACTTGAGACTGTGTGTTCCTCACTCATACTAGCAGAGGAGGTGAAGCATGAATGTGTCCGGGGGGTATGGAATGACCCCAGAATCTGCCAGTAAATCAGGCTGGTACCTACAGTCAAAATACATTTTGGTACCCTTCATTTAAATTCAAATTTACAACAGCGGGAGGCACATCAAACTCTAGGTAAGCATCCACACTTGCAATTAGCTATGAATGAATACATCAAACCAGGCAAGCAAGACCTAGATAACAAAACATAAATAAAAAGGTGGCATTTGTTCAGAGAAACTTTTTCCATTCAGAAATTGGCAGAGGAAAGCCAAATAAAGATTGCTACAATACTATATGCCTTGCTACCTGAAGAAAGCTGAAATCTATTTTGCTCCGAGAAGAGCCTTTGAAATCTGGTGACACTCAGAGTAGCTAGTGAGTGATTATTAAAGTATCCCAGGTCTTAAACTGGTGAACCAAGCACAGGCTATTCATCCTTTCATTACCCTTGTGGAATAGGCACTGTCAACCTGCCTTCTCTACAGCATCACCCTGGCTACTTCAGCTATGACTACAGGTGATCATTTTTCCACATGTATAATTTCCCCAAAAGGCTACAGGGAAGTTTGTTTCGCAGTTTTCTCTGAAGCTAGAGGGGAAAACACATCACAGAGCAAAGCTACAGCCAGTCTACATGCCAGTATCTGGCACTCACAACAGCGTGAAGTGTTCCTCCGGTTCAAGCAACACTGCAGCTAAGCTGACTTTAGCATCTATTCTAACTACTGCAGCCAGGACCCTTAACTAAACTTAGCCTATCACTCTACATTGAAGTTAATCAAGATGGAAAATAGTCTGAAAAGAATGTAACTTTTGTGTTTCTCTCCCCTTTCTCATCTGCTGCACTGAATAGGGAGGGAACAGTCTTACGTAGATACGTCCTCCCTCTGTGCAGTGCTTCTATAAGGACTACTACTACCTGCCACTATTATTAACAGGGAGAGAGGTGGAAGGATTGACCACTGTATTGTCAAATTTTCACACTGGACACAGTGAAGGGTTACTTTGCTTCACAAATTATGTCACAGCCCCGGGACTTGTACTCCTATACTACATCATTTGTTGATTAGATGTTTAAATAATTCATCAGAACTAATTTAATCTTGGTGATGTTCTCCCAAGACTTTGAAAATGTTCATACCAACGAAATATATAGCTTTGGTCCCTGCATCGTCAAAAAATGTCATCTTTTTACATCAGTTCTGGACTTTGCTCAACTGCTTTTAGAATCTTGAACCTAAAAAAAAAATAGAGGGTCAGCCAAAAAAAAAAGTGCTGAATAGCCTTCACCCTAGCTGATGCATTTACTGTCTGCCACTGTCATCCTGCTTTTGCCCTCCGTCACCCATTTGCCAACTGCTAGATTTTTGTGTGGGGCGTACTTTGTCCTATACTGTTCTGCAGTGTCAGTCACAGTGTTTCTCTTACTGTCAGAACTTCACTTGCAGAATTATTCCAGGAACACCAAGAATTCCATAAAAACAACTCATTCTTACCCTATGCACTGACTTTAACCAATTTAATAATATTATCAATTGTCAGTTTTCCCGACAGTTGGAATATTTCGTTGGGGACAAGTGAGATTATATACCAAGCCCTTAGCATATTGTTAGATTTCTGTTGCCATGTTTTTCTTACACATCTTTAGGTTGAGTAAAAAAGGTGGCTATATATATTTTTTTTAATCTTTTTATTTGATATCTATACAAACCTGCTTTTAAAGCAGGATGTTAATTAGGCAACAGCCAGAATCAGAAGAAACGCCTGCATGCAAGGACACTCAAATGCGCTATTTTTCATTATACATTCATTTCAGGGACTGAGGTTTTCACTGTGCTTACCTAAAACTAAAGCAAATCCTTAATTTATTTTGGAGAATTAAAACTGATAGCAGTACCAAGGGAGTCACTCAGGATTCTGGAACGGGGCCTGTTATTTAGGAAACACCATGATTACACACTATCTGTAAATCAGAAAGAGAAGCTCTAGGAATTAACATGCCTGCCTAGCCAACCACCTGAACACAGCCAGCCCCGTGTTACCTGCTTAGCAAGCTGCTCAACCAAAGCACTGCTGTACTGCAATGCATTTTAAATTTCTCCTTCCAAATTATACACTAAGTGCCCATTGTCACCCTCAGTGCCTCTCTTTGCCCATACCCCTCCCTTAGGAAACCATATGAGGACATAAGTAACTGCATCAGTCCAGAAATATTGTGTTAAAGGATGGGAAGAGCACAAAGGAATCTTTGTAGCAGCAGGCTTTAGGTGAGCAACCTTTAGCAGGTGTTGCTCTTCCATCCCCTTCTGTGTGAAATGGTAGGCAGGTGAGGACAGCTTACCACCACTTCAGGAGCTATTAATCTGAGAGCAACATATGGAGTTGGTTCATCAGGCTTTTTTTGGCTAGTTTAGCCATAGACATTAGTGACCCCCAAAGTAGTAAAATGCTGAGTGTGAAGTCACTATTTTGTTGGCCTGTGTGCTTTGTTCCATTCAGTCTTCAGACCACTTGGCCTCAAGCTGCCAGCACAGTGCTTGTAGGCCACGCAGTACAAGCTTCCTGCCCAGAGAAGGAACTTGCACAGAATGGTCCCAGGGAAGAGTATTGGCACTAGCCCCTAGCTCTGACCACCCCAACACATCCAGCAGTGCAAAGCAGCCCTCCATGCATCTTTCTTACAAACCACATTCAGATTCTTACTTACAGTCCTGTAGCCCACTGTGCAAGGTAACAGCTGCATAGAACGAGCTACTGTTGAATCAGAACAGTTTAACAGTTGGTTAACATGCTTTCATCAGATGTTAGGATTTAATTCTCTCCTAGAACAGACGTTTACTTTATAATAATTAACTTCATTCAGCATCCAGAAAAAATTATTAGGGGAACAGTTACATAGACTTAGCCAGAACTTTTCTTGTAAAATGCCAAACACAGCTTTTGTTTCATCACAGATAAAACAATGCACTTCATCTGGAGTATAGCTGGCTTCGGGTGAGGACAAGCAGAGTTTTCACCTGTGGCTTGACCCAGCAAGGTACTTTGCCTTGAATTTTAGCTTCACTTTCTGTTTAATTTTACTGTAAAATTCACTGTTAAATCCTCATTTGCCCAAGAGGTAATTCCCACCTCTAAATACCCCATGTTACCATATGTAGTCTCCATTTGCTCTGAATATATTGGTATCTCAGTGCTGGTATCTCCACTTCAGAACTCAGTGCAGGACCAATATGAAACTTGAGCGTCAAACAGGCTAACAAGTAGAGAGGTCCAGCTGTGTGTGCTGCCTGCATTTGCCATCTCCTGCTACAGCTTAGACCCACTCTCTGACTGCCCAAGCCCTTGTTAGTAGTGGGAATATTTATACTCTGGACTCAGTCCTTGAATCCTTCAACTCCTGTGTACAAGTCAACAAGTTCTCAGGAAGGGGAAAGTCCTGTATAGTTCCTGCTATCGCTTTCTCTGTTGTGGTCCTTTATACACCTCATTCCTGAAATTCCACAAAAAAAACAGCACACATTCCTGTGCATCAAAGTGCCCCCAGACTAGAACTAGAACCTTCACTCTTGCACAGATCCAGTTTTAATGTGCAGGAAGCCAACCATTCTATCATTTCTAACCAGCTCTTGTATACAAGCTTAGTTGGAAACTGAGCATGCAGGATTTAGCCATTTTCACTTTTAGCAACTAGAAATGCTATTAGTCAGTGATAAACTGTTTTTAATTCAACAAGTTCTACCAATTATTTCCTTCCCATATCTTATTTCTGTGGGGGTATGATGAGATTATGCTTAAGCAAGCAATTTAATCAATATTCTGGTTATATCCACTTCTGGGAAGATCTGTTTATAGTGGTAAGCACGGCATATGAAATTAGACAGACGGATTGTTGATCTCTTTTTCCTCAATTTCTGATAATTCCACAGTTCTTTGAAGAAATGATGCAATACCATCAATTTAAAAATATATATATACCTTCTCCTTCAGTATAAAAGGACCAACTTACCACAGCACAGAAGCACAAACGTTGGATTTTATGCAATGTAGATAACATCTGGCAGCTATTGACCCCTCTTCTCTGAGTCTCCCCATTTTGAGCAGAGCTTCTGTAGGGATACAACATAAGGGTCTATCAGCAGCACTCACCAGCAACATGCCTGGCTCTCCAGGAAGTTGTACAGTTGCATGGAAGAAATCTCACCTCATCTTTGTATTATTTCAACTACTGCCCCTTTATACGTGATACTAACTACAGTTTCATTTCATACTAAACAGCTTTGGACAAACATGACAGGCTGGTTATTTAAAAAGAAAATAACAAAGCACCTAGTATAAGTATGCACCGTTCTTTTTACTTAATGCTGAGAGGTCCAAGTCAAGAACCAGAAGCAGAGGAAAGGGGAAATGCCCTAATTCCGACTCTGGATATCAGTGGAGCTACACTGCATGATCCTGGATTAATGCAATAATGAGCTTGCCTGTGGGACCAGATCCCTGAAATCCTCTTTATTTTTGGCAAATTCGCAAGCAAAGGTTTGCTTACTCTCCCCTGCCACATCATTTCAGGGAACTGGGGTTATGGAAGGCATTTTTTTGTTAGGAAAAAGTGGCAGGAGGATCTATTTCAATTCTTGCAACTCAACATCCCACTTATCAAAGAGTAGTTATGTACCGATGGAGCATTAAGGCCTTATTCCTTATTTCCTTTCCACACCTTCGCTTAGTGTAGCCTGGGGTGAAATACCATGCTTCCCCAGGAAGCAAAGGGAAGCAGGAGAGCTGCAGGGACAAATACCACCTTCCCAGACAGGCCATGGCTCCTGAGCCCCCAGACCTGTGGAAGAAAGCACGATTTGATACCAAAGTGAGAGCAGCCAGAAAGACCTGAGCCATGTCGTAGCAGAGCCCTGCGCTGCACACCATTTCAAGGAGCAGATGGGAGCAGTAGGTGTGAAAGTATGAAGTGACAGCAGGGAGCACCTTTTTTTTTAGTTCCCCTCACCCTCCCCTTCCCCACCTTCATTTTTGTCATTATTTATGATACCGTGAACTTACTCCATGGGCCCTCTGACCAGAGGTGAAAACTGATAGAAAGCCAAAGGGAGTAGACACTCCATTTTGCCAAAGATCTGATTATTCCTATTCCAAAATAAAAAGTAAATTCTATTTCCATGACGATGGCTGCCATAGAAAGCATTTTATTACAAAGCATTATTCCCAGGATTTCATCTCTATAACTGTATATTCAGGAGGAGCCACTAATATTTTTAAGAGAGGCTATAAATGTCTAGAGTTCTTATGCTGGATTTACCTTCTACAGAATTCATACCTAGCTGCAGTTCCCCAGTTTCATTCATGTTTCCTCCCTCTACCTTTCTCCTGTTCTTTAGAATAACACCTTCCTATATCTGCTGCGTTCCGTTGTGCTGCTTTGTTTGGTTCTTCAGTGTCCATTGGTCAGGAAGTCACTGTAAGCTGGCTTGCAAATTGTATTTTGTGTATATTTTGTTCAGACTGAATTCTGAAATGGAAATATTTTAAAACAAACAAAAAAATTATAAACTATTTATGTTGCTTGTGTTGTAGAATAAAGAAGCAAATACAAAATAATCTTGGTGTTTGTTTTGTCTAAAGGTAGTTATTTTGCAATTTGTAATTAAGCAAAATGTTGCAACACGGAGAACTGAAATGCTGCAGGACTGCATCTTTCACAGGTGGCCTGGGGAGTTCAGTGGCTTGGAACTGATCTTGGCTTCTATTTTTCAAGGAGAGCTGAGATCTACTAACAAATCACCCTACACCACTCCACACCAGAGTTTGGGATGGGAAAGAGCAGGGGGTGGGGAAAAAGAAGGATTAAGCTACTGAGATTTCTAAAAAGTTCAAGTAGAATGTGTGGAATTTCACAAAACAAGTTATTTCACACCTTATTAATTAATAACTAGCAAAAATACTTCTGGCTGTGATTCCATTGGAGATGGTATTTTTGGAGAAAAAGAAAACTAAGCTAAACACTGTAGCAGAAAGGACATTTTCCTCCATACAGGTGTAACCTTCGGGGCTGAACTCTAACGTCCTGCTTACACACAGACATACACCACTTTACTACCACTGAAGTCCGGTCAGTGCCTCTCCTCTGCTCCGTGCTCCAAGCATCAGAACTGCTGTAGGTACACCAGGCTCAAGCAGAGATCCACAGGGCATCAGTTCTCAGCCAAATGGCATTGGGTTTGCAAGCCAGACACTCCCCAGCCATATTTCCCTCTAACGCAGAGTATAGCGGGCACACAAAGTGTTCCCATTCTAGAAGTGCATACCAACAGCAAGAACTATGCAGTGCTTCTCTCCTTATCACGGCTATGATAGGCCAGCCTCTGCCACCCAAATCTCTCATTCTGATCCAAGCTGGATCAGTAATTTCTCCTGTTTAATTTGAAGGAACCATTACATGAAAGTATGTCCTGCATAATCACCATGCAGACTTTCAAATGCAAACAAAATACAGAGAAAGCAATTGTCAACCAGGACTCTAAAAGAGAAGGGTTATGGTGCTTCTTGAAAGCAGCCCATGTAATATTTATAGTACACTCCTGTGCACCTGGGGCTTCCCATAGGGTCTCAAGAGTGAAAATTCTGCTGTCAGCTGTCCCACTGAGGCTTACTGCCATCTCCAGGCACAGCCTCATGGAATCAGAGCTTGAACTTCCATGGCCAGATTCCTGCTGTTACTCCATCCTGCTAATTACATTAAAAAGCCAGTAAGGGGCATCTCTGCTCATGCAAACATCTCACCTCTGTCCCCCTGAACAGATATTTCCTTTGACTATCCCCATCATATTATTACTCCCAGCAGTAACTTAAGCACTGAAGCAACACAAACTCTGGCCTTCAGTGTCTGTTACACAACAATGCCATCAGGAGGAAGGTTAAAAGAAATGTACTACAGCAGATTACAAAGCAACTAAATGAAGCTGTGATGCTTTAATACAGCAATTTCTGGTGAAACAAGAGTGTTAAATCCCAATAGCCTGATCTAATTTCATTCCAGGAAACTACCTTCTGCTGCTCTACATATCTCACTTAGATTCCATTCAAAAGATTTTCTTTTCCTCCTAAACAGCATTCTTTAATGTAAAACAGCAACTGGGTACATACAGAAAATAGCATTCCACTATTTCCTTAACTCTTGATATGTATGAGATCCTGTCTGTCCTCTCAGACTGAGGTCAGGTCAGCCTGGCTTCTGCTGCCACTGGGTGGGAGAGGAAGAGGTCCATATATGGTACAAGTTGTGAAGTTTATTTGTGGTTGCATTGATAAGACACTTGTACTTCTCTCATTTGTTGGCACACCAAAGAGAACAGCTGTCACCAAATATATATAATATGAATATGTAATTTTATTTTTTTTTTAAAGCCAATTGAATCTCAAGTTTTCTCTCTCCTTCGCTGGAGTCACTGAACTCATGCACCAAATTCCTGAGCAAGGTGCAAGAAAGGCAGTGGCCACTGAATGCACTGCTGTGTAGCAAAATTCAACAAACTGCATTTGATACAGTTAATTAACTGGTCAGGAGACATTCCCATAGGAGCTTTCACCAAACGCATTCATCAGCAAAAACAGATAACAGTTCAGTTTTAACAGGCTAACTTTTAGGTGTAGGAAGGTCAACTCTTCCAACTCCATCTACAGGCCAGCAAGAGACAGTCACCTTAAAGACTCAGAGGAGGAGAAACTGCCACCAAACCATACAAACTTGCACATTCCCTCAGTAGCTTTGGTAAAGCTCTCCTTTCTCTGCCATTACAAGAGGTGCCAAAGATTGATCTTTCCTTTGGTCCACTGAATATGCCTAAGAAGGAGGTAGAAATAAAAGGTAGAATCAGGCTTGGGTACTGTCAGTTGAACCACATGAAACAGGTGATCTCCAATTTCTAAGCTTTTGGCAAAGAAGGCAGCATCAGGATAAACCTCTTAACATCTAATATCTAATAACACTGTAAACAACAAAGTTGAACTCTTTATCCAAATGGCTGAAATACTGTCCTAGAACAGTGCACTCAGCATCCAGATTTCAAAACTCAAAGAACCCCAAAGAAATCAAAGCCAGGCTGCATGCGCCATTTTCTGGCTCCTCATAAAAAATCTGTGAGAATAAATCCGTTTGTTTTGTTCTGCTTTGTTTTGGCTTGGATTTGATTGTTCAGGGGATTTTGTTTGTTGAGGGAAGCTGTTTTGACACTGGTAGATATGTACCCTTGAAGTAGAGGCAATACCTATGGATCGCCATCTCTAAGGAAACACGGTGAAGCTGTTTGTTTGTTGTGGGTAGCATCAACATCTAAGGAAGTGTCTCAACATCCTCGTCTCCCACCACAGTCAAATAAAGTGACTAAAAATTAAAATAGTTTAGAATATTTGTTCAAGGTAGCATTTCTCAGTTATTTCCTTTACTACATTTTTGACTGTTACATTACATTTCTGGCCTTTTTTTTGTACTTCAAATCAGAACCTCCTTTGTGCTAGAGACTACGAGGACACCAGCAACCAAAAACAAATCTGGATAACATGCTGTATTTAAATCTGTCCCTGTAAGTATGCCCAGGAGGTCAGAAACAGACAAACCTTCAAGCTTGGGAAATGAGAATGTCAAACATAATGAGAAAGTGAAAAATGGTTTTGTAAATGCATTCCTGTAACTTGTGTAAGGAGGGGAGGGTGATGAGGCTGTTGGTTTGCTTGAAACCCTTACCTGCAAAAGCAATTAATCTTTTCTTGAGGAAAACATGGGAAACTGTTTCTATGTAGAAATGCAATGATTGTGCATAAAAGCAAGGAGGAAGTTTGTGTGCCCTGATAAAAATGTTCTTTCAAAGTCCCAGCTGCAGGGATGTTCATCAGAGCAGATCTTACATCTCTCTCTCACATAATTCCTTCCCTTTTAAAAGGATGCTAAATAATTGAAGATCTCCATGCGGGCTCTTGTGACCAGACCCAAACCCAGGAGAGTAAAGATTATTAGTTTGCAAAGCCAATCACAGGAAAAAGAAGAAAAAAGTGAAAGTTAAAATCTAGTTTTATTTTATATATATAGTTTTAATATTTTTTTTTCTTGCAGTCTTCCAGTCAAACCATATAATCAGAGAATGGCCTGGGCTGAAAAGGACCTCTAAGATCATCTAGTTTCAACCCCCCTGCTATGTGCAGAGTAGCCAGCCACCACCCCAGGCTGCCCAGAGCCACATCCAGCCTGGCCTTGAATGCCTTCAGGGATGGGGCACCCACAGCCTCCTTGGGCAACCTGTTCCAGTGTGTCACCACCCTCTGTGTGAAAAACTTGTTCCTAGATATCTAACCTAAACCTCCCGTCTCAGTTTAAAACCATTCCCCCTTGTCCAAATTTCCTTTAGTATTTCATAGAAACAAAAGCAGTGAGAGCAATGAAAAGGAAAGGGGGCATAACAGCCTGCCACAGGATGTTTTAGGCAGAGCTGTGCTGAGTGTAGGTCAAGAAGAATGACCACCTGGATCTCTGGTAAGCACCTCCCTATCCTCCTTCCCTGCTATGCTCACAGACTACAGAGCAGTGACTGCTGAAGTAAGACAGAGAAAGAAGATGATGGGTCACACCAAGCGCCACACTGTGTCTTTTCTCTCTATTTTTCACATCTTCTGCTTGAGTATGAGCACTGATTAATGAAATGTACTGAAGGGGCAAGTATCCCTTTCAAGGAGGCATCATCCTACATCTGGTGAAAAGTAATGTTTGGAGCCAAATGAAGCAAAAAACTGAGCTGTAACAGCAATACACAAATGCCTCAAACCAGTCAGGTTCAGTTGTGCCCGTACAGCCCAAGCCCATTGTACGTGCTCACCTCTGCAGGAATAGTAACCCTCCCTTTCCCCCAGCAGATGCCTGGTTCCTCTTCCATAACACATCCTGATACCTTAAGAGAGTCAGACCTGGACAAAGGATGAGGAGATTTCCATTTTGCAGTAGAAGTTACATACCTGCTTAAGCAGCTGACTCAGCACACCACTGCCCCAGGTAGAATCTAGCTTCCACATTACCTTGGACCCAAGCCTTCACCAATACACATCTCAAAAGCTACCCAATTACATACAAGGCTATCCACACTGAACAATGGTTCTCAGCACCTTTCCACACCAATTATTTTTAACTTGTAATTATTTCTCTCCAAACATTCAGAAATCCCTCATACAAGATACACATTAGGCTGTGAGGTGCCTCCAGCACTTGAGGGGACACCCCAGGAAGGACACCTCTCTAGGACTCCCTCTTTTCTCCTCCCCTTTGACTGGTGAGGAAAGTTTTCCCTTTTCATTCTTTTTTTTTTTTTCCCCCTGTCCTTTTAGGTAACCTTGAGGTCAGTGTATACCAATAGCCCTGTTTGTAAAGCTTTGTGCATTTAAGGCTATCCCAACCGCCTCTGTGCAACAAAGGTCACATCCCTGATTCGAGGCCTGGCTGCAGCTTTGCCCACAAGCCCAACCAACAGCAACTGCACTTGAAAAAATAAAACTTTTACTATGTCTTTAGATTTGTCACTTTCCTATATATAACATTTTCTTCATGTATTTCATTTCTATAGCAAACTTTATCTTACAGGCTGCAGGGGGCTGTGCACTTTCTCCATAAGTTGTAAGTAGGAATCTTCAGGCTCAGAACGGATTCATTTTCAGGGTGCAAACTCCAAATTGAAACAATACATGTGTTATTGCAGAGCATGCGTGCTACTTGAAACAAAATCTATGTTATTTCAAGCAAAGCACTGTTCCAGTTCACCTAAATGAAAACAGCACAAAATTGCCAAAAGCCTTTCATCTGTTGCCCTGATAAATAATGCACAATTCAATTCAGAAAGTTTCACATGGATTCAGAATCTGTGGATTGGAATCATTTGCTCTCTCTCTCCCTGAAGGAAAGCCTTTCCTTGACAGCAGGGCACAAAGTCAAACACTTGTCTAACTCAGTTCCACACAAATGGGATCTGCGGCTTCAAGAAAGCTACTCAACCACTCATAAAAGGGGGTTAAGGAAAAGCAAGTAACAGTGCCTTCACAGATCCCAAAGGCCATCTACTATTGGACAAGGGCCAACAGTGTGTACTTGCTGGAAGGCCAATAGTAACCTCGGCTGCTGCAAAAGAGAGGTGGCCAGCAGAGCGAGGAAGGATCGCCTCCCCTTTGCTCTGCCCTCATGAGACCCCATCTGGAGTACTGCATCCTGGTCTGGGACCCGCAGTATAGAAAGGATGTGGAGCTGTTAGAGCAGGTGCAGAGGAGGGCCACAAAGATGATCAGAGAACTGGAGCACCTCTCCTATGAAGACAGGCTGAAGAAGTTGGGCTTGTCCAACCTGGAGAAGACTCCTGGGAGATCCTGTCCCTGTTCTCAGCATTGGTGAAGCCTCACCTCGAGTACTGTGTTCAGTTTGGGGCACCTCCGTACAGAAAGGACATTGAGGTGCTGGAGCAGGTCCAAAGAAGGGCAACAGGGCTTGTGAAGGGCTTGGAGAGTATCACCTACAAGGAGAGACTGAAGGAACTGGGGTTGTTCAGTCTGGGGAAAAGGAGGCGGAGGGGAGACCTTATTGCTCTCTTCCAATATCTGAAAGGTGATTGCAGAGAGAGCAGAGCTGGTCTCTTCTCACTGGTGACAGGACAAGGGGAAATAGCCTTACGTTCTACCAGGATCAGTTTAGGAAACACTTCTTTACAGAAAGCACTGCAATAGGCTCCCCAGGGAGGCGGTTGCGTCACCATCCCTGGACGTGTTTAAAACCGTTTGGATGTGGTACTCAGGGACATGATTTAGCAGAGGGCTGTTATAGTTAGGGTAGTATGGTTAGATTGTGGTTGGACTCTATGATCTTTAAAGTCTTTTTCAAACTGAGTGATTCTATGACTTCACTGTGATCTCCCAGTACTTGAATGGAGCTTAGAAGCAGGAGTGAAACCAGTATTTTACACAATCTGATAAGGGGTCTGGGTTTAAACTAGAAGAGGAGATCTAGGGTAGATATTAGGAAGAAATTCTTTATTCAGAGGGTGGTGAGGCACAGGATGCCCAGGAAGATTGTGGCCATCCCATCCTTGGAGGCTCTCAAGGCCAGGCTGGATAGGGCCCTGGGAAGCCTGATTTGGTGGGTGGCAGCCCTGCCCACAGCAGGGGGTTGGGACTGAGTGGACTTTAAGGTCTACTCCAACCCAAGCCATTCTGTGATTTAGGGCACAATGGATATTCAGCTCCGTATTAATATCAGAGGCAATACAGCATAGAGTTACACCCCTTGTCTCTAATGTCTCAGCACATCAGAAATATGAATTATTTATGACCAGATCTTCACTCTGAGAGTTGGAAAGGTGCCCATTTTCTGCACTGGCTTCCTAAGAAAGTCTCTCCCTTCTTGAACATTAGAAGTAGTATTAGCAACACTGACTGATAATCATCAACATCCTTTTATAAATCTTAAAAAAAAAAAAAAACAAACAAAAAACAAACTTTAATCACTTAAGTGTTACCATTCCACCCTATTTTCTCCAGGTTGACAGGATCAGTCAAAACGAGTCAGTGAATTACTTTCAAGAACAAAAGCATGAGAAAAGAAAAAAAGACTTTGATGCATGCTAAAGTCTGAAGAACTCCAAAGTTCTGCCTCCTCCACGTCTCAAAGCATCAAGCCTGACACCTGGCTGAGAAGCTTGGACTAGAGGATGTTCCTCCCGAGTCTCCACAGGAAAAGATGCCTAAGCTGTGGAGATATTTACGAACTCCATGAGAAATAGGTCTCAAGTGATCCACAGAGTTGCTAGAAACCTGCCTGATGTGTTACCACAGCTTCAACATGGAGTGGCAGCACTTCAGTTTTGCACAAGCGGATCTACACAGATGCAGTGTATTAAACAAGCTGCAGACCCCCTGGCAGCAGAAAGACTTGGGCTCCAGTGCTCTCTGTAACCTTCCTAACAGGTCCACTGTTACAAAGCCAAAGAGACAACCATCGTATATTCCAATTACTTGCATGACAAAGGACCACGTTTCCCCAAATCTCCACTTGGCCTCAGCTCTACAAAGTTCAATCACTCTTGAAGATGTTCCAGAGGCCAAGAATTCACAGCACTTGCTAAGTTAGGTCAGTTAGTCTTTGAAGAGCACACCTTATTTTGGCTAAAATTCATCAAACAGAGCAATGATACCATAAGCAGACATCATCTTTCTCTTCTCCTCATTATTCATGGCAGTCCCAAAGCAAATTTACAGTAAGGTTTTAAAAATAGCATTCATAATCTTAGGGGTTGTATTAAGACCCTAATTAAGATGGTATATGAACATTTCATGCTCGCACGTGAGATGACAGATTTAAACCACAAGTCTCCCGAAGGAATTTATTTTAACACTGTGGTTTAGGATGGATAGTTGTCATTGCTGCTTCCACACAGAGTCCTGGACACCAAGCAGAGGAATTTGGCTGTCTCAGGGTGACCTGCTGAGTCAGGACCCAGCTGCTCAGGACACAGCAGTTCACACCTGGGCCGCCCCTGACTGCTCTGAACAAGGTCTACAGTTTTCTGGGACCAGTGACCTCAAAAGAACAGTTGAAGAAAGAAGTCCAAACAAGAAATACAACTTAAGAATCTTGACCCCTTGATTTTGTATTATCAGCCCTGAACAGAAGTTTTACTTAAACAGACTGACCTTGAGATGCCATACAAGACACACTGCAGTTGAATTGGGTATTACCCACAGCCTCCCCCTGCTCAGAGGAAAAAAGAAAAAGACACTTTCAACTATAAAAGTAATGAATCACTGGAATAGGTTGCCCAGAGAACTGGTGGATGTCTCATCCCTGGAGACAAGGTCAGGCTGGAGGTGCTCTGAGCACCCTGATCTAGTTGTAGGTGTCCCTGTTCATTGCAGAGGCATTGGACCAGAGGAACTTTAAAGGTCCATTCCAACTCAGACAATTCTATGATTCTATAAACTTCTTTCTCGGTAAGAGTTAAACCCTGAACCACTCAGATTAAGTGTTGCTCCCACTAGAGGTTAATATACATCCCTGACATTTTATTTGCTTGAAGAACACAGCAAAGGCTTCTCACTCAAAACAACCTCTACTTAATAACTCACATCCTAGTAACTAGTAAGTGAGCCCTAATCAAATACACTGACAACTCACTGGAAGTGTTCGCATGCTCACAGTGACCAAAGCCGCCCTGGCAGCTCTCTGTCTCTGGATTTACCATTAACGTTTGCATTCTCATGCTGCTAAATAATTCAGCATAGCATTTAGCCTTCTGTCCTTGTCTCTCTATGCAGTAGATGCTCTCACTGTTTACTGTAGGCATCAGCCACAGGGAACAAAAACCTGCCTAGATCCTTGGTTCTTCCAGCACTCTGTAACACAGAGGGAACTTTCACTCTTGGCATAGGAGCTTTTTATTATTATTTTGTTGGAAATGCATTTGTTAGATCCCTAAATATAGGCGGTTATTTATCTGCATGGAGTCAGGACCATGTGGTCTCAGCTTCACATGCAAATTCCCTTTTTAATAATCCTAATGCGGGGAGCCCTCCAATCAGAGCACTATCAGCCACGGGTCCCTGATACCTGATGCCAGCTTTACTGGTAATGTAGGCCACTGAAGCAAATCCAGGGAGATTGACTTGGAAGTGAAGAGAGAAGAGGAGATCCGCCTGCTTGGCTTCCTGACACGGGGGTTTCTATTTGTTTTCTCCCTTTGCTCGGGACTCAGAAGGGGGACACTCTTTCCACACGATCATTAGTGGAGAGCAGCCCAGCAGGGTCAAGGCTGGGAGGAGGGAACGCATCCACAAGCAGTGAAGCAAGGTGGAGGCACGAAGACAGAAGAGCGGGTGGATGAAAGCATGAGGTGGCTACTGGGCAGCAGCTGGAGGAAATTTGGACATGCTGACAGGGGTAACTACGACTGGCTGAACACTGAACCAGGTGGGCCACTTCTGGAAACAGAGCTCCAGGTCTGTACCTGCCAGCATCTGTGGCACCTCCTTTGATTTTATGTGTGTGTGTACATTTGTACAGTGCCTCAGTTTATAGCACAGAGTCATTGTGGGGGTATTGAGCTATCAAAGCAGTAATGCTCAATTACATAGAGCAAAAGCATATATGTATTGTTGTGGTTTCAATTGCATCTGTGATGAAAGAAAAATCCTTAGAAGAAAAATTTTGCTGGAGCAGCTGCTAAATAAGTTTCTTTTAAAGCAGAAAGCATTGCTCTATTCCTTGATTTCCTTTCTTTTAAATACATGTTTATGCTTTGGGTCTGGCCCCATGAAGCCTTTCTGCAGATGTTAAGAGTGAGTATCAGGCAACTATGAACTCTTGTTCTCTAAGCTGCGCGCTGATTACTTCTGAGAGAGGATCACAGGCAGGCGAGCGGGGAGGAGGGGGGGAGTAGCTGTCAGAGTGGAAAACACAGCCTGCCTGCTTGTGCTTCTGTGTGCTTTTGTGTAGAGAGATGGCTTCTCTGAGGGGAAACTAATTTCAAGTGCACATGTCCCTAGTAAATGGCTATGCCAAGTAGCGCTAGTAAGTACGCTGGCCACGCTACTTAGCTATCAAGTGTACAGCTATAAAAGAAGAGAGTAGGTGTGTGGGGATGCCAAAACTGGAGGAAAAGCTTTAAAAACAACTCCATGATTTTAAGAGTCTACCTCATCAGTAGGACTGCTGGCGTATGAATTGCAATGACTTTGCACCTTGAAACTGGTCTTGTCTAACTGTGGGAAACAAACATCATCAACACAATCATATTCTAACAAGTATTTAACAATTCAGTGTAAATCTAGGCTCACCTCAAAGTTGTGTGTCACTGTTGGTGAATACAAAAACACATCAAAATGTTTTCCTGTTCGTCGAGAGCTTGGCTTTTGACAAGCAATAGTGAATCTGCTTTAAGCAGCAGGGTGGAACATAGAAAAACACCTGGGCATGGGCCACAGTTATTGACTTCAAAGCAGACTTTGTTCCAAATCCATTGAAAACATTTCAGAAGTACCTGTTTCCTGATTCAATTTCAAGCGTCTTATCAAAAACGTTAGTATGAACACAAGCTCTGTTTAAAAAAAAATCATTTCAATAACATTTTAAGAACTCAAGCAAATCATTAGCAACACAATCAATGTTAGCACCAGCCACTTTTATGGGAATTCAAGGAAGTCAAATAAACTTTCCTTTTTCTATCTTTATAAGAAAGCTTCCTTTAAACTCGTGTTTTGCCTTATGAGGTCCTTCCCTTCTAAAGTAATTAGCAGGTTTCTTTTGTCTAAACATGCATTCAGGTCTTCACTTAATTCATTATGGAAATGCCACAAAACTCATCTGTGCTCTCCATTCCATTCCTTTACCAACAAGCATGAGTAAGAGCTCATCTTAACTCATATGGTTCACATAATCTGTAAGCCAGCAACTGTACATGCTCAGCACAGTAAAAAATGTAAGCAGGCAGATTACTAATGAAAGGCTTTACTATTTCTGAGCTGTTCTTCGTGTTTTGGAAAACCGACCCTTTGCTTCACTCCCCATGAGGGTATAAGTGAAAAGAATTAATGCAGCAGGAAGTAATCCATAATACCCAGACCATCCAACTAAAAATCAGTTCTAGAAAAAAAAAAAACGAATAACCCAGGTGTTTTTAGAAAATGAATCCCTTTTACTGCTGCACACTTTCCTGCCTTCCTCTCATTATGACAGCTATTTTCCTTGTGTTTCTGTAGCTTATCTCATGCTGGAAGTCCAAATCTTACTGTTGTCAATTACAAAAACCACAGTAGCTACCCATGGTAACACAGGCAGAGCATTTTTAATTAGATGCAGCTTCATTTCTAGGGCATTTTGTTTTCCAGTTCCAGCAGTTATTTTCCACCATACGTACTGGCCCGCTGTTTCATTTTTAGTTTTAGAACTTCAGAAAAAAAAAACCTTATTTAGTTTTATTATAGTTTTTGGAATATGTATTATGGCTATACATTTTTCCAAGAATTTATGTCAAGATCTCTGCAACATTCTTCAGTAGCCCCATAGCCACTCATCTCAGAAACAGGCACAAAATTGCAACAGAGTACTGGGATCAACACCACTCAGGTGTTTTTCCCAGTACTTTAGTTGTGTTTAGATATATCTACAAGCTATTAATCAGCTGCAGTGAAAGCTTCTTGAACCACATCTCCATGTAAAACCAGACTGAAAAATGTTTAGCAGGAGGCTGTATCACAACGGACAGTAACTCACTGTGATTTATGCTTAAGGCCCTGAGCATCTGTAAATTCACATCCAGTCCCTCAGTCCAATCTTATCTGCTCGCCATGCTATGTATTCTCCCCATCTCAGACCCTATGTGAGGCCATGTCCCAGACCAGGCAGCACCAGGCAACTGTAACACCAGGCTGTGCTTCCATCAGCATAGGAATGAAACAACAACAGTCCTCAGCCATTAATCAAAATTGCACTTGCACTTTTTTTTCAGTGCAATTCATGCAGTCATAAAGGTTGGAAAATACCTCTAAGACCATCTAGTCCAACCACCAACCCACCAACCACGTCCCTCAGTGCCACATCTACACATTTCTTGAACACCCCCAGGACAGTGCCTCTACCACCTCCCTGGGTAGCCTGTTCCTATCCATTATTCCTCCTTCTGAGAAGAATTTTTTTTCCTAATATGCAACCTGAGAAAGAAAAAAAAAAAAAAAAAACACATTCATAGTGGTGATGCATTTGGCTGGAACTGGGACTCGATATACCTTTTACACGTCTCAAGCGTCAACCACTTATTTAGGACAGAAGGCAAGACTGCCAACCACAACAGCACACAACTCAGAGATATTTTCAAAAGTATTTGAAACCGATTGACAGGTTGCTCCCTACAAATTAAATCTCAAACCTGAAAAACGTGCTCTTCACTGATAGCAAAAAATGCTATCCCATAAAAGCTCAGCTCTTTCAAATATCCATTAAGAAAGCACTGCTAGCACAACAGATTCAGGGAATCTCAATAATCATAGTATACAAACTGAAACAATTTTTTTCTCACTTCTTGTGTGTAGTGTTTTGCAAATCAAGTAAGGTAAAGAAAAAACAACCAGCAGCAAAGTTTTTAAAGCAAATCTTCCATATTTATTAAATATTTTAATGTCTGCTTTAGAATAATAGCTAAGTGCTTTCTTTGAACTTCTTATAGCTCATTTGACAGTGAGGTAAGACAACAGCTTGTACTGCCAGAAGCTCATTAATAAGAAATGATCAGTAAATATGAGATAATTCTTTAGTATGCATTTCTGTGGTTAAAAGACAGATGAGAAAAAAAGCTTATAGCTAATACATGATAGTTTTTATGTATTCTAAAATGACTTCAACAGGCTTAGCCTCAGACCCTCAACCACTCAGAGGGAAAAACAAAAGGCAGAAATCTGCTGTTTTGCTGCTACAAGTAAAAACCAATTCTCTTTTACGCTCTTTTTCCTAAGCATTACCATATACAAATAAATTTAATAATACGACTATGAAATGGAGAGGTAACAAAGGCATGGCAGATAATCAGTTGAATATAGGTTACAGCATGTTTATGTAGCTACCAGAACAACCACAGGATGGTTGTATTTGAAGGATGAGAAGAGAACGTTTTCATAGACTTTAGACTAAACCTGAATGAGATCCAGTAATCAGAAGCTGGAGCTAGATAGACTTAGACTGAAAATAAGATGCATTCAATTTTAAAAGTGAAGCAAATACAACAGAAAAAAGACACATGTCACTGAAAAAAAAAAAAAAAGAATAGCTTAGAACTTCTGACATGCTACAACACAACTCAAAAGCTTGGAGGAGGTCTTTTGTCCACACTTTTAAGAAGGGAAATGATTCCAGGATAGCTGGCAGAACAGGCTCAAGGAAGAGCCCCTGTCCTGGCTGTCCCAACAAGCCAAGTTTTATTTGGGGCTGGCTCATAAGAATAAAGCAGCCAAAGTCCAGGTATTGCTGGTGGTTGGTCCTGATGGAAGGGGCAGCTGTTATAATGTCTTTTCTTTAACAGTCGAGATTTCCAAAAAGAAATGACACTATCCAGTGGATGACTAGCCCTTTTCCTCTGCAATTCAGTGTTGTCTCAAGTTTTAAAAGCTTAACCAGCCTCTCACAAGAGAACAGGTACCAGCTAATCCAAGAGTAATAACAACACATACCAAAATACACACAGTTCGAGGCTGTTGGTATTTTTCCCCACTCACAAAAAAATGATTTTCCTAGAAACCCAGCTCTCAGCTACTTTGTCATTTACATTGCCTCTAATTGTCAAAGTATTTTGTTTTAATAGACCAGCAAAAAGAATTTGGCAAACCAGTAGCCTGCAAAACACGCTGTTAGTGGCACTAATGTAGATAGAAAATAATTTGGGAATGAAACTGCTAGGTCATTCTTGGGGGAATGTGTTTTTTTTCCTCTGTGATTAAGAGGTCTCCATGCATCCAACACACTACCTGTTTGCTTTTATTACAGAGTAGACAACAGATAAGTTCAACCAAAGACGACATAGAGCCATTTCTGTGCATCATTTTGCCTGCCACCATGATGCTCTTCCTGGCATTCCTGCTGCTCTTCCTGTACCGCCGCTGCCAGCGCCCCATCCCACAAGGGCAGATCTTCAGCATTGACCTCCCTGAGGCCCTGCCTGAGCACGATGTGTCCAATTTCCTTTCTGTGCTGCCCTGGAACAGCGAGCAGAGCTTTCACTACTCCACTCTCCTCCCAGACGCCACATTCCTCTCCATGTGCTTGCCTCCATCCTACGAGGAAGCCACAACAAAGACTGCCCTGGCTGAGGCTCACGTTGAGCTCTCCCCAGATCCAGTGCCTCCTTATGAAGAGAGCACACTGCCATCCAGCAGCACCAAATAAGCTTCCTACGGAAGTACCTTAGCTGAAGCATGCTGCCCCTCAAGGCGCAAATACAGATCTGCTATGGCCTTTAAAATTAGCACAAATAATCCAAATGGGGCAAAGCCAATGAATTGCAAAGGAGCAAACTTAAAGAAACGAGGAATTTTAATGTTCTAGAACAAGGTGAAGAGTATCTTCCACCTGTAGCAAGGCTAAAAACCACAGCAGTTCTAGACTGGTAATGAGGAAATCTGAGAGAATGGAGTATGTTGTACAAGGATTAGATTTACAGATGGATGAGAACCTGCCCATCTGCAATCCCAAAGAAACATAGCAACACTGATGGTTGGACTTGATGATCTTGAAGATCTTCTCCAGTCTAGATGACTCTATGATAAATTATACTACAGATTTACCAGTTGCAAAAAGGGCTTCTAGCATGAATCCATGCCAGTTTGGCTTTTTCTACTTTATGTGTTTATTTTTAATTGTGTTTCTGAAAAGTTGATTTATTTAGTCAGCATGTCTTAACATCTCATCATTCTTCAGTGCTCTGGAACAATCAATCACAGCGCTCAGGAACGCAAATGAACTCTAAGGAAGTTTTCCAGTTGTCCCAAAAAGTACAACCATGCACCTTTCCTGAAGGCTGACTTCTAACACTGCTGAACAGTGAGAGCAACCAGAGAAGACCAGATCATTCTGGATGAGTAAGACTCCAGCACCATCACACACAAACACACACATTTGCTACAAGACAAGGCCTACAAAATCACAAAGTTCTAGGCTACTGGCTTGACTTGTTTGCCAATGTACAGATTAAAACAATACTATGACTTTTAGGTACCATGTGTTAAAGAGTGAGGAGAAAAAAAAATTAAATGCACAAAGAAAAAATATGGTTGGTATTTCAAAACAGCATTGCAGTCACTTAGCCACTAGAGAGAAGAAATATCATTTAAACGTGTTGGAATGTGTGGTTCTCAAGAAGGGTTGCACATCCTTGCTTTTAAAGAGTGACATAACTTTAATTCCTTCTAACAGAACAGCACTTTCACCATACTGACAGATGCTCTTGTTGACTGATAAAATTCAGCCTCCATTGTTTCAAATGTAACATATTTTGCCTTAAAATATGTGCTATGTTCTGAAATTATTTACACGGTTCTTCAGCAGCTTATCCTTGCCATTCTAGTGCCTGAAAGCTACCCTGGGCTCAATATTCTAAACTGCTCTCCTGTTATTTTCTTTACAAGGTAAATTCTTGATTGATATTTCCAGTGGCCCAAAGTGATGTTCTAGTTCTAGAACTAGCCAAGAATTGCTATTCCCTCCAAGAACACTGAGTGATCATCTTCCACGTATTTATTATGGATAACTCAAATCCTGCATTAGAAAAGTTGTTTGCTTTACTGTAGAGAAATTAAGAACAGATAATTGCTCATGTCCAAATTAACAATAATATATTTCCAATTCCTTCAGCTCCTTTTTCTAATAGACTACTTTTCATTCCATCCAGAATTACTGTCTTGTACCTCATTCCAACACCATTTTATCTTGTCTTGCACGTTAATTGTCCCTAGAGGCTTTTAACTTACCCAGCATCTTATTCTTACATCTCCACTGCAAACCAAAGGTCCAGTTGATAAATTAGTGTAGCAACTACCACTGATCATATCAGCCCATGACACACCCAGAAGTAACCATAGTGACACTGTCATTGCTACTGCCTGATCATGTCCTCTGTAGCAAACATAGCTCATAGTCCAACAGGAACTCACGCTCAGCTCTGCTAATCAGAAAGTGAAAGGCTTACAGCACACCATCTAAAAATGAGTCATTGGTGTTTCAGCGTTAGATGAGATGACTGAAACACTAAACTTTCAAATACAGAAAAAATAACTGCAAACAGAACAAAATGACCCTTCATACTTCATGCCTACAGCAGTCTGGATTGGTGCCAGAAAGATTAAGCTGCAGGAAAAAAAAAATCTAAAAGCAAACTACAGTCTAAAAGAGCAGTGAAGCACTGGGAGCATCATCTCTGGTCATATTAAGAAGTCAAACAATCATCTGTCAGCAGTGAAGGACGCTAGTTGGGGTAAGGAATGCTTAGATGTCTTCCCTGGGTCCTTCCCTGCTCCTACATCATAAGGCTGTGTAAAAAAAAAGGTCTGTTCATTGTTTTTAAGTTTTATAAGAAAATAAATGACTCTTTGAACACCAGGCACCGTGAATTTTCACATACATACATAGATCACTGTAAGCCTGTGATCTATAACAGCAAGGTGCTTATGATTTTGTTGTTGTTGTTCATATCCAGTGAAGATTAGAACTTATTAAAATATCAAAACCTGCTAATACACGTATGTGGTCTGCTGAGTTGTGGGCTCACTTCCAACACCAACAGCAATGCGATTACATACATACTAAATATAAACAAGTGGTTGTAAGAAACTGTGGAATAGTAGAGGCACCCTCTTACTAAAAAGGCTTTCAAAGGCTTAGAGGGCAATCTCTATTCTTGACCTCTCTGTGAGAGCTGTCAGAGTCCCTTACTGCCCACTGCTTTGTGGGCTGAGATGCGCACACACCATGTGCAGATGAAAGCTTTGTGCTCAAAATGCATTTAGAGGAAAAGTGCACCAATAGTTTATACAAAGTTGTTCTATGCACTGAAAGAATAAAGCCCACATCTCCTACAATAATATAATGGTTTAATATTAATAGAATATCTTAAGCACAATAGAAGCTCATAAAATGAAGTATTCAATGAAACTGATTCATCCTTACATACAGACCAAGCATTTGGCACCTATTCGTTACTATTCTGAAAACTAGCTCATGACTCTCTTGTCTGTACTTGCCAGTGGTGAAATGTGCTTTCAAAACAAGACAGTCAATGCTTAATCTTCTGAAATAACCACTTTCCACCCTCAATCTAGAACATAATCATTGTCACTGGCGCAAAGGGAGAAGCAGCATTTCAGCGCACACCTATCCCTGAGGAGAGATGCTCATTTGTAACGAATATTTTGGCTAATAATTCAGGCCTGGTTTCAATGAAGTGGAAGAAAATGAAAAAGAAGGACACAAGATCAAGTCAGTGTGCCTTTGTAATAGTTCAAAAACACTACAGTGGCCCCGATAATAAAAGAAATGGCTTAATCTTCAGCGACAAGGATTTTACTTGAGTTCCTAAGCCCTCAAAACATCTGAATAAAGACACACAATGGCACACTTTTGCCAGTACCAACTCCACTAGCAAGAATTACATACATTCTAGTAGTAGAAGAACTCTTATGAATGTACTTCATAACCAAATGCATGTTTTTAAGTCAACTGCTAATGAAATGAATTCCTCTAATAGACGTCCAAGCACAGAGAGTGTAAAACGAAAAAATACTACTATTCCTGTTCCATCTAAGGAACATACAAAAGAACATATTCACTTTGCAAAAATAATTAGAGAAAATGCCCATCCAGAAATATACCTCTCACAAACTTGCTTTTCTCTCCCTTATTTCCTATTCTTCACTTCTCTCTCATTTGGTTTATTTCACTTTCATGCCAGTTACAAAAAAGGCAGCACAGAAAGGGAAATAAATGCTATGGAATGACCCAAAGTCACAGAGATCAAAACTAAGTGTCAGATGTCATGTTCTACCCACAATCTGGAATTTATGGTGAGTTTCTCATCATAAAGTACATTGCATGAAACCAGTTTTTACTGGAGGCGAAATAAAAATATTCAAGTATATGCCTACAAACACACTTCACTACCCATGTAGGCAACAAAATGCCAAATCGTTTAAGGAGAGTGTCTAAAAAAACAGTATGTGTTTCAGCACTGCAATAACTGTCTTTTGTCTTTTTCTTCCAGTTTAGAACACACACAGTTGACAATACCCTCCTAAATCACTGGGGCCTCAAGTTAATTCAGGCAGAAAGTACATTTGTCTTTTAGACATGAAAGTCCAGTTGAGGAGAACTACCTTGTGCTGTATCTTTCCCCCTTAGCAGCCCTGGTGCTGCAGCTTACGCCCACCCACAAGGCAGCAAGTGCCTTGTGATTTTCTGTGATTTTCTGGTAATGTGAGTATAAACTCCTTTTGTTATAGTGCTTTTATTCTTTGGTTTTAAACCCTGATTTTCCTTAAGCCTAGGAATTAATTCCACTTGAAGTCTAATCATCCTTCTTTTCCCAATCTCCTCCTGTTTACAGGGGGAAAAAAAAAAACGGAAAAAAAAAGAAATCCATATAAAATGACTTGATATCTCCAAGGAGTACTTGTTTCTAATTTCCCATCATTCCTCTTTAAACAATTAATCACTTCTCTTACTCATTTCTCTCACTCCTCTTCTCTTATCTATGAGTCTGATGCTCATGAAGAATTTCAGAGTTGTTACAGTTTGCCTGTGTATTTCATTGTATTTCTTTTTCCCTTTAAGAATTCTGAGATTTGTTCTGGGATTACCTGCTTTGAGAGCTATGTATCACCTTATGTATCACCCATACACACATAGCTTCAGGTCTCATGAAACAAGGTTGTGTTTCACACTGCAGAAGAATAAGAAGTTTATGAACACTCTAATTCTGTACCTGTAATTTCCAGCTTGTGGACTAGAGATACCAGGGTTCTGCACAATTCTTTTAAGTGGCCATAACTGGTGCTAGGAAAGCTGGCTCACAGACTTGGAAAGTAACCACATCAGCACATCAGAACTGCAGAAATATTGACACCCCTAGAGAAAAGGTTACATTACATTGATTTTTCTTCTCAATGTTTATCTAGCACATATCATTTTAAGAGTTGCAGCCTACTAAACATCGCCTGGAATAAATAAAGTCTTCCAAGCTCTCTCTATTCCCAGCTAGCGTGACATAGAACAGAATACAGTACCTCTCACTTTCAGATCACAGGTTCCAACGCTATCCAGTCACAGGAAGACGAAGGCTTGCTCTGTCCTAAGCCTGGTATCACCCCACTGCATGCTGTGGAGAGGATGCTGCCAATCAACTCCATGTGATTGCAAAGATTCCAGACTCAGGAAAGCCCAAGACAACAGCTCACAGTTATTCCTCTTAGCACCTCTGAGATAGACCAAGCAATGCAGAGGTTCCTACTCACACTGGGTCAGTCTTCCATCTTCCCCATGCCAAAATGCATGGGGGTACCTTGGCCACACCTCCTGCATCGTGAAAGGAGAGGGGAAGCCGGGAAAGTTCACAGGCTGCCCCCAGCAGTTCTCAGAGCAGGTGAAACAGATCTTCCATCAGCACCTAACGAACTTGCCCAGCCACTCCCAGCACTGCACGTTTGTTTGCAGGCGTAGAATTGGAGGGAAACTCACCTCAGCGTTCTTTGCTTGTTCTGTGAACAAAGCAAATGCTTTCTAGTAAGTCCTGGGGGTTTTCTTTAAGTGTGAGATCTCTGTTATTAATTTTTTTCCTAAAATCAAGTCCTAGGCCACTAGAATATATTTTTATTAGAAAAGTAGCAAGTTAATATGCTGATAATGTCTAGATTTGTGTGCCAGTGGTTGTGGCCTTTATGAACCAGGACTTGAGTGAGCACCTCTTCTTTTTCCTAAAAATTTGACCTGGTGTACACTACAGCACGATGGAAGCGCTGCTGCTTGATACTGCATTCTATGCTTTGCAGGGCAGGCTGGAAGCCAAAAGTCTCCTTTTCTGATCTATTATGCCTTATCTAGTTTACTTATATCTTATTTTAAATGCAAAAATCTTTGCAGGCACAGCACCTGACTCAGGCAATAGCAGCCGAAGGTGACGGCAGCAGGTGGCAATCAAGGCACAGGGCTGACAGCAGCCATTTTCACCCTCCCCCACACGCACACTCGCTGAGTTAATCACATTAATCCGCTTGTGCAGCCTCCACTGGGATCATCCCAGGTTTGTGAGAGCTGGCCAAGAGGCTCTCTGTCCTCAAACAGTGAAACAACTGCTGAGAACCCAGCAGTCACCGGCACATTGTATTCAATGAGACCTGCTCAAATGCCCTCAGTAGTACAAGTGCTTCCCCACTGTTTTAAGTTTAGTTTCTGATCCTCCTCGCCTGCTGCCATCGGACGCTTGCAGAGCTTGCACCTACATTCTCCTACTTTACACCTTTCTCTAAGAGTGTCCATGCTGGTTGCCAGCCGTGGCCCACAGGTACTCCAAGGAGGGACTGACTGGAGATGTCACAAGGCAGTACAGGCAGCAAGAAGGGAGCAGGGTGCATGCTGATTGTTGGATGTGTCTGGTAGCTGTGCCAACGTGATTGCTAGGTGAGAAATAACACAGCTGAGACATATCACAGAGAGTGGAGAAGGCAGCAGGTGAGTAGAAATGGTGAGGGAGGCAGAAGTTGCTACACAAATACCATACTACCTTCTAAGAGCTTTTCAAAGCTCACATCAGTAATAACTGTAGGTCTTAAGGTTTCACATGTGACCTTATCAGAAACTAAAGCAACTTCTAAACAATCATTATACAGCCAAAAATGTTCTTGACTAGTTTCAATTAGATCCTAGTGCTGGTCTTGAGAACTGGTTAGATGCTTCCACCTTGCCTTGCTTTTCCAGTCCAGCACACAGCTGTGCTCTTTTTTCATGCCCAACTGTGAGTATATTCAACTCTTTCTAGTCTTCAGAGTCTCTGAAATAAGCAGCTTACAAAGATCAGAACAATCTTTTTGCTAGGTCTTCAGAGTGCTCTGCCCATAGGGAGCTATCCCCATTCCTAACAGGCTTCCCAAAACCTAAACAGTCAGGACCAGTACCAATCCTTCAGGCATACTCACATCAGTGCCAGTGCTAGGAGTCTCCCACATAACTGGAAAAAAAGACTGTGTTGTTTAGTAAGAAAGTTTTCTTCAGGAAATTAGTCTAACGTAATGATTGTTGCATGTGAGATCAGTCCTTCCTTCTCCTCCTACAGATTTTTCCACCTTCTTACACCTCTCCCTGTGAAATTCATATAAACTAGCTAATTAAAAAACAAACAAACAAACAAAAAAAAACAAGTTTCATTAAAGTAGGAAAGGGGGGGTAGTAGTGACTCCACTAAGGTCAAGACTGTAGTAGTAGGTCATCTCTTGAAGGTAGTAAAAAATCTGCAGAGAGGAAAGACTCCATAAATATTATGAGCATGTTATTGTAGCATGTACTGTGTGATACAGCAGAGCATCAAACAAGACACAAAGGTACAGAAAAACAGGCATTTGTACTTTGTTGCTCTCAGAACTATGGCAAGACAGTGAACCTATATCAGATTTATTTTCTTTACTGCCCCTTGTAGAGAATTAAAAGAGTCAGTGGAACCTACAAAGATGCCATGAATATAGAAGCCTACTCGAACTCCATACTCTTTAGCTGATCTGATAGTTTCCATGTGCCGTTTCTGCAGGGATAAAAATATAGATGATTCCCCTTACAATCCTGGTGCAGTTCTACCCTGCATCCACCTTTGTGATATTCTGTCAATTTTGTATGAAAACAAGGCTGATATAAGCTCGTAACACAGCAGAAGTCATTATCCTCCAACCATGCACATTAACTGGGTTGATTCTTAGCCAGAAGCACATAAAGTAATTTTGAGTTTCCTTGTTCCCAAAATCCAGCCTGGCTCTACAGAAGTTGACACATCACATAAGAAATTCATCCTGTGAATTCAATGATTAATTTGTTTCTCCAAAGTGGTTCTGATGCCTGGGACTTCCAAAAGGAACAGTCTAGATACAAAGTAGTGCTGGTGATTTTGTAATCTCGGAAAAATAATTTACCAACTTCATGTCCCACAGTCTTCACTGCTGTCTGAACATTTCACCAAAAGCTGCATCAGTAAATGGACTAAAACAATACTATCAAAGTAGGGCTGCTTCTCAGTTGATGCTGTCGCGCACTGACACTGACCACACCTGCTACGGTTCTATCACCAAATTTAAATGGGCTCAGAAATCAACTTGCTTGTTCCAAAGGCAATTAGTAGCTATGTTTCTAACACTCTTCTCACACTGGGCTGTAAAGAAATGGGCACAAAAATCCCCACCTTCAGGAGATTACAAAGCATATTTGACTGGGTTGATAATATTTGACTAAGCAAAGGTGTTAGTTTTCCAACAATATGCGAGTTAAACCACTTAAGTACTGCTAGAATGGAAGCGTTCTTCTTCAGGTGGCAGATAAGGCATTTTGTTCTCTCGTTCATTGCCAGAACTTATCTGATTGCTGTTGTAATTCATATATCTATGGAAAAGAACATTTGTTTTGTTTTTCCAAATAATTTATTTGTGACTTATTGAAGCCATAGCGAACATGCAGAAACTTCTGCAGCCTGCCTTTCCTCACAGATTTTCACTTTTTTATTCCTCCAGTAGTTAGTGTTCGCTTTTATACCACCTGGTGCACAAACAGAGCATTGCACTACAGACAGAAGAAACTCCTGTGTGTTGGGACTGGGCTTTCTTTCTTCAGTATAGACTCCCATACTACAGCATATATGCACACATTTGGATTCATCATTAACCGGCAATTTCCTACTCAAAATCAATGGCACTTTGCATTAGCGTTGTTGGGAGAACTGATTGGCTCTTAAAAGGCTGGTGACTCATTATGTGAAATCAACTAACTGCTAAGAGCTACACTGGCAATGCAAAGTGTACCCATTCTGCTGCTGAGGCACTTCTAAGGCACTTATCCCGTCTCTCAGAAAAGTGCACAACATTGCATTTCTCTATTAAGCATCTCTGTATCTTACTGTCTTCAATGCACATTAATTCCAACTTAGTCATGAAAGAAGTAACTTCTGAAATTGATTCAGCAAATAAAGTGTAACAGAGAAAACCAGAAAGATAACATAATGTATGTCTTTGTGAGTACTTACGTATGCCCGTAAGAGTACTAAAGTTCATCTAAATAAAACAGATAAAATAATTCCTCATTACCACTCCAATTTTTTTTTAACACTTTATTATTGGAGAAATCCATCCTTTTAATCTTCTCTTATAGAAGCAGGCAAATACATCACTTTGAACCACTTAATGCAGTGTAGCAAATGTTTGGTTGGAGCAGTGGCTGCTACTAAAAATGGCTGTTCCAGAACTCTGTGGGATCTGAAGAATACCTGACAAGATATATTAGTTTGCAATACTATGAAGCCGTTGATTCCTGTGCACAAATGATCTCTCTTCAGTCCAGGAGTGACTGATAATGTTTAACAACTGTACTGGAGCACAGTGATTCTGGAGAACGGAAGCCAGTCTGTGGGAACCATGGACATGGGGATGTTGGTAGACATGAACGTGAGCATTCGCTTCTCTGATCCCATATTCTTTCCCTCTTGTACAGGGAGCCCTCTCAACTGTTGAGCTCAAACCTGCAGCTGCCTGCCCAGTACTGTCTGATGTTTCCTCACTTCAGCCTATTACTTCTGTAAGCTCATACAACTTTCCCTTTTCCTTTTCTGAAATGCTTATCCATGTTTGACTGACTTTGCCTTCCATGCCCTTCGTATTGTGAATAAAAACTTAAGGCTACATTTTTTCTTTCCCCTCACTGCAACTATCCAACTGTTCATCTGCCCTTTTCTCTCTTCTGTGCTACCTGAAACTTCATATCTGCATTAGCCTGTCTGCCTAATATCTCACCATCACTCCTTTTGCTGCACTTCTCAGAAATCTCCCTACTTCATCTTTTCTGCCATTATTCTGTGCCTTCTTTCCAACAGCCTTACACATGAACCAGCATCCTGGTTCCTCCGGCCCACCTCTTCATCAAATCTACCTCTTTCTGAATTCTTTTCACTGGTTTCCAGTAGCCTTCCAAGCCTCCTCTCACCAAGCTATTGCTCCTCATGCAACCATCCTTCATTTCAATTAATCAATTCCACTCTCTTCACTGTATATACAGTGAAAACTTATAATAACACACAGCTTTATGGATGTAATACCTTTTAATAATTTAAGGGCTCAAATACTAAGGGCAGTTTGGGCTGCATACATTTGACATGAGAAAGAATGAACTCTGAACATAGTCAAGGGAAACAAGATATAGGAAAATGGTGAAGTAAACATTCACAATAAAAGGAAAAACATATTAATCTCAGATCTAGCTTCAACAACAATTCTTGTTTTAGAGGAAAAGTATAAACCAACTGTAAACTATGAACAAGCCCAGTAATAATATGATTACTCAACAGGATGATACCAGACTTCTTCAGCATGGCAGAAGTTTCCTTATTCTTTCTCCAGTCCAAGGGCTCTGGATGTCTTTAGCAGAGATTTCCCAAACTTAATCTATACCTGTTGACCAGCAGGATCACCACAATTGCAAATCCTTCCTATACACGAAGATTATAATAGAAGAAATTAACTCTGTAGTTGGATGCATGACATAAAATACATTTTCCTTACCATAATTACATACATGCCAGAATTGCTGCCAGTTCTATAAGCACAGCCTAAAGCTGCTGTGCTCTGTGGCTGAGTTCAGCAGCAAACACTGGAGCTGAGAACGACATAGCTGAAAAAATCTGAGCTGCCAATTCTGAACTGGCTGCAAAGGACAGCTGATGTGGTGATACCTGCATATAAAAGTTACATCAGTTGCCTACGTGAATATAATTATAAGCACCAGTAAATATATTTTAGTGCACCGTACACATTTTACATCCCATACTGTGTTAAATGTAGTCCTGTAGCAACATCAGTAGGGTTACATAAACACTGACTTCTGCACACTAGTCAGAGCCTGAGCCTCAGTTCAAACACACACCAAACACAAGCTTTACATGAGCATCAAGGCAAGCTGCAGTAGGAGAAATTCAGCTCATGCTACCTTTAACTTTAATCCCACCTACCTGCATATACATGTAAGCCACAACTTTCCAAAATTTCCAATTTCACCTATAAGAACTTATGACAGCATCAGGTGGCCAGCATCAACCAGACAAATAGGTCAGGCTCCTTCCCAGAGGCACTTAAATTTTTTGTTTGTTTGTTAAATGCTGCAAAGCATTGTAGAAGTTGCAGACAACAGAATCACTTCTGTCTCCAATACCTCACATTTGCACTTAGACTATTTCCCTAATTGCAAACAACAAAGCAAAGCCTGAGTACTTTCCTGTCGATGGAGGTATGAGGATAAGACAACAAGCACACACAGCTTCAAGAAGGGAAGTACCTGCTATTAAAAGTGCTCCATGCACTCTCCTGTGCTCTCTGTTCAATGTGATGACAGCTCTGAGAGAAACACCACAGGATGTCAGTAGACATCTAGCAGTTGTATCTAATTCAGATTATTAATAATAGCTGAAATACTCTATTTTGCCCAGTTAGGTTTTTATTTAGCTCCAAAAATCCAATGGTTCCAATAGCATGTATGAATGGTAGAAAGTTTGCTGTGCACCGCTTAGTCCCACCCTTGCTGTGCAGCCAGATTCACTTTTCACTTCTCTCTCACTCTGCTTATAATCTGGTTCTCCAACAGTTTTAGTTTTCTGGGGCAGGTTGCAAGTAAGAAGTAGTAGATACTCTCACAAATGATACTGGAAAAAGCTTATTATTTCAGGTTTTTTAGTCTCAGCATTGACATGCCAAAATGGGATGGATACGTAAGTATGCTTTAGTTATGCATCTAAATGGAATTAGTAACTTTTGCAATGAAAACTGTAGATTAGCAGTTGGATGCATGGCCTGTGGCATTCAATGTGTTGCCATACACCGCTGGACACATCTTTTGAAGGAGATTTTAATCAACTCAAAAGACAATATGGCAACTGGCAGCCGCCTTCTTTATTGAAGCAAAGTCACAGCATTTTCATCACTATTCCCTTCTTGAGAAGGGAAGAGTTAAACAAAGGCCCCTGAAATTTACATTACTAACAAGTAAAGGAATGAAGAAAGAGATTACAAGCGTATTTCTCTAAAATAAATAATCTACAAAGAGTGCTTTTCCTTTTTAAAAGCAATCTAAAAATGTATAAATTCTACAGTAGGGAGATCAAAAGATATTTTAACAACTTTCAATATTTACAAACAATACAAAACTGCTCACGCCATCAAACGATGCAAAATTCTTCTTACAAATTAAAACCTTAACTCCTACTAAGAACCAAAAACTCCAGCCAATATTTCAGTTTCAATTAATGGTCTTCTTTACAATTGGAAAACCGTTAAATGTTTTTATTATCTGTAAAATATACAATAAAAACGAACTTCACTAAATTATTAAGGTTAAAAAAAGAGAAGAAATACTGCAGGCAAATCAAAAAGGAAAGTAACTGTAACTTATTCTTTGGTAACCAAAAGTTAGCAAGTATCCATATTTCAAGTGATGAAAAGTAATAGCTCTTCCATTTTGACAAATGGAAGAAAGACTTCTGGCAAAACGTAACTCCCAAGTTTCAATTTTGAAAGATAGGCTTCACCTACAGATCTGTAGTGCAAGTTCTCAAATTCTATTTTAGAATTCAGAAGCTTAACCGTTCCAAACTCTGGCAGTATACTGCTTAATTCCTCTCCCACTTCCCTTGTCTGCTCACATCCTCTGCACATATCCAGTTGTTCCAGCTCTCTAAGGGAATACTCCGGCCAAGGAAGCAGTTCACTTGGAAATGAGTGTTTCCCCAAGTGTATGTGCGTGGCTGCATAGCAGCCAGTACTGAGCTAGAAAACTTGGCTCCCTCGTCTATGTCAACTTGTGTTCCATTTTCCCTCAGGAAAAAACAAAGTACCCTGGACCAATTCATAACTTGGTGACCTACTGGCATTAGCAGGACACACTTCATCTAATGCTGGGGCATACCTGGATAAGAAGCCACGTGGCCCCAGTACCAACCTTACTACCTTCCACAGGATCCTCATCCTACCTCTCTGCTTAACAAATGCACTACACTGCACTATCAATGCTTTTCAAGCAAATGTCCAGCTTGTATCACAGAAGCCTTCCTCTTCCTCTTTAGCAGGCTTATTTTTAAATTTTACTTGCACAATTGCAGTCTCAAGAAAAAGAAAAACTTCACACCCCTACAGGCTCTGAGAAAACTCCCCTACTCCCGCCCCCAAGAGGACTTCTAAGGCTTCACACAATAGTTTCAGCTGTTAATTTCTTTAAGCCACAGACCACTCACTCAAAGCAAGTCCTCCCCACCCCACCCCAATCATGCAGAACTATCACTGCTTCAGCATTTAAAAACACACATGCAGTTCATGGAGTAAATGCTCAGCGAAGTAAACTTGTCCTGATCTGGGCTTTTTTTCTGGAATCTAGTCCTTTGTCATTTTCTAGACTAATATCCAACGCCATCTGTCACTGCCTCTTAACTTTCTTCAGCTGAAGGACTTAGGTACTTCCTTGAAGTACCCGGCTGAGTGATTAAGTCCAGATGAGTTGGATCCAAAGTCTCCTTGCAGTCAGGCTCCTCAGAATATGAAAAGTCACTCATGTCTATTTCATCACTGTTAAATACATCAAGCTGCCTCTCTTGCTGCTCATCCGAAGTCCTTTGGGCCCTGCTCTCTGACTGCTCCACCGCTTCCCCATCTCCTTCGCTAATCACAGTCATGGGGCTGCTCTGGATGCGGTTGCGAACGTTGTACTTGCTGCTGGCAGCAGAAGGTGGTGTTCGTGATCGGCCGTACCTAGTGCTGGACAGAGACATGCTCCTCGGCATCAGGCCTTCACTCTTGGCCCACTCCTCTTGGGCCCGTTTGCTCTTGCTGGGCGAGCAGCTGGTAGGGCTGTCGGCAAGGTCAGGAGAGGCATCCACCTTGGCTCGGTGGAACCGTGGATCCGTGTGCTTCAACATCTCTGCTGCTGACATGCGGGAACTGGTGTCACAGCGACTCCCTTTCTTCAGCAGCAGGGCTTTGAAGTTGTCATTGCTGGTGCTGCTCTTGCGAACGCTTCTCTGAATAGATCCTGCCTGTTTGAGGGTAGATAAGGTTGGGGAAGCACCAGTGGGTGTTACGGGGGGTGAAGGAGAATGGTTGCGGGTACGATCGTCCTCAGAATCTTTACGGCCAAGGACTTTCCTTTTGGATCTAAGTTTGAAAAACAAACAAGAAAAACAGAACAAAAACATGAAATTTTTTACCACCTAACTAAACTTGGCTTAGAGGGATGACAATGAATCAAGCCAAAGACGAGAGCGGGAAAAGGCAGAAGTAATCTGAATCTAAAATATGAGGAAGAACACCACCAAAACTGCATCACCATTAATGCAAGTATTGGTGGTAAAGCTACATTTATTATTCTTTTTCTGCAAATCTGCAACAATGAAACTATAGAAGTCTGATGTCTATACAATGAATCCGTTTAGCAAATTAGGCTTTTTGGAGTCAGTACTGAACTGCTAAGGTTAATTAATTATGAAGATAATCCTCAATGTGATTTTTCTTGATTAAAAATATGCAATCAAATATCTTGGGCTTTCTTTGTGAGGATTTTTATTTTTTTATATTTATTTTGTGTGTGTGTGTGTTGTTGTGGGGTTTTTTGCTTTGTTTTTCTTTATTTACTGTTGTTGGTCTGTTTTGCTGTTTCATTTGATGTTCCCTGGAGAACTGGCAGTGTAGTTCAGTCCACTTGCCTTTACAAAAGGATATTGCAATGCATTATTTCTACAGATAAGGTGAAGTAAGCAATGCAGATCCTAACCATCCATCCATAAACCCAAACGTGAACAGTGAAAACTGAGCTTTCCAGTTTCTAAATAAGATACACAGAAAAAAAATACAGTCCTGTTGGTGCTCTCCCATTGCAACTTTTTGATTAAATGACAAAGAGGTGAAGTTCCTGATTGAATTTCATCTTCCCAAATGAAGGAGCCCCGTGGTTTTAGTTTAATGAAAACAAAAGTAACAAAAATAAAATTAAGAAACAATCATAGAACGGGAAATAAGTGGAAACTGGAGTTCTATTTCCACATTTTTCCACTGTTAGAAATAATATCTTAAAGAAAGGGATGTATTACATGCCTCCTATCTGTATTAATGCTGCTTATCTGTAGTAATGCTGCTTATCTTTATATGTTTGGTATCTCCTTTGTAGACTAAACAAGAATAAATTAAAAAAAGATTGAATAAATGCTATTTTTACTCATACCTTTTTGCCAAAAGTTTAAAGCAAGTTAGCAGACTTGATACAATGACAAGATTATCATGCTGTAATTCCATATTAATTTTTATCAAGCATATTCAATGCTGACTGTTCCCCCCGTGAAACCAGTTTCTACTCCATGTGATCTTTACCCATACTTTCTCTTTAAGAGTTTGAGGTTTTGCCAAAGCAAACTCAAATGTCTTTATGCATTATGCATAGGCTACTGTAACAGCTATAACAGCTGCAATTTTCAGCTGCCACCACTGCCACCACTTTTCTTTCTGAAAGAAGAATGTAATACTGACATCCTCAGGCTGAATGGACAACAGAAGATAACATAAGGATAGAATTGTTATTTTGGTAGTGGCAAACATTAGCATATTGCACAGATTTAACAGGGTGTCAGTACCACAAGAGGCAAGTGGATTTGGTGCTTGGATGCTCTGTAAGGCTGTATGTAAACGTACACTTGTGTTACATGGCAGAGACTTCCCTTCAGTAGGATTCTGGCTGCCTACAGGTATCTTTAAACACTCCAGAACTGAGGTTGCGTTGCTGCCAAAAATTAAATTAAATTCTGAAGAAATATAGAGCAAAACTCAATTTCAAAGATCTGCAGGAAAAAAATTTGGTTATTCCGGCTTGAAGTAACTCAACAACACAGTGAATACAGAGCGGAATGGTCAGTTTGCTGTCCACACCTAAGCAATTTTTCTCAGCATGTATAAATTATGGCAGACTTAAAATTAAGAACCAAATTTGGTTTTGGTGGCTTTTCAGACATAGACAGGACACGTATTTGAACAAAACTGTTTCTTAAACTTAGATTTTTCTCCCTATCTTTGACGCACATACAATTAAATTTCTTGTCATACTCCAAAGCACATATTCAGGAGTGCCAATTACTGAAATTAGACCTTTTAGAAATAAGGTGGAGAGGGAACATTTTTCAACCAAGAAGGGTCGTGGTTCAAGTCTAAAGCCAACAAAAGCAAGGTCTTTACAACAAATGTGTCAAGCAGTTTTAACTAAGTCACATCCAGTTCCATTGTCCATTTCCCCATAAAATCAGGAATTCCAAGTATGTGCGCACACACACAGATCCACTCTCTATCTGCATACATAACAGAAAAGGTCACTGGCCAGAACACTTCATTCTAAAAACAGACATGTCGCAGTCCTAGTGAGCGCCATGCAGCATGATTGCAACAGGCCATTTTTAGAACAGCTCCCAAGGCCAAATCCTAATGGATAGCAGTAAGTTATAAAAGGTCAGTATTATACGTATGTAACTTTATGTAATATTACATATACGTAATTTTGGTAACATCTCCTAAATCCCAGCTGTGTTCTCACAAAAAGACTTTTTCCATCCCTCACTATTCCTGATGCAGAGGTCACGCACATAGGTGCAAACTGACTAAACACACAGCTAAACATACATGGATTCCACTGAGCACTTCTGCGACCAAGAGAATAGCCTCTCCAGATTTTGAAGTAAAAGACAGAGCCACAAGATGGCACTACCAGTACACTGATTCTACTCTAAATGCAAGCTCAGTAGTTCAGAGAGCGGTAATGATCTTCTGTGTGTACTGTTTAAATGGTGCACACGTTTCATTTTGTATTTTGTAGCTTCTTTTTTTTTTTTTTTCCAAGCCTAACGAGAACAGCACAGGAAATGAGTTGCCTATTTTGTTTTTAAGGGAAATGAATAATGACATTAATAAGAGCCAGTTTTGCACATTTCATTCATGAACCAGTTTGACACAAAACACCCGACTTCAGGCTGGATTATGGCAAACTATAATCCAGCGTTTGCCATATGTTTTGCCATATGACTGACATGTTGTGTTACTTGCCAGTTTCAGCCACGCTTGCCATGAAGCATTAGCGTTGAGCCTCTGTCCCAAACTGCACCATATAAGCAGCGAAGAGTAAAAAGAGATGGAGAACAAGAATGAAAACAAAAAGCTACACAGAAAAAGCAACAGTAGAGTTAATATGGCAGATTGAGAACAGTACAATAAATACTTGATGTAACTTGATATTTAAGGGGCAGGATATTCATTATGCAATCTGTATTGATTTAATCAGGTAGTTTTTAGTTCAGAATAGATGAAATACATTTGTAAAACAATAAAACACAAGCTCTTTTCCATACGTTTTTCGTCTACAGTCTTAATAGAAAGCCGATAAATACGCGCTTTCAGTTAAAGCAATGACATGCAATGGGGTGTTCTAGTAAAACAACATCAAATAATTTTTGAGAGAAATAATGGACCAGACAGAATGGAAAGGGCAATTTCTGCAGTACCTGTGAATGGCTGCAAAAAGATCTTCAGTAGTCCTCGGTCTCGCTGGAGTTGCCACTCCATCCGTCTCTTCCCCATAATTATTGCTTGGCAGAAATGAACTATTTGCTGTTTCTGACTCAAACACCTCGGCTACAAAGAAATAATGAACAATATTGTCAGTCTGCCATGGGAACCAACAGGTTTATAATCTTGAAACCACCCTTCTTTGCTTCAGAAACTGTGCTGCATGAAATGCCTTTGCTTCTACAGACACACACAGAGAGCAATACTGGAAGAATATTTTTTATCATTTGCATTAAAATACAAACAAAATTAATAAAGCTAACCATTTCTTCATAGGATGTTTTATTGCCAGCACAGTTAAATAAAGCATCCTTTTTATTTCCTTGTCTGCAATAGCAAGAAGTCAGAATGGAATTGGAACAAGTATTAATTCAGCAACTTCCCTTAGGCTTTTAGCTCTAACTATTGTAAGAGCTCCTTTTCTCTACAAAAGACTAGATGAATGCTACAACAGCTATCCTCACTCCCCACCTTCTTTAATATTTTTTTATTGTTATGTTGGAAGAAGAGTCAGAGAAAGCAGACTCACCACTTTCGTTCTCCTGAGACAGGTGTCCTTCAATGTTACTGCTGCTGTCTTGGCTGCTGCCTGAGCTGCTTCCTTCATCAAAAGCCGACTGCTCCTCTTGCCTGGGCTCCTCTTGAACTGGTGATGCAGCGGGCTGTACCACAAAGGCACCAGCTCCCACTGCTTCAGAGAAGGTGACTCCGGCAGCTCCTCCCTCAGGAACCAGGCTGCCAGAGTCCATCTTGCTGGAGCTGAGTCCATCTGTAAGGCAATTTCTCGCCTCCTCGCAGTGTGTAAGTACAGCGTCTCTTTTAGTCGGGCTTGATGTGCATCTGACAGTATCACTCACTTCAGCTGTTTTCTCCACTGTGAGATCTAACTGTGGAGGTGGTACAACAAGGAACAGTTTGGGTTTCTTTGAAATGGGAGGTGGTTTCTTGTTTGGCAAAACAACCTGAGTCTTGTCTGGAGATGATGGTGACCCCTGCAGTGGCATGCCAGAATGGAAGTCTTCGCTCCGCACTGGGGACTTAGGTGTGGCTTCTGGAGCTGACCCTAGGGAATCCGGTTCCAAAGACTTGTTTAGACCCATGGTAACTGCAGATTTTTGATCCCTGTCAAGCATGGCCATATTGTCAAAGAGTATCAGAGGAGAACTCTGAGCCAGTGTTTGAGGTGAGTTTTTAAATGAAGTGCCATGAATCTTCATCTCCTCTTCACCTAAGCTGTTACTGAGTCTTAGTGAGAGAGATGGCCTTAGGGAAGACTGTGATGATGAACTTACAGCACCCTTTTCCTGAGAGGTGGTTTCAGAAGCACATTCAGGTGATGGATCCCCTTCTGTTGCTTTTTTGATAGACCTCAGCTGTACCATTTGCAATGCTTTGGTGGTTACTAAGGGCATCACAGGTCTTGATGCATCTTGCTTGCTGAACGGCTGTTTCACAGCATTGTAGCAAGAATCTTCCTGATCGTGTTTCTTAAATGAATACTGTGGGCATATCATTGCACCTTTTGTCAGTTTGGGATCAAGAGGTGGCGCTGGTGGTGGGACAACTAAAGGGAAAATAGGAGGAGGAGGAACAGGGGAAGAGCATGAACTGATGGAAGCTTCTTGTGGTAACCACTGGACACTGTGAGCAAAGGAAGAATTTACATCAGCTTCTGGTGGAGGGGGGGGAAATGTGGGAGAAGCTGGCAATGGTGATAGATCCATGGTTTCTGCTGGAGGAGGAGGGGGGGAAGAGGGAGGAGAGAGCTCAAGGCAATGTGGAGGAGGTGCTGGGAGAGAAGGTGGAGGAGGAGGCGCACCAGAATCTGGAGGAGAGCTCAGGGGGTCCAATTTCTTCACACTCACACTCCCTTCAGTAGAAGTATTTGAAGAAAGAGAAGTGGAGGATGAAGAAACGGAGACTGATGACAGAAGAGAAGATTTCCTTTCAGGCACTTTAGGTTTCAGCTTGGACTTCCCATTTCCTGATGACGCAGATTTCAGAAACACAGGCACTGGAGTAAGTGCAGTGGGTGTATTGGACTGGCTGGAGTACCCACTGGATGGTGATGTGACTCGGTGGGACTTCTCTGGAGAAGTGCTCTTTGGTTTGGCCAGTCCAGCGGGCACTTGTGGCACAGAAGCCCTTGAGCCATCACTGAAGTGGCTGATGCTGTAATCACTGAGAGCAGAAGAGGTACTGGCAGAATGGGTCACTGGAGACTTCATCTGGTCATCTGCCACTGCAGCATAGTCACTGTAGTAACCCCACTGGTCAGCATACTCTGACTTGATGCTGCTTGTTTCACTCTGAGAGGGAGTGACTGTGCAAATGGAGTACAGGTTTGGGGCAGTAGTGGACATCATGCTGCTGCTTGCACTGACTGAGCTTTGGCTGCGAGAGCGCAACACCCAGGGATCTTCATAGTCACTGCAGGGGCTCTGGGAAGGGGAGCTGCCATTTTTGCACTTGAGATTCAACTGAAGAGAATGCTGGAGGGTGGCAATGAGGGTTTCATCAAGTACCTGTCCATTGGACTGAGCTTTTTTCTTGGGTACCCTTCTGAGTGAGTCTGTTCTAGATGGTGGTAAAGGCGGCTTCTTTGCCTTTTTTAGAGAGATGTTTCTTGCAAGGAATTTTTCACCTTGGCCTGGCTGGTCATCTTGATGTTTCTTCTCCTTTGCTTCAAAGACATTAATCACACTGTCTCTGGGGTTCCCAAAGCCATTACTACTATAGCATGGCATGTCTGACTTCAGTCCAGAGTCCATGCTCATAGAGCTGTAATAACCATCATGGTCTACCGAATACAGAGAAGTGGAATCTTCTTTGACTGACGTCCTCTCCAGGCTGCTGCTGCTAAGGTTGCTGCCAGGAGTGGCACAGCCTGGTGTGGTACAAGCTACTTTGCATGATGCAGTCTCACTATTTTCTGCAGACTTGTATAGCCAGTGCTCTGTGCTGCTCACTGCACCCTGCATTCGCTCCCCTGAGTAGCTAGATTCACTCCTACCATCACTGTCCTGGGACTGGTTTGGTAAAGCAAGATTGCTTCTACCGCCGTAGTTCACACTCTGAGAACCAGCCTCTACATTTCCAGGAGTGCTGAGAGAGACAGCAGAGTCACCAAGAGAAAGAAACATGACAGTATTAGATGGGATAGTATCTGAAGTCTGTGAGTGACGTGTGGAGCTACTCTCACTCCAGTTACCACTTGAAGAATGGTGATCTTCTTTCCCACTTACTGCATTGTTGGCAACAGGATTGTCTCTCGGCTTTGAGTACACAGCAGAACTGCCAATTTTGTTATCCAGCGATCCAGTGCTCTGGGCAGTGTGAATAGCAATAACTTCTGAGGAGGATGACAGTGTTGCATTGGGTATGACGCTTGTTGAGTAGGTGGCATGAGGAGAGACTACACATGCTGGGCTAGTAGACTTTTCACTGTCATAACTTCTTACCTCTTGAGACTTTGGCCTCGAAAGAGTTCCTGTTGTGGCATTATTTCTCAGATGCACAACATCATCATCCACTTGCAGTTTACTTATCTGGTGGGGCAAAGTGCCAGCAATGTCTTCTGTCTGTCTGGAGATGCTTTGGGTCTGTTCTAAGGACTGCAGAGACACTCTTGCACCAGCCCGAGGCAAGCTGTGAAAACCTATGTCACTATTCTGGCGAGAAGCAAATATAACTGCAGCAGAATCACTCATCACGGACATGTTTCCAGATGAGCTGGAGAACTGAGACATCTGAGCTGCAATGCCTTGTCCTTTCTGTGCTCGTATTCTTCTCATTGAAGGAGGCACAACTTTAACTTCTTCAGTCTGGCAGCTGGTGTCCTTGGTTTCAGACCGCTGCATAGCAGAGCGATAGCTGTCTAGTCGCCCTAGCGTGGAACTGTGATCTGGGACATACATCGAGTGCCCTCGGAAATCACTTTGGCCAGTGCCAACTGCTGGAGTCAAAATAAAATAATTATTCCTTGAAGCACAAATTCACATTTATCTTCTTAGTAATTAAAAAAAAAAAAAGAAAGAAAAATAAATAGCAATCTGCTTGCTCCCCAATCTCTTGAAGGCTGTGCCTTCTGAAGAACCTGCAACAACAGATTTTGCACAGCTATTTTCTGCATTTCTCTTCCCTTTTTCTTTATTACTAGGAACCTTCTGCTTACAGAACCGTCTGCGTTCGCGCAGCACATTCGACACATGAAATCCTCTCTTTATGGCATGGTAATAATTTCCATAGTAATCAGTTGTGTCAGAAACCAAGTAGCACTGTTTGACTCCAGGAGGCAAAGCAGCAGGAACAGACAAAAGCCTGAGAAATGTGAAGTGTGCTTCCATGCTAACGCCTCATGCAATAAAGAAAAGGGGAAGGAAATCAAGACTAATGTGAATAATCAAATCTGCCTTTTAAAAGCATTACGCTTCAGAAAAACTATTCAGCAGACAGGGAGAGCTATCCATGCCATTCTTCTACAAAGAGGCTAACACACTGACACATGCATTTTTTTACCACAGATAATGCGTTTGCTCTAGCAACATTGATTAAAAAAACACTGCCATTAAATAACATTTCTCCACGCGACTGCTTTCTCTTTATCATAAAGAAAAATCTCCAGTACTTGTGATTGTCCCAACCTCAGCACCATCAGAAAGCCAAAAATAACTGGACTTTATTTAATGATGTAATAATCACATAGAGGCATAAACAAACAGAAAACAATGCAAAGGAAAAAAAAAAGACAAAAAAAAAAAGCTTTAATTCAAGATACAGTTATTCCTGGGTCAGCAGAAAGAATCCTAAGGTTCTTTTAAATTTACATTTGTGTTGGTACCTTTTAAAGTCAAGAATCAGAGAACAGCTTTAAAATCAGTCTGCATAAAGCTCTTCCTTCCGAAATTCAGTTGCACTACTTTATAAATAGCAAACACAAGAGGCAGCCATGCTGCTGGAGATGCTTGTAAGGATACTGCATATGTCACTGCAGGCAAAACTGGTTATTTCAAATCTCCGCCTTAATGCTACTCTCAGAAGCAATGTAGTAGCTTACTCAACAGGACCGCACTCCTTTCGTATTTACTATATAGAACTGGATCAGGAGGATAGGTATTCTTATCATGCAGCTTTAAACACTTAAAAGACATTTAATTATCCTTATTCTAGGCAGGCACAAGAGGCATTTAGGATAAGGAAAAGAGGGCTCTGAAAAGACTGCAGTGAAAGAAGCACGTACAAAAAGATTGTTTACTTCTTTTCCCTAGGCACATAAGAAGTCTCTTAGCAGCTTGAAGCCTATTTAGTTTGCTTTGTGTAGATTTCTCTTGCTCTCATGAAAAGGAAGCCTCTTTCTGCTTCTTGTACAGATTTAGAGCAAAGCTAGATACTCAGATGCTGGCAAACATCTTGGATAATCTAATATGAGATACTGTCAGAACAGATGGACTACTGCAGCCAATCAAAATAGGTATTTGCATATTCTGTACAGTCATTAAGAACTGTACAGTAAGAAAAATTATTTTTGCTTTCCATCTTTTTTTTCCTTTTTTTTTTTTTTTTAAGTATCAATGTCTCCCTTGGGTTAAGAGAGAGGAAACCATCAAAGCAGACATTGCGCATGTCTAATTTTGATATGCATACACAGGAGCTGTGACATCCCCAGTGACAACTGTTAGCCAATGAGTAACATCTGGTGAAAAATAATTGCAGACTAAGTTACACAAATAACCAGAAAGGTGGGGTGCTTTTCCTACCACTCTGAAATACACATATACACATACAGGAGGGAATGAGATGGCTGGTGCAGAATGAAGCTGTAAGCACTAATAAATACTGACCTGAGGCCAAGAGAACCTCATTTCAGCACATCATCTATTTGTATTCACAAGGGAAGCTAAAAGCAGTCCACTTCACAAGCAGCTTAACATACATGGATACCTTATGCTTGTTTAACAAGTTATTGCTATGGAAGGCAACTGGCAAAGCAGGACAACACTGAACTTGCAAAACTCCTTCTTTCTTCCAAACCCAATAGTTTTAGAATGCACTATTGGGACATACTGTTGATTGCAAATATGAATTATACTTTAAAATGTATGAAATACAAAAATTAAACCACGGTGTTATATCTAAAACCCCTGTGCAACTAAATAAGAGGCCAAAGACTCCTCATGCCAATCAAAGCCAAGCTCTGTTCCCATATGCATGACTGTACCCACACTCCTGCTGTGCCTGAGCAGCTTGCTAATGTGGAAGCAACATGAGCAAGTGCAGGATACTGCTGAGCACCAGCCCTTACTCTGTGCTTAATACCAGCATAGATGTAGCTTGGGTCCAGTCTACTGCAAACATGGAAACATAAACTGCCTCAACAGCACAAAAACTTGATAACTCCGATTGCCAACAGAGGGCAAAAGAGCCCAGTCCCAGATGTACTAACTACAGGCTAGATCCTGTCATTATTTGGATGTGTTTAGGGAAGGGGCTTTTCATGGTTGGCACTATTTTACTTTACTACAGTAACTAAAAGTAGGTTGTTTTTGTTTGTTTGTTTTCCAAAAATTCTTGAAATCAAACTGCCTTTGGTGGCACTGCAGTTAGAAGGCGGACAAACCAATTCTATGAAACAGCTCAACCTCTTAACTCAATATTACATCAAAACTGCTACCTTTATCAGAACATCTCTGACTAAGCAACACGGAAGTTATCAGATTTCCTTAATACAAAAGTGCTGGACTTCACTCAGAGCTTTTAAAAAAATATAATCCATGAAGCCATCTAGTTGGAACAGGCAGCAACAACAAACAACAAACAAACAACAAACAAACAAACAAACAAAATCCTGCAGAAACAGACATCAGGATGCAGATGCTAAACACAACAAAATCAGAACTGGCTGCAATACGGTGGTGTAATATGGGAACTGCTGAGTCATGGCCTGAACCACTTATTGAACAGCCAGAGAAAAGACCTTGGAATCACAGGTGAAGGAAATTCACCTATGTGACCAAAGAGGGTGGAACCTGGCTCCACCCCTTAGGACCTCATTGTAAAGATGGACTGCCAGTGATGAAGGATCTCTTGCTGGATATCCCTCCTGCATCCCTTGATTTTTCAGATGTAGGTGAGCATCCTTTTTTTATTAACATCTTCTCATTACACATATCTGAGACTGGTCCTTGCTGCCTTTGTAGGCGGTATGATAAATCTGGCTGACAACTGTTAATGTACTACTTGTCTGCATTTTATCTTGTGTCCATTAGCGCAGCAGTCAGCACTGTGTCCACCACAGGAGACCTAAATCTAGATTCCTTTCTTCTTTATTACTCTGCTTCTTGCTATACTGAAAATACTGAAGTAATGTCTCAAGTGTAAATGCTCTTCCCTAACACACATGTTCAGTATAGAGCCTGGCAGCAAACAAAGGGCATCCAGTATCTGGAACAAGCAAAGTATACAATATATTTAATGTCTCTTGCATGAGAACACAGAGAAGAGGTTCAAATGCATACCACAACTCCAAGCACTTGATTCAAGATAGGGAAAATTGATGCAACTTGCATGTGCCTGACTGGTGGTAAATGGATATGACAGGGACTGACACTGTCTGTACAAACTCAATGGAAAAAAGAACAGGTCTACATGCAATCCTAGGGGTGGGTACAGCTAAGGAAAGCTCCCTGTGACTCTAGCAGACCTAGTGGCACCAGCAGCTTGCTGCAGCAGAAAGGTCCTATGCACTGAAAGAACGACTGAAAACTAAGGATTTGAGAAGATAAAGTATGTGCTGGTATCACAGTTTGTATCACTTGTTTTAACTAGTATATAGAAGCAATTCCTCTTCCCAGACTACTTCTGACTAATCATTTCTACTACATGCATTTGCCTTTTGTGCCACAGGCACATTCCTAGATTTGTTCCTTTCATCTCTTTTTCTCATGCCCCACCTAGCAATCTTCCAAACCTGGAGACCTGGCCAAGTTACTATTCAGGCACCACTACTTCAACAATGTTACAAAAAAAAAAGTCAGAACTGTTTTACCCTAGTGTTTTCATACCAAATATTTTTAACAGATGCTTAAAAAGAAACAGACAAATACATCAGGTTCACAGTAATTTTAGGAATTTTGATTGTGCACCATGCACTGTAATCTCACATAGGGGAGAAAAATGTTGCAGAGGATCCTGCAATACTTTTCCACCCTTTTGGCTAAAAACTACCCCGCAATAATCTTGCATATCTTCCCACAAGGGAGAATTCTGATGAAAATATGGAGAACTTGAAGTTTATTGGTTCTGCTCATTTCACCAACTGAACACCCAGCCTCTGGTAAGTAATATATCCCTGACACCACCATCTTTCATTCCCCATTACTCAAAAGCATACAATACTTGCTTGAACAGTGCTGAAGACAAGCAAGGTGGAGAAACTACAGCTTCAAAACTGGTATTAGCTAAATGGCAAAATAATGGGGAGTTTCTTTCCAAAGAATATTTAAAGCTGTATTTGAACCAGGATGCAGAATTACTTGGCTTGAACAGCTGTATCCCTGCACGGTATTCCTGTAGGACCACTAGTTTCTGTGACTTCTACCCATGAGACCTATAGCTTAAGCAACTGCTAGTACCTAAGGGATTCATTAGGAAAGACTATCAGTTGAGTCTCCAAGAGAACACCTAAGTTCTCAAAGATCAAACAGCTACAAATGCCCACGTTTTTTAGGATGCAGTATTTTTCTCTATAACTTTTCAAGGGAGAAGCTCTAAGTCCCAAGGGATACTGGCTGGTAACAACAGGGGTTCTGAGCTGAGCCACCAGAAAGCACGTGAAGAGTTCATTCAGCTGTTAGTCATATCCCACAGTGACTGACAGGAGGCCTCACAAGTGGCAATCTCTTGTGATCTACTGAAAATGGGAGGCAGGGAAATATGCTGATGGGAAATAAACACATGAGATCATTCTGACCCTCTGAATCCTTATGCATAAGGGAAAAAAAGGGGGAAGGGAAAAACACTAGATGGAGTAAAAAATAATGGCCCTAAACTATACCATAAAGTGAGAAACAGTAATTAAATCAAGGGAAGTACATGCAAAGCATGAACTTCTAAGACACCCTTTTAAAAATGAAAAAGACAGAAACTTTCCTTAGAAGAAAAAAAAAATAATATGCTTGGCAGAGGAAGAAGATATCTAAAGGCAGAAAACTTGAAGCAGTTTTTCAAACCTGCTGTTTTCACAGAATCACAAAGTGGCCTGAATTGGAAGACACCTCAAGGATCATGAACTCCAACCCCCTGCCACATGCCAAGCCACCGACCTCCCCATTTAATACTAGACCAGGCTGCCCAGGGCCCCATCCAGTCTGGCTTTGAACACCTCCAGGGAAGGGCCATCCACAACCTCTCTGGGCAGCCTGTTCCAGCACCTCACCACTCTCATAGTAAAGAACTTCCCTCCCTCAACTTAAAACCATTTCCCCTTGTCCTGCTGTTATCTACCCTTTCAAAGAGTTGATTCATCTCCTGTTTATAGGCTCCCTTCAGGTATTGAAAGGCTGCAATGAGGTCACCCCACAGCCTTCTTTCCTCCAAGCTGAACAAGCCCAGCTCCCCCAGTCTGTCTTCATAGGAGAGATGCTCCACCCCTCTGATCATCTTCGTGGCCCTCCTCTGGACCCTCTTCAACAGCTCCCTGTCTTTCTTGTATGGGGGGCTTCAGAACTGGATACAGTACTCCAGATGGGGCCTCACAAGAGCAGAGGAGAGGACAATCACCTCCCTGTTCCTGCTGGCCACCCCTCTTCTGATAGAGCCCAGGATACCATTTGCTGCAAGAGCACACTGCTGGCTCATGTTAAGCTTTATATCCATCAAGATTCCCAGATCCTTCTCTGCAGGGCTTCTCTCAAGGACTGCTCCTTCCAATCTGTATAAATGCCTGGGATTCCTCTGGCCCAATGCAAAACCTTGCACTTTGCTGTGTTGAACCTCATTAGGTTCACCCGGGCCCACCTTTCTAGTCTGCTGAGGTCCCTCTGAATGGCATCCCTTCCTTCCACCGCGTCAACCGCAAACTTGCTGAGGGTGCACTCGATTCTGTCATCGATGTCATTGATAAAGATGTTAAAGAGCACCGGTCCCAAGACAGACCCCTGGGAGACACCACTCGTTACCAGCCTCCACCTGGACATAGAACCATTCACTATCACCCTCTGTCTGCAGCCTTTCAACAATTTCTTTTCCATTGAGTGGTCCACTCATCAAATCCATATCCCTCCAATTTGGAGATACAGGTGTAGTGGGGGACCAATTTTTTTTTCATGAGGCATGATTACTGGAAGATGAACTGCACTGCGTGACAGAATAGATACTGTACGGTGGGACCTGCCTCTCCCGCAGGGGAGTGGGTCCTGGTCAGCAGAAGCCATTCAACACTATCTTGGACTGCACTGATGCAGATCTCTGGAGAACACCTGCAAGACGACTTGGTAGCTTCACAAACTGAAAGTTAACCTGGGACAGATCCTAAAACACTAAACACAGAAAAGGGACCAGAGAAACAGGAAGGCAGCTGGCTGCTTTTATTTTGGTCTGAAGAGCTGGAACACCTAAGGGAAGCTGAAGGTTATCAGGAGTTGAGAAATGAGCAAGGCCTGTGACAGGTTCTCCCACGCTCATCTGTACCAAAGAGAAGGGAAACACCTTGACTGAAGGGAGAACACTGTTTTAAAAGTAACACCTGAAGAAGAGAGCTAGAGGTGATGGATAATGCAAACAGAGCAGAGAAACTGAGATTGCACAAAAATGTAAACTAAAACATTAAAAAATAGCAAAGAAAGCTTCTTGACCTTTCTGAAGCTTTGATCCAACACTGACTCCATTGACTCATTTATATAATTGAATGTGTTCTACTGAACACTGAATACATATGTTCTATAAGCCAAGATAATTCAGAAGTAGGCAAAATTATTTTTTTTAACTTCCTGTGTTTGACAGAAAAAGGGTACCTTGCTCTTTCCTCTTATTTTGATATTGCTCTGCTAAATAGCACTGAGATGCTCCTGCTGCTAGACAGTAACTCTTCAGAGAGTAACTGGCATCTTGAAACGAGGAGGCATCTAATACTCATAATCTGCCTCAGAACCCCATCCATCACGGTACCTTTTAATGATATAGCATTTTTTGCATTCAGCAGAGAGAGTGGTTCATTGCTGGAACACTCTTGTGACAACATGGCTGAATCACAATACCTAAAACTAAGAATTCTCAAAGATATTTTCAGCATGTGTTTCACGAGTACTATTAATGATCCCTTTTGGTATGTTTGGATAAATTCTGGGAGGGTACCATGGCCACTGAGCTCATGCCAGCAATCAGCACAGTTTCTCTTCTGTTTGGTCTTTCCTGTTCCAAAGGGGCCAAAGCAGCCAGGGGAGAACCCCAGCAGCTTGGCCCAGCAGAAGCGCCTCCAGGCTCTTAAGCAAGAAAGAAAAATATTTCAGTCTTGGTTGAAGCTTTGAGGTTCTCTCAAGTTTCTGCTTCCTTCTGAAGAATAAACAAGAGGTAACAAGAATCTGCTGTATGTGTTGGTTATTCAGCCTGTGCACAGCAACTCTGATGTACCAAGGGATTTTAATCTTTGTGTAAATATTATAGCCATTCACAGCAATGCTTTAGAGGAGAAACAAAGATTTATTCAGCTGAAACCACAGGGAGAATGTCAATAGGCACAATGCAATTGCTTGATTTGGAGTTTAGTCCGGATCCTTGTTCCGATCAAATGAACTGTGGAATGTTTTAAAACAACTTGATGTTTGTTTTGGGACAGTGTAAGAGAAATAAGGAATGGACAGCTACAGAAATATTTGGGGAGTGACAGGGGAGGAAAGACAGACAGAGCACTGAACAAGGATGAGAGAGATGTAATTTATTCCCAGCCTTGCCAGTTGCCTGGTGGGTGACTAAGCAAGGACCCTTTGCTGCAGCATTCCTAGTTTCCCCATGAAGACCCTGACAACTGTTCTCTTTCCAAATACACTTTGTAGTGATAAAAATCAATATGCTAACAGGATGCAAACTACCATCAGAAAGATTTCCTGGCATATATTTTGTATTTTGCTGTCTGGACACCACACAGACACCACAGAAGCAACATGAAACTACTTCTGGCCAACTTCTATAGGAGGGCAGATGGCTAAAGCACTGTGTGCCTGCCGGTTGTAGGCCAGTGAAATGGACAGAGAGAGCTCCTACAGTGAGATATTGTCAGCCCTAGCATTTCTGCAACTTCAAATAGGAGCCAAGGAAAACCTTCAAACAGTGTTACATGAAATGTGCTCAGTATGAAATGAAAGAACAAAATCAAGACCACAGAACCGGTCACCCTTTGCAACAGACTGGCAAAGGTCACAAATTCTTAAGATATTCACTGAAGATTCCTTTTTAACATGGAAGCCAACTGCATTTTCAGTTCATTCCACCAGATGATCTTTTCAAGCACAGTCAGCCTACAAGTCAAACATAACCTCCAAGCTTCAGAAACACTGTCAGCACAAAGCATGCTCCTTACCACAGAAGTACAGCTGTCGGTCATTTCAAAATCCACATGCCTGAAAGAGTGTCAGGAATCTCTACAAGTGACAAAAGGTAGTTTGGAACAAAGAACTCTGCTCTGCTTTTCTCTGCTTTCTGCCCTCAAGTTAGGTCCTACCTATGTCATGGATAATCTTTACTGAAAAGTGAAAACTGTGACCATGGTATGTATGTCACTTTCAGAATACTATGCTGGCCTCGTAAGACTGCAACAATCCCAAAAATCTATAGTTTAAGCCATGCTCAGTGTCAATTTGGCATATAAGTGGCACAAAGGTTTTTAAGGAACACAAGAGAACTCATTTCATCTCAGCTCTAGATAAAGAAATTGAGTTGAAAAATGGGAAAATGGAATATAAAAAGTATCCATCCTGAACAGTCAAGGGAAGATCAGGACTGCCTCTGCTATTCCTTAGCTAGCTGCCAACGTGCTGAGAAATTACCTCATCAGAAGACCTAAAAGATGAAAAAGTAATCTGTCAATAAGAATAGTCTTATGTTATGTCTCATGTAGCTTTGTTTGCTTAAAACAAGTCTACTTTAGCTCTTGAGATTGCTTATAGCTGACTGCAAGGCTGATAAAATGCTATTCTCTCAGGGAATAAATTCAAACTTCAACCTGAAGGACTCTGGGTCTGGAAAGCGTCTCCTGCCAGGTGGCAAGGTCAACTAAGGGCAGCCACGTAGCGAGGTCCACTATGGACAAGAGGAGGGACTTCCACATTTCCAGGAAGAGTTCCCAATGGCAGGCAGCGAACAGTATCCATCCCACAAGAAGACATGGACAAAGACACCTCATAGCTTTGGACAGGTCTCAGAGCAACAGTTTGATACAAAATCATTACGTGAGATCCAGCAGTAACACTTAAAGCTGCCACATGAAGACTAAATACAGAGTTAAGTGAATTTTCTCTCTAGAGACAGAAGATTCTCGTGGCAGGGCAATGTTCATTACAGATGCTGATGGAGCACAGTTCCAGACACAAACTGCTCTTCATTTGCTTGCTTATTTTCAGTCTTACTCTATGGTTAGCTCTCTATCTTCTCCAAATCCATCCAGAAACATTATGTACTTTTTTTTTCATTTCTGAAAAGTTTAGACAAAGAACCAGAAAAGCAAAATGTAATTTAAGATATGCGAAATACGAAGTAGTGAAATATACTGAAAGTGTCAATACATGATATCACATTTAAATAAATAAAAAAAAAAGATTAAAAAAATTGAAGTTATGTGCTGGCGAGCTATTTTAAGATATTTTTTCTCTACTGCAGAAAGAGAGAGAAGAAGGGAGGGGAGGCAGAAGGTCATCATATTATCCGTAAAGTCATTATTTGGGTAAAATGGAATATTAAAAAAAAAAAAAGAAAAAAAAAAAGGCTACTATCAGAGTTCTCCAAAAAGTGTGTGAAAGGCTGCTTGAATTCCGAATTCAGACTGTTTCATCAGCTCTCAATGTCTTGTTCACTATTAACTGTGAAAAGATTACAGACTGAGGTAGTGTAGATGTGACTGATTAAGCATTTTTCCTTTGATATGTGTGAAACAGATAATGGTAACGTGTAAATTATTTGAAATCAAATAATGTTGACATTTAAGTGGCTGCCGATTAGATCTAAACTAAACTGTAAGTTTTACAGATTTTTCACTGTTGATGCAACTCTCAGCAGATCCAGGAAGGCATCAATGAATTGGTTTACCCCACTGGATAACTCTGCAAGCTGAAACACCTGCCCACTTAATTTTGCTTCAATTAACATCTTAGGGGAGTGGACCAAATCTCCAGAAAGGCATTGAAGACCACAAAACTTACATCCCTGCAGATTTTCATTGCACCAGTAAACCATTTTCCAAACACCACATTCCTTTCAGCGGAAGGAAGCCCACAGATAAAAGGCCCTTATTTCCAGGTGGCAAGGAGGCACCTGCTTATTTGGAACTGTAATTGGCTATCAGACTGTATTGGTTTTATGAGCACTGGTAATGTTATTAGTCGAGTAATGATAAGCAGTGACAATGAACAATGGATGGAATACAGTTCTGATGAGCCATACCTAGCTCCTTTTGTATGTTGTCAGGGATTCCTGTTATAGTCTTTCTCCTTTTGACTTTCTTCGGCCGTCTTACCACCGTGTCTGTGTAAATTAGAGACCGCCGAATGCTGGCTTGGCGGTCGAAATTCTCCCCTAATACATGGCAAAATAAGCAAAGCAACATTACTTCCAAGCACGCTGACATCATGCACTTTCTTCCACTAGCTTTGTTGTAGAAATGAAAAAAAGGCATTAATAAATGATGTTAGCTTGATCCTACCGTGAAGGTTTACACTGAAGGAAAAGATACAGCACACTGTCACAGTAAGGTTTTAGACATGCATACATACTGCTCAGTACCACAGGTTTCAAAAGGAATTTGACTTCTCCTGGGTCCAATTCACAGATGAAAGAAGCTGTAATTCTACAGATGAACAGAATACTTGCTTTAATTTGGCCCTCTAATTTGTGGGATTTGTGGGTTTGCTCACTGCTTTTGTTGTTGGTTGTTGTTTTTTTTTTGGTGGTTGCAGTAGTTTTTTTTTGTTTTTGTTTTTTTTTGTTTTTAAATATTGAGCTGTGGAAAAAGCAAGTCTGTTCATGAAAATGAAAAACTGCAATGGTTTATACAGGAACAGACATTGCTATTGGCAACAGTTATTACAATTTTCTTGCAGACCTCCATCATTAAATCAAATTTGTTTTCGTTCCAAGTTGCCCTGAACCCATTAAGTGTACCGTATTTCTGGTGGTGATCTCTTAATACAAATACAAATAAGTTCTATGGAGCATGCAGAGATCAAACTGGTTTTAGGAGCTCATGAATATTTCAGTTAGAGTGGAAGCTGCTTAAAAATGAAATTCTATAAATGACTATACAAATATGCAATGGTAAGAGCTGAAAAAATGTGTAAATGCATGTTGCCAGATAAAACCTTATGATGACCATGGGCTGTATCCTAATGGGACCCAGAAGCACCACTATCATTAAGGTTGAGCAGCTTTTCTTTAGGAATTCACTTTTGTTGAGAGGTTTATAGTTTGGCCATTTTACAAGCAGCACAATAAAATTTGCCCTCTAGACTGAGCTCAAACAATTCTCTACGTTTCTAAAATATACCCATCCCCAATCTCACACATAAGTTTCCTTACTAGAAGTTAAACATTTTAAAGCAGTGACAAAACATCTAAAGTGTCCTTTAGATGACCTACTTAAAATTTAAATGCAGAAAAAGCTTGATATGCATGTATATGTTTTTGCCTTTCATGCTTTCTTGAAAATTCATGACCAAATTATTTACCTCTTAAAAGTGACGAATGCACAGTAACTAATATGTCATAAATATTATCCCCGGTAGACTACACATCTGTATGATGTGTGTCATGCAGATAGTGTGGAAAACCACTAAAACAGTTAAAGACACAGTCATAAGGTAAAGCATAGCACACGGAATAATGAAAATATAAGGAAAAATACAAAGCAGTTTCAATCACCATATTGTAAATATAAAGACTGACACTCTTTTAATGGGTCTTGTTCTCCAATGAAGCACACTTATGCTGGGCAGAATCTTTGCATATACAAAGAAGTGTCACTTTCATCTGAGTTTCTGATTGACTGAAATGGGGGCAGATAAAGGGAGGAGGAATCTCATGGGATGTGATATGGAGCTATGAATCCCATCGGCTTCACAGAAGCCCCAAAACACTGAGACAAAATATCCAATATCTGGGGCATTACTGCTATTATGATGTTATCACTCATATGGAGTCTGAGTTGGGATCATTAGATAATCCTTCTGTATAGGATAATAACTGGCCACATTATAATGAATTTAAAGAATTCAAAAGACAACATTTGGCATCTCTAAACATATCTTGATTCATTCAAAGCCAGTGATTATGCCTGAGACAGTAAGGGGTGAGAAAATTAAAATTTGGTTTTGGATACTCTCAACTAAAATACTATGCAAAATGCTAGGTAGAAGGGGTGCAAACAAGAAGATGGTCTTTTATGCGTAATTTAAGGCATACCAACAGGATGTCCTTGAGAAAAGTTGGGTCAGCTGATCTACACTGACTTCTCCCCCTGTGCTAACACAGAGCTAACTCAACCAACCCTTCTTCATACGGTTTCAAAATAGCTTTTTCAAAGACACTGCAAATTTATAGAATTTCAAAGTAGTTCCTTCGATAAATTCTAAGTCAACAATCAAAATAAAACCGTTTCAGTCTTTTCTACTCTTCATTGTTATCTTGTTTTTAGAAAATACTGATCTTAACATATTAAAGATACTTTTCTTCCATGGGGTTTGTAACAAATTGTCTAAACACTCCTCATCTAGTTTACTCAGTTCTCCCTCACATTTAGTCAGTTTCCTTAGATTCACTGGAAATATTTAAGTATGTGTTTAAATCTCACTGAAGTCAATCAAGCAGATTAATGCAATCAAGCAGATCAATTAAGCAAATGCTTAAATGTTTTCCAGGATCCAGCCTGCCGCCTATCAGCTCCACCACCACCAGACTCCTCCATCTGGAAAGAAAGTTAGTTCCAGAAAACCCAGTACAGGAAACACCATTATATGTTTTAACCCACAAGATATGTAAAAGCAAAGACTGGCCACCACTGAAAAGTCAGCCCAACTCCTTCCAGGCCAGAATAAGCTCAGCCCAGCCACCCTCAAAGACTGAAACATCCTACAAATCGAATGTCTAGTCAGCAGCTTGTCAGCCTAATGCAATGCTCCTGCACCTTCAGGCTGTCCAACAGATTTTTACTACCCCTGCATTAGCTGCAATCTGCTTAGCAAGGAGCCCCAAAAGCTGAAGTAGCAGAGCATTTGTTGCACAGCCACATGACAGGCTATTGTAGCAGGATCATTACTAATGGACTGCTGAAAATGCTGTCACCTCTTCTGAGGTTAACATTTTATTTAATGCCAGAAGTAATAAATGGAAATGTTTTGACCTCTCTACTGGGAGAGTAAGAAAAAGAGCAAGCAAAGGAAAAAGCCGAATCAAAACAAAAACCAGCTATGGTTTGTTCCTCAGCACATTTAACAAATGGCACCGAATTTTTGGTCCTTTTTTTTTTTTCCTGCCTCACATAGTAACATAAGGAACTTCACAAAATAGAACTACTCACAGTGTGGGAGGGCAGAGGAGGGGAGCAGATTGTGACTTTTTAAAGGGGAACAAGGACAGCAGCTTTTTTTGTATGTGTGTGGGGCTCAGTCTGTTTTTCTCACTTGTCTTGATGCAAAGCAGCAATACAGCTATTTCAAGGCAAAAGGAAACTAGTTTCCAGAGACCAGCTCACATACTGAAAGAATAGTCTTTCTTCTCCATCCTTGCTTTGTATGCCTTCCTACTGTCTTGATTTTAAGGAATGAATGCCATGCAACACATTCCAGGAAGTGTAATAAACGTGTACTATTTTCACCAGAAAAGTTGAGAACTGCTGCACTTCCTGGGGGTAAGCCAACTCATGCAAGGGGCACAAGGTTTGCCACAACATTTGATTTAATCCGGTTGAAACTGTAAGTGTAACTTATGCAAATGCATTATTGTTTCCTGAATGTTTCCTGTGACACCAAATTAAATTCAGGACAGCTATTTTATCTCTTTTACCCCATTTTTCTTTCCATCTATTTACTTCACCCATATATTTTCAGTACACATGGTCATTAAATCAAATAGCAGATTATCCATTCTGTAAGTAAACCATCTTCCTGCTGTTGCAATATCAAACTATGCTCAGGCTCATTGATTATATCAGATAATCCATTGTTCCCACAGCTCTGCCTTTTTCCTACCTTTCCTAGATAATACCAACAACTCTATAGTTACATTTCAGCACTGCATGTTTTCCTTCTATTCATTTTCCAGAGGTGGAGTGTTCATAATCTTCCGCTGCTCTCAAGTATTTCCTGCTGTCTATTTAAGGAAACATTTCTTATTGATTTCTCAGAGCACTCTGATGTTTATCACTGGCCTTAAACTACACCTTAGAACTTAATCAGACCCCTTCAGTATGAGAAGTAGTGCTCCACTGCTACAAAACAACAATTTATAAAAATACTTGTGGGGAAAAAAAAAAAGAGATAATCACATAGAAAAAGAGAATTCCTAATTTACTTTCAAAACAAATCTGAACATAGCAAGCTATTGATTGTAAGAGTGAGCATGGAGCCAGAGAACGCCATATGGCATTTGAATTAAATTGGATATTGAATATCATCCCAGTTTTGGCAGGCAAATGGTCAGTTATTTGAACTAACTAATAATAAACAATCTTGATACTGTACAAAGACAGAGGGATTATTAAATCAAACTGATTATCCAATCTTTCATACAAATTCTATTTACACACATCAAAATATCTCTGCAACATTAGACTTCTTTGTAATTTGAGTTTCACTGAGTAGGAATTCTGCAACAGTGAAACCAAAGAGCATTTTGAAAATGGAGAATCAATATACAGCTTGCATGCAGAAAATGTGGGCTACTGTCATGTAAGTTGACCATCACACTAAATGTCGCAGTTGAGGACAGCCTCATTAACCTTCTGTTCTTTCCCTATTATCCTTGACACCTAAACCTCTTATTGTTGATGAAAAGGAGGCTCAAGAATTTTTTTCTCAAATTTTGTAACATTTAGTTTTCAAGATACAGAAGTCTCTGATAACCTTCCTTAAGTAAAGATCCTAGAAGAAAATCCTGAATATCATTAATATTTTACAAAACATGATTTTCCATTATTTATCTTTAATGAAGCCTATGGTAACAATGATTTGTCAATCATCTTGTATTTAATGAATATCTAATTTTGTTTCAAGCCCACACTGTGTAGACTAACTTCATTAATGTTCATTTTAAGGAATGTTGAGTTTTTCTCATTAAGTGCAGACAAAGACTATTAAATGCAAAATACTGTTTCCACAGAAAGGTGCAAGAAGTAACATGAAATTCATGCATCAAATATATACAACATTTGAGTGTTAAAATACCACCTAATGGGTCTTCTATAATCCCTCCCCTCCCTAACCAGCATAATATAATTTCTAAAGTTAAAAGCCTACCAGTCACATTAATAGGAACCACATCTGTTTGGACTGCCTGTGCTTGCTGTCGCATCTTCTCTTCTGGTGTTGGCAGTGGAAGCGACTTAGTCCAGTTGGTTTGTGTGTTGATATCTGATAACTCACTTGAAACTGGGGTTTTAGGCCTTTTGATGGTGATAAGCTTTTCTTCTTCTGGGGAAGAGACAGAACACTGCAAACAGACATACATGCAACGGTGTCAGTTCTCTACTAGAAAAACAGAAGACTAAGTACTAAGGTACTGCTGCTGCAGTCAGCATGATGGCTTGTGGATACACCCTCACAAATAACACACATCTAATTTACAAGTGACTTTTTAAAACACAACCAACAACCACCAAATCTCCTACAGCAACCAAAAAATAAAAACAAAACAGAACAAAGGAAAAACAACTCTAGATTGGATTTACCCACGACATCTGATCAGGTTTAGAACCATATAAATGAAAGAGAAGCAAAGCACAGTAAATAATTATCTTACACATTTACACTATTCCTTCAGCAATCAACCTCTCTCACTTTTAGAAATAATGGATGGAGGTTTACCTCCCCTTCCTCTACATCTATTAGGAAGAGACACATTTGGGGAGAGCTCTGTAAATGACTCGGCCAATACACTTAACATAACCATCAGCCAGGAATCAGCATGGAAAAGTGTTGGCTTTGGAGAAATTTGCGCTTTGCTTGTTTTTAAAGGGTGAAGTGGTTAAAAGTATTAGTACACATACAGTGGTCATTTTTAAAGTTGTTCCTTACCAAAGTGTTAGATCACATCTATGATGGACACTGTACTTCAGATAAATGAATAAAACCTTTCTGAATGAGAAAAAGAGGTTGCAACAGCTTGTACAAATCCTTCCACCAGCCAAATTTATATAATAATGCCAAAAAAGACATTTCCTGTAGGGGAGCAAATCTGTTTTCACTGCAAGGGACCTCAGATTATCCCAAGAGCAGGAGAGGAAGAAAGACTTGGAGGAAAAAGAAGGTCCTCTTCCTCCTGCCTCCAGATACAACAAGGAAGAGGACAAACACTTCTGAGTGTAGAGACTGTAGGGACAGCAGAGACCTCTGAAGCCATTAATCATGCCCATTTCAGAGCTGGTTGCCTTGGCTGCTCTGCAAGGTGGACTCTGCTCTCTGCCCCCAAGCCAGTTCCTCACCACCACTTTCTATTTGTTCCTCCCACTGCCTGCAGAAAACCACCCAAAACAGGGATGCTGGCACTGGATTGCCTCTCTCCCCACAGCTATTCCCTGGCTCCTTGAGAGAGGTGTAATTGTTGTTTGTAACAGATGGACTTTCTCTGTCATTATTAAGTCTAAGTGATTTGCTCTCTCTTGAAGCTGAGTGGCACACAAAGGCATGACAAAACACCAAGCTGCATTTATCATTTCTGATTTTAATTTTCCCCTTGTCATCATGAGAAGTTCCCACTGTTTATAAATAACCATTTATTCGTACCACTGTGCATTGTCAATTCATTCAGACAGGACCCAACATTTCATTACAAATCAATAAATCAAAGCAGATTCCAGGCAAAAAGTAAATTAAAAAAAAAAAAAAAAGTGGAATCCCTTCAGGTAATAATAATAATACACAAATATAATATGAATGTTACTTTTTTTTAACGTGTATCTGTGTACATACATTGTTTATAAATGAACACAGTGCAGGCACACCTAAAGTACCTACACACAAATGGAAGTGCTTTCCCATTTCAAATCACTCACATTTGTAAAAATCGCAAATAGCTTGAGCAATGTGGGAGAGAAACATCACTGCAGATGGGAAAGCTGCCTCCAGGCTGTGCCTCCTGCAGTATGTTCCACGACAGCTCAGAGCGAAAAAGGCACTGCAACCCACATCTCTGTGGCAGCCTATATGGGGCAGCACTGGTGTTGGAGGTGTGTGTGCAAGCATTCAAAAGACTAATCAGAGGATGGAGAGGAGAAATACCATCTTCCCTCTTGTATAAATAGCTCTGTCTGCATTGGCACAGCAAGGGAGGCACCGCAAGCCTGGCTTTGCATTTTGTGTGGCGAGTCTGAGCTGCAGCTACCTGCAGATGTTCTGCTTTGGGTGACAGCATCAGCACCAGTGACATTCACGTTCAGACAGTGCCAGTGCAATGCCAAGTCTCAGCTGTCAGTCAGTCACCAGGGGCTACTATAAAATGTCAGGCGACAGAGATACAGGTTACAAAGCTACCCTTCCTTCCCCAGCAGAAAAACAGGACACTTCTGTTACAGAATGCTAACAGATAGAAAAACTGGGGGACTGAAACATTGACTGTGAGGGAATCCTAGTTATACAAGAAAGCATGGAACAACCATCAGAAATTTTTCAGAATTAAAAGGCCAGAAAACTGAGGAAGGATGGAGGAAGGAGGACAGAAACTGATCGGTACAATAAGTACATAATGAATGAAAAGCAATTGATAACTCAATTGTGCAGCTGTGGCCAAGCACTGCTTCAGGAAAAGATGACTACTTTTGGACAGCGGTGCACACTGCAAAAAAAAGTTCAGTAGGAGAGCTGCTGGTTTTGAGTGTAGGAAGGAGCGTTAGTGTTTCACCTGCAGGTACACTTTCTGTGCTTTCTGGATAAGCACGACTATCTACTTAAATCCCTTCTTCCAAAGTACTCACAGTGATAGTGGTACATTTGCTTGCTTTTTGATGTAAAGATTCTTTCAAAGGGCAGGATAGGTCAAAAGCCATACCTAACTATCCTGTGCAGAGTAGAAAGCAGCTCATTTTTCAACTTTCTTCACACAAATTTCTTATCTAATTTTCTAGTTATGGCAAAATCAGAGAAGAGAGGAAAAAAATATTTTATACTTCATGTTCCTTTGTGAAAGTCACATATTTTTAGAAAATGTACCCTGATTTACAATACGGAATTCTGCAGGAAGATTCAACAGATTGCTGCTGTACAGACAGAAATGTCATTTGAAGTGAGGTCTGCTATATGAGAAATGGCACTGGGCAGTGCTTTGAGATCACACTATCTGCTCAGCATAAATCTCAGCATAAACACTGCTTATAACAGAACAGTTTGCACCCCTCTCATTTGTAAAGCATCTCAGACTCAAAACAATTTTATGGTTTGATTTATATGATCAAATTTCTATGCAGTTTCCAAATTGGATGCTACAACCACCTCCTCTAAAAAATCCGTTGGATTTGTCCTCTTTAATGGATCAGGGAAGAAGGGGAGGCAGTAAGTGAAAATGACAACACTGGACCTTGCTGTCTTTCCATAAATATGCTTTAGAGGGGAAAAAGCTTGAACTTTCTAAGGGGAAGATGAAATGAGAATGCAGGGGAGAATGGCTCATGAATACACCACAGTCAGAGAGGAGCTACTTGGCTCACAAGGCTAGAGCCCCTCCACTGCCTTGCTGACTTCTTGTCCCCTGTCCACTCAGGTACTGTAACACATAACAGCTTCACACTCATGCTGCTTGAGAGGTCCCAGCTGTCAAGTGATGTCACGCTGCACATCTCACAGCACGTCCTGCCTCAGGTTCCTGTTTATTCTTAGTCTTTCTATATTGCTATGGTTTGTACTACAGTTTGAAAAGACAGGACCTCCAGAAGAAAAACCAATCCATACTTTTAAGCAAAGGACCTTAAAACTTGTAGGCATGTCACTGACCTCACTGTCCACCACAACCGTTCACAAAATTAGAAATTTTCTGAAAAATAAAGTTGAGAAAAAATTCCATGCTGCTGTGGATGAGAGCCATACCAATTGAGCCATCTATTCATATCTCTCAACATCCTATTCCTTCTCCAGCCTCTTATTAGCTTTGATGGCTTTAAGCACCTTTTCTCACTAACACATTTTCTTCTTTGAACTGCTGTCTCAACCAGCAAATTGATCAGCATTAAAAAAAAAATAATGCAAAGCAGTATAAAATATCTGTGCTGATTACACGTGTACTCACTCACAGTCATAGCCAAGGGGTGGGGGAACCAGTTGAGGGCATCATAGTCTGGAGGCATCTCCAGGTGTGCCAACAGCAGCAAGGCTCATAGACATTCACACCTCCAACCTGAAGTAGTGGGGTGCTTCTTCAGCCCCTCTGATTACTAAGCCACATTTTACATCAGACCTCTTCAAGTCTCTCAAGCCAATACAGTTAATGCATTTGTTTTCACTTTACATTCTAAACAGTTTCCTGCAGGTATTAAAGAAATAACTTGGTATGGCTGAATACTGTGTCGAAAGTACACTTTTTTGCCCCACAAATAAGCAAAGGAGCTCTTTTTTAACCAGAATTAAAAGACCAAAGACAAAGTTCATAACTCAAATAACAGGATCTAGAGAAAAATACCATGAGATTTTTCGTAGATGGAATAAAGACATGATACAGCACATGCCTGTGAGCAAATATTCTCCATAGCTCACATTCATCATTTAGAAGTTAAGTTACTCCAATTAGGAAACTTTTTCCTTGGCTAATTAAAAAAACAACCACACAGCCAAATAAATAAAATGGTGTTCACTGGGGAAGCAGTTTCAAAGGAGGCAAATGTTAATAGACCAAAAGTAATTAAAAGTAACTAAAAGATATTGGACTGCAGACAAAAAAAGGAATAATGAGGAAAAATGCAGGAAACAAACCTGGCATGGCATTTTTCTACTGAGCAGTTGATTTTTCTACGTTTAATCAATTTTTAAAAGAAAACAGAAGCAGGGAACAACTGAAGGCTAAGGGCAGAATGTAAAGATTGCTTATGTGCTAAATGCTACAAGTAACATCAAGCTGCAAATGAGACAGCTGGATGGTCCCACTTGTGGGCAAAGTACCTTGTTGCTCCGGGGAACCAAGTTACAGCAGGCGCTAATGCAAGACTGAGAGATGCAGTCTAACAGACTAGACTGTTGAGTGAGACAAAAGGAAAGAAAGAAAATGAGTGATAAAAAGGCAAGGAAGGAAGAATGAGGGAAAAAAAACACACACACACACACACACAAAAGACAAATACACTTAAAATACACGATATATATATTTCAGAACGTAAAGGAACCAGAGTTTAAAAGTGACATCTCAGTATATCCCTGACACTAGGAAAACAGACCAGTACTGAAGGACAGCAATACTTTTCAAGTAGTGTCACCAATGGTGGTATGTAAGAGGTGACAAAGAAGGACACAGGTTACAGTACTGAGATGTTAAGGTAGGATCCAGGTAAACCAATTTAAGCACCAACAAACTCTATTAAGATCAGCAGATATACACTGAAATGGCGATTGGATCGTGCTCCATTAATGCAACTTACAGGAATCAACCTAACAGTAGGTTAGGAACAACCTAAATGGTAGTTCCAAGAACTTTGCTTTATATAAACTAACACTCAAGGCATTTCAAGTTTCCATGCTTTCTCCTTCTGTCTGCTTGCTTTTTGGGTTGGGCTAACTAGCCAGTTTTACCCTATGGGCTTTGCTTTGAAACAATAACACTTAAACATCTTTTAAGAACTGCATGTTTTATAGTATGAGTATCACTCTCTGGTATCTGACACCTCCACAAAAGAACATTTGTGGACATAGGTCTTCTCTTGTGTGATCTAAGCCACGGTTTCATATTATGTCTCCAGCGAAGACAGACAAGTGGAATATTTGTCTTTTTTTTTTTTTTTTTTTGAGTAGATAAAAAGAGTGTGGAAAGACAGCTTCCTTTGTGAAAGCACCACACAGTAAAACAGAGGTTTTATGAAACATAGCAAATAGGTCAACTTAGAAGTAAATTTACAAGCAGTAAATAGCTACTCATTCATCTATGATTATTCTGTTATTCTCAAATTTCAGCTGGTGCTGCATGCACAGAATTTAAATGTTGGCTGTCTTGCTTTGAATAGACAACAAAGCCACAAAGCTTTCATCTACCAGTAAGGAGTTCACATTCTGAATCATGGGATTTAGTGACCTCAGCTTCACATTGTTACTGAAGAACTATCCTAACATCTGAAAAATGACTGTCTCAAGGCATAAGTTATCAGAAGTATTCTGTATTTTACCAGTGGGACCATAACTCAAGTTCAGAGATCTGTTAAGCGTTCATTTTTAAAAAATTAGTAAAATTTTATGTCATTATATAATGTAGAGCCAAATAAAATGATGTTGGTCAAAGGTTGTCATAAAGCACTAGTTTTACAACATGAAGGGAGTGTGTTGCACTGTGTAAGGAATTAGCTTCAGATTACAGAGCTGCAAAAGAGTTTCAGGGTTATGGTTTAAGTTTTGAGACAATCATTAATACCTTATACTGTCATTTTGACCATTTTTTCATCAGCTTTGAATCATGCCTACAGCTAATATCTAAGGGAAACTATTCTAATTTGAAGTTTAAGTGCTATCCTTTCCTTGAAGCATAGCTAGCTGCACTAAAATTTTTCAGAAAGTTAATGCTGACACCAATGCAAATCATAATTCCACTGATCTCAGTAAGATTTTGCAAATTGTCATTGTTTTACATTTGCTGCTTGCTGCCAGTACATATCACAAAGAACTCAATGGGGTGCAGCAACATTCCCTGCCAATACGCAAATATAAAGCAATTAAATACTGGATGAGGGACTGTACATGTTCTATGATAATTTTTATTACGTGATTTAAAAGCATGGAAGACAGCACTCAAACCACTGTACCCTTTAAACTGAGTTCTCAGGATTTGCACACTTGGTATACAGACAGGATTATTTGGTCTGTGCTACAAAAGTGCATATGGCTTAGTAACACTTCAAAAAATATCAAACTTCACAAGTAACACTTCATAAGCAACATTTTGGGCCAAAGTATTGTGAAATATCTGTCTTGAAAATCCCAGGAGCTCCAGCACTTCAGGATTGGACAGCCATGCTCCAGAGTATCTATCTCAGCACCACTCAGCTGTCTATCCCAGCACTACTATCTTAGCTCACAGCGCTGAAACACCAAAGTTAGCCACAGCTTTTCTTTGGAGCCCACAGACACAACAGGGGAAGGTGAAGACAGAGGAGCAATACTGCAGGCAATTAAACTGTAGCAGACATATATTCATTCCAGCACTTTACTCTTCACCATTACCTTTTGTTCAATTTCTTCATAATCATCCTGGTAACTTCCAGAGATTGCACTGGAGGACGAGGAGAAGGTGGGACCCTGAGAGTAATACTGAGAGCTCCGATAGCCATCTCTCCGCAGCTTGTCACACTCTGCCAAAAGACGGGGAAAGAGGAAATCAATTTATTATCAGAGCATTTACTGTTTACACTCATAAAAATATATTGTGTTTTACTGAAAGCAGTTGCCATGCATTAGCACTGTCTATCCCAAGCAATAAAACAGAGTTGTGTTTCTCATATTTTTAATCTGTATTTCAGCCTCTCACTCTTTATTTATACACCTAAGTCCACGCATAGCATGTACACACGTGGCTTTTATTCAAATCAAGAGATGGGAAAAAGATTTGAAGATGGAAATTGATTTATTTGTTGGTTTTTAAATGAGGTCTGACTCAGTATCTTGACAGATGGCAGCATCTTGCAGGATAGGAGACAGTAGCATGCAAGTAACACCAGGGTCTCATTTGCCAGGCCGGTAGACACCCATTATGTGCCTTGCACTCGAAATGATGATGTTACTCACTACTCAAGCACCATCTGCTAAGTAACTTTGGCACTGACCACTCATCTTGTCTTGGTGCATACAGAATAAACCATTTACTGTGATTTTGTAGAGAGGAATGCGAAGCACGGGGATCTTAAAATC
>JAPSGF010000004.1:8747173-8764036 GCA_035772895.1 Perdix hodgsoniae | reverse complement strand
TCTGTAACTGTCCTCCCGCCTCCTAATTGATATTCAGTGTGACTGTGCTAAAGAAGAACAGACGCCACAACATAAGGAAAAATTAAATGTTCAAGATGTGGCAACCAAATTCATCAGCCCAGTCAAACTGTTATCTTTACACTTTCAGAGACAGATATGTGAATCTGCTGAAAGATGAGGAATGCAAAAAGAAAATTATTTGTTAGATTTCTATCCAAGGAACTGAATTTCTGCACAATATATAGGCGTGACACAAAGTGCTTTTGTCATCACTTGCTGGGGAAAGATATTCTGAGACCGTACTATCTGCCTCCCTAACTTGATCTCTTTAGTACTCCTTAAAATGGAAAATATGCGATGTTTATACTGAGGGAAGCATTTTATAGAGGCTTTCGCTTGTCAAACAATTAACCGGAATTACGACTTGCAAGTTCAGCACGTTTCCTAGGTTGTATCAGACGTTTTTAAAACTGGGTTCTGTAGGACTCCATGGGGACAGTTTAACTGACCTCGAACAACTGCAATCATCTAATCAACATGGACTCCTTTTCATATGCACACACATATCAACAGTAAGAGTATGCAACTGAAAATTAGCCACTTCCATTACAGCCACATGCAAGTCCCAGCCTGTTGCATGCTTCTGCATGAGACCAAAAAGGGCAAACCCATCGCTCTTTCTCAGTTCAAGGCCCTAAGCTGGTGGCAGTGGATTCTGAGACCCAGATCGATTCTGATAGCTCAGACAGCAAGCCTGCTTACCAGTCCCACACATGTGAGCGTACCGGCACCGCACGCACCTGGCAAACAGCTGCTGGGCCTCAGAGGGGGCTGAGAAAAGAATGCCAGCAACCACAGGAAAACAAATTCCTCCCCGACACTCCAGATCTGGCACCGGATCTAGGCAAACCCAGCACATAAAGCTCACAAATACAAGCACCCCAATGGGCCAGTCTGTTGGTGTGAGCAGGCTATGGCAGAACGGAGCAGTATAAAGACTTGTGTCAAACTGCAGCAGAGCTTAATGCCCAAATTGTCGACTTCCGCGCCGCATATTTTGCCTTCAGATCAGTCACTCATCACTTCAAACCAACATAAAAGCAACACAAAATGTACATAGGAGTGAAGTTACTTTTCCTTCCGCTCCTGGGATGAGGCCGTGGGCCCTGACCAACCACTTCTGTGGCATTCCAACACCAGGCATCACTGGATGAATACCTCAAGAACCACAGGCTTTAGTGGAGTGCAATAGATGCATGCTCTGGTATCAGCTGCTTAGTTTTACTTATTCTTCTAAGTAAGGAGATGAAGATGATGAATAGTGTACTCCAGGAGGTCTGAAAAGAACTCCCCAAACTCTTGAAGAAGACAGAGCCAAAGGCTTCAAGTTCACAGTAAGTTCAGCAAGTTAAATGACATTAAAAAAAATGGCAGTTGATCAAGCTCAAAATCTCTGTTAGTCCACAACGCAATACCCAAGTAATATCAAAAGTCACTGTAGTGATGTGGCTGCAGAAATCAAGAGAATCACTGAAATTGCTGAAACACCCAGAGAAAGGTGACCAGTCCCAAAGAACAGTTCTTTTTTGTTTGTTTGCTGTCACAGCACATTTCACAGTTCTAGACAGAGCCTGAGGCAAGCAGACTTCTGCAGAGGTTTCAGGCAGGGATCTCTGTAACTTCACATTGTAACAGTCCAACAGGAGGTCAGCCAGTGTACCCAAGTGATGCTACTGTCACTTGTCAGACCAAATCTCATAACTTCTGTCTGAAAAGTGTTCTAGAGGGGAAGCACACATCTCATCTGAGTGCCTCCCTAAGTTCCACATGGTCTTCTGTAAGCAATTAACTTTGGATTTTTCAGCAAAAGACTTATATATATATGCACTTTAAATATATATAGACTTATATTTATACATATATATTCTAATCTATATATATTTTAGAAAGACAGTTTCAGTTATTAATAACCTTCAGTTCTAAGAATGCACCAGTACATGAGTACTAACTGAGCCATGGATACACCCTCGAACCTCATGTCAAGGCTGATATATCCATGCTATCCAGTACACAAAAAACGTGCACAGCCTAAAAATCTCTGCCTATAAATTGCCAAAGCAAAACAGGAGACAGGGTACAAACACTGATTCTTGTGGATACACTTGCTTGAGATCAACTCTGCAGCATATGACAGCTAGTTCAAAGCATGCTCTATGTGCTGCATTACTTAGAGTGTATCTGATCTGAACAGTGCAACAGTATTACTGTGTCCCAGATGAAATAGTTTTCTTCCCGCAAAAGCTGTCACTTGCCTGCAAAAACTAGGAAAATGCCTCTCTATGCTCTGTAATGCTGAGCAGCTGCAATAGATGGCAGCACTGGGAAGTTGCCCCAGCACAACAGCCAAACTATGCTCTCACCACTTCCCCTTCAGCTCCTGAGGATAAGCATGGAGAGGTGCTGTGTACCATCTCCTGCTGCCTTTCAAGTGCTTCTTCAACTAAATAAAGTCATAAAATATTTCTTTGTCCTTTTCATTCCGTGCTAATGATACATTATTTCAAAACTTATTCTATATTTATTCCTTAAAAATGGCTTTAGTCACATTACGTTATATTATTATTTTTGCTCACTTACATGGCTAAGTTAACTCTTCTTAGAGAAGGAAATTTTGCCTGAGGAGAGTTTTGCTGCTCACAGGGTAGGTTTTAGTTAGGCATAAAGAAAGCGTTTGGGAAATGTGGTCTAAAGACTTGTAAAGGTTTCCCACCACTGTCACAGTTAGTACAGTAGGGTAGATTCAGGGGATATGTGACAGAAAAAAAATGTGTTAGTGCTGTCAGTCCCCATAGCACAATATCTGTGTTGCTGCAACCCCTTGTATGTCTGCTCAGTGTTTCATTATTGCAGTTTGCTAAATCCCAGTGTAACACAGCAGCTTACTAAAGATGCTCTGCTTCTCACCAGCAACACATGACCTAATCACAGTTCCAATTTCCAAAAGGGGAATTTTACAAGCAATGGAGCTGACTGCAATCCTGCATCAAAATTCTGAGCCACAAATACTGAATTCTGCACTACTCTACAGCTTGCTGAGCTTTATTAATTCTTATGTTTTACAGTGTTTTGGCAATAATTCCATAGGGTAAGGCCCAAAGATCAGGCTCCAGCTTAATAGCTCAAGCTCTCCATATAAAACCTCTGTGGCATACAGTGAGGCCATGGGTACAAAATACCACCAAGGCCACTCAATCCCACATAGATCTCTTCATTTTACACTAAGAACTCACATGTAATTCCATTTGACCCTGAGCTGATAACACACAGTAGCAAGCCTTGTGTATCCAAGCGATTTACAGCTTTACAAACAATCTGAAACTGTACTGTTACATGAGAATTTGAGACACAGATCACCTGGGTGAACAGAAGGCACAGCACTGATACCTCATTAATTCATTTGACATGGTATTACTGTGGAAAACCAGGATTAACATATAACTTGCTCGCTGAGTTCAACATCCACATCACACTGCTCCGTGGCACAAGATTTCTAGTTTCATGGTCTTCTAGAACGCATTGGATCTTTTCCTCTCATTTGGTAACATTTTACATATTCCAAAATTTTCCACTGAAACTAATCATGGAGTCTTGGAAATTTACATGAAGCAAAATGCACTGCCCTGCCAGCAACAGAGTGGTCAGAGAGAGAGAAGAACTGCTCTGTAAGTAATGCTTCCTATTCCATTGAATTCCTCCACGCAGAAAAAAATGGTACCCATTGATATTCATTGACACTTGCTGAATGTTTATGGAGAACCAAACAGTGGATGTGAGGCGGTGGGTGGCACATTTCAGCAGTGGCAACAGCAAATCACTTCTGCTCTGGTACAGATTTTTTGTAAGTGCGGCATGCAGACTCTGGTTCATCGCTGGTGAAAATGCATAGGTCACGGTGGTGACGATGTTGAAATACAGCAAATCTGTTCTACCAAATAGTGTTATTGTGCTCTTTGTATCAGTTGCAGTTTCCATGGAAATAAATAGGAGGCATTACTTTGGAGCAACTCGCATACTAGGGTCACTTTCAGAAACTTCCTAGAAAATGATTTCTTTTCATCATAACGTAACTGTTCAAGGTTGTCATTTTTCAGAGGCCCCTTCACAGGAGAGCTCCCCAGCTGCAAGCAGACAGGCACCCAGTACCAGTTTTCAGGACAGGCCCCACCTGAGCCCGGCTCCTTGCAAGGAACAGCCAGGCCACGGCACAGTCACCACATCCAGCACCAGGTCCCACTGCCTCAGGCCTCAATGTGCAGCTGCCACTTAGTAAATTAGTCCTAATGAGATTACATGTGTAAGCAAACATTGCTCACGTGACTGATGCAGAATCAGGCCTTAAGCTCTGTAGTGTAGTTGTCCACACATATACACTCAGATGCATGCTTGAGAGAGCATGTATGAGCTCAGTACAAATAAACCACCCGTCTGTATTTCTAAGCATTCATTAGCAACCACTGTTGTCGTGAATTTTAAACTGTGATACTCACAGTTAAGAGACACGGCATCTAAGTTACTTAAATATCCAAAGAACCCTGTCTTGCTTGAAGAAAGAAGCTGTGGAGGCAATCATCAGACAGCTTGAGCAAGCAGGAATAAATGGCCCAGAAACACTCAAAACACTCAAGCTTGCCTTGCACCAAAGAACAGAGCCTGCACTTCAGAACTAGTTGCTAAAACCCAGAAGGAAAACGTCTACCAAGTCAGGGGCAATTTCACAGGGGAAAGGATGAACCACACAGAGCTGCCCCAGGCTGCAGAAACAGGAGGGCTGTAGTGCAGAGCAGCAGGCGCTCCATGTGCTGCACTCCCTGCTGCCTTGGGAGCAAGAATGGACAAGCGACAAGCTGACAGCTGCGTCGGCATGCTAGAGAAATTATCTCAGCTCCACTCGGTGACTTTTTGGCAGAGGCTTTAATGTAATAACTTGTGTCTTGTAGTGTGGGGATTTTCCTTTTTTTTTTTTTTTTTTTTGGTACTACAGAGGGAGGCTATTAACTGCAGGAGTCAGCTAAACTGTCAACCATAGAAATAAATCCGCTGACTAGCATACTGAAGCATGTTTATCCACTCACAGAGCATATCACTGGAAAACTGCTTTATTCCCTCAGGTCAGATTCTTTTTTTTCCCCGTTTTAGCTTTAAACATTGTAGCTAACCCCTTCTTATCTGTAAATATAAACAAATCTCCTTCCTCCCTAAGTCAGGACCATGAACTCTATCTTATGAGTACTGACAGACCACAGTACAACATATATTTGTCTCATTAAACTTCTCCAACAGAATGAAAACCATATTGTAAAAGTAAACTTTTAAAAGTGACACATTACTTTAGACACCACTCTTTTTTAATTATGATTATAATATAATACATCATTGCTTTCTACTTCAGAATAAGACCTGTTTCAAAGCCAATAAGTAATTGCAGTTAGTTTTCAGGCACTCTTTGAATTTGCTTTTCCAGCTGAGATGAGGGAACAAAGGTATCACAACTTTAAGGCAGATAGGACTGGGTGTCGGAAGACTTGGTATTGCTGCCATCCAAACAAATCCACTCAGGTTAGGTCCAGGCAAGAACTTCACACCTGTAGTCATAACACAATCTAAATTTTACCAGCATGCCTCCTAAAGTCAGACGCACAGTGGTTATCTATGCTTTGCCTGCAGCATGTGAATATGGGAATGCACCTTGAGGTAAAGGCAGCTAAAAGGCCAAGCCCCCTTCACTCTTGTCCTCTCCATCATATAAACAGCAACCAGTGCCAGATCCAGCACTGTGGACAACCTTCTCTAAGGAGCAGAAGAATTTAACGGAATTCAACATCGCTACTTCTGAAGATTGTGTGCTTTTTATGAGGTTTTTGGCACCAGTCAAACTTGCAGCTTTCTAACTGTATGCTCTGAGGCAAAAGGGTTGCTACCTTAAACATAACTGCCACCTCTCTATTCTGTGTGGGACTGGTCACATTGGTGTTATATTGGGATGCACTCTGATCAGACATCTATCAAACTGGGCCTTCCTCAGAGGCTGCTTTCTGGTCTGCTTTCTGCATTACAGTGTGACAAAGACAAGGACAGTGTGACTCTGGACTCTAGACATGATGCAGAAGCACAGTTAGTGGGAATTTCAGGAGGTAACTTTCCAAGATAAAAAGCTTGTGGAGAATAATAAAGCCCGGAACCATAATTAAAACAGACGCTCTAGTTCAAAGGTCTCCTCAAGTTGGTAAACCTAGCTAAAGTCACCAGCTTTCACTTTGGGCCTCCTTATGAGTCTATCATCTGCAATGTGCAGATAGGAATGCACAGCTTTCCTTGTGTGGATGAAACAGGTTGTATATGTGCATGGCTGTACAAAGGCAATCTGGTGTTCAACAAAGATCTCACACTAAATGTGACTTTAAAAAAAACAAAAAACAGCTCAATTTAATTCCAATGCAGCATCTATTTTTATCGCTGGATCTAAATGAGGCAGACAGCTTGCCTCTACCACTTTATATTCATTCCTCCCAAAAATTCACTCAGCTTGGATCAAATCCTATTTCCTTTAAATGTATAAATCCCCATATCATCCGCAGAACTTGATTATCACAGAGAGTGCTCTATATCAAAGCTTTAAAATATGTTGTAAAGCCACAGCAATGATGCACTTGTGTAACAACTGAACTGTGACCAATTCTAACTGTAAAGCAAGTTCATGAACTTCAGCTGTGATATATTCAGTGTGCTGTTCTGTGCAGACTCCGACTTTTAAATGGGTCCAGAATTTCAACAGATGTACTACCATGCCAGCCCAGCTGAAAAAAACAGCTCTTTCTAGATGCTTTGGCTAATACCAGCCTATGCCTACCCAGCCACCCGCCCTGTTACTACATTTCCTTCCCCAAAATGCAATTTTATATTACTATTTCTTCATCCATATTTTTTACAGAATCACAGCATAGTAAAGGTCAGAAGGAATCTCTGGGCCCTTCTGCTCCAAACCCTAAGCCAAGCAAGGAGACTTGGAGCAGGGTGCTTAGCAGCATGTCCAGGCAGCTTTTGAACATCTCTGAAGAGAAGACCCTACAGCCTGTCTGGACAAACTGTGCCAGTGCTCCATCACCTGAACAGCACAGAAGTGCTTCCTGGTGTACACAGGGAACATCCTGTGCTTCTGCTTGTGACCACTACGCTATTGCTGGCATTGGGCACCTCATAAATGAGCTGGACTCTTCACTGGGAAGAGGGTCCTGACACAACAACAGGTCACCCCTCCAGACCAGCTTCCCCAGGCTAATTCAGGGCTCAGCTGAGCAAATGTTTGTACAAGTGCAAGGATGGGGCATGAAGTGCAACATTAAAGTAAAGCAAGCATGCAGTCAGATTTATTTTTCAAGAGTCCAGACCAGGTGCAAACCTTTTGAAAGGATTCAAAGTAACAGGAAGTCTGAAATGTGAAAATACCTTTTACAGATTTAGTAAATGCAAACACTTTGACCATTCCTTTTTTCCTCAAGATTTTCAAAAACGAATTAATGTAGTTCCAACTCCCAACTTCCCAGGTGGTCTGTATGATTTTAGCCATCAAGAAAAAATTTCTAATGGCACAAAAATGCTACAGCCATTACAGATGATATTTGTTAACAGGCTGTCACTGGAGAGCGCTCAAAATCACTGCTTGCCTTGAGTTAATTGCTGCAAGTGTTATACCACTACATTTATTGGTGACAAGATGTCTTAAGTTTAACAGTTTTTCTTCGCTTCCTTTTGCATGTTTGATGCTGGCATTAAAAAAAAATAGTCTTTTCCTCTTGTATTGTTATGAATACTTGCTGTTTCTTAGACTATTGGACACGGTTGATATAAAAAGAGAAGATTTATATCAGTTTTTCTCCTACAACACTCAATGTTCAACTCTTAAAGCTATCTAAAATGCTTCTTGTATACATGTGTTATAACCTAAAAGAGGAAGGAGGAAAAGATACATACAGGAAAACGACTGAAATTCTGGCGTTCCTTGTGATGTTGCTTACCTAGCACTGAAACTATGGCAGTAACAGATCAAATTTCTTCTCTCCTCTGAAGATACTTTTGAAAGGGGATTAAGTTAATGAACTTTCACCTGTATCTTTTCACTGACTGACTCACCTTAGAAAATACTGAAGAAACACATTAAACTGGTTTAAGAGAATACATTATCATTAGTGTATTGAAATAAACGTTAGGACTTCTTAAGACTTTCACTAGAAAAGCTATCACTTCATAACGCACATAGGAAACCAATCAGTTATGACCTACCTGTTTGTTTTTACACTCGGCATAGTACTATACAACTAAATCTAAAAACAGGCAAACTAAATACAAGTAACTCATTTTTTCAGCGTTAAGAGCAGCATTCAAAAGCAAAGTGTAGACTTTTTGATCAAACTTTGCTTAATTAAATTTGAATAACTTTTTTTTTTTTTTTTAACACTCTGTTAGAGGGAGTGGTTAGATTATGGAATTAGCCAAAACCATCAACAGATGTACTGTGAATTAATTCAGAAACAGTAAAAAGAACAGGATATATGAGCAGAACCACTGGCAGAAATTTGGCTATTGAAACGAAAATAATCAGAAATAAGTTGATTTCTCTTTTTCTCTCTCTCTTTTTTATTTACTTACTTTTTTATTTTGTTTTACAGCTACAAGGCTTTTCCGGAACATATGGTCTCCCCCTAGACCTTAATAGTCTTTTACCTCATTAAGGTTTCCATTTGGTAGGGAGCTCACATATTGGCATCTCTCTGAACCTGAGCTAGGCCTATTGTTATTATGAAGTGGTTCCCCACTACTTTGCAGCTCTTTAATGAAATGTAAGATTATTTTAAGTCCATAATCTTCTCAGCAGGATTATCGACTAGTAAGGCTGACCCTAATATTGCTCATCTGAACAGTGATCTGGCAGATGCCCTGAGAAAACAAAGGGTAAACACATACCTGTCTGGAGGGTCTTGCAGCAAGACACAATAGAGGCTTTATGAGTAACTACTTAAATCCGGTTTTATTTGACAATGCTAACCAGATGTCTTCTAGAAAACAAATCAAGTGTTTCAATCACTGCTGCTTAAATACATTCCTTGAATTTGGCCAACAAAGCTAAACAGAAGCTACACTCAGCCAAATCCAGCTCTTCTGAAGATGAGATAATAAATGAATCATCACAGACATTGGAACAACGAACACTATACTACATACAAAGTCCGAGTCAACACAATTACACTGGGAAAAAAGACACAAAGTGCAGTCACTTGTGCAGAAAACCTTGCATCTGTAGCCTGAAAGCCAGTATGGAAGTTAGAATATCTGACTGTGCACACTATTTACAGGTTTACATTTCTCAGTACAGATTTGCCACCTTAATCCACTGTAAACAACCACCAGCCCAAGCAATCAACAGCAGCATGCAACAAAAGTTATCCCTAATCTGCACTTGACCTGCGCAGCATGAGCCTTCCGAAGATCCTTGAGGAACAGGCCATCAACTTCAAGCCTGATCACTTTCCAGAGTTCGCTATGTTTCCCCTTGAGCAGTAACATGTTTATTTCATCTCTTCCTTTTATTATTGCCAGCTCCCAACTCATGGCCAAGCAGCAACAGGTGACAGTCTTTCCAGCCTCTTTTAAATTTATTTTTAAATCAAAAGGATGCTACCTGGCAAACTGCTAGAACTGGAAGACAACTACCCCTTGGAAATCAGGCTTTAAATGTCCTCTTCCATTTCCCATCACTCCAGCTGACACAATTGTTGGAGAGCATGAGGTAATTCAAAAGAAGCAGAAGTAAAGTCAGTCCAGGCAAGCAACAGGTTCACTTCATCACTGTTTGCAAAACTATCAGAGACAAGCACACTTCCGATTAGATTTTCTTTTTAGGAGACTGGGTAAACCCTGGTGAACACACTGCAAACCTGTCTGGAATGCAGACACACTTATGACCCACTTCTGCTAGTGAAACAGAGACATACTACAACTGCGGTGGGCCTCCTCCGTATCCTCATGTTCAGTGACTTGCTCATCGACATTTTTAGACTACTTCACAGAAAAGTAAGAATTATTCTCCATTTACTCTTATCCTAATATTTGCATTGTTGCTATGTATCGATGTATCTGCACTCCTGGCTAAAGACTACTATACTTGAGACACTTTCCCAGACAGCAGTCCTTTAAGTACTACTGCACTGTAGAACAAGCCAGATCTGCTAGTGCCCAGTGACAGGGAATACAGGTTGTATTAAGGTGCTACCCCTTGGACTCCAGTAAAACAACTGCTCGGCCTCTTGGCCTGGAACGTGGACCAAAGAAACATAAGCAAGAGTCCACCTCAGGCCAATTGGAGCCCAAGGGGCAGGGAAACATGTGCCATGAGCAGAATGCATTTGACACTGAATGCGTCACCCCATCTGCTCCACTGGGTGCTCCAAGGCTCTGGCTGCTTCCCCGGAGAAAGGGAGAATTTCTTTTATTGAGTGGAAACACGATATTTAAAATAATGGGATTTACCTTCACAAGCAAAAAGCTGGATCATTTTGTAAGCCACATTTAAAACCATTTAGCAATGGTACCTTGACGATGATTTGTAGCTGAATTTGTTATTCTGCTCTAGCTACCATGCTAAGTCTTGAAGACACTACAGAGACATCAAAGACCTTCATTTTAAAACAGATGCAAATAATGAAGTCTGGATTTAACATTTTTCAAGCCACTGCTGTTAGTCAACAGCAATTTTAGATTTTAATAAAAGCCCAATAAAGCCACTTCAGTTGTTAAGAACAGATGTAAGTACTATGCATTACCAACTTTCCACGTTCCTGTTGCTTCATTTTCTAATTCAGATTACTGGAAAATATTCTTTTTCTTTTTTTAACTGCATGTTACACATGAGCATGTACACATCTAAATAAGAATAAAGTTCTACCTCACTTATGAAGAAGTTTGAACATAAGATCTTGCCATTTATCTTGAAAGTAGTTTTTTAAAGGAAAAGCACAGTAGAAGTCTAGTTCATAAGTCAAAAAATTGAAAAAAAGAAAATCCAACCATGTAATATCTACTATCATATACTGCATGTGACCTCATTGCACAATAAACAAATGATATTTCAATATATAATATACTAAACTAAGTACTAGCATTTAAAAAAACAAACAAGAAAAAATACCTCCTTCAAACACAGCACTGCTTTTGCTAAAGGTACAAAGATTTACAGAGATCACCAAGCAAAGAACTTGATTGCTCTTGGCAGAGTTTTGTTATATCTATATCCTCAACATTTTAATTTTAAGCCAGTTTAAGAAAAAGCAGTGGTAATGGTTTTTTGCCCCTTAAGCAGTACTCATAAATTTCTTCTATATGATAGACAGCTTCAGCAGGTTTTTTTTGGCTACACCCATGCTATCAAAAAAAATCTGCTGAACTTTTAAAATTGTATCAGAGTAAATACGTTTGACCTTCAATTATTTTAAAAGCTACTCGGGATTTTATCTCCTTTGTGTTAGAGGTGAACCTAGATGGATAAAAACATCTTGGCAGAAAGGATACCTGTACTGAATTGTTTTGAATGGTTTTATACATTCAGTATCTTTCCAGGCGGTTTAAATAATGTCATGCTCTACAAGTGAATTACTATCAGTAATCCAAGCTTTATACTTCTCTAATTCACTGGGGCAGCGACAAGTGCAATAACAAAGTAATAGCCTGCAATCAAGTTGCTACGGACCATTACTTTTCCTTACAGTATTCCATGCTACAATCACATAGCTCTAGGCAACTTATTTCCTACCCATTAAGAAACTTTGGAAAATGTGTCTTTTCTGAAATAGAAAGTGGAAAAAGAGTTCAGTAGCAGTCGCAACTACATTAGAATTTCTATAACACTTATATGCTGAATGAAATTCAATAGAACTTTTGATCTAATCAGCTAAAGGTGCTCAGTAGCATCGTCCTCCTGATTTCACAGTGCCACAGAAGAGTAAAACTGATAAAACTTCAAGCAACACCCCTCTTATTACTTGGACCCCCTACGGACATTAATGAAATTACTGACGATGGTGCTAAATTCACACTGCAGCTAATCAGGGCAGCTGAAGGCCACAGCGAGGTACTGCTCTTAGGAAAGAAACATGGCCTGGGAAAGAGCATGAGGCAAAACATAAATAAATGAGAGCAGAATTCTGTTGACTATGCTTGAGGTCTGCTGAAGGCATCATGGTTTCATCCCTCTATCTCAACTACCACTGTGAAAGTAAGAAACTGAAATTCAGCTCAATACAATGGAGTCTTATACCATGCGCACGTGCCAGTTTTATTCAATACAAATGTCTAATTGGTTAATTCTAGTAGCACTGAATAGCTTTTGTTTTTATAAAGAGAACCAGCTCTAGAGAAAAACCCCATCAGACAGAAATAATTTCAGATGAGTAAACTGGGCTAAGCAGCATATGATAATCAGTTTCAAAAAATATACTGGATCCAAATTTATTGAAGTAGAAGACGCAGATAAAGTAAAGTACAAAAAAAAAATTAGAACAGCATTTTAGCCTGGTCCCATCAGAAAATAAAAAATAGATGAATGAGTAGTTAATGCATACAAAAAGCTAAGTGCAAATAGTATTATATTTAATCTAAAAGAGGAAAATATCTTTTTTTTTTTTTCTTTTGAAAGAACTCACACATCTGTAAGGGAACAGTAAATGTTTCAAGGCTAAAGCACTGCACAAATGCATTAATCCAATAATAAGTACAGAGGACACACAGGCTATCTGCTGAGCCATGCGTGAGCTAATAACTCCAGCTGTCAAGACTGCCCTATTAAATGATAACAAAAGGCACCTAGTAAGAGATGGTGAAAAATTAATTAACCGGAGAAACAGCAAGCAAAATAAAACATAGCAGCCAAACACTTCCCCATTCACACATACAGAATGAAGTTTTCTCCATGTTTAAAAGGTGAAATGTAGTGTTAAGCAAACAAAATTACACCATTCCTTTAAGTCAAGTCAACTCTGTAAGCTATCAAATACCTGTGGTTCCAGATGAAATGAAAAGGGACTCAATAGGAGCTGGCTCTTAGCAGGGAAATCCTCTTTGTCAAACAACCAACGTAAAGAAAATTCTTGTGTTAACAATTTCCCAAACATGGATGTTAAGCTCTACTTTCCAATTTCCCTTTTGGTCCAGAGACAGCTGTTCCTACAGCCTTCTCCATGTACACTCCCAGTCTGCCCATGTCCACAGGGCTGCACGAACATAACACCACACCTTCTGTACCACAGAGCACAGGCACACCGTTCAACAAAGGTACTAAGGTGAGAAATTGGCCCACAGAAAAACACTGCACCCTTCTGCAAGGAATAAGATACACTACTCAGTGAGTCCTTGCGAGTGCCCTATTCCCTACTTCACTGTCCTCAAACCCTTTTCCAACTTTTCACAAACAGTCAAAAAATGGCATGGCAACAAAAGTTACTGAAGGACATACCTCTGATTTGGTTTTTATACTGAAGCATAAATGGAATCATTCAGGACTTACTAAAGTAGAAGGTGTCGGTCAGAAGCAATTCAAAGCCTCAATGGAAATGGCAAAAAAAAAAAACACCCTACGCTTTTCACTTCTCCATTCCACAGTACCACTCTACCAGGTAACAAATTTCCTTGTTATTTGACAGAGGAAAAATACTTAAGCTACTTGTAAACCCCACTCAGTGCTCTTGCTGTGCTGCAGAAAAACAAGACAAGTTTCTTCTGAAGTCTACAATTTGGATAAGTTTCGAAGGACTGTGGCAAAAACTACCATGTTTATAGTATCAGCAGCATCTCACCTCTCAGTACTGACTTGAGGTTCAGCTTTGCTTGCCGGTGCAAGTCCTCCACACAAGGTGGTCTTGAGGAAGGCAGGAACACATTTTCCTGCTGGTGCCATGGAGCAGTGTAATGGACAGTCCATCTGCTCTCTTCGTCTAAGTTGGAAACAGCTGCGGACAGAAAGGAAAAGAAGTAAGTGCTACTGCAGACAGGTCTATCATGTAACCCCATGCACGTTTTGTCATGCATCATCTTGAAATTGAGAAGACCGTTTATCACCATGGTCCTATCAAAATATTCCTTAGACCCTTACTTCCTTAACAGTCAAAAGACCTCTTGCTTCTGGAATTATAAATGGCTTAGGTTGGAAAGGATCTTAAAACCCATCCAGTTCCAAGCCCCCTTCCATCCACCAGCTCAGGCTCTTCAGGGCCCCATCCAACCTGCACTTAAACACCTCCAGGAATGGGGCAGCCACAATTTCTTTGGGCAACCTGTTCCACTGCCTCATCACCCTTTGAGTAAAGAATATCTTCCTAACAGCTAACAATTTTCCCTTCTTTTAGTTTAAAGCCATTCCTCCTCATCCTATCACTATTAGAACAAGAAAGTCAGCCCCTTCCTTCTTATAAACTCCCTTCAAATACTGGAAAGCTGCAATGAGGTGTCCCCAGAGCCTTCTCGTCCCCAAGCTAAACAAGTCCCAGTTCCTCAACATTCTTTCATAGGAGAGGTAAATGTATTCTCTTGAGGGCTTGTAGGAAACACCCTTCCATCCTCCTGTGTTTTCACTTGCTAATGCATTTATTGTGGACCTGCAAGACTGTTTTTCTGCCCACAAACTCCCAGTCACTGCAAATGAAATCAGTTTTCTTGTCCCTGATCCTGCCCGGAGCCTCCTCCAGCTCAAGGGTGACCCTGAAAATGTGACAGCCACCATGAGAGATTAGGACAGGTTGATTTGTATTGTGAAATAACCTTCTCTGACCTCATACTCGCACAAACCAGGAACTCAAATGCAACAGAAGTCAACAGATCAGTTTCTTTACATTTCCATGAGTGAAAAGCAGGCTTAGACAACAGCAGCTCAACAGGCAAACACTGCTCAGAGCACAGCAGCAATGAATAGGGATAGCACCAGTCACCATATATGAAAACACCACAATGACATTGCTCAGGTTCAAAGTTCCCTACAGACCGCCAGTAACAAATCAGCCGTAGTGCATAAGTCTGTGATTTGTTTATCATTTATCTTTCCTGAGAAAGAGCCATTACCTTTTGTTTAAAGTTCATCATCAATAAAAACTTTTACAGTTGAATGGTCTTATCCCTACACCCCTTAATAAGAGGAAAAGGGCAGTTGGGGGTCATACTTTACAATCCCCCAGGCACTGTTTGGCCTTCAGCCAGCATGCTGCGTATCCTTGCTTTTAGCTCTCTGAAGCAGGAAAAAACCAAACCACTACAGCTGTGTCTCCTTCAGAGCACCTGCTCTGCTGGCTCAGCCCTATGGCACTGGCCTTGCTAGCAGCCCCACATCCTCCCTCGCTCTGCTGGCTGCCTGCAACGATGTTCCTGCCCCGTGCAGAAGCTTGGAAGCAATAGGAGCCACAGTCTACTGGTGTCTGAGAAATGGTTCTGCCTCTAACACAGCACATCTGCTGGGATGAGCGTGGATGGAAATAATCTGGGCTCATTAAAGATAATAAGCTATGGCTTAAACTTCAAAACCTATCTAAAACACAATGCTGCTTTGTCCTAAAAGGATCTGGGGAGCAGGAAAGTCCTTAAAAAAAAAAAAAAGTGTGGAAATTCATTTAAGATTAGTGACAGAGCTCAGAAAGTTTCTGAAGAATGGTTCTTGGTCACTCCATCCATATGACAGCCTGATCCCACACCTCGCCCATCCCTTAGCGCTGGGTGCAGGTGTCCTTGTAACCAGAGGGCATATCTATCACCACCCACCCAGACAGCACTCCTCCCCTTACAGCAGCACCCGGCCCTGCCCTAGGGCAGGCAGCAGGTTTATTCAACGCCCTGTCATAAAATCATGGACTCACTGAGGTTGAGAAAGGCCTTCAGGATCACCCAGTCCAACCACAGACTGACGTACCCATTCCAGACTGTGGGAGGAGGGAGGGGGGCAGCCAGGCCTGCCACACCAAACCCCACAGCTCCTGCTCCTCACATGTGCCCAACAAACCCACTGCACTGAAATGCAAGAGTATGTTCCCAAACGACACTGCCTCGTGCAATTTGTACACTTTCACGAATTAAATTAAGACCTGCAATTCACCTGAAATCCATCCTGTCGCTAGGTCAGGTGTTAAACACGTTCCCATCAGAAGCAGCAGGGCAGCGCAGAACAGGTGGGATTCTGCCCCAAACATCGCTCCCCACACCCTGTACCCACGGGCATCCCCTGCGAGTCTGGCTGCTGCCCCACCACACAAAGAGCCTCACGGGAACTGACCCAGAAGCCCTAAGCAGACATCCTATAAGGCTGCCTCTACACATACCCAAGTATTCAACAAAGTGGCATAAATCACAACAACACAGCACAGAAGCCAGAGCCGCGCTCTCCTGCGAGGCGCAGCCGCTCCCCACAAGGACCGCCAGCACGCACAGCTACTTACTCTTTTTCTTGAAAAGTTTCATGAGAGATTTAAGCTTTGTGTTGATGAAAACCACCATTTTCAAGGTGTTCTGCTGCGATCTCGGAGCTTAAAACCAAGAATAAGCCGGAGCTGCAGAAAGGTGTCTGGTTTCCGGACCGATCCTGGTAAAACCGTACCGATTTCTCCTCTTCAGAGTTCCCCCCCCTCACTTTTTTCCCCCCCACTAAATCCTAACTTTAGATACGTCTGTATCTAAAACGCATGGAACCATTTCCAATCCTTCAGCCTCGAAGCCTCCTCCTCAAGTGCAATGCCGTGGGCTGGCGACAGCCACTTTCCATATGCAAAACGGGGGGGGGGGGGG
>JAPSGF010000004.1:8649168-8746773 GCA_035772895.1 Perdix hodgsoniae | reverse complement strand
GTGGCATTGATCTTTTGGAGGATGTAGAGTCCCTAAGTTGGAAGAAGAAATACAGTCCATTTGCACGGGAAAAAGCAACCATTTCAAGCTGGCAAGTGTGGGAGATTGTGCTTCTGGAAATGACACAGGTTGTCTCCAAGGCCTTAATGCATTTCTCAGAGGTTTCCAAGTCCCATGGATGGGCTTCATCCCCATTTCAGGCTCAGGTCCCTGTGTACTGATATAGTTTAAGGCAACTTTGGAAAGTTGTGGAAACTCTCTTTTCACCATGGGCTGCAGCTTGTCGAAGTTGAGGGTTGCTCTGGATCATCCCCTAGCCAGAAACATTCTGAAAACAAGCACTTAATGGCAGTCATCAAGCCCTGATCTCCAGACAAAGTTATTCAAAGCCATTAAGAGACACAGGATGTTGTCTGACTTTCGTTTTCCCTTCATCTTCCTTGTGGCCAATGCTGATCAAGTGGCCAACCATCAGAAATCAGTACCAGGAGGTGATTCCTCAAGAGAAATGCCAGTCCGTGCCGGCACTCACATCTTTCAGCCTGCCCTGACTAAACAATCATCAAAAACTCTTCTCCACTGGAGGCAAATCCAGTGACTTCCATGAAATTCAGCATGTTGTCTCAATGCAACCCGTTCGAAAAACTTCATGGAATAACAGTTGGCTCTGATGGTAGTTCTCTCAGAGCACAAAGCATGCTCTAAGTGGAATCTTCTCTACGGGACGGTTAAAGAAAATGTATATTGCCAACCCAACAGTAAAAATCAGATACACACAAGCAAAACAAAACAACAATCAAACCACCCTGGCAGAAAGATTGTTACAGTTTATTCTGGTGGGATAAAGCCAGCCCCAGCAGCAGGTGTACACATGCTGTACTACCATTTCCTTACAAGCAGTGACTCACCGTCTGCTGGCACACCTGCTAGCTCACCTTGGGCTAGTTAATATTAACCTACCACCTCCCTTCCCATATCCTCAGAAAAATGTCATTTGCCATCTCACATGGATACAAGCACAAGCAACACAGAAAGTGTGCTGGAAGATTCCAGCAAATGCTAATTCTGGAGGGATCGTTTAGTTTAGAAGTTTGGCCTAGAAGAAGCTCCCCCCTAACAAACAAGTCAGAGACCAAGGCAGAGATAACAGGAGAGGCAAACAGGAGCCACTTCAAATCATGAACACACTGTCATTGGCAAAACTATGGTTTTGGTTCACGTACAGCAGCTTTCAAGCCCTGATCAGCTTAACTGTGCTTCCTTTTCTTCTACCAAAATGATTTTTATTGGTTTTGCTTTTAAGCCTCACTTATAGTAAAGACCATCAATGTCCTCGATAGGCATATGAGAACAGATGAGTGTCTATGTCTGCAGGGACTGCCTGAAACATCTCAGCCCCCCACCCGCTGCCCCTCTCCCCTCTTTGGAGGGAGGTTTCCAGCTGACCTGTTCCATGGCAGCCATCTGGGACTGCCACCCCTTGACATTCCCAGCAACACAAAACATTAGCAACTGGGAAACAATCTGTACATATGCAGCTTCCACAGAAATATTTCACACCACCCACCAGGGCCTGGAAGGGAGGGCCCTGGCCCCTGCCCTATTTGTAACTCAATACTCTGCACCTTGCACCACTGCACCTGATGTGCTGAGGAAGCTGAGAAATGTTACCACTACTTTTTTTTGAGATGAGCCCAACAGATATGAATTCATGAAATAACACTACCAGACAGAAGTATCACCATCTCAAACTGTAAGCTGTCAGCCTTAGAAATTTTATTTGGGCAACAGAAAAATCCTCCATTAAACAAATGTGTAGTATCGGTGATGTTTTAAGCAGGGGAATAAAATAAGAATGCACAACTGAGCTGGGAACTGCATGGGAGAGCTGTTTCACTGCATCTCTTCACAATAACCAAAGGGGAAAGATAAAATGCTGCTAAGCAGATGTGCTCTAAACAATGAGATAGGCTTGCAGCGAGTTCCCACCATACTGCTCTGGCAGCACACAAGGAACACTGCTGCTAAAGCCACTTCCACTGTGTTCCTGTAAGGCTGGGCCAGATGCTCAGGATTGCTCCCCATCACCTTGTCTGTCCCTCCACACAGCTACAGGCGCCGGGGCAAGCAGCTGCCAGACTGAGCCAGCACCTAACAGCCCTCCCACCAGTGGATGCACCCGCTGGGCAAGCCTGAGCCAAGATTAAGCACTTCCTGCAGGTTACGAGGCTCTGTCTGATTCCAGATAAACACCAGCTCACCCTAAAAACCGTGCCTTGACTTCTACTTGAGAGCGCTGCGATCAGGAGAAGAAAGAAGCATAAAGCGCCTGTGATAAGAAATGCTGAACATAGCTTTGCCCAAACTTTACTCCTGCTCTAGCTACCTCCACCCATGCCATCATTTGCTACTGTGTAAAGGTCCCTTCAGACCAGAGGAATCAATAATTTATGATTATAAGGGCTTTTCCCCCTCCTTTCAGAGCCAATCGTGTCTGGCCATCTCCTGGCACTTTTCAGGAGAACAAAAGTGTTCCCCCAGAGGCCATTCCAGGCAGGGGCATCAGCAGCCCTCCTCTCCCCAACTCACAATGGCCTCTTTCAAGGCACCCTCGGCCTCGTGAAGCACGATACTTCCCCAGCCAGCAAGAAATCGCCATTCATCGACTCCTCGGAAGAGGAGGATGAGAACACAAGGCGAGAGGGAACAAAGGAGGAGGAGTATTTCACCCCAAAGCAGCCACGAGGGACGAGAGGGACTCGTGGCCCAGTGAATCACGGAATCATTGAAGTTGGAAAAAGCTACTAAGATCAGCCATCGAAGTCGCAGGGAGGAACCGAGTGTCTCCATGCAGGCAACAACGGGGAAGGTGCTGCCTCGAAGAGAGCCACCCCCCCCCTTTTGTTCATCCAACGGGGGCTGCCCGGGGAAGGCGAGACAGAGAAGCAGCATAGCCTAAGCCGGGGAGGACAGAAAAGCAGCAGACTGATTGATCTGATGATCCTATTTAGGTCACAGCACAATAAAGCTAATTCATTCCTTTTACAATTCAAAACATCTTGCCACAGATCCTCTGTCATGCAAACACATCACCAGAGTGAAAAGGGAGAATTCTGGCAGAGCTGCACGCAGACAAAAGAAAAACTTCTTGTGGTTAGAGCATCTCCTGACACTGTATCTGCAGACTGGAGCACAGATAACGGTAGTGAATGTGCGATTTTGTTGAATGTCTTTGTTTTGAATTGCAGGGCACAATCCTCTTTCCTTTGGCCATTCCTGAACTAAGACAACATCAGCTCCCAGAGGAGTACTTTGCTCACTCTCCATAGGAACACTCCTTTAAAAATTCACCGGAAAGTATTCTGATTTTAAATTCCAAACCTACCTTAATGCTCCTCAAGAACTGAGCAAAAGTGACTCCGGCAAGTAAGCTCTTCTTTACAAAATCTAGACTTTTATTTTCTCTAGAAATGCACCACAGTAAAGATACTTCTCTGAGTAAGTGATGGAAAAAACATCATCACCACGTGAAACCAACAAAACCAGACTGCACAAACACACAAACTTCTGCCCTGTGCTGTCTCCTAGTTGGGTTTGTAATTCCATCTTCAGCAGCTGCACACTTGTGGACCCACGCTAATATCCAACAGATTTCTTAAATTAATTTCAGTCTGCATTCTCTTTAGGAGTGTCCCGAAGGAGACACACTCCCCACTCATTTCACTTATTTAAAGTCACAGAAAGAATTCTTGTAGCATACCTCAATCCCCCCCTCCCAACATTGTACTTTGCAACATGTGTAGTTATATATGGATTATCCTGGGACAAGGAAATACCAGATATATATACACACATATTTTTAAGCTCTGAGACACTTATAAAATTAGGCTGGCAAGTCCTTCAGCTTCTTAAGAAGTTTGCAATCTGTACATGAAAAAAAAAAACAAAATCCTTCCATCCTAGCAGCCTTTGCACAAATGTTAATTCAAAAATCGAGCAGGGCTTGCTCTGTCTCACACAGCAAGTTGAGAAAAAGTTTTGTATTTTAGTTAGAAACTTGCAAAAATTCCCCCAAAAGTGCATCTGTACAATGCAGTAGTATAATGACAACTAAAAGCTAAGGTTCACAAACAACGGATGGATTTTGGTACTTTCCCTGAAGTTGTTAATATTGACAAAATCTGAAAAGCTGGGCATGTTTCAATTTAATATAGGCACAATCTACCTCGAAAAACAACATCCTCCAACTAAACTGATCCTGCCTATGCAACAGTCATCTAATAATTGTGTTGCAGGAGTCAAGTGGTCTACTTCTACTTACTTAAGGAAAATAATGATCCGACATCTGTGCCACAGCATCTCCAGAGGATGGCTCTTGCTGCCCATGCATCTGTTCACCCCAGACATCATCAAATACCAATAGATCCGGAGAACAAATTTTAAGATGACCTTTGCATAGTCAGCATCTTCTTTTTAGAAACTCTCAACAAAGACTTTAAATTGAAAGGGAAGTCTCACCAGTTCATGCTTCTAATTGGTTGCATTTTCAAAGTTTATAATGTGGATGACAACTTAAAGATTAAGAGAGGCAGAGACGGAAATACCCTTGCTATTCATCATACAAAATCCAGCAAACCTCTTCAAAGTGCTGTGTTCGGTCAGCATTCACAGCTGAAGAGCTGCTCTTCATTTGCTCATTAGCAAAATGCACCTGGTGGTTTCAGTGATGCTTCTGTGAAAAAGTACCAAACAACTTCAGAGTGGACATATGGGAAAACCAACTGTCAAGGTTTTTAATACCATGGCAATGGTTTCAATAAATAAATATGTGGAGGCATTATTCAAACAGAGGCCTCACTGTCTACTTCACCAAAAGACAATATACAAAAAGACAAGAAAAAAAAACAAAAACAACACACAACACAGAGATTCTCCCTACTCCTGAATTAGGCCCGCCATTTCTGCCTTCATGAAAGGGAAAAGAAAGTGCTCCACTTTCTCATACAGAACCCCTACTATAGATCTCTACGGTTCTTGTTTTAGAGAAAGTTATTCCTTGCTATGGGCAGAGAACGCCAGAAAACTGAAAAATCAATGAAGTTTTAAGATCAAGGAGTTTAATGTGCAGAAATATCATCAGTTTTCCAGCCTAGAGAACAAACTTTCAACAAACACCTGTCTTCTCCAGCTCAGCCCTTCTTAAAACATACCAGTACCTGGCATTTAGGAGACTGAGACAGCAGCAAAGAATTATCAGTACTTAACTACTGCTATGCAAACGACTATGAACAAGCCCTGGCATATCCAGACAGTTGATAAACACTATTGTGCTTACCAGTGGCTGCATTTTTTAAACTATTTACAATTATACAAATTCAACTTTGGGTTACAAATTTGTCTAAAGAAATATTCATTATTTACAGCTTGAGCTACTGCAGAATGGGACCTGGACAGCATTTTGCATCGCAAGCTACTGGGGAGAGAAAAGAGGAGTGACTTGGAAGAGCCTGGTGAGAAACCTTTGGGAGTAGCCCCAGGGCAGGTCCCAACCTGGAGGGAAGATGATTTGAATGTAAAGGAGAAGGTGGGGCTTAATAACAGTCAATGTGAATAAAGTTTACACCTCAGGAAAACAAATCAATAAAATTAAAGCAATCTTTTTCTCAAAAATATTCTGCAAAATGTATTATGTTCAAAGATCCTCATTTTTGTCTTTATGGCTTATGATAAAAGCAGGTCTAGCCTATCACATCTTTTATGGACACTGCAATAGAGCACTAAGCAAACATTGGTCCAAAATGAAGACATTAAAGCACTGTATTCACATTAGCCCTTCTTTTTCTGTCAAAGCAATTAGCATCCTCGTCCTCTTCTGATTACTTAAGCCCTGAAAGGACACGGAAATATCACACATAGGAAAAAGCCTGCACTCACCTTCAGCTACTGGGCATAAAGCAGTGTGTTTTCCCTGATGCTATCAATTATTTACCCTAAAGATGGCTCCCACCATCTGCTTGGGGACTTGCTCACACTGTCCCTTGCTCTGGCCGCACCACCAGGCTCACTGTGGCAAACAAAAGTACAGCAGCCCACTGAAGGCAGGTGCTGAAAAAGCCATGAGGAGTCATTCAGCTGGCAGAGGTGGCAACCACCCTTTGGAAGTGCTGCCCAATTGCAGGGTTAAATAGGGACAGGTCATAAAGGTGTAGAAAGACATTTATGTCACTGTTCACGCATTCTGGAAGTGACAAACATGCTCAGGGAGGAGTGTGACACTTTCCCATTCAAAAGCAGCAGAGGGCCTCTGCAGCCCTTTGTGTCAAACCTCTCTGTTCCTATGCTGAAATGCCTGAAAGACAGCTGGCCAGACTGAGCACTACAGCAGAGGAGTATGAGCAGTCAGTACGACTCAGATCAGAAATCGAAAGAATAGGGGGAGAAGACGCCCAGGATGAGCACTGAGTGACTGCTGCAGTATCTACACATTTTTCTGCCTTCTCCCAAAGTTCTGTTGCAAGCAATGCCTGTTCATATTCCCCTAGCGAGGACAAGACATAGCTACCAACTGAGGTGGCAGCCAGCATCTTGAAGAACAGTTTCCAAACAGAAGAGAGGACCTGTAGCCCAACAGCTCCAAGCAATACTCTGGGGAATTCTGCCTTTAAATTAGTAATGCTCAGCCCCCTGCATGTCTGTGTGTGCTCAGAAGATGTGCTGATTAAGTACCATTCGACTGCGGCTGCAGAAGTGGCATCATGGGGTTTCAGATTTATTCTCTCCCAATGACTCCAGGTCAGTCGACAAGTGAGATGCTGTGTTTGTAACTGCTGTAGCTGCAAGCGCCGCGGGCAATCCAAAATTCAAGCTGTGTCTTTCCAATCATGCATCATCCCCGCAATCCAGATCCCATTGCACTGTATTACAGCACCAATTGAGATGTAACTGTGATGAGCCACGTAAAGCATCCCTCTGATGAAAAAGATAACAGCCTCTGTGTCCCAATTTCTGGGTAGGCACAAGAATATGATTTTTATTGTTTAGTACCACATATTCTTACAATAGATTGGATCCAGAATACTTTTCAATTGTTTGTCATTAATTTCCTAACTGCACAACCCTCATGCCTTTACAGTAGATTTTGAATACTGTATTTTTTTGCGCAATATGTAAATTAAAACAACAAATTGCCCTCTTCTCCATCTTTTTTTAAAATAATCAATCTCTCCCAATTTCAACTCTTCAGAGGGACTTAGGAATGCAAGGGAAATGCCATCTGTTGGCAAAGAGGCGGGACTAAACCCTTCCTGTAGAAATACTCACTTTACATTACCCAAGCAGACACATTTAAGCAACCAGCAACACTGAGTCCCTAAATCAGTGCATCACGGAACGCAAAATGCATGTAACCTGTCTGCAAAGGAGATCTGTAGTGTTAGTGGAAAAAAAAAACCAAAATAAAAGTATCTTCTACAACAAAGGAAGTGAAATTGACCATTTTCCATTTTTTACTATATACTGCTTAGATGGCAGTCTAAAATGAGCTAATACTCAAATAATAAGAGCTGTATATTGGTTCCTTCCTCCTGTGCACTGTTTAAACTTCCCAAAAAATAAAGATAGTTTTGCTGTGTACAAGGGAGAGGAGAGCAGCCCACCACTGCATGCAGAGACTGCTATCTGCAGCACTGACCCCACTCTCTCAGCACACTGGGACCCACCAGACCATGCTAATACAGTCTGGGGATGGGAGACGAGAGGAGTCATCACTTGGGCACTCATAACCTGCATTTTCTGCCTGACAGAACCACCACACCCTGGAGTCACCCAGCACTGCAAGGGAGCATAGAGCTGCTTCTGAAGTCTCACTTTCAGGAACTACATCATTCAACACCCTGCAAGACAAGGTGATGTCAGATATCAGCAGTAGCCAGCTCATTGCTGTGGGTACTGTGCACAAGTAACCCCACAGCTTCCAGATTTTTATCTTTTACTCTATCTTAACAAGATGGAAAACAGTGCTCTAGAAAGCCCAGCTCAGCTCAAAGCTTAACACTGCTAGATAAAGAGACTATGGGTTTGCAATAAAATTGCAAGAAGTACAAGTTTTTGTGCCGTGTTTGGCTCTTTCAGCCCTGCTCCTGTGGCAGACTGTTCCCAGCAGAGTGTGTATCTTCAGTGGGACAGACACAGATGGCCTGGTGCCTGCAGGCCTGGCTCCAGCAGAGTACCCCATGAATCCAAAGCCAACCTGCAGAGTGCTTCCGTGAATACGCAGCTGTCATTCCAAGCACAATCCTTACTACTCAAACCTACATAGTAATTAAAAATCCCACAAATTATTCTAAAAATCAGATCCCAGTTGTAAACGGACCTTATCACTCTGAGATTCATCTCCTGATGACACTCCTCTGGTAGCTCCTTTTCTCCTTTCCACGACTAAGTAGCCTTCCCTCCTTTCTGCTGTTTTCCATATGGTTACATGAATGCAGCAATTAATATGCAATTAATAAAATGGTGCGATCAACTGCTTTTGTTCACACAAGCAGCTGCTCTGCATGTTACAACATAATTAGACAAATTAAGACATACAGCTTTTGTCTGCAGCATCACTCACGCTTAAATGTCACTAAGCCTATTGGCATTTGGGATTATTTTAAACACGTCTTGTTTTATTAACACTAAAATGTATCACAGAGCCAGATTTATAAGCTGCCAGCCGTGGGGACAGCCAAGTGCAAGTCTGCTTCACCTCCAAAATGCTTGCACAAGCCACTCAAGAGTTAAGGGCAGAATAAGGCTCTTACAGAGAATATGGGAGAGGCAGCACATCATGGTACTTCTCCAAAGGGTTGTTACTAAAGATTTTGGATTCCCAATAGCGTGGGGAGTGGGAGGGGGAAACAAGGGAAGGGGCACTCTATGAAGAGGGGATGGCATGGAAAAATAAGGGAGCAGCAAGGAAGATTTCTGCTGCAGGTGCGCCGCAGATGAGGCCGGCAGTGCAGGAGCCCCAGCCAGCACAGGGCAGGCATGCAGCCACTCTCAGAACAAGGAGCAGGGGCAGTTGATCTGCAGAGACCTGAGCCTACAGTGCACTCCCAGTGCAACTCCCAGCTCCCAACAGCAAACACACAGTACCTGCCATCCCAAGAGATCGTCACTCAGAGGGTGTTGATGCAGTCAAACAGGTTTCCCAAGGAGGCTGTGAATGCCTGTGCCTGCATTCAAGGCCAGGCTGGATGTGGCCTTGGTCTTGGTCTAGTGGTTGGTGACCCTGCCAGTGGCAGGGGGATTGAAACTAGATGATCTCTGAGGTCCTTTTCAATCTAGGCCATTCTATGATTCTATGATTTAATCAAATGAAGCACTAAGGAGTTTTTTGAGCCCACATTAGCCACCATCCTCAGCCACCATCTTCAAGCCACGACAGCTACACATGGGACTCTGCGTCACCCAACAGAAAGGTTGTTATTTAACCAAGACGAGAAATAACTTTCCGGAAATAAACAAGTTCCTTTGCTTTGCAAGGCATTCATGGATTTTTCTGGCCAAATGAACAAAATTTCCAAGAAAACCCAAGGAACACCAAGAAAAAAGGGGAAGGAAAAAAAAAACCAACTTTAAGAACATGCAATAAGAATTATATTCAAGTTCCTCCTTCCCTTAGAAACAAACCATCCTTGTTTGTGCTGTACGCACCAGCTGCAGGGCACAGGCCTGGAGCACCAGCTGAAGCTGGGCACTGGGCTGGCCAGTCACTTGCATCGTGCTTTGTGAGCAGCCACCACGGCCACTCGCTAGCGCAGACTGAGCCCCACTGTCACTTACGACATGGGAGGCCACAAAGACGTGCTCAGTGCTCCGCAAGGCCGGGTTTAGGAGAGACACAGAGCGATGTACTCTTTGTTTCAGAGAGCTAAATGAGACAGCAAAGAATGAACCCACAAGGATTTGGGCATTTTATTAATATGACAGCCTTTAATTGGAAAATTTAAATCTCATAGCTGTGAGGAACAAAAACTGTTGGGGAAAAAAAGCATAACTAGTAGTGAAGAATAAAATACCTGACTTGGTTCAGAACACCCTATCCATTTATAAATAGATTTAGTCATTATCCTTTCAAATTCTGTATGGTTTTCCACACAATACACATCATGCGGAAAGGTCTCGGATTCACAGCTAAGACAGAGCTGTTGTCCCTCGAAAGGGTAATGAATGAAAAAAAATAGAGCATTCTTTCATGAGCTACTGGGCAACAAAACATGAAGAAAAAGTTCCAATAACTGAAGCTACTGTTCAACAAACATTAAAGGTAATCCAATACTGCAGTTGGCTCCCTCTCGTGCTTGCAGAAGAAGGAAAGAAAAAAACCTCCAAAATTCTTACCAAAATATCATTCAAAAAACAGAACTGATGCAGCAGTTTAGTTATGTTAGCATAAAATGCCTTTAAACGTAGGAAGTTGGCTAAGGCACGTAGCAGAAATGCTGAGCACGAGAGGCAGGCGATGCTCTGAGCAGGAGGTGGCAGCATTTGGAGGCAGCAGGCTCTGCCAGCAGGTTCTCACCCAGGCCAGCTAGCACTGAAAACAGAATCACCTTAGCAGTTCTGCTAGGCCTTGTCAGCCCAAAGCTTCAGATCAGCTTTGCTGCAGGAAAACTAACCACAGACACACAACAGTGCTGGAGTTGTTCCATAGTCATGGATATGCATGAGATGCCGATAGCCTCTCCACTACTGTTATGTTGTTCTTCCTCCAAGCAGGAAGGCTCTGAGAAGCCATATTCCAGAATTCTGGCTTGTTTCTATCACGTGTTGCCTATTTTCAATGGATACAGCAGTGACAGCAGAGGAACAGCATCACGGACACTGAAACAAGACTGAATTGGCAATGCTCAATCTCCACTTCATGTACCCCCTTACTTGACATTTCCAGTGGATCAACTACTAACAGCTGAATGAAGCCACCAAACCCTAACCTGGTCCTTTGGTGCCTGTGGCTGAAGCGCCCCAGCCTGAACGCACACGTGAACACTGTCCTACAGCAGCACTGCAGTGAGAAGGAGTACCACAGACTAAATGCTCCTCGATGAGGAAACTGCCCCCAGGCACCGAGCTCAATACTTTGGCTGCCATCGTGTTTGCAAACGACCCCAGTGCTGCCCAGGGCATTTTCTGCCTGTGAAACCTCTACAATGGGGTTCCCATGGAGGCCGTTATCACCAGAGATAATGCTGGCCAATGAGCACCTGCTGTGCTTGGCAGCTATCACTTGACCCATTCCCAGAAAGCACTTCCACTCTGAAACACTTTTGTTCCTTAAAATAAACATTAACAGCACAGGTCTCCCTATCTCAAAGAGAAATAGGACTTGATCAACCAATAACACTTAACGGATGGACTTAATTGCATATTCATTCTTTTGTCCTCGTGGGCTGAGGAGGAACACAAAGGAAGGCAGCCAGTGGGTAGGGCTGGCACCTCAGCACGAGTGTGGGCATGGCCATGGCAGAAAGCACTCAGCTGATCTTACAGTGCACAGTTTAGAGGATTCAGCATTACATACAGAAGCTTCTTTGGTCCATAATGCATATAGAATTATAGAGTGGTTTAAGTTGGAAGGGACCTCCAAAGATCATCGACTTCCAACTCCCACACTGTGGGCAGGGTTGCCAATCACTAGATCAGGCTGCCCGGGACTGTACCAGACACCAGTGAAACTCAACCCATGAGAATCAACTATAAATTCTTCAATATGTAAAAGTTTATCCCTGGGGCACAGAAACTACTTTTAAAAGCTTTGGTAGGTCACAACTAAACCACTGAACTGCCTATTTATGTGCTATATTACAAATAATCCAAACTACAGAAGTAGTTTGCATAGTTTTTTAAATAGTCAAAAGTCCTTAAAGAAATTCTTCTCTCTTCATTAGGAAAACACTGAAGCAATGCCAACAAAATGAATACACTTGGACAAGGAGAGCAGACACTCCCACTGCATACCTGGGAACTCAATCCCACTATTTAGATGCAAAAAAATTTCCTAAGCAGTTCTCTACACAGCTATTTGTATTCTTTCAACTCCCAACAGCTCTGGGTGCCTCTCTGATAGCTCCCCTAGAATACAGAGGCCACGAAATTGTACATGGAGCAAAACAGAAAGCAGACGTGCAATTTCACTGATCAGTGTTAGCACTGTGTGGCTAGATTTATCGATCTGGTAGTAATTAGGCATTGTCAGATGACCAGCATAACGCTAATGAGGAAAAGAAAATCAACACTGTTGTGAACGTATTTATACACTTTAAAAAAAAAAAAAAAAGGCCTAGTGTAAAAAAAAAAAAAGAAAATCCATCTGGCTGCCTTTCTTGTTTGTTTTTCAGGAAGAAGTTCCTTTGTCTTGTGAAATTTTGCCCCCATCACTCTAAAACACTTTTAGAGCAACCATTCCATGAACAGCTGGGTGCCTTTGCTTAGGTGGTCAGAAAAAAATGAAGGCAAGCAATAAGGCTAAAAGTGAAACAGCTGAGCATTACCACTGTCTATCCTAGGCTCTCTCCTTTTCCCCCATCTGTATTCGCTAATGAAACAAGAAACTATACAGATTCGAAAAAGAGAGAGTCATCACAATTCAGGAATTCTTTCATCTCACATTCAGGGGGAAAACAACCTTAGAGACCCAAGGTTATTCAAAAGCCAGTTTCTTTAAGTACTCATCAGCTGTGTTAAAGATCTTTGAGTTTCAGACCTTTTTCTTATTTCTCCTGGTCCTTTCATCCACCCATTATTTCTATGGCTTTCAATAAGAGCTCCAATCAACTACTCCAGTTATTTTGCTAAGGAGAAGCACTACTGAGCCGAAAGCAAATGCTCAACACCTCTCAGACACAAAAAGAACACATACATGAGGGTAGTTCCATGCAGCTTTAACTTTGCTGACACACCTGTGTATTTATACACATTTTCTGAAGTCAAAATATGTTCTTTTCAGAACAAGATTCTTTCCAATTTTCTCATTCTCTAAAAGAGTAAGAAAAGCATGGATGTTTTCCTCACTTGCAGATACATTTTACCTATTTAGTCCGTTAATAATAACCACAATACTCAACAAAAAGGATCCAAACTTCCTTACTCGGCCAGAAGCTGTCATCTTCCTTTCTCAGCAGCTTCCTCTTGAGGCGCCTGGGCAACTTGGGGTACACATTGCCCATCCTTCCAGCATGCAGTGGGATGAGTTCCTCCTCATCCTCATCCTTGCAACCCGGCTGCCACTTGCTGCTGCTGAGGCACCCGACCATCGGCTCTGCAGGCAGGCAGCGCACATAGGCGATCATTGTGCTGTGCCGCTCTCGAGGATGGTCCCGCTGTCCCCAGTGGCTAGTTCAGTGCAACAGGGAGTGGCCAGCACAGAACCCGTGAGCAAACACATTCAAAGCACTGCGTAGGAGATTTTCTCCTTCTATACTTAAGAGAAGATAAACTACTTGGTTGCGCCCAAACCGTTTTGAGCAAGGTTCTACTATCCCTTAAACAAACAAACAAAAAACAATCAATCGTCTAATGGACAGCTTGCCCTAGCTGCTGGGTTCCCGTCTGCTGCCTGTCTTACAGCATAGAGCCGGAAATTATCAGCTGCACAGAGCTGTGACACTGAGTTGTCTTCCCCGGGCTTCTCCCTTCCTGCTCTCACCCAAGCCTGCTGCTCCTCTTAAGCTTTATCCCCGATTATTCACCGCCCTCTGACCAGCAGGTACTGGGGCCATACACAGATGGCCACGACCAAGAAGCTTATTTAAAGCTATTGGGCTGTAATCACTAGGACGCTGACAGCCAGAGAACCACTACTACTGGGGCAGGGATCTGCCAAGAGCAGGAGTATGCATTCTTTTTGGATGTGACAGCAAAAAAGACATATCAAATAAATGAAGTACTGAAGTACTTGGATGTTAGGAAGAATGCTCCCTTTCAAAGTCAGAGTCATTGTAATCATCAAGCAGCAGGTATCTTTCAGGGCAAGCACAAAATGCAAGCAGTTCTCACTTTGTACTCAGTACTGCATAAATAAATATATCCCACAACATCTCTAGAGGAGAGGCATTATTCCTATTTAAAGACAAAGACAGTCTCAATGAGATTTAGGAACCTGCCTACAGAGAGGAAAAGCCAGGATTACAATTGAGGTCCCCTCGGTTCCCTCATCCACAAGCCAACAATCTCTGGGGCCTCACCCAGAGGCTGCACTGCTAAGGAAGTTTCCATGCTGGTTTCCACACCAACCCTAATCTCGCATCCTACACACTATCTTCCTTCGGGGCTCAGGAAGTATGCCTTTCCTGGGCTTTGCAGGCATGCTCAGATCAGGGCTGCAAGAAAAACAGCACAGAAAGACGCACACAAACCCCATATAACCTTTTGTCCTCAGCAGCTTTTCAAAGTTAGATTGTTTGAGAGGCAACAAGAGGGGATTTATTTTTAAAAAGGGGACAATACTAGTGGTCTATGTAAAGTACAACTAACTGAGCCCAGTTCTGAGTCTGCCTCCTTAACTCCTCACAAACGCTATAGTCACAACCCATACCATTTGTGAAAAACCCCAGCTCTGCACAGAGACACAAAGAACTGTCAAGAAAGTCAGTTATGTACTTTAAAAAAGACTTTTTTGCTTTCTAGTTGATAGCTAGAATGAAACATTTGGACAGAAAAGTCACTGGTTAAGGAAAAAGCAACAGTACGTCAGGTGAGACACAGCTCCTGGGCCTTCCTGACACCATGCACGTCGCCTGCTGCTGCCTGCAGCTCTGGCGCAGCCTGGGAACAGTGTGCGCTCATAGGTTGCCTGTGGCACCTCACCGTGCAAAATGCACCACCCAGCAGAATATATCTGCAGAACCGAGCCAGCAGTGCTGGCAATGGAGAAGCAAGCAAGAAGTTGCCTTGTTTGGTAATTGTTTCTTGCTTTTCTTTTTTTTAATGTTTTGCTACTTTGCAGAATGATCTGAAGAAGTAACTGTCTCTGTATAATGATTTACAGACACCTTACGTGGTTGAATCTCAGCAAACTTGCAAACAGAAGAAAACAGGTCTTTGAATGAAAAGTACCAGAAAACTTTAATGAATAGGGATGAAATAAGCCTTGTCTACAACCTAATACTTTTTGGCAGACATTTCAAGTGTTGGCACCAATAGGGATGGACAGGAGTGAATGTAGCAACAGGAAAGGCAAGAACTGCCAGCACAGTTGCTCTTCCACATGCATAGAGGGAACCCAAGGGCACCAGCTGAAAGCTGGTCATGGGGCATTGAGGCAAAGACAAACACACAAAGCCAAGTAAATTTACTCATCAGACTATGAGAAAGAAACTGTGATGAACACTGTCTGAGTTCAGCTCTCCCATAAAGCCCACATATCCTTGTGTCCACCAGAATAAATGGGTGTCTAGACAGCCTTCCTAAGGGGGTGAATCTCCATGGGTGCTGCTAGCAAACCAGCTCATACATACAAAGTACAAGAGCTCCTGAATGGAGCAGTAACTCTGTAACCTGCTGAGCTGGCACGGTGCTCACTGCCTCACTATCTTGATGCTAGGAGGGTCCTGGGAACAGCCTGCCTATTGGAGATGAACAAAATTTCTGATATCAGTGTTATTATGAAGCATGCAGTGAGAACAAAGATGCAGTAAGATAGAGGAAAAAGGCAAAACTCAATGTTCAGCAGACTGAGATATTCTCAAGCACTTAACAAGATGATACAGGATAACATATTGGCCTGAAGACCCAATAACATTTAACGTGCACTTCTACAGACTACAGATAAACCCCATTAGCCACGTTTTCAATGCGTGCTCACGCAGTAAGGCTGATGCACGCTAATGGGATCAGGGCTGAAATCCAGTTTAACAAGTATATTTACCATACGGCAGGCACTAATGTCCACACAAATTTTTCACAGAATAAATATGTTCTTCTCTGATATCTGGAAGACCTTGGCAACATACAATAGGTAACACATACGATACGTGACCTGATGACAGTTATCTCAGCTATTAGAAAATACAAAATCATAAATAGTTGGGAAGAGGATGCCCTCTAGGATGTACTGTTCTCATGTGAGAAAGACACTGTGTACCTTGTGAACTTTACCTTTTGTCCTCTTCTCCAAATAAGCTATAAAAAGTTACTTTATCCTTATATGCATATATGGAACAATAATCTGAGTGAAAATTTCACCTAAAATCTTACCATAAAACTTCTGAATAGACTTCACAATTCTACTTCAGCTGAAGTGCTGTTTTATTTTTTAAACAGGCAGAGGAGAAGCTGTTCCTTTTTCTCAGCCTTGAGCTACTGTTAATAAAGAGACTTTCCCAAATAGCATTTCCTTTATTATTCTTTTTCACACCATTTAAACATTGAACTATTAGTAATCCAAGTATGAATGCTCTGAGGAGCTTGTTAGACATGCATATTCATCCTTTTATCAGCATATTTCATTTTTGCTAAACTATCTCTTTACAGGCTTATTAGGGAGAGCTTGAATAATTGGGGAGGAAAATGATTACATTATACTGGAAACAATATTTGGTCTAAAGAAAGAACATTGTTACGAGTTTGATGGATGCCTCAAATTGTGACTAACCCCATGATTACAAGAAACAAAATAAAAATACAACCAAAGAAAACATCAGCACTTTTATCAGACATGCCTACGTGCTCCTGACCTCGGAAAACAGCAGTGGTACTGATAACTTACTACATGTAGGAGTTTTAAAAGCCTGTAGGATATACATAATGGAAACAGGGGATTAGGAATCACAAAGTATGGGTGTGTCAGCCGTACTCAGTTATCAACATAAGCTTCAGAAATACACGTAAGAAATTCTATCATGGGTCTTTATGTACAACTTGTAGATCCCCTGCCTAGAAAAGGTGATATACGCAGTGTACTAAAATAATGCCACAAAAACATATATAACAATGCACAGCAAAACCATGAAATGCAGTAATTTCCAATGCAAGCCCAAGAGTCACATTTGAAATTACAGGGAGCTGGAGAAATCCACAGGGATAAACTTTGCCCTCATTAGACAGCGATTCTATTTTTAGCAGTAAAGGGCAGATGTACCCTGGGCTTTTGGCTGATCAGATGAGGGTTCAAATTATAGGTTATTACAAATAGTTACAGCTATTTGTTAAACAAACAAGTAAAAATATATATATTATTTATACATTAAACATAAAATCATAGAATGGTTTGCGTTGGAGAGGATCTTGAAAATTATCCAGTTCCAATGTATTTCATTGGAGCCATATAACACAAAATAAACCTCGAAACAATGCTTCCAGAGGGCAAGGATCCCCAGACTGCACAAAGACGACAGGTAACACAGCGGGACCTCAGCTGTGCCCAACTGCAGTGCCCCAATATCTCTGTTCTGGCTGCTGCCAGCTCGTGGCTTTGGGACACGTTGTTCTCTCAGCCCCTTCCTCTTTTTTTGTGCATTAAACATTCAGCGCATCTCAAGTCCTGATTCACATTCATCAAACATACAAGCAGCAAACAAAGGAATTTCAAAAGCAAGGGGAAAAAAAAAAACCCAAAACCAACAACTGTGAGGTATTGTAATTCCTTTTTTAACTGAAAATCAGTAACTCAAACAGGAAGAGAGCAGGATGTATCAGCTTTACCATTTCTGAAGCAAATCAAACATTGGAAGAGCTCTTACAATACCAAGAGACATCAATGAGCACTGGTGATGAAAGGGCTGAGGCAGGGCGGCTGCCCCACAGTTGGGTGCACTTGGAGCTCCATGCTGTCACCCCTAAGCACTCTCATGGAATTGTTTTCATCAGCTGCTTGCAACCATACAACACATATCTAGCTTCTATCTTCCTTTTTCTTTTTTTTTTTTCTTTTTTCTTGTTCAAGGACTTAGGTAACTAAAATCAACATAATATGCTGTGTAAAAAGCTACAGAAGGCATTACTGGCAACTGCGCATGTAACAAGCTGGATGCAACCCTCTGAAGATAATGGTGTTTTGCCACTATGGCTCCTGGGCACCCCTACACCACATGGAACCTGCAGACCAGCCAACATGTATCACCTGGACACAACAGAAAGACAGAAAAAAAAGTGAATAAACCAAGAGCAATGCTAATAATCAACATCTTATTGGAAAAAAAAAAAACAAAAACACCTTTACAAACTCTCCTAAATTTCTTCCTTCCTGGCATTCTCAAACAACTCTATTGCTATTCGCAAAACAGCTTCTCCAATCTCATATTTACGGTGAGATCAATAGTAACACTCTTCTCAATAAAGCCAGTCAGATTGCTGCAAATCTTTGCTTCCATCAACAGTTCTTTTCTGCCTCTTCATACACATATCTCTTGCACTGAGACCACATTATGATCTGGAACTATCTTCCCATATCTCCCTGCCTCATCAACTCTAAGAATACCCATTACTTTCTCTTTCATATCTTAATTTCATTTTTTATTTTGCTGTTATGTAATGGCCCTCTGTAATTACTTTTAATCCAATAATTGTTTCAAGATACAACATGTAAGTAAGATACTGGAGAAGGAAAAACACACTTTGCGTTACATTATTGACAGACCCCGGGAAATTAAAAATACACTTGTGTGCTGCAATTATTAATCTTTACTTTCAATTAGAAAGCCTTCTTAGGAGCAACAAACAGTGCCTGATGCTCAATATCAAATCCTGATTGTTGCTTTGGAATATTCAAATGAGTCAAATGAGAAAGCAATTAAAGCCAGCATTATAAACAGCAGGTAGATCAGAAAAATCTTTCAGTGCTTTTCTATTTCAGCTCTGTTGCCATACAGAAATAAGACTTGTTAAGATGAAGAGATTTGTTGGCGCTTTTTATGAACCAGACTGCCTTTGTGAAGGAGAGAAGACTGCCTTTTGGGAGAGAAGACAGAATCATCAGAGATGACACTTCTGAGAAGAAGCTGTTACTAGTGGCAGTCTCAACAGCAGCCACCCTTGCTGCCTTGCTTCAGGAGCTTGGTCCCATTTGTCACTTAGGACAGGACAACCCTGGGACACAGACTGGGACGATGAGAGGCTGTAGAGCAGTCCCATGGAAAGGGATCAGGTGGCTCTGGTCAACGGCAAGCTGAATTTGAGACAGTCATGAGGTAGACTTGATGATTCTTGTGGGTCCCTTCCAACTCAGGATATTCTGTGATTATGAAAATACAGAGCAAAAGACAATTCACTAGAAGCAGGGTGAGAGGACAGCTGCCCATCTGGAGCCACAACAGGTAGCCAGGCAGGCTAGTACAGCACAAACACACAACACAAAATGAAGGAGTCACACCTCTAACAGCTTATTTCATGACTTGTATTAAATGATGACAGAGAGTTGTAAGAGGATAGCCCAGTGCGGGTCTGCTTATTAAACTCATTACCATGGCAACAGAAAAAGAAAGAAGTCATCTCCCTACTCCCATTGTATGCCTGAAGAGGGAAGCATCACAGAATCGTAGGGGTTGGAAGGGACTCCAGAGATCATCGAGTCCAACCCCCCGCCAAAGCAGGTTCCCTACACCAGGTCGCACAGGTAGGCATCCAGGTGGGTCTTGAATACCTCCAGAGGAGACTCCACCACCTCCCTGGGCAGCCTGTTCCAGTGCTCCGTCACCCTCACCGTAAAGAAGTTCTTGCACACATCTGTGCAGAACTCCCTATGCTGCAGTTTCTGGCCGTTTCCCCTTGCCCTGTCTCCACACACTGCTGAAAAGAGTCTGGCCTCGCCACTCTGCCCCCCACACCTTAGATATTTATAGACCTGGATTAGGTCCCCTCTCAGTCTTCTTTTCTCAAGGCTAAACAGACCCAATTCACTTAGCCTTTCTTCATAGGGAGATGCTCCAGGCCCTTCACCATCTTTGTGGCCCTCTGCTGGACTCTTCCCAAGAGATCCCTGTCTTTTTTCTAGGGGGAGCCCAGAACTGGATGCAGTACTCCAGATGAGGCCTTACCAGGTCAGAGTAGAGGGGGAGGATCACCTCTCTCAACCTGCTGGCTACGCTCTTTTTAATGCACCCCAGAATGCCATTAGCCACAAGGGCACACTGGTGGCTCATGGCCAACTTGTCGTCCACCAGGACACCCAGGTCCCTCTCCACAGAGCTCCTCTCCAGCAGGTCATCCCAACCTGTACTGGTGCATGCGATTATTCCTCCCCAGATGCAAGACTCTACACTTGCTTTTGTTAAACCTCATCCGGTTTCTTAATGCCCAGCTCCCCACCTGTCCAGGTCTTACTGAATGACAGCACAGCCTTCAGGCATGTCAGCCAACCCTCCCAACTTTGTATCATCAGCAAACTTGCTGAGGGTGGCCACTATCTATCAAGATTGATCAATCATTGATGATGATGTTGAACAAGACCAGACCCAGCACCCACCCCTGAGTAACACCACTACTTACAGGTCTCCAACCGGACTCTGCACCACCAGTAACGACCCTTTGCGCTCTGCCAGTCAGCCAATTCTCAGCCAACCTCACTGTCCATTCATCTGTCCCAAACTTCCTCAGCTTTGTTATAAGGATGTTGTGGGAGACAGTATCAAACGCTTTGCTGAAATCAAGGTAGACTACATCCACTGCTTTTCCCCCCATCCACCCAGCCAGTGACAACATCGTATAAGGCTACCAGATTGGTCAAGCATGACCTCCCCCCAGTGAACCCATGCTGACAATTCCTGAGAACCTCCTTTTCATCCAGTTGTCTGGAGATAGCATCCAGCTGATGATCCACCTTTCTGGGGACAGAGGTGAGGCTGACTGGCCTGTAATTACCTGGATCTTCCTTCTTGCCCTTTTTGAAGACCGGAGTGACATTGGCTAACCTCCAGTCTTCAAGCACATCCCCCATTCTCCAAGAGCTCTCAAAGATGGCAGAGAACAGTTCAGCAGTCACCTCCACCAGCTCCCTCAGCATTTGTGGATGATTCCCATCGGGTCCCATGGATTTATGAACATTGGTGTTGCCTAGGCGCTCTCGGACCGCCTCTTCCCTGACTAAAGGGAAGTCTTCCATACCCCAGACCCTTTCACTAACCTCCAGGATCTGGGATTCTTGAGGGAGAGCTTTTTCACTGAAGACAGAAGCAAAGAAGGCATTCAGTATCTCTGCCTTCTCAGCATCCCCTGTTACCAGAACACCCCCCTCGCTTAGTAGGGGAGCCACATTCTCCCTAGTCTTCCTTTTACTGTTAACATACTTTAAAAAAGCCTTTTTTATTATCCTTAATCATCTTTGCCAGATTCAATTCCAGGTGGGATTTAGCCTTCCTTGTCTCATCCCTGCAGGCCCTGACAACTTTCTGACCTTTTCCTTCTGACTCGGAGCAGCAGCAACTTCCCTTCAATCCAAGAAGCTTATCACGGGACTTAATGCAAGGGATGGCTTCAATATAAAAACAAAGCAACTTACACCACTCTACAAACAATGCTATCAAAAACATCCACCAAAACGCTGCCGCCCCAGGCCCATGTCCTTCTGTGCAGGAAGTTCTGCCCAGCTTCTCTGTGGGAACTGACACCACTGAGAATCAAGGGGGACCTGAAGAGCAAACAATGGAAAAGACTTAAAGGATTCAAATTCATATCAAGTGAGGTTATTTTTTTGCCACGTATTTCTAGAAGTGCTTCAATTTTGTACGTCAGAATGTCTCTTTATGTTTGGCATAAAGTACTGTTCTTAATCTTTACATAAAAAAAAAAAAAAGAAACTAATGCAATAATACTAACATGCTGGTGAAGGAGCGAGGATGATGAACATAAAAAATACAATTCAATAATCATATTTTTCACTGCACAGCCTGTTATCGCCAAGTTGACTCACAGGTCAAACATCTGCTCAGCTCCTGAATGCCTCCCTTGCCTTCTCCCTGTCCTACAGCTCTGGGCAATGCCAAAGGCACTGGGATCTCACAGTCACCACTCCCAGGTATGAGTCCATTTCCCCTAATACTCACTAACATAGATTTTCCTCATCACTGCTGTATGTCACCTACTTCTGCCAGCAGACTTAGGAAAGCTTATCCCTCAGCAAAGTATACTGAAAGAACTAAAACAATATTTTATATAAATATACTAATTTTTTAATCTAAATTGTCACAGTTTGATGAAAATCATATTTATGCATGGTAAACCAGCTTAGAATCCATTTCACAGAATCACAGAAACACCAAGGTTGGAAAAGACTTACAAGAACAACCAGTTCAACCATCCACCTATTACCAACAGTACTCACTAAACCATGTCCCTCAACACAACATCCAAGCATTTCTTGAACACCTCCAGGGTCAGTGACTCCACCATCTCCTTGGGCAGCCCATTCCAGTGCCTAAGCTGCTTCTAAGGGTTCTAAGAGTGTCTAAGCTTCTTAAGAGTTATGGCTGCATACTTTATAACAGATCACAAAATGCTTTTTTTTTTTTCTTAAAAAGAAGTAAATTCTGTGATTTGTAGATCAGGCGTCAAATTCCACTACAAAGAATAACGACAAAAATATGTGGCTGCTACCATGGAAAGATTAGTCTAATGAGGAGCAGTACAAAGTTGTAGTATTTCAATCCAGGACAAAAATCACACTCTAAGAATGTTCGTGACTCCGGGGATCAATAATATATCCATATGCTGTATAACTTTTAGTATCCTTTACATAAGTCCTGATTTAAAAAAAAAAAAAAAAAAAACCTGCATGGATTTGTTCTTCTCATACCTTTAACATGAACGTTTCTGGACTGTTGCTTTATGCAGAATACCAAATTAATGGTTGAAGTGAACTGTTCTTACAATTACAGTGTTGGATTTTGCTACAAAATGATTTGAACACATGTGGTAGATCTGCTCCAGTCTACCAGTAACAACTTCTTGGCACCTGGAACTACAGCTCTGCAAAAAGAAAAAAAAGGAAAAAAAAAAACACACCAACAAAAAACAAATAAAATGGATGAGCTTCACGAAGCCACTTGGGAAAAACAGCTATCTGAACACCTGCCAAATGGAAACACACAAATTAATAAATCCCATTAATTATGGGTTTCAATATCAGTTTGTTCACTAAAAGAAAAAAAAAATCTGAATTTTTGAGCAATGCTGTAAAAAGTAAGTCCCCCTCTAGATTACTCTCCCCATATGCTGACATCCTTGTGCTGTGTTTAAGGGAAAGATTTTCCCTTAAACAGCCCCGACTGAGCAATGCAAAATGCATCATGGGTCATATCAAAAACACAAATCAAGACAAGGAAAACTGACTTTCCAAGTCAATTGTAAAAAAAAAAAGGTGTAACTTTCCAAGTCTACACTTCTGATAATTCCAGAATTACATATCCCGAAATTACAGATTCTGACAGAATATATCTTCTTCAGACTACAGATCAAGATAAATTTGAGGCTGAACAGATCATTATAGACTTTTTTGTACTCTCAAGTCACTCTGTCCCCTTAGACTTCTTTCTAAAGGAACAAAATGACAGTGAAGTTACACACATGAGGACAACAATTTAAGACTAGACTTCAAAACAATGAAATTGTGGCACGTTTTCATACTTCAAATACTACTTGTAAATCTCCCAGAGCACACGGCCTTTCCATGCATGAAATGATTTACACACACGTCCACGTGAGCTTGTACTTATGCAGGATCTGAAAACAAGAGCAACCTCTGATCAGGAGAACACCACAATATCTCAGATCTCCAGCGAAGATCCAAGCTGTTCAACCCAACGGGGTCACGTACACCTCATGGCAGCAATTCCATGACAGCCATGAGGCGGTGGCGCTGTCCTTGGAGTCATGCTGCTGCAGAGCATGCCCAGGGTCACAACAATACCAGTAGACGGGCCAAGGGCTGAGGAAAGACAAGGCTTTGAAGAGAAATCAAAATCTGTTCATGAAGGAAAAACAGGGTGTTTCAGGGGTGAAATTCCATGGCACAGGAAAGTGTTGTTCTTCAGAACAGTTGTTCTGAAGCCTTCAAAAAGCAACAAAGAAACCAAGACGACAACTTCAATTCACCTTTACAAATTTCCCTTCACCAAAAAAAAATAAAATAAATAAATCTTATTCCTCATAAAATTCTTGGAAGATAGCTGTATAACAGGCACGAGAGAAATAAATATTTCATTTCTAAATTCTAATTAAGGTCCTAAGCACATACTGGTACTACTACTTCCACAGCTTTCATCATTTCACACATCTTCCCAGTTCCTACCTCAGACACCCCTCCTAGAATACTTCCTGCCAGGACAGAAGTTTAAAACCAGCCTGTACCCTTCTTCTTCAGGAAGGCATTGGTGTTGCCACAACCTGTTTTCCAGCAGACAGCTGGTTTGAATGGCAAAATAGCCACAGACTGCTGCACAAGTGAAATCTCACGGTTGCCAGCACCTACAAAAACCTCCTGAGTTCATCTGAGGTATCAAACTGTAACAAAAAAATAAACCTGACTGTCTAAAGGATGCATGTGTGCATTTGGACAGCAGGAAATTTTTACCCAACTTACTGGAAAAAAATATATATATATATAACCCCTTTGCAAATCAAACCTTCAGGCAAGAGTGAGAGGTTGACCTCAATAATGAAGGCAGGAAAAACCTGGGTTTTCCTCATTACTTAGGCTTTATGGTTCTTTATCTCAAATAAGCATGTTAAAGAGGCAGCAATTCTCCTAAGACTAAAAAAGATGCATAAAATAATCCAAGCCTCTGTGGCTGAGGTACAGAGAACATGTGCCCCTCCTGGAGAGTGGGCTCCGGGCTGTGCTGAGACTTCAGCACCATGGGCATTAGCCCCTGTCTTCACTATCAGGTATGGCTACAATTGCCATTGTATCTTTTCATTTTAACAGTTACTGATAAGTTTAAAGAAGAGTAAGCATGGACTAAAGAAACAGAAAGGAACCAGTATGCCATATTGGGAAGGGATTCCCAACAGATTTCTCAGTTAGGAGGATTTCCAGGTCAAGAAAGCCCTGGTAACAAGCAGCCTACAGAAAGATATTGCAGTATCTTGCCAGATACGTAACTACAAAGCAGCACAGGAAAAGAGAAAGAGAACGTAGAAGGATGTCTGAGGTCCTTGTGGGAGCAGGAAACTTATAAAATAAAACTTACGACTGGAGTGCACCCAATGCTAGAAGGGGACAGGAAAAGCCCAGGAGTCCCAACCAGCCCAAGCCTACAAGATTTCTGTACCAGCAGTGCCTGTTGCTCAGTTTAAATGGAAGGTTAGAGAGTGGGGCACACTTGCAAGCCTGTGTGGTGCCAGGAGGACCTGCAGGGCACCTGTTCCTCACCCTGTCTTTCCCTAAAGCACAACAAAACAGATGGTGCAACTAAGTAAAGGGATAATTCTTCCTGTTCTCACAGACCACCAAAAGCACTTAAACGTGAGATGACTGCATCATACAGTACAAATGCAGTCCAGTACCCAGACCTCCACTTAGCCCAAAAGACCACTGCTACAAACCTCATTTACTAGCTATAGAAATTTTGACTTAAACTACTAAAACTTATCAAGAGCCATCTTAAAAACCTCTTTGTCCACATTATCCTGTTTGGAAGCCTGTCCCACAACTTCCCTCCTCAGATAGTTTGGGATCTTTTAATGTCAGACTTCAATTAATTCACAGCCTGCTCAAAACCATTCATCTTGTGCCAATACCGTACTTTACTTCAACAAGTTTCCTCTCTCATCGTGATATTTACCTCCCAAGCCACCAGCTAGACTAAATAAGCCATGCTTTTGTAACCTCTCTGCATCAGATCAGCAATTAAGCTTAAACTATTTTCAAGTCTCAAGTTCCAGATAAGTAGTTACACAAGAGCTTTGAATGCCAGGAACATTTTCTGAATTTTTTAAAATACAGATAGAAAAGAGTGGGATGCTCTTGAGGACTGGGAGTCAGACAGCACTAGGACAGCATTAAAATAAGATGCCTGGGGTAATTATAGGCTGTTCCACCAGACATTAACCACAGACAGGACCACAGCTGTGACAGGACTCTGAATAGAAGAATTAATAAAATTTCCATCTCTTAATGCCAGGCAGTGTGCTTTCACAGGAAGCAGATCTTGTATTTGATCAAAGTTTATGGCATTTCCCCAGAAGCACATCAGTCTCCTGCACAAACGCTGCTGGGAAAGAAAAAAAAGCTATTGTAGACGAGTGACAAGCATAGATAGTACAAATTTGGTAAATCTGGTAATGCTATACTTAAGCAATGCAAAACCATTACTAAGCTTAAACTACTGAAAAAATGTGTGAAGATATTTATAGGTTTCAAGTATGTGCACGCTGTTTCAAAGACTACTTCAATGTGAAATTCCTTCAATGCTTATGAATCCCATCAGCTGTGCATGCTACTTTCTTCTTATGTTTTCATATTCTTTAATCTCCATGGATTTGCTGTTTAAAATTAATAGTGTTGGCTTCTTGCTGCACTTTGGCAGAAATTCACTGCCCTCTCCTATTGCCATGCACAGCAATCACCATCTATATGTACTGTGGTCACAAGCCTCTAGGTGATAGCGGGTTGGTATTGTTTAAAAATCAAACATTAGCAGGTCAAGGAAAACAGCAGATGATTGTTCTACCAATGATTCATTTGCTATTAGTCCCTCCTCCAGATTACAGCACTGTGTGAATTGTGCAAAGGAGTCCTACTGAAGCCTGCGGTGAAACAGACAAGGAGCAGAAAGGGAGGGAATGCATTAAATGTCCATGTGAAAGTAAAATTAGAGGGAAATATGCGTGTTAATTATATGGTTGTGACAGCAGACAAGTCCATTTTCATAAACTCTTTAAGACTGAAGAACTACACCTGAATAGACCGCCAGCGTCAAAGCACAAGCTACATTCAAATACAGAAAGCTCTCCGGATCTCCTCGTTTCTGATTACCTGCTAAAGATCTGCTGAAGGTGAGGTTCTGTACAAACTGCCTTCACAGCTAAACCCATATAGCCCGCTTTGTTTCCACGCCAATTTAGGGTAACAGAGTGAAAGACCCGTGTGCCCTGAGAAGAGCTGGCACGCCTACCAGAGGAGATGTTTATCTAGCACCTGATTACATTCAGCCCAGCTTCACCCACTGCCATCGGCGTCCTTAAAATCTTAACGGAAAAAATACATGCCCACACCCTGTTCTGTTACCAAAATAAGAAAAAAGCAAACACACCAAACAAAAGGCATTCATTTGGTAGGTCCTGAGCCAGTGCCATTTGGTGGCCCGTCAGGGCAGTCAAATGAAGCAGCCCTAAGGAGTGTAACGCATTTGACCAACAAGATGAACAAACATCTTTAGGGGCCACCTCCCCATAACGGGGCCAAGAGCTGGGGAGCAGCTCCCCTCCGCTCAGCCCTCACTGCAGAAGCATCCTTGGGCTTCCATTTGCCCCTCCAGCTGCACGCAGACCCAGGGAACAGGTGGAGCTGAGGGATGTTGCCTCAGTGCTCAGCTGCCTTGGAAGCTCACTTCACTTCTACACACACCTTCCCATGCGCCCCTTTCCAGTTCAGTTAGCTACTTAAGAGACAAAATATAACTACGTTATCATCTTCAGCACTCCCTAGCACCTGACTAACTTCAGGAAGAAGTTTCCTATTCAAATCTGCCATCTTCCTTTCACTACGCTCAATTTGATTCTGTACTTCCAGGCACAGTTGGAAGCAATCTCTGTTCATTGCTCTCTGATACAAAGAGGACAGACCTACATCGGGTGGTATGAACATACACAGTCACGTACGGATCTCTTCACCCCTGCTCCTTTCCTCAGCACAGGACAAAAGAGTTGTTTAATCAACAAAAAAATTCAAACTACAAGCAATCTTAAACTCTAAAATCCCTTCTGTACTGATGTAAAAATTGATTTGTTTCACAGCGTATGAACATAGCGTATCTGACAGATCTCTCCATTACTGTCTTGCCACGCAAAGTATTCTGGCAGATGTAGCTGTTAAGACTAAGTTATGTGAAGACTTCCCTCAGTGGCAGCCCACAGCTGCCTCACAGGTGAACCAGGCAGCAATGGCATGGATGGGGACGGGAATAGAAGTGGCACAGAGAACAGCATAGCAAAAAGAATAATTCCATGGAGTACAGGAGGAATGAAGAATGGAGCAGAGAGCTTCTTATAGCCACAGGCTCACCAGGTTAAACAGTCACATATCTAAAATTTCATTCTTTAATTGGCTTGTATTAATGCCACGTATTTTCAAATTGCTTTTATATTTTGAAGATTTGCAGATAAGAAGCATCCTCGAAGTTGTTTCACTATTGAAATCATGCATGTGACAAAGAAATAACCACAAAAAGAATGGATCTGACTCACAAGCCCAACTGTGGTTACACACAATTAAAAAACTGAAATGAAGTCAGGGGAACAAATACCACATGATCAACCAGTTCTTTTCTTAGATTTAAGTTAAATCCTAAATTCTCAAAAGGATCTTCACTTAGACAGATTCTTCCATTTATATGACTGCAAGTCCCTTCCCTCGCTTGGGATTGCTGCACATGAAAAAAAAAAAAAAAAAAAAAAAAAGACAAAGAAGAAAGCAAGTTTTACAAAATTTTGTTTGCCCCGTTCAACTTTGAAAATGTATTTGTTTAAAAAGAAAATCTGTTTCTGATTTCAAACATTGGATATTTTATGAGAACACTGCCAAGAAAAGAATCCAAGGAATGCCTTTACATGCACAGAACACATGAGACAACTGGTGAGCAGGCCTGTGATCCTTTAAACAAATAAATAATAAAACAAAATCTCCATTTCTACCATGAAGCCCTTCTCTAGGGAGCAAGCAGCACATGCCTGGGATTTTTCATGGCTAACTTCTATCATAACTTCTTGCTATTATTAGTATAAAAGACTTCCCTCTCAAATCCACAGCTGTAAGACAAGCAACGATGGAAAATACTTCCCATGAACAGGCCAGCAGTAAGCACAAATGTCTGCTTCACAGTGTTTCTTGGCACTACTTTCCTTCAACCAGAACTATAAACCAAAGAGAAACTCCAGGCAAATATCACAGGAACGCAACCTCATTTTTAGCACATGCCAACAAATTGCAGCTTGTGAACCTTCTAGGAATCGAGCTTTTTGGAAGAAAAGAGGTTTCAATCTTCCATTTCTCTCCCTCTAATTCCAAATTGTAACAATCGTGTTACATTGCACTATGGGTGCCCAGCTCTGACCAAGCACTGATGCAACTCCTGTTGTGTGTACCAGGGTGAGCTCAGCAGCCATGCCACAGAACAGAGAAGCACAGGGCCACCTTGGTGGAGAGGGAGGCACGTACTGCTCATTCTCTCCCGAGCATCTCATGGATAATGGGGAAGGGGGCTGCAAGAACAAGCTCCGTGCCCCTGTGCCACCACTAGGGACTGTGCAAAGAGAATAGAAAAAGCTACAAGGAAAAGAAAAACAAGAGGGAGCTCCATGGCCAGGGCCCTGAAGACACACGGAGATGTGGTTTTAGAGAAGGGATTTCATCAACTGATCCTACACACAGAACACACCCACACCCACCAAGCTCACCAACTTTGTCACTCCACAAACTCACCACCCACAACTTGTCCTATGAAGGCTGCTCATCATAAGACTGAAAGAAAAAAACAACAAAACACGGTGGGAGCCAGGGCAGTGTATAAACAACTTCACCACCCCTCCCAGAGTCTTCAGAGCCTAAACAAAAACAGTATCTGAGAGACAGACCTGCTGAGCAGCTTCGAAGACAAACAAATCCTCCCCCTCGATGAGTTCCCAAGCACTTCTCTCCAACAGTGCTGAGGTTAACAGAAAGAAATCAATAGTAATGCCCCAGCTGATTATTTCAGGATCCTCGTTTTCAAACCCAAGTTAATAATGCACTGCATGGTAACCAGTGCTCTTCAAGGTAGGGAGAAGCCTACTGTAAACTAATAAAATAGTGGTTTAGAGAAAACAATATGTAAGGGCATACGAAGAGGAAAAATACTCCAAATACATGGCTGTTCAACACAGCTCCCCAGTACTTTGGTGCGTTTGAAGCACAGCCCTGTGGCAGGCTTTGTGTCTCACAACTAACAACTTGCCTTACAAACACAATCTGAACAATCTGAGAACAGTTCCCACACGTTCATCTGGAGATGCATTAAAAAGCATGGATACTTTTGCTTTATTCTGAATTTCACCGTACAGAATTATTGCTGGACATAAGACTTCTCTGAAAACTTTGCTCCTGGGTTCGTTTTCAACCAGGTGCTCAAAAATACAGAAGTGAGTCCTACCAGCTGCCTAGTTACCCAAAATGGTTTATCTGCTACGCTCTTTATTTAAACAACTTCTGGTCCGTATCTCCAAGTTAATGCTTTAAAAGGTTTCCCCTGTCACTGTTTCTAAATTCCAGCGATCCGCTGAATTATGTCATGGACTGAAAACCCCTTGCTCTGCAGTTTAAATAGAGCTGTTTTGTTTTGGTTGGTTGGTTCGTGCTTGGTACACAGCAACTATTTCATTTAAGACAGACCAATGTGCAGCAAAATCGTGCCATTACATTAATTAAGGTTTTGCCTAGAAACACGGGTTCACTACTCCAAAATCGGTCGGAAAAAAAACTTCGTTTCTGCTTTTTCATTAACGGTTGGCATGTGTACCGAGATCCTCAGCGCAAATAGAAGCCATTGGGAGAGCGAAAGTAATCGGCGTTTTGAACAGCTCCGAGAGAGGAGCGAAATACTCCGCGCTGGCTGACAAGCAGCCAAGCATTGAACCCGACCGGCTATTCTTTCACTGGGAAAGGGTGTGTTTTACAGCTCCTAAACTCCTCCTTACAACAGCTCCGCGCTGTCGGTTTCCAACCATTGCACCTCGGTAACAAAAAGCTGCAACAACACCGGTTTTGAATAAAAACATTAGCAGAACGTTCTCAAGAATGCCAATTGAAACCCTCGATCCCTTCCTCCCTCCTTGGCCGAATACACCCCCGTTCCCCAGGGCTCCCCGGCAGCTCTTCTCCCTGCTCCTCCCGGGCCCCGTGAGACCCCCGGGAGCCGAGCCCCCACTCCGCCACACGCCCGTCCTTTTGTCTGCCGGCACTGCGGCATCCCCGCGGACTGCCCGTCCCGCTCCCTTCTCACAAAAGGCACAATACATCCGCGTTCTTCTCGCTAAAGCGTTGAATAAACGAATCAACTTCCCCCCCCAAAGGATAACATCTCAGCGCCCATCCTCCATCCCGCACACAACCCAGCCGGAAACGAGCGCGGGGCTCGGCCCCGCTCACCCTTCAGGCAGAACATCCCGCACCGCTTCGAGCCGCGTCGAGCTGAGCTCCCGAAGCCGCCGCCGCCCGGCCCCGCCCGGCCCCGGCCGGCAGATGCAAGGCGGCTCGGGAAAGGGGGAGATGAAAGGGCCGCGGTCAGCTTCCGTCCATCCCAGCTGCTCTCTGCATGTGCCAATTAACGGGCAGGCATTGAATCGTATCACCAAAGCTGGAAAAGACCTCCAAGTTCATCCAGTCCAACCGCCCACCTACTACCAATATTTATCACTAAACCGCGTCTCTCAAGACAACATCTAAACGCTGCTTCAACACCTCCAGGACAGTGCCCTAGCCACCTCCATGGGCAGCCCATTCCAGTGCCTGACCACTTTTTTGGAGAAGAAATTTCTCCTAACATCCAACCCGAACCTCCCTTGGTGCAGCTTGAAGCCATTCCCTCTGGTCCTATCACTTGTCACACAGACCCCTACCTCGCCACAGCCTCCCTTCAGGTGGTTACAGAGAGAGCAATAAGGTCTCCCCTGAACCTCCTCCAGACTGTACAATCCCGGTTCCCTCAGCCTGTCCTCTTAAGCCCCGTGCTCCAGACCCCTCCAGCTTGGGAGTCACACCTGTGGGTCTCTTCCAACTTGCAGTACGTTGTGATGTGACTCTAAAAATCACAGGGGATGCAGCTCAAAGAATTTCTTGCACGCTCCCCTTTTCTGCACAGGAGACCTACAGGAAGACAAATGCTCAACCTTGGGCTTTTGTTTTTATATGGGACACAAATTACAGCCCTGTGTGGTGTTCATTTTTATAGGGCCTGACCCTAAACAACAAAGTAACATGGGAACAATGCAAGGTAAGGGTCAGGGTAACTCCCTCGCTAACAACTGAGAACTGCAGCCCTCTGCAAAAGTATTACTTGTCCTAAAATTCCTCAGTAAAGCCACGCTGTGATAAAGGACAGAAGTAAACAATGTGTCTTTGGGAAGGGCTCCAGAGAAAAACCCTGGTGCAGACACCTTAAGCACATGAGTTTAGACCACAGATGCTGAGGCAGAGTTCGTGAGATGCCGAGTACCATCAGGCATGCTTAGGTCTGAAAGTAGCACATTTCAGTGATCTGTCACCATGCAAAAAAAGTGGCTTCATTTTATAGCAGGCTAAGAGTAGGACTCTGCATCCAAAACGTGAAGACATTGCACAGAGCAGCCCCAAACCCAGAAGTGGTTTTTATACAGCTCAGCCTACCTGTTCTTTTCCAAATTCTGACAGAAAGGTTCCAGATTAATTTCAGGACTTCCCTATGCTCAAAGAAACAAAAGGCCTTTTTCTTTTAATTCTGTTTTGTGGTGTTCCAGGCATACACGCACAACTTCCTATCATAACTCTTCAGTGGGTTCCAGGAACAAACACTCCATATAGGCAAAACAAACAGAACCATATTGTAGCTGGAGGAACGTTACTTGGATACCAGAGGGATTTAAAGGTTCAATCTTGTTAAATCTACTCATTAATTACCTGGAAGGGGAAGCAAGCAATGCATCAGTGCTACTCACAGGGGACTGGGAACAGCTGCAACACTCTGGTGGGGACTGGGAAATACCCTGGGGATCACAGACATAAGCAAAAAAGCACTAAAATGAGGCAAAACCAGCAATCAAGCAGCATAAACACAGTGGGGAAAAAATGTAAATTCAACAAGCAGCCACTCTTCAGTACTCTGTTCTATCCACCATCAGTAGCAGAGAAGCTTGCATGGGATCCCCTTGTCTGGAATTCTGATATCTGTGGGAAAGAGGGAAGGCTTCAAAGAAAAACTGAGGTAACAAAACTAAAAATAAAATACAAATGTGCAGATTTGAAAAGGAGAGCAGGATTACAAACAGGCAAACAGCAGTCCAGCCTCTATTTCCCAAACACCTGAGGGGACAGAAATGATGGAGTGCTGAAAAGTCAGAAGGGAGCACAGGAGTGGTCACACGTGCCCTCTTTCCTCAGAAAATTGAGTTACAACCATCCTTAGAAGACAAGTCAGTACACCTTTGGTGTGACACTGACACATGTGGCTGCTGTGCTCCAAATTCTCTGTAGCTTTACTCTGTCTTCTAAAAGTGCCATGGCCATTCTGATCAACTAACTGGATGCTACATAGACTGGCCTCATAGAGGAGACCATGGCTGACACAGAATTGTGCATTCCCTGCCTATCTGTACAAGTGGTCATGGTCATCTGAAGAGGAAAGTTCCAATCATATGAAGTCAGGAGTCTTGACATATCAAAGCTTGTATCAAAGCTTGTCTTTCCAGCACAAGAAAGACATGGAGCTTTTGGAGCAGGTCAAGAGGAGGGCCACAAAGATGATCACAGAGGTGAAGCATATGAGGAAAGGCTGAGGGAGCTGGGCTTGTTCAACCTGTAGAAGAGAAGGCAGAAGCCTCTGGGGAAACCTCTGTGGACCTCCAGTACTTAAAGGGAGCTTACAAACAGGAGAGAGAATGACTTTTCACGGGGGCAGATAGTGATAGGACAAGGGGGAATGGCTTTAAACATTAAAAAAGGAAATTAAGGTTAGATGTTAGGGGGAAATTCTTTACTCAGAGAGTGGTGGAGCACTTGGCCGGGCTGCCTGGAGAAGCTGTGAGTGCCCCGTCACTGGAGATGTTCAGGGGCCAGCCTGAATGGGGCCCTGGGAAGCCTGATCTCATGGGACATATGATTAAACACTTTTTCCTTTCAAACCAAAGTCCATAGAGATGCACGTTTCTGATAGCATGGATGAATGCCAGCCAGCTTTTGAAGGAGATTTTCTAAAGCCTGAATCATTTTGACGTATTTCCTTTTCAAACTGTGTGTAAAACACACACACACAAAAAAAAAACACCTGAAAAACTATCCAAAGAAAACAGCTGGAGTCAAAATACCATTCTGGACTTGAAGGCTCTCACTACCCAACAACACTGCCTGTCTGCAGCCAGCTCGGGCCCAAGGAAAAATCAGTGTCAGAGCTTGCCAGGCTGAGTGGTGGCCACAGGATGGTAAGAGAGGAGAGATGGAGGTGTTCAGCTCCAGGATGGTCTGAAAGGGATGGCGTCAGCCGCAGAGCTGAGCACCAGCTGACAGGACATTAGTTTATATTCTGATAAGTAACACTGACTAGTCTCCTAACTGCAACCTAAGAGAAAATATTTGCTGCTCTTTTTTTACATTTCATATTATCGCATTACCAGTTCCACCTGAGGAATTTTTCACTGAATAGGGTGGAATTTCCTCACACAGTGGGAAAGGAAAGAAATATTTTAAAAATTATTGTAGAAGAAGAAATGTATTTGGAGAAGATCACAGCAGGCCTAGCAAGACAGCAGGAGGCAACAAGGCTGCGTCCTGTCCTGCAGAAAGTAACCTGAGGGAATGATTTGCAGTGAATGGACCTTCCCAAACGATCAGTGCTCCAACTATAGCACAGAGCTACTCACACACTCTTGAACTTGCAGACACAGGAGTTGGCCATACCTCTCAAGAATGGCATGAGAAACTGAATTTTCGAAGTATTCAAAGCAAGAAGAAAACTGAATCTTGAACACTTAGGAGCAACAGAGAGGAACTAAACTATATAAATATCTGAAACTGCTGCCCATCATTAAAACCATCCTTCAACCTTTTCCGCTAAAACTTTTGAAACAATTCCAAATTGTTTTTTTTTCTTTAAACCTAAAACACTGTCATTTTATTTGAAGGAGACACGTAGATCTACTTCAGCTGTATGTAAATCCAAGAGCCAAATTTAATTCTTTTATATACACACATATATAACAGGTTTTCAAAATACACCTTTATTTCTGTTCCTACAATATCTATAGCTATAACTGGTAGACTTTACAAGTAGATATTACGCATACACCTAAAATTATGGCTTCAGGCTACTACTTACAAAAAAGTTAATCTGTAATAAATCCAGCAGCCCCTGAAGGTGAAAATATTTCGCATTAAAAACAGTGAAATGAATGAGTTTCAGAATGGGCTATCTTCTGCCTTGAGTGAGGAAGAAAACAAATAAAATGAAACCATGAATCAGTTTGCCTTATCTTTTGTTTGGTTTACTCTTCAGAGCAAGGGCACAGAAAGGGCAAATCTTTTTAAGAGTTGCTGCAAGTCGAGGAAGGAATCTGCAACCAAGTTCTCCAAATTCATTCAAATAAAAAAATCATCTTTTTGCCAGGGTTGTGTTTCAAATTATCTTTGATTAATCGATACAGCAGAGCTTCATCAATAATGTTTACTAGTAAAATAAAACAAGACAGAACAAAGAAAAACCCTTAAGCACCTTCATTTGCTCAGTCATCCATGCACAGCTCCAGCAGGTCACCACAGGGATACCACATGGGTTTCCCATAGGTTGGTCCTTCAGACTGACAGGTCTTTCACCAGGGCTGCTGAAGAATGTTTCAAGGCACTGGGGAACATGAAAATCAAGGGTGGCAGTAAGGACAGCTGGAGTTACCTGCATTATTGCCCTTTTTTTAGGCTAGAAGGCAAATCACACCTTAACAGGTCAGAGCGACAAAGACAACCTTGTGCACTGTCCTACAAGGAGAACAGGCTGTCTCCCTACATATGCACAATTATAATACGGCACAAGCTAATACAGAGCAGCCATCCTTTCTCTACAAGCTCCCCGAGGCTGTCAAACACAAGACAAACACAAAGAAGCAGAAAAATCAGTTTCTATTCTTGTCTAAGGAGCTCAACTGTGCAGGCAAGCCATCAGTACAGGCTGGGAGCAGTTTTCATTCACACAGTCAGAAATGCTCATCTAACGAACCACAAATAGCTCACTGAAATATGAGGCTTGATAAAACCTGCACTACTTCAAGCAGTTCTCTGTAGGGACACCCAAGTAATTGAATACGAACACAAAAGTAGTTGCTCTTTGGGACTCGCTGTCCTCGAGCTGCAAACTGATGCAATGCCTTCACTTCAGCTGTGTGGTTACTACAGCACCACGACAGGAAACACTACTGGACCCCTACCTGTCCCAGCTCCTTCCAAGCTACAAACCTGAACCAGCCCCCACGTGTGTACTGTGACTCCTCCTGGAACAGAAGTGCTCTGCCTCTTCATGGAGGTGCCTGCGTGTGTGTGAACGAAGCACAGAGCAGGGAGAACTAAATGAGCTACTTCTCGTTTGACCTGATTAATTTAATGGGTTTGCTGCTTTCCTCTCATCCCAGGTGAACGCCTGCCAGAGATGACAGAGGAACTGCAATCTCCTCGGTGTCAGGCTCAGCTCACCATGCCCCCGGCTGGGCCATCCGCTGCTCTCCCTTCACAAACATGGGTCAAGCTGACTACAAGTCAAATGTATAATGTTCTACCTGCTTCTGCCATTGCACGTCACAATGACCTCTTCTTCACTCTGAGACAAAAATGCTGTATTTATCATATATAGCACTACATGCATTACTCAAGATTAATAAAATGGAGTTAACAACCCCTGGATGAAAGTTTCCATGTATACCATGCTATAACCAGCCTGACTCATCTGCTCTTTAGCACTGTTGACAGCAATGGAGAAAAGAAGATTTAAAAGAATCAATGAAAATTACAAGCAAGTACAGCCTCTACTTCATTGGCTTCTCCACCTGTTACAAGCACTGAAATTAGGCGTGGCTGACTGAAGTTACAAGTATGTTTTTTCTATAGGCCCCTCTTTCATTAATACAGTCACTGCCAGTATCACATCGGACCTGCATGTGTGGCTAGTGGACATGGCCATGGTTTGCACAGGACCCTGTGATCCAATCTGTTTCAGTGTATGGTTTGACAACTTCTGAGAAACTTTGTCAAAAGCCTTCCACGCAGTTCTCACATCTTTTTGTTTTGAGTGATTCATCTGCAAACTGTACACCGATTGCAATGCATTTAATTCACAGCTCATAGCTCCCTTTGGTGCACTGCAAGGCTCAATGTCCAGGGAAACCATCTGCCTCAAGACGACACAGTGCCAAGTAAGAGTTGCCGCACCATATGTAAGGGAAGCTCCAGAAGGAGCAGAGGGTATACATATTAATTACCTTTCTCTGAGATAGAAAATGTGCTGTACTCTCAGGTGTCCAAAATACATCCTCACGTTGATAATACACCTTGCACAGATATCACAAGCACCTAAGCCTTACATTTTAACAGATCGCTTCAGATTTAACTTCGGAGCAGCTGCACATAAGGTTATAGTTGAGTTTTCCTTTCAATTCACCAGAAATAGACAACGTGAGCCTTCTAGCTATGAGAGGGAAAGAAGGCTGGTAGATAAATGAACAGATAAATGTCAGCAAAAGAGCAGGTGGATGGATAAATGGCTGGAAAATCTAGAGCTTAATTAGCTTTATTTTGTTTGAGATTCTGGGGATAAAAGACAAGAAGAAAACATATTTCACAGTTTAAATTACAAGCTGTCAAATCCCCTTTTTTACTAGCTCCAAATAGTGCAATAGAAACTAAATACACTCTTGCAAAATTCATTAGCTTCAGTCATTAAACCACAATCTTATCTTTCAAATTCACTTCTTTTTCTTTTTTTCTTTTTTTTTTTTTCATATGCAATAGAGATCAGAAAAGAAAAACAAGGAGCTGTAATATTTGCAGTGTCCTGCCAGAGTGGTGAACTACGACCACTGTGAAGACAAAAGCTCCCTCAGTTTTAAGGGACAATTCATGAGCAGTTGAGTAACAACTGCATGAAAACAGAAGATTTCAAATATGCCTGCATTTTATTAGCAGGGAGTAGGAAAGCACATACAGTGCAATGTTTCCACTCAAATGCTGCATACAGCATCCTGAAGAAAAACATCCACTCTGTTTTATAAAATACAGAGAGTTAAGAGGAAAATACAAGAGTCGGGCAAAACTGACGTCTCCTCTTTATTGACAGGGAGTTATCCAAATTTTTTAGCCTAAGGATTCACTGAATTTAGGAAAGAGGTATCCAGGGAACAAGAAAAAAGCTGTGTGTAAGTCGTGAAATACAACTTGAAAATATTCATAAAGCTCAAAACCACACCCTCAGGAAGAAAAATCACAGCACCCTGTTCATTTCTCCATTGCTCAAAGAAGCAAGCAAATGCTCTTCTGTGAAGAGTGCAGCTCTGGCTGCTGCTCTAATTCAAATGGCACATTAAGCTAACCTGCAAGATGAGCTGGACTGTGATGTCCTTTTCACTTTGGAAATGCACATCTAGCACTGGTGCTACTCTGTTTGTTTGATTTGCATTTCCCAAGATTCCCCAGTGCTCTGCTACAGGGACCAAGAAATCTCCCACTGGAGCTGCACGCTGCAAGTGAGATTCAAAGAGAGCCATGGAAGATAAAGGTTGTGTCACTTCAGAGGTGAAGATGCAATTCCATAGTAACAGGTGCCATAAATGAACACCAAAAGGAACATCAGCAGCACAAAGCTGCTAAAAGGAATCAGCATCTTCCCTGGGAGCTACAGCCACCAGTTCATTTTGGGGGATAAGAGTTATTTATACCATGGAAATAGCAAGGGATTGAAATTTGGCAAGGATTTTATGAAAGAAAGAGCAACAATGGCTGGATCCATGCTTTTTTTTTTTTTTGTAAAACAAAGTAGAAAGTAGAAGTAGAGATGTGCTCTTGATTAAATGATTCTGTGACGCCTATCAACATTTCTTACTTGAACTTAATCTGTTTCTGTCGCTTGCAAATTTTTGTCAAACAAACCCACTTTCAGATCCCATGTACAGCAATGTTTGCCAGAAGACACAGGAATGAAGGAAATGTTTTGATTAAATTTGCAATTACATACAACCATGCAAAAGTTGCTACTTCCAGCTGTAGTTAAATATTGGACTTTCAAATAGCTCCAGCTGTTTTATCAGCAGGAAGAGTTTTGATTGCCACTGTACATCACTAAAGTTTTAAACAACCCTCTGCTGCACAACCACACAAACACACTAAGACAAATAGTGCATGCCTCAGTAATTTAAGCAGTATCTCTGCTCCCAGCTGAGAACTGCTTCCACAAATGCATAACGTCCAATAGTTTCAGCTACAGAACCATCAGCCTTAAATACTAAGACACAAACCAGGCCATACAGGTTAATTGCTACAGATGCTGCAAATACATATCAGTACAACCAGCTTTTTCTTTGCGTATAGAACTTCCATGTGGAAGAAAAATCTATTACATGATGAATAACTGACTTCATATCAGATCACTCACTTTTTCCACTTAAATGTTTAGATTTTTATATGCTCACATATAAAATTGTCTATAAAACATTCATTTCTTTTTCCAAAAGACAAAAAAAAAAAAAAAAAAGAAAAAAAGAATATAAACCGTGCAGTAGTTGTTTTGGAGTTATTCCAGTCTTTTACACAAATGCTTTTTGAGGTTTCCATAAATGCTTATTTATGAAGTTGCCAGGAGTTTGAAGGACCATTTTCACAGACGCACACACCCCTCTGCTAAATCCACCACATCTTCTGGCCTCTAAAAACACCACCAGTTCCCTCAGGTTTATAGACCTTTATCTATGTATTAGCTGATAAATTTTCTTCCTCTTGAGCACAAGATCTCCTGCAAAACGCACACAGAAAGAATCCCTGCTAAATAATTTTACATTAGAATAGCATTGATTAAGTGATCATGCTTAAAGAGATTTACCATTCTTGTTACTTTTATATCTCTTTACTAAAGAAAACATGACTACTGCTCTTCTGCAAAATCACCTCAGTTGAACTGGAGTACTTCAGAACTGTGTTCATGACTTAAAAGCAAAATTTTTAAATCCATTTGGACTTTATAAAAAGACCATCCCTACGCTTTGAGAATCAAGATCTACATGACGTTAGATGATGTCAAAGCTGCAAACCCCAAACTGTGCTTTCTCTAAGAAGCACTGAAAACAAATTACCCAGCATTACAAAAATTTGTGCCCTGGAGTTCCGATTGTGCCCTTGGAACACTGAGGAAAACTTATAATCTGATATTACCAAACTTGTTTGATACTACCAAACACTGAACACTACAGATGGCATAGATAGGACAAGGGGGGATGGTTTAAAACTAAGACAGGGGAGATTTAGGTTAGGTGTTAGGAAGAAGTTCTTCACTCAGAAGGTGGTGATATTTCTAAGGTCAGAGCTGTCATCAGGATGACAGAATTCCCTCCATCAGACACACAGTAGTGGCACCGAGGGCTGAACCCACAGGGAGCATGAATTTAAAGAAACTCCCACACTTTAAGCAAGTTTGAAGTTTATACCAGTTTTGGAAGGAGAAAAAAAAAGTTATGCCAAACACTTTTATATTAAGACTTGGCGAACGGACAATAAAATGTTAGTGGCTGCCACGTTTTGAACTCTGTTTGAATTAGCCTTTAAAAGACCACAGTTACAGGAGAAATTTCTCTGACTAATGAGTCCAAAGAAGTTTTTCAGGTAGAGCAGCCTGAGGTAAAAAGCAGCCAAGTCTTCTGAACTTTCTTGTGGTGCTGAGGGCTCCAATTGAAACGGTGGCAGCGGGTGAAAAAAACAGAGAAATAAGGAGAGATAGGAGGTGGGAGGAGAAGAGAAAGCATGTGTGGGTAAAAATCTCCTTTCCACCTATTGCCACCTGTGGACAGACCTCACAGTGGTCACAATGCAGCGGAAATCACACAACAAATATAGTCAGCAGCCCACGTGGATGCAGGACTTCAGAGGAAAGTCCTGCTTTTCACACAGCCCCGTAGGCCATCTCTGTGTTGAAAGGAAAAAGGAAGGACAACCAAACTCAGACTAGGTGAGGTGTTCTGGAGCTGCAGTGTGACCTGTCTTATTTTCTGCCAAGTCAAGGTAAACACGGTGAGATTTTTGCCACAGACTGAGTCGGGTGTTATCTCTGAAGTTAATTTGCTATGTCATGCTTGCAGTAACAGCACAGGTCTGGAAAAGGAAAAATTTTCACATGAATGACTTTTATAAACTTCCTTATGCCAGAAATAATTCTTCACACACTCACATGCCTTCTTTCAAAAAACAACTCTTTTTCGCAATACTTTGCAATACAGTTTTGTTTTTTTTAAGGAAAAATCTGTGAGCTACAGTTTGAGGATACCTGTCAGCAGGAGCAGCAGCATGCCTCCATTCTCCTATACCTGCCTCTTCAAAGTTCTCCCAGGAGGAGTATTTTCTGTGAGGGAGACCAGGCTTGCATCCCTCACAGAGCTCACAGAAATGCCTTACAAAGCCACAAGACACAGCTCAGCAGCACCAGCCATGGAAGGCAGTGACAACCAGGCAGGCTGACTCAAGGAAGGAAAGTTTAGACTAGATGTCAGGGAGAAGTTCTTTACAGAGAGATTGGTGAAGTGCTGGCATAGGTTGCACAGAGCCTCCATCCCTGGAGGTGTTCAAGACCAGGCTGGATGGAGCCCTTAGCAATCTGGTCTAGCACCAGATCTGGAGGTTAGTGGCCCTGCCTATGGCAGAGGTGCTGGAACCTGATGATCCCTGGGGTTCTTCCAACTCAAACCATTCAATGATTCTGTGCCTCAGTGACTTTTGCAAGATGGGAAGGCACCTCCAGACTTTGCTTTATCGACAACGCATGTGCCGCCATGTGTGATTCTGACAGTTCAACCTGTGGGTAAGGTGCTGACCGAAGCTCACCGCTGCCTCACCAGGTCGTTCATTTCTCCAGTGAAAAATGAAAATACCACCCTCACTTCCCCAAAACATATTGTTGCATATTAAAAAAAAATAATAAAAAACTAAAGAAGAGAAGCACAGAAGCAACAACTTGCTCTCATTTCAAGTCTTTCAGCTTAGAAGGCTGAGGAAGAAGGATCCGTGAGATCAAACAACCAACCTTTATTTTGCTATCAACTTTCATTGTCTCACTTAGTAACTGCTTCATCAGATGTGAAGTCTAATTGCTACCATGGGTTCTAAAATGCACTCTGCTATTCTGAGGGCTTGAACAATGAAGCATGAACCATCAGACCTGAACTGCCTTCCGTGCAAACAGAGTTCAGCAGAGTAGGCCATCAGGGTGTGCCCCATGTTTGCAGTTAGCATTTACTTTTTGTTTCTCTCGCTCATTTTAAATTGACAAATCCAGCCAATCTCACTGCCTGCTACTGTTTGCAAGTCTCAATCTGCAGCCAATGCAGATTAGCCATTTTGCTGGTGAAATACCAAGCAACACATGCTGCCTTGTGCTTGTCACCTAGCAGCCTCACGGGAATGCAACATGAGACGGGAAGAGCAATGAAGCGGCAGAAGAATAAGAGGTTTAAAAAGACAGGAAGAGAAACAGCTCAGAAAGAAATTGAAATTAAATGAATTGCTTTTCTATTAACCTTCCTTCCTGTACATGTACAGTTAGCCAAGGAAAAAAGGTAAAAGAACCGGTGATTTGCCAGGCTCTATCAAGGAACACTGGAGGCAAAACTATTTTGATGGATGAAATTTTAATAGGTTTTCAGCTATCTTAAAACAGTCTGATTTCCTATACAGCAGTATTCATTCTCCCAGGCTGCTACACATTTCACTTTTTTCTAGTCTGCTTTTGCCTCAAACCATGCAGGTTAATTTGAGTACTAAGGACAATACAGTTTGGAGTCCTCAGTTTTACAAAGGCTGGCAAGCCATAATGCAACAGTCCAACGGAGCAAAGCTAAGTATTCATTTATCAGACATTTTTGCCCTTGTAAACAAAGCCAGGGCAACTCAGCCAGGTAGAAACACTCAAACCACTCCAATGCCACGTGAGCCTGACCTGCAGCACTGTGTGAAACATTTGCGGCTGTGAGAATATGGCTGATACAGCCCAAACTCCCTTCAGCCTTGGCATCCCCTGCCAGTTTGTCATCTCCTTCCATCCAGAGAGTCCCAGTCAGTCAGCAGCACACAGAACAGATTTTACTAGTCAAGTCACATGGTAACCCATAACCCTGTGTAGGGGAAATGAGCCCCTCCTCATTATTACCTCCCTCCACCTTCCTTTCAAAAATAATGTATTATCATCCCAATAGGAGAAGGCACATAAGCTTTAGTAGCTTGCTGCCCAATTACGGAAGGAATTCTGCCCTCCCCCTACAGCCCGCACAATGGTTTCTCTATGTAAATCACACATACAATAACGCTCTCAGAAAAATTAGAACACCATTAATCCGTCAGTAAAGTTTCCTTTCCCATCTCTGCCTTGTGGCATGAGTTCTGGGTAAGGAATGCAGCAAGAGAAACTTTATAGAAGTTAGGCAGCAATTGGCAGCAGATCTGACCTGGTCTCAAACACACTGAAAGCAGAGCTGATGATGCCACACAGCACAGATATGACAACAAAGTAAAAAATATAGCAACCAACAGCAAATGAAAGCTCCTTTTGTAGAAGTTTGTCAGCAGTGAAAGGGGTTAAAAAACAACCTTCAAAGCACAGATGAAATCGTTTCCTAGTGTATTGAGAGCAAAGCACAAGTGTATACATCCTGTGTTAGTGTTCCTGCTTCCAAACCATTTACTAAAGCCACAATTTATTCTGACTCAGACCTAAAATTCTGGTCAAATAGCTACTAACTGCTCCCAGAAGTAAAAAGAAATAAAAATCACTTTGAAGTTCAAACGTCCTCGCAGAGCCTGCCTGCTCTTAAAAAAGAAACCTTACAGCAGAATTGAGTCAGCCTTACACTTTCCATTAACAAGCCAGCGCTCTGGCAGCACTACGGGAATTACAATCAGGTCATTTTGTCAAGTATTTCTAAAAACACACATGCACACATATGCACACTATAGTTTGCCAGCCAGTAAATGCCCAGGTAACAGTAATTCATCATCGTGGCAGAGGTGCAAAGTTCTGAAATTTCTTTTGATTTATGTTAGTATGAGGCACGTTTGGATAAGAACCTGACAATCTCTTCTCCAAAAATATCAAAACAAACATAAAAACAGTTGTTTAGGGTTTCTGATAAGATATGCTCCATGCTGTGCATTTCCAGGGTTCCTTCAGAGGTGTCTATCCCGTATCCTAGATGTTTCTTCTCTTTTCTGTACAGCAACTACCATTACCATCCCCACCATCAACTTTACTTTGCATGTCTGACCTTTTCTCAATCAAATCTCATAAAACAAAATACCACAAGACGGCCCTCAAAAAACCACCTGGTGAATCACAAGAGGAGTCTTAAGCGGCTCATGGTATCACAGAGAGAGGAGAGCTGAACCTGCCCAGAAGACCTGCCACTAGCTACTACTGGTCACAAGAACCATCAACAAAACTTACCCACACGCCACACAATCAGTACCTTTATGTTTCCTACACAGGAAATCAAAGTTATTTCCAGATTACTATAAGCTTCCACAGTTTCAACCTGAGGACAAAAACAAACAAACAAAAAACCCTAGGCAAAGCAGCGCGATGTCTCAGCTTTTGTGCTGCTTTTCTCCTGCTCCCACCCCGCCTGCAGCTCCTAAGTGAGCAGCTCCAGGCTCCCGGCAGGACCTGGGTGGCTGACCACCGGCACGGACCACAAGGGTGAAAGAGAAAGCGAGTCACCTTTTCTGCGTGGGCTCCTGTAGGTCCAGTTCTCATCATCCTCGTCTACCTGCTGCACGCAAACGGAGGAGAGCTCACCATCGCTGCGAAACAATCTCTTTGTCTGCCTTGACAAGGAGGAGAAATTTATCCAGCTTACAGCACGCGAGAGGGAGCCTGTGTTTTGTTTGAGTTTGAAAGATCTCGAAACACACTCCTTTTTCATTTTCCTTTAAGCCAGCTACCGGCCTTGGTTCCAAAACGACCTTTTCTTTAACTGTTCCCGTCCGCTTTCTCAGGGGGTTTTGTGGAAAACTAAACAATTTCAAAGTGACTTCCATCCAGGTCTCCCCTCGCTGCGCTTACAGCAGCAGCAGTAGTGCGGAGGCAGGTCACCGTGCCAGCGCAGCTCCCCCGGAGCTGTTTGGATACAGCGCTTCGTGAGCTGCCAAAGAAAACAAAGGGGTTGGAAAGCAGCAGAAAGTGGCACCTTGCAGAGGCTCAGGCAAGCATGTAACGGCTGAGCAGAATATAGCACCGAGGCACGTGTTTTCTCCATTCTCCACTCAACAGCAGAAGCTGCAGCTTCTCTTTGCTCCCTGGCATCGCTCTGTAGGAGCGCACATGATCCAACCGCCTGCCCCGGTGCATCAGCAACACCCCATGGCAGCAGGCAGGGCTGGCAGACCCACCGTGCTTCCACTCTGAATGCTGGCTGCCCCGCTGTCTTGCGATGAAAAGCCTGACGGAAGAGCTTCAGGAAGACCCTCCTCACAACACAACAGGCTGCATGGCTATCACTTAGGATTAGAGTGAAATACGATCGGCTCGCTTGCCTAAAAGCACAACCACAGGAGCAAAACTCCTCCTTTCCTCACGCAGCTCAGTGGCAGTGCAAACTTCTGAACCTTGCGTGCAGAGTAGAAAAGCGCTTGTGTGCCTCTGAGGATTTGGAGAGAAGGAAAATCATATTCTGGGGCTTGTAAACTGCGCAAGCATTCTGAATAGAGAGTGTTGAAAACATTTGTGCCCATGTTCCTAGTGGTAACATTTAAAAAAAAAGAAAAAATAGCAGAAAAAAAGACAAGTGCACAGAACACAAAAACCACAAGATGCTGCCAGAGATCAGATTCCCACTGGTGTGACAGCTGCTCAGAAAACAGGTTTCCCAGCTGTGCCGTGTTTTGTCACTCTCTTTAAACTTAAAAGCATCTGGAAGAGGCACTCCACATTGTGAAGATTTTAAAGAACTGGACCCCACCAGCAGCTGCTGCAACACCAGTCCTTGCCCTGCACACCTACACCACTGGAGGGACCAAGCCTGGGAGTCAAAGACAATGTTTTAAAGGAACTCTCTGCTTTACACAGCATTCAGACATCCCCCCATACCAGGTCCATTGATGGGATTTTTCCACCAAAATCATTCAAGTTTGTGCCTGGTCACAAAAGAATACACCTGAATGTATGAAGCACCCAATAATACCAGCTCAAGGAGAAGCTGGTAGATGGGAACCCAGAAAACTAAACTAAACTAAACTAAACAATGCTACCTATCTGAAGAATAAACACAAATGCCTGAGCACCCCAGTGTTAGCACAGGAACTGTCAGCTTAAGAAAATGAGAGTACAGTTTCAGCTATCATGTTATCAGCCAGGTTTTTCTATTGCAGAACGTGCCTTGATCCTCCAGTAGATGCTCTCATGGCCCTCTGGATTATGCTGCATGGCCTCTTCAAAAATCATTTAAAAACAAAGGCTTTGGCTTCTTCTGAAAGTTATGGTTCTCTGACTCATAATAAGAGGATAAGGTTTAACCCACTGAGTGAGAGGCAAAGAGCTAAGTAGTGTATCAGATTACCCTATGAATCAACCAGGCACACCAAAGTGACCTTTGCCTCCTACAACACAGTACAATGGGTTGGCCAACTGTCTTCTGTAAATAATTTAATAGGCTGCATTTAAATTGAGCTCGTCTGGCGAAGTAATGTATATGTACGTACAGTGGTCTTCCACCACTCCCCAGAGTGATGGTGTGGTGGGACTGAGAGGGTGGGGAAATGGGAGTACATAATGTTTGTTAACAACTGCTCTTCTCGCTACATCATTTCTGAGCCCTTCTATCTTGATTTTTTCTTCTTAAAAATACATCTCTTGTGTTGTTTATTTATTTATTTATTTATTTATGTTTCTTGATGAGACGAGAGTTTGGTAGGGTTCTGGAGAGAAAATTCTTTTGATTTTACTCTTTAGACCTTTTGCTTAACAGAAAAACTTGAGAATGTGGTTGAGACATTCAACCACTAGAATATCCACTTCAAGACAGTCCATGATCAAACAAGCAGGATTTCATGTAAAAATCAAATAGAGTGTTATAAGTCAACGTTTCTTTTGAGAAAAAGCAATCACTGAAATTGCCAACACTGCAACAGACAGGGAACTGCTAACTACCACAGCTATTATTGTCTGAATTATAGAAACCCAGACATATAAAAACTTGGCAGGAAATGCAGGATCACAGATATCCCCTCTTCACTGTGCCTCTTAGGAGCAGATTAGAGAAAGAAACATTCAGGTTAACCCGCACTGCCAGAGTAAATCCCACAGATCTGCCCAGAGTCTTGACAGCAACTTGATTTTAAGAATTTTCCTAACCTGTCTGAAGCTCTAGCTTTATATTATGCTGCTGAGTCACAACTCCAGTGAGGTAAGGGAGAAAACACTGCTTTAGGTGATAGACCACAACTATTCCACTGTTACTGTAAATACAAATTGGAGACACTTTGTTCAGTGTTTGGTATTGTTACATTTCATTGCAGGAAAAGATTGGGATACTGTTATTAGCACAGAATGCTTTTTTATCTGCAAGTGATGATCATAGAATCAATCATAGAATCACAGAATCACAAGGTTGGAAAGGACCTACAAGATCATCTAGTCCAACCATCAAACTTATCAGCATACATGGTTGCAAAGCTGGATCAAAGTAAACTTCCCAAGAGCAAGAGAAACAGTATTACCATTTGAAAAACAATATATAGTCATTAACACAAATGGAATTACAGGTTAATCCATGCTTTAATCAGTAGCTAAGCACAAGATTTTTTGAGTCAAAAACTTCAGCATCTTACACACTTTGGATTCAATTTAATTGTATAATACCCTTTGTAAAGCCCTTTGAGAGAAAAAAGGTACACATCCAATAAGCTTCGACTATTTTCTCCCTAACAAAGTTGTCATACATTTAAAATAGGTTTCATATTTTCCAGGCTATGCAAGTAAAGACGTAGGCATTATTTTGGACTTACTTAATACAAACCCATCTTGGTAAAGACTGCAAAGCAATCACAGAAGAGAAAAACTGGAGCTTGAAGCAGACATCTAAAATAGTAGAAATCTAAATTAGTCCTCCCCCTAATTTTTTTTTAAAGACAAGCAAAAGCAAATATGCATGCATCATCAGGATTTTCACCATTTATCACAAAGTTGTTCTTCAAAGAATTCTCTATAAGTTGTTAAGCAAACACATAGATATGGCTCACAACCACCATGATTCCACAAGGCCAGCTAAAAAAAAAAAAAAATATATATATATATATATATATATATATATATAGCAAGGAAAAGGTTTTGGTTCAGTGTAAAAATTCCATCAAAACAGAAAAACAAACAAACAAACAAAACTGACCAACCAACAACAACCAAACACTGCACAAGTGCTCTGTTTTTGGTTGGGCTGTGGCTTTTGGCACAATTCATGTGTTCATTTCATTTTTACATTTCCTAGTCTATCATTTTTGATGACTCAACCAGATGGCAACAGCAGTGACTCACAAAGCAGCTTCCTGGGGTAGCAACTGCTCCAACCACCAAGAGGGCACCTCCTGCTGAGGATTCCTGGGTGTTTTCCTTAAGGTGATAACAACTCATCACCAATCAGTCATAAAACTGCTGGGATTAAGCACAGACAAAAAGCTCTCTGAAAGCATCCTACCCGTAGACTCAACTGCTCACCACACAGCTCTCGCTGTGATTGGTACAAGACATAGGGTCCCTGAAAGAGGCCCCAGTGCCACCACATCACCCACGCATGATCACCTCCCCAGCAGTGCTGATCATCTCCAGGCAGAGATGTGTGGGAAACTCAGTGGCTACAGGAAGCTTGTGAATCTGACCTCCATCAGTGCTCTCACAGGCATCCTATAACGTGGTCACAGCGCCAACCCACAGAGTAATCCATATTCCTGAATTATATCCACAGAGACAGAGACTTGAGCATTACAACAGGGTCTGAGCCATCTGGTTAAGATGCTGGTCCTTTCTGTGCAAAACAGAGAGGAAGAAACTCTTTCCCTTCCAGTCTGAATGGGTCAGAGGAAAAAATAAATAAATAAATAAATGAGCAAAGAAGGAAAAAGGGAACAAAATCAAATTACTTGCCCCAGATTGCAGAAAGGATAAGCAGCAAAAACTAGGTCTCCTGGCGACCGGCCTCATGACCTACTTCAGTATCAGCCCGGTCTCACGCAGAGAGCAGTGCCTATTCATTGCTCTTATCACAACTCCTACGGGGCCTTTGAAGGGCAGAACCGTGAATCAAAAACTCATCTTTTGCTACTAATCTTGCCATTTTCTTAAAAGCTGTGCATGCATGTATACACTATACTACAAATAAGCAGGTAAAAGAGAGGCCTCCATACGGTCATGCTGAACCACCTGGACCTCAGGCTTCGCTGAGGCCACCATCAGCCTGTAGATGGCCACGGACGAGCGAAAGCTCTTAAACACCTTTTCACAAGGCGCAGAGCGGCAGCATCCCTCCTTCCCATTGCTGTACCCCTGCTAGGAGTCCCAAATCACTCAGATCCCAGATAGCCGGGACTCAGGCAGCTCCCCCAGGCCTGGGAGCAGGCAGCCGCCAGGTGGCAGCAGCCCGCAGCAAGGTGCTGCTTCACTCGTGAAGGCGAGGCAACGCGATCCAGCTTTTAGCAATTTATTTAGACAAAGCCGGTGTTATCGCTGCTTAAAATGCAATTCAGAATTTTAGTGCCTTTTCACTCAGGCATGACTAGCCACTAAACAAAATCGCCCAACCAAAAATTCCCGCCCTGACTGCGGCCTCTGCCTCCGCTTCAGCTGACAGCCAGCCTGAGCTCTGATTTCACAACACAAAATCTCTTTCAGAAGCAAAACATCAAAAAATCTCCCAACCACAGGGTCACTCCCTCTCCCAAGTCGCAGCTTGGCTGCCTGAGTCCACTCACAACTGCTAGCTGATAAAACCCAAGTGTTGACAGTCCATGAAGATTAACTATCTACTGTATTGCGTTTTTAAGGAGGGATTATGTTTTCTGCCCGAAGAATTATTATTATTATTATTTTTCTTTTTCTCCAGCCACTCAGCTACTCGTTGAGTCACAAAAGGTGATCAGTAACAGCTCTCATCAACACGAAGTCATTTGCACAGCCCCGAGTCAGTCCCCGGGCTGCTGTCCCCACTCACAGGAAGGATGCTCCACACAAATCACGTCAGCTTCTTGTCGTGCTCTTGCTCCCCAGGGAAAGCCATGTCCTTGTATAAAATCTTTTCCTGCTTCACTTATATTCCTTTCTGCCTCCGTTTACTTAGCCCTCCCAAACACTGCTATGAACGCATACACTAAAACCACTTCTGAACTTATGAATGTAACTTGCATGCACTGTTTTAAACTGAACTGTAAGATGTTTACCCTCTACTGCTTTACTCAGCATACACTATTTTCATACTAAAAAAGGTCTCAGATCAACATCAATACCTGGATATGCACATGAAGCCTTCAAGCTCACCAGTTACATGAGAAATTGAGAAATAGGAGATTTTGATGAAGCATAAGATACTTGTAAGAGGTTATCCAAGTGTCTTGTGGAAATGCTGACAGCCTTATTAAACAGAACAGAACAACTCAGAACTACTTAAAAAAAAAAAACTGTATAAAAAACCCCACTTATTAACATATTGCTGAGAACCATTATGCTAGCAGGAAAGTACCCTGGACAATTAAATAAAGGTCTTTATTTAAGAGAACATCAGGGAAACAGGAGAGAGGACGTCTTTTGGCTTTGAGGTAGAAAAGCCCTCTGCTGGTTAACATAAACTAATTAACACACAAATCCAAATGTTTTTATTTTTTATAGATAACAGAACCGCAAAAAAAGGGGGGAGGGGAAGGGGGGAACGTGAGCAAGGAAGAAGCAGAGAAAAAAATTATCAGTGATCTCAGAAACGCTCATTCTGCAGCTTACTTACTAGATCCATAAATGTAAAGGGTGTTGTGTTGTGCATTTCTGTTTGTGCTTTATGCACATTTTGGCTTAGAAAATATACACTTTAATAAATCCTCTTAGCTATTTGCAATAATAAAAATATAAAAAAGGAAACCTCAGAAGCCAGTGAAATGCATGGGCAGACTTGAGGTCTTTGACACCAAAAAAGCAGTTCGTTTACATCCTATAACTGAGTGTCACCATTTGCAAAGGGAACAGTTTCTTCCTACAAATATGAATGCTGTTTATACACATCTTTTTGTCTCAAGTGCTCTCTGTTTAAAACACATTTAAAAATTAAGTCATTTCACAGCCAAAACAGTGAAATGACTTGATTTTACTGACACTGCTCTTATTTCTTTTCTAGGAGGCAAGCTAGGAGCTTATTATTTCAGTAAACGATACAGTTAATATCGAGAGAAAGACTGGAGGGTCACTTTTACACACATATGCCTAGGATGGTTGTTGCACACTTTCAGTGCATTTGTACGTTTGCATGCCTGCTTAGCCTGGTAAGCACGGAGGAAGTGTCGCAACTCTGGAGAGAATTTGTAAATGCAACCCAGCCCTGCCACGCCCAGAGGAATGCTGCAATCCCCTTTCTTTCCCCAACAGCCTCTAGGTTAAAAGAAACTCATTTCGAGGTGGGGGATGAGCACAAGGAATGTTGCTGACATGCAGACAGCAGGGAGGAAAATATGAAGTTTGTGTCCCGGTTACTGTCCTACATATATAGTTCAATTTAATTCCAATTAAAACAGCCCTGTTAAAAGCTGGATAAAAATGCAAGAGAAAACTTCTAAAATAGCATATGGCCTCTGCATTCACTCCCTCTATATGGAGTGTTTGCATATGTGCTCACTCCATATGTGCACATCTATGTATTCAGCATGAGCACCAACTGTGACGAACAAGAAAAATTCCCCCCTGCCATTTCCCCTTCTGCCACATCCAGACCTGCAAGCAACTCGAATTCTCTTTTGCAATCCTGAAATGCTTTAATATTTTCCCCTATCAATAGCAGTTTCCAGGTGGAACAAGAACCAGGAATACAGAATACTGGTAGGTAAAGTCACTCTTGCAGGGCTACGGGTGCTCCCAACTGGGCAGTATAGAAAACATACAGATGCACAAGAAGAGTTCCTATTCATCAGCTGCCAAAAGAAGGTGAGGACAGAAGGGAAAATGAAAACCCTGAGTTATCCTCAGTAGAAAAGAACACAGATAAATCAGGACATTCACACTAGCAGCAGAAGTGATGTTAAGATGCCACTCAACCGCTGGCACGTGAAATAAAAAGCCTCAACAGAATAGCTGTCTAGATAGGGTTAAAAAATGGAAAGTGGCAATTCCTACATTGTTACCATTTTCTGGGCAGAGACATACAAACTGAGGATTTGCACTCTGCAGTTTGGACCGCAGCACCTTGTTCACAAATCTGAAGAAAGTGCATCTTCAGGCATAGCACTGAGTGAAATACAGGGTGGGAGGAGTAAAAAATGAAAGAGAAATCATATATTATTGAAATTACAGGTGTACAAAAATGTTTGTTCATCAGATCCTAATCTGTTGAGAGCACAGAAGATGTCTGCCACAATACTAACATCCCAAATCAGCTTCTCCCAAGGAGGAAAGCAGAATTACTGACTTATCAAAAGCTGTATTCCAATCACTGCTCACTGTTTCAGGCAGTTACATCATGGCAAAGTTTCATGCCTTGATACTTATTTTCAAATGAAGCCTCCCTGACATTTCACTATTAACCAGTGGATTAAATTACACACTTAATGTGTAATTTAATGTGTAATAACCTAGGGCGTTTTTCTGCCCACAGTGCAATCTGCTTGCAATACTGTGCTGGCCTGAAAGCAACTTCAAGTTCTTCATCACACAAGTTCTTCAGTACCTGCCTCTTTAGGTGCTTTGGAAGCTGAGTATCACTTCTGATGAATCATTAACCCCCAACCACCTCCTTCAGCATGATTTTTATGGTAATGATAAAATATTATTCCTACCTATATATTTTGTTTCTTTTTTACTAAATGAGGTAATTAAATAGGCTCAATTTCAGTCCAAGTGTATCTCGTGAGGTCTTTCACCTTCTGCTTCGTGGAAACAAGGACTGAGGCTCAAACTTAGTACCTGAGTTTGCATGCTGTCACAGGAAGAAGTGATGCAGAAAGATATCCCAGAGCATGCATGGAAACCAGCCCAGGTCCCAGAGCAGTGCATCAAAACAGCAGTATATTTACACGTCTTTTCAGGGAGTGAGGAAGAGGAGGAGGACCCAGCATGGAAGCTAACTCCTTTCTTTCTGTATTCTCGGTCAAGCTAATCTAAATAAAACATCAAAAGAACATATTCAATGTATATCTTACAGATGATAGATTTGCATTGTAAAGAATTCCAAATAAAGATTGAATCTGTGTATTCTCCCAGTTCTGCCTGCAAAGTCATTGACACGAGGCCCTACTGAACTAAACTTCAGAAGTTGCTTATTATTTAACTTGCAATAGGACTCTCTTATTTACAGGCATCTGGCAAACTACCAGTAGTAGAAACAGATGCCCATATAGATATTCCTAAAGAAATAGGAGTACAGACACATGAGATTACATACAAAAGAAATTTATGCAGAAATACTTATTATCTAATCACACGCTCTATCACACACCACATTCTTGTTATGCAACCAATTTTACTCATCCAGAGGAGCACACTGACAAATAAGGAGCATGTTTTATATGCATTTATTCATCAAATAAAAATAACAATGATTTCTAGATGGGAACCACCACATTCTTTTGATTCACATGTCTCCTATACTACTCGAACTCATTAGGTTGTCAAGATCATCAAGATTGCTTAAAGAGACAGTATTTCTCCACAGTATTTTTTTTCCTGAAATTCCAAAGTGGAAAATACACCAGCTTTCTCAGCCAGCTTTGGCACAGAGATAATAGCATGCTCTGTGGTTAATTGCTAACTCTCCTTCCTCCAAGGCATTGTGAGTCATCTCTACTTTTCACACTGGTGTCTTCCAGACAATTCTGGGTAAAACTGTGCTACTTCATTCTCACCAAAGACATCATACGAGAGCACAATTACACTGAAGGGATCACGTTAAACAATTTTTTAAAGCATTCCATTAAAAATGTGCAAGGCAAATATTGCAGTAACTATTAATCTAGTCTAAAAATAAATTAAAATCAGCTTCATGAAAGACATCCTGGCCTTTGCTGGCACTTACAGGATTTCCTTCAAGTATGAGCATGGCCAGAGCAAGATTTGCTCTTCTCATCCGACAGCACCTTTTCCCAAGCTCAGGCAAACAGATGCTGGGAGACGCTTTCAATCTTTCCTCACAGACAGTATTGTTTTCTCATTACAACAAAGTATTACTGAGCTTGGTAGGAGAAACCACCCACTTTCAGGAACTCGCAGCATAGTTAATATTTCTCTGCTTAACAAAAGACCTTCATATATTAGGAGCTGTGCTGTTACTCAGTCCCAGGCTATTGTGTTTGGTTTAGGGCCAGGAAAAGGCAACAGACTGACAGCTCTAAAGATCACCTCACCGAAACAAACAAACAAACAAATACAACTTGGCTACAGTACATAGTACTTGCCAGCAACTTTTATCAGTGAATGGGTAACCATAGGAGATAAAACATAGTTTTAGCCACTTTAAAGCTATATATGAAACAATGAAACGAACAGCCTCAGCAGCTCCTTAAGGCTCCCACATTCTGGCCTGCTTTAGATATACTGTGAGTATCTCAAGAAAAGCAACCGTCCAGAGACGGCAGTCCCCTCCAGGTATTCAGTGGGAGCTGCCCCCAGGTGTGGCTGTAACACCGTGCCTTTTCTTTTTGTTCTCAAGAAAAGATGGAAAGTAAAAGTTCTCTTCTGGACAATCCCAGGCACTGATGAAGACAAGGTGGTGGGAGCAGACTTTTCCTGGAACTTCAACAAACGTGTTGGCTTTCAAACAAACTTTTCTTCAATGGAAAATCTGTTTGTGGGGGTGAGGTGAAATCTTATTTTCCTCTTTCTTTCTTCTTACATCTTTCTTTATTTTCACTGTGTGTGGGAAAAGGATGCCTGAAGTCTTTGGCAGGAAAAAACAAACACAACAAAGAAGCTTCATAGTGGAGTGAAAGCAGGGTTGAGGGAAGAGAGCACTGAGAGTATTTATCTGAATGATGTCACAAAAAAAAAACAACTCAAGTCACTTGATACGCTCTGAAAGACACTGTCAAAGGAATATGGCATCTGAGATCACAGGAAGTTCATTACTGGATGCAGACAATTTTCACATATGTATGTATATAGATTGGCAATCACTTTCGCTATGATGGAAGTTCTCTACTGTATTTAGAAAGTTTCATTATATCCAAAAGCATTTCAGCAACTAGCCAAGAGAGGAAAACACTGTTATGTTCTCCTCAGTTCAGGAGAAGACTGAGCCAAGGCAAATAATATAAGAGAGCTGTCTTCTGAAGTAAACTTTTCTTTTGGTTCATGGGTTATTTCTACACTGCCAGCCAAATAGACATTACAACTTGTTAGGGCAACCTGTTGAAATTAAGTGAAAATATATTTCCACCCTCATTCCAGGGAACCTTATTTCCTTTACAAATGTTTAACTGTAGGCTCTCTTGGCAATGCTGTTGCCTGCTGCTTGGCTTTCAACACTTCCCCCCCCACCCCCCTCTGACTGGGAATTGCACCTTCAGAGCTTTCTGCATGAAGCAGCTACAAAACAGGGAGAAAATACATTTCTGTGACAGAGAGAAAAGAAAAAAAGGATGAGCAACTGCTGGCAGAGGGGGTGAATCCAGATGTCCTCTGGCCCTCCAGCTCAGATTGGAAAAGAACTGTTACTGCTTGGTGGCTGAGGTGAAGAGATTCACTCGCTCCTCCTCTGGCAAACACACAAACATTTCTTCTGAGAGTGGCAGCTTCAGATGCTTTCCAAAACCCACTCCTTCCTACCAGCAGCAGGTCCACCAGCAGGCCCAGACGCTCATCTTTCAGGCACCGCCAGCTCACTTTGAGCTTGCAGAGGGCGGCTGCCTTTGCATGTCTTCAACAGAGGTTCCTCTGGCTGCCCTGCAGGTTCTTCCCGTAAAACCGGGCCAGCAGTCTCCTGGCAGGGAGGCAGGCCTCCTTCCTATCTTCTCCTCTCATCCCACGGCTCTCCGTAATGACTGCTTTCTTCTCAGGTGATGGACACAGTCAGAGTCACACACTCACACATGAGAAACTCTCTCTAACCTCATCAAACATCTTCCACATAATCAGCTCCATGCACTGCTTCCTGGGATAAGCAAGTGGGAACTGCGCAGAGGCGGGCAAAGTACCACGGAGCAACCAGGCTGCTGCTCTGTGTGTGGGGGGAAAACACCCTACGTGTGCATCGGCTGCCTCCCACCTTCTATACAGCTGCCAATTTCTGCAAAACCCAGAGTGAATCATATTTGTGCTGCTTCTTCCCACAGCCCCATCCTTGGGAATTACAGATCTGGACAAGATGCTCGCCTTTTATCTTCAGAGAAACAGAAAAAATCTCAGCTTCATTTGAGGGATGAGAGAAAACTCACAAAACCTAAACATCACAGAAGTTCAGACCTCAAGAGATTTTTATTGTTTTTTTAAATCCTTTCTATTTTCATAGCTTGTAACTTTTTCAAGTAAGTTCGCAAACGCTTTGGTTAAGCACACTTTCATAGGTGGGAAAGCCGTAGCCAAGCTGCACACAGTGGCAGCAGTTAGGCTGCAGGAATGCTGTTGCACCAAGATATGGGACGCTTTCCTGCTGAGTGTTTGCATTCGGTCATTTCAACTGAGCAATGTCAGTGTCACACCCCCGTCAAGGAGATGCCCCATCAGGGTGGAAACAATGAAAACCCTGTATTTTTCTTATTGGATAATGGGGTACACATCTCTGCTAAGGGAAGAGGTTTACTAAATAAATGCTCACTTCAAACTAACTAGAACAAGAGTATTAACAAAAATACCTCAAGATCCAAAGCATCAGAAGAGAAGCAGCAACAGTTTTCCTGTGAGAGCTTGCTCAGTGGTATAGACTTTAACCAGTACAAACCAATGACACACACTCCTCTAAGAAGACATACAACCAAAAGGACACACAGGTGATTAAAATCATTTCTGTAAAAAACTAAATAAATGTAACTTAAATTCTTGTCCTACGATATCTATTTTCTTCAAAAAGTAATGCCTAAAATCTGATCTTTAATCTTAAAAAAAAACTGCCATCATTGATTATATACTGCTGGTAAATAATCTCATGTTAAAAAAAAAAAAGCAAAAAAAAAGCCCAACCCTTCAAAAGCTCTAATTCTGAAAAGGGTGTGGTTTGGTTTTTGTTGTTGTTGTTTTGTTTTTCTAAGTTATTTCAGCACCAAGTAAACCCTGCTGCAGATGACCATCTCCCTCCCATTCTTTGCTTAGCCCTGTGTAGAAGTCTCTTTCTGAATCACAAGGAACTGGGTGTGTGCAAATGTGAGAACATAGCTCCAGACAGGCACCTCCACCTTACAATCAATTACTGTCACAAGATTTATAATTCAGCTGTCCTCCTCCATCTTGTTTCCTTTTCTACGCATCAGTAATGAATTTAGGCCAAAGGCATGAGACTAAAAATCCAATCACTGCTCTACTAAAGCCAGTTCACCACTAAATTCATGGCTAATTTTTATATTGCAAGGTGTGAAATATTAAATCACAAGTTTCTATTGAAGATTCCTTGTCTGTATTTCCTATTTTCAGTTTACTACTGAGTTGGCAGATCTGTCTCAAAAAAAAAGCTGCATTTATTCTCAGAAAAATGCAACAGTGGCCCAAACAGATATTGAACACTTTGGATATAAATATAAATAAACACACCTACCAATTTTCAGCCATGAATTCTGTATCTGTTATCATCTGACACATTCTTCCTTCCATGAAGATCCTTTGTTAGAAAAAATTAAGCCGGAATATTGAGAGGTGAGAAAGAAGCGGCATAAATGACTGATCAGATAAACTAGAGTGTATAAAAAATGTTTTCATTGAAATTTAATAAACTAAGACCTCAAGTGATAGGTGTGCTTTGAAAATACAAGTGCTCAACCCAGACTGCTTTTTCTGTTTTTATGATCCAACAGATAGGCAGATGATATAAGATATGGTGTATAACGCAGAAGAATCAGTTACTAAAAACTATTCACAATACCTTGGAACTTGCTAACATTTTAGAACTAGAAATAAATAATACTTTAGAGAACATTACAAACACTGCGTTGTACTGGCATGCAGAAGAAGAGAATGTTGAAAGTGTTTGACAACAAAGGAACTGACTGCTAGGGGTTTGAAAAAAATAATCAGCAGAATGAGAGCTGATGTTTCCATCACAAAAATGGACCTATTTCTCAAGACAGGGCACTACGATCTACCTAGAATTTGGGTATGAAGGAGGCTGAGTATTTTCCTCACTCACATAAGCCTTAAAGCTTCTTTGGATGGACAAGATTTTAGAAATAATTTGGGGTATCTGACCATCAGTTTTTGGCTTACTTTGGGTGGGGGGAGGGGGGTCTGCTTTAATTGTTGGTTTTGTTGTTTGTTTTTTTTTTAATAACTTTGTTCAGCCTTCTTCACATGATACAAAATGAACAAATTCTTCACATTTATTGATCTCTTTCACTGATCTGAAATACAAATCTCCTGTGAAGAAAAAAACTCTGCTGTCCTCTAAATCACAGTTGGTCTGCTGCTGAAGCAGCCTGCTACAGCTACCATCTCCTATATTTATGTTACTGCTTAATTCCCCCTTCTTCTTGATTTATGGCATTTCTGTATCATCAACATAAAAGACCAAAATAGTGTCCTGGTTGTTTGATCAGGAGGCTCTCAGGAAACTTGGGGATAATATTAACGAACAGGAACTTTGGGAAATAAGAGAAAACACACACAAGAAAAAATAAACTCAGTTTAGTAGGATTACATGATCAAACTGAAAAATGTGTTTTTTTTATTTGATCTATGGCTTGTTAGCCCTTTGTTAAAGCAGACACACATATGTTGAATGTCTACTTAAAAGCAGAATGCAGTAACTAAACCATTCTAGAGCTAGGAAACTATTTCTAACTGAGACCATAAAAGGGAGAAACCTATGGCATGTGTTACACTAATTTAGCAAAGCTGTTCCTTAGTAATCAGCAGATTCATGCAGCGTATATCAATCCTGTTCTTAGACACAATAGAATTCTAGTCTGGAATACAAGAATAAACTTCTCCAGAGATTTCTTCTTCTTTTTTTCTTAATTTTATTTTGCTTTTGCATCAGACATTGCTGGCAGGAAAGCCTGATGGCAAGAAACATGCATTCAAATTTTACTGCTCTGACTTTCTAGCAAGAGGACGAAATCAAAACACCTCCACATGTATTATGCATTAAAGAAAAAAAAAAGACCAAAAAAAAAGGAAGGAAGGAAGAAAAGGAAAACGTTAGAGGTCTTCAACATAGCAAAAATAATGTCTGGAAACAATTAACAAATTTAAAAAGAAAAAAATTAGTAAATATTAAAGTAGTTAATTTGGGGGACTTAAGTACCATAAACATTTCAGAGATGTAACTCAACATCTGATACCTGCTTACAGAGGATCTCATGAAGTTCAAAATACAGCCAACCTCTTTAATTACTGACGTTCTGTGGCCATAAACCTACACAGCAAGTTATCAAAGCAAAACATCTGTGCACTGTCCACACATGCAGCACATGCTTATGAAACAGCAAAGAATGATGTCATTTCACAGCCTGTTTTTTATTATACTCTGTCTTCCAAATTCTCGGCAAAACAGCTCTGGCTCTGCCTCTATGGAGCAGCCCAACACTACTTTCACATGATCTGGGTCAAATTTACAGGGGAAACCACTCAGTGCCCCTGGGTGCAAATGCAACCTGTTATACGCTAGGGAAGATGCTCCCTAGTTGAATTTTCCCAATGGGGCTGCAAGCAAGGCCTGTCCAGAAGTGGATTCGCAGCAATCCCAAGCATGTCAGCCCACATCACCAGCTCAGCCAGCAGCATGCTCTCCAAACAGCATGGGCCTTCAGCAAGGGGAAGCTCTGCAAGCCTGGCCTCAGCACCAGCCCTATCTCCTGCCAAAATATTTCAGCCAACCTATTGAGTCCTGCACAAAACATATGGGCTTGAGGTAATACCCTGAAGATCTGTCAACACTGAGGCTGTTATTTACAGGAAAGGCCACCAAGCCAAGCCCTTCTCAAGCAGCGCCACCTGGAGCCACCTGCCCATGCCCAACAGGCACTGCAAGCCACACCTGTGTACAAAGGATCCTGGAGCAATTTTATTTCTTTTTGCCTTTTATAAATGATATATCTCCTGCACCAACAGCGTGACCGACAACATGGTAACAAAGAACCAGGTGGAAAACCCTCTCCCACTTGCGCCAACCTTTTTGCAGAAAATCCTCCAAGCTAAGTCTCCTTTTTACCTTCTGTTGATCTCTGCAAGGCTCCCATCCTCTGCTCACTAAATATCAGGATTTTTGCTCTTTGGTCAAACTAGCATTCCTGCTACATTTCTCCTGCCCTTCCTTCACCATTCTTCCTCATCTGTCGCTCCTATTGGAGGCAACCTCTCATGTTACTGGCATGTTTTCTACAGGGCAAGTAAGGAGGAGTATTGCTATTGCAAATTGCAGAGGCGCTGGTAAGTGTGGTTGTGCTAACATAGCAGTACACAGCCTATTTCTTCTCTTCTGGGGAAATTCATGTAACTAAAATGAACAAGTCCTGATGACGAAAGCCTAGAAAACTCCAAGAAACTGTGGACCAGACAGGCTGCTCTACTTACATTTGCCATGCTAAAGAGAAAGTGTTGTCGAGAAGAGTACATGCTTAGAAAAGCTTTTCTAAGCTGGGTGATTCATTTCTCATTTGTAATGACTTGAAAAGGACTGCCACATTTCAAGGAGGACTCTGTAACTATGGATGCTCAGTAGTTTTGGGAAGGCATACCGAGTGCATGTGTTTCTCTCAGACAGTTACAGGAGACAGTGGAAAAAAGCCATAGCCCTTGATTCGAATGAAGTCACCCCTGTTTTCCTTCCAAAAACCACAATAGCACTATATAAGAAACTCACCAGTAACTGGAGAATCTTGGAGTTCATTATTTAAACCTGAACTCAATGCAATATGAACTCTTTCTTAAGAGCAACTTTTCACATAAATGCATTAATATTAGCACAGTCATATGTATGTTTTTTTACGCATACCAGCACTTTCTTGTAATATTTTTGGATTGTACAGTTTTGGCCTTACACTCTGCATGTAAAAATAGTTTGTCCTCTTACCAAACCATGGGCTCAAGGAACTCCAGGCTGTTTAAATTTGGACACAGTGTGGCAGAAACACAGAATCAGCTGACGGCTTCCAGGTGGAAAGCAAAAACCTCTCCGGGCACAGCAAAGGTGAGTCTCATTGCCAACCCAGATTCCACTCTCACCGCAGGGGAAGAAGTCACCTTCCTCGTTGGCATCACTGCAGCCACAGTGCTTACCCTCCATCCCTACCATTTCCTCTCACCATTATCTGGTCTGAGACGCACATTGTCAAGGTCATGAACATGTCTAGTCAAACCTGGATGAATTACACAGCCATACAACCTCCTCCTCAGAAACCCACACAGTAATGAAAACTCTTGCAAGTACTGTATTAATTCAGAAATTAACAAATTAATAAAAAAGTAGCAATTCCCTGATATACAGTGATTTAAGCCAGCTAAAAGTCACAAATACATGAAAATCTCCTTATGGAAGAATTGAGGGAGAGAGGTGAAATATTTTAAGACTCTACAATCAAAACTCAGAAATTCAAGTTCACTCCAAATCAAAACATACAGTGGAAGAGTTATTAGCAACAGACAACAAATCTACAATTTCACATTTTTACTATTATTAAAGGAAATGTTTTAACAGCCACTAAGATAACGTAACTTACAGCTCACCATCCTTGTGATTGATAGAAAGTTCTACAAAATAGTTTAAATTAATATGAAAGGAATCAGCGGCCAGATCATTTCATTAAAGGTTCATACTGTTCTACATAACACACACACAAATCAAGGTGCAAGACTGAAGTGTATTCATTTGGCACCTTCTCTGCAGGAAATTACTTCAATCAGATATCTGCTTATATCTATTTATACATACACACTTTCCTTTTATTTACGACATGCTATTTAAATCTACTCAGTATGTGAAGTCCTATATACAAAGCTTCTAACCAAGAAGTTGTTCAAAAGGAGATGCTGCACACAAAGCTTTCAATCCTTTTACAAACTTTTACAAACACCCCAACATACACTTCAAACAATAAATCTCACCCATCTGGAGCAAGGTAGTGTGAGAACACTGAAACTAATCTGACTAATTTGTATTGTAAATCTGAATTTTGAAGACCTGCTTCACCAGCACTGTTTAAAAAACAAGGAGTTAGAGCCTCCGTGTGGTTTCACTGTTCACTTCCTTAGAGCAGTTCTTCCAACCATTTACTGAATTAAGTTACTAAGCAGCATTCTCTGTTGTTGTTCATGCTTGATTTAAAACATGTTATGAAATCAAAAGGACACATACTTAGGTTTGAATCTGTTCTCTTGGACTCTGACTTGGATTTTACACACAAGTAAGTGTGAAGTTTTCATCCATAAACTGAAGTGCAGCCTTCATCTGCATAATGACAAATGCTAAACTACTATAATTAAAAAATTCTTGGTTGCTCCTGCTATATTTAATTGTTCCCTTCTAAATATAGAATAATTCTAGGCCTAGAGACTCAGGTCACCAGGTAAGGCTTTAGAGAGCATAAATCTGTCACTACCTTTGCTCAAAGCATCTCTTTAATTTATTATAAATTCATTTACTGTGACAGTGAAAAGAGGCTCATTTAGACAGCACAGACAGATAATTTTGAACCCGTTTTTCCTGTTTTCAAAGGAAACAGATCACAGTGGAAACTCAGAGGAGTCAGCAGAAACTCCAATAAAGTTGTCAGCCTGCCAAGCAACATTTTATCTTTTTATTTGTCTACCTAGTCTTCTTCAAAAATGCAGGTTCGTTGCAATTGTTACTGACTGCCAACAAATTTCATGTATAGTCAGAAAAATGTGTTTCTATTTTATTTCTTTGTAACATTTGTAATTACTAGACATACTGGTAGCCAACCACTGCCTCAGATAAAATCATGTATTTCCCACAGTTACATGGGGAATCATTAGGATCTTTTCCATTCAGTTTTTCCACTTAGTACAGTTCCTGCTTAACTCGGTTCATGCAAGTCAAAATTAGCAGATGGCAACAGATCCATTTGCAAATGGAAGGTATCTCAGTTACTAGCATTTAAGACTTAAATGCACTTGTAGTAGACTTTTTCAAAGCCAGATCATACAGTATTTATGTATTTCTCGTCTCCATTCATATCAGAAATTCTGTCATTGATCCATGACTGAAAATGAGGACATTCATTTGAAAAAAATGGGAGGCACCTTTCTAAAGCTACTTGTATTTTGTGAGACCTTCTGCACTGTCAAAATTCACTACCACGCTGAATGACACTGACTCAAAGCACATCCAATTTTGCGATAGTTGTGGCAGTCTTGTGTCTACACTGTGTCCCAAGAACGCAGATGGTGGCAATGAGCTTTTATGCAACAATATAACAATAAAGATCTGTTTAATGTATTTTAAATTATTTAGGCGTTCCTATTAAAACTGACTGGAAATGAACATATTTTTATGACGTGAATTTCCATTTCAATGCAGGCTACTAAAACGCAGAGGCACCTCAGCATGACAGGTTCCTGAGATCCCACAAATAGGTTCATCCAGCTCAAGCAACTCTCCATTCCCTATTGCTCATCACGTGGTTAATGAGGCAGGAATTAGTCAAGCTATGTTATTACATTTACCTTTTCATAACAAATGACTTTCTCCAGGGAAGCCAAAATACATTAAGCTAAGTATTAGAGCAGCATGAGCTATATGCAAGCCATGACTCGATGCCTGCCAGCAGCACGGCTTCAGCAGCCGTGGCACAGGGACCAAGTGGCACAGGGACCATTACCCAAACATTCATGGGCTATTTTTCAGTTTTTGTTTGTTTGTTTGTTTTTGTCATCACGGCATGGTTAAAGCAAGCGATCAACACGATGCAAGATTTAGCTTGTGGTTCTACTCACACATTAATTCACAGACCTGTACAGAAAAATCTGTCATGGCTTCCCCTCAACATGGCCTTGTTCACTTTCCTATAGTCAAGAGAAATAACCCAAACAGTTAATCTCTGAGCTCTGCCCATTCCCTGTGCAGGCACTGATCTCTAAATCCCCGGCTCCCATGAGTACACTGTGTGACCCCTGCAATGTCAGCTGCACCTCTGGTCTTCCTTTCCTCTGGAAGAGATCCAGTGCAATCAGACTAACACAACCTGTTGCTGTTGACACGCGACAGCATGGTTTTCTACAGAGAAGTGCATCCTATGCTGTGCATCCATGCTATGAAGGTAGAACCGTGGTTCTTAAATTTCCTGCAGTACATGGAAAGTACAAAGCAAATCACCACGAGGATCACCAAGAAAGAAGATACTATTGCCAGAAACCACTACCCAGTCACAAATACCTCAGCAGAATTAATTGGTATCTGCTTAAATACATCTTCGCCTAACAAAGAGGATTTCTTTCTGCTGTGTTTCCATTACCGAATTAGTATTTAGGGAAGAAACAATTTTATTATTAGAGTACAACAGACTCAATAATCTATCTACATGTCCACACCATGCTTCAATCAAAACAACCCAACACCCCATTAGGGATTATTAATAAACGAAGCCTCATGAGCACTTTGTGATTTATGCTATCATTTCCTCCGCATTATAAACAGAAAACTAAAGAACAATAGTTATCTCCACTCAGTAGGTTATTAAAATACTCTGTGAGGAAACCCACAATACGAGTCCATTAATTTCTACAGGGCTGAAGTTTCATGTCTGTTTTTCCAACTCTCCGCCTGTGCTTCAGGTTTGCAATTACTGCCAAACTGCAGTGAAGCAAAGCTCAACTAATTAGAGCCAGAGCTTACATCCATTCAAGCCAGTGGCAGTACTCTCATTAATTTTAACAGAACCGACACTAGACTATTTATGAAGCAGTAGGATCACTGGAGAAACTCCCCAGTTCTCAATATTATTAGCTACAAGACCTTGTCCATTTAAGAGCAATTTGTGTTTTTAAACATCCAAAAATTGGTCCCCAAAGCTACTAATTTTTCCAAAGAGCACCACTGAAGGAGAACCAAATGGATATTATTCATCCTGAAGATTTTGATATTAATAATTGAAATATGTTGTTAAAAGCCTCTCCAGAAAGGGCCAGAGAGCCTCTGAGGATTCTTTCTTTCATATCTGTTTTTGCCTCTGGTTATAATAGTCAGATTTTCTATCATTTTCCAATTAAAATGGTAATTTAATGAGATTTGGAAGATTCATCCAATCACAATGCTTATTGTATTCATTGGAAAAATCACAAAATACCTCAAAATGGAGGACAGAAAGGATTTCACAGCCTTTTAGATCACATTCTTAAAATGAAATTGTTTAGATTACGAAGCATACCAGGCATACAGTTTCTTGCACCTGGCTGACCTCTGCTTTTTTCCCTGTTTGTGAACTTGTCTCTAGATAGACAGTATCCCACACAGAAACAAATATATTCCTAAAGGTCATGAATAAAGAGATTTACCACATTTCCTTGCTCAGTTTTAAAACAGGAGTACTAAGATGGATCTAATGTGAGAAAACACACACTTCTTGCCAAGCTTCAAACCTTTGGGGGCAGAAAGTGAGCACAACTTCATTACACTTCAGCTATGGCCAAATCAATGCAGCTGAGGACTCTGCCAAAAGTACCAAAAGCCCTAACTTTATAAAACATGAGCAAGAACTACGCTAACAAACAGGAGCACAAGGAAAGGGCACAGGCAAGTCACTACTGTGAGCCACAGCAGGAAGCAAGAAAGAAGCCAGCACAGCACCGCTCTGCAAGGAAAGTGATAACCAGGCAGCTCTGTTCTGCTCTGATCTTGCTGTATCTATCACAGGAGCCAAGAAAGCGTAGCTAACAGAAACAAGATTCATACAGAGGAGAAATGCCACAATTATTATATCAAACAGAGGACTCCCCAGGAAACAAGGCATGCAGCAGCATTCCGAAACCACACACACCACCTGTATGTCAAATAAATCTGAAATAATTGATATTTCTTTTTTTCATGTGTTTTCCTTTACTTTGCAGCACAATGTAAACATTTGGACGATGACTGCCATGTCAGAGTAGTTGTTTAGACATATTCACCCAGATGAAAGATAATGGAAGTGAAAGCCCGGAGCGCAGCTTCTTAACAGAAATTCCAACATTTCAAATGTTTGCACTTTTCACAATAAAAACATGCCAGGCCATGACAAGGCAAAGCTCGTGGATTCATTCTACCCTATCATGGAACTAGTATTAGAGGGTCACAGGAGACTTTAAGTACAGCAGAAGCTGAGATGGCTCTTAAACAAGGGTACCTACAGACACTTAAAACTTTTGACTATTATTAATGTTAAAGAACATAAAAAAATATTTCTGCAAATTTGAAGGAAAAGAATCCGTTATTCTTTTTTGGGGGGGGTTGTTTGGTTGGTTGGGTGGGTGAGTGGATGGGTGCATTTTTTTGCTAGTTTGTAGTCTTCATGAACTTACTGATATCAGGAAGCTTCAGTTTTCATATTCTCAGTTGCACTTCCAGGATTCATTACATCAAAGCCCCTTACAGCTTCATCACATTTTAATTCCTACACTTTTACAGAAGATAAATCAGTGAATACATTTTTTTAAAGGCAAGAATGCACAGGTTTCTTTGAATAGATCTTGTGTACTGCATATGCTTAGACAATTTTTTTAAATGACTTCATTTTCAGATGAAAAAGCTCAATTATTCAGAACAGCAAGGACAACTTGTTCTTTCGCAAGCTTGAAAGCACACCAAACTTCTGCTTAGTCAGCTAAAAGTCAAAAATGTATCCCCTATTTAAATCTACCTACAAAAAGCACGGACTAGCAATGTGCCCGTTTTATTTCCAGACTCGCACAGATGCAAAATTATTTCTTTCACAACAAATAACTGCAACTGGAAAGACCTGTGGAAATCAGCACCTTTTCCCTGTGTCCTCCTCAGCTCCAACAAATGGGAAGGCCATCAAACAAATTCACAGCATGGTCACAGCAAACACTACCTGCAACTTCCTCTGAGGAACATCTCCAAACTCCGCTTTCCATACAGGAACCTGAATCTACTTTGCTCTTGGTAACAGAGAGGGTTCCCATACCCTACAGGAAGGATGCACAGCATGCAAGCACTGAGTAGGCAATTTCTGTTATCTAAGCTATCCGCACCACTGCATCCCTTTGATTTGGACTAGTTTGAATAATCTCATTCCTGTCTTTCCACTCCAGCCCATATGTCTCCTTGCAGATAAGGGGACACTGGTGCCAGCTCCTTATGTCAGTCACTCACCAACGTTCCCTGCTCCTCCTGGCCCCTTCCTGTATCTCAGGCATTAGCATTTAGCTGCCTCAGCATACGCACCAGATTCATGCTGCCCCACCATGGGCCAGGTGAGCACTGGTCTCATTTCACAGCTGAAGACAGAGCTAGAAAAAAGTTTACTAGCTTGTTGAAACTCCGGTCAAAAGAAGACTCAGTTCAACCAGAAGTTAATTGTGAAAAAAGCCACAGCAAGGCACACTGATATTACAGTGCTAGTGAAATTTGTAATTGATATTATTATTGATGTCTAGTAAACTAAAGTTTTGAAAACATTCGTAAAAACCAACTTTCATAGTGCATGCCGCTAAAGCTACTCTCATCACACATGTCACTACATATATAATGCACATATATAGAAAAAAAGGATATATACAAAGGATGTGAAGGACTGACAACTGAAGCCCCTTTTTAATATTTACGGTCTTGAAAAATAAATTTTTTTACACTACCATTCATTCTATTTCAATTGTAGTATTAAGCTGTACATCTAAAAAAAAAGGCAGAAATCTACTTATCAAAAGGGTAATCCCTTGCTTTATAGACTCAGAAACAGATAGGGAGATTAAACTACATATTATATTTGATATGAAAGAGAATTAAAGAAAAAAAGAAAAAGAAACTGGTAGAAGATCTAATTTCACACTCGGGGGATTACAATGTAGAGAATATGCATGCATTCCTCACTGACAACAGCACTGTGCAATGCTCAGTACACTGCCACCACTCTTAGGATTTAAAAGATTTAATGTTCTGCTTCGTTACTTCACAGCATGCAGAAGTTTGGAGTTTGATGGAATAGCAAGCAGCTTAGCAGGGAAGAAAAATGAAAGAAAAGGGCCTCATCAGAGTTAAGGGATCCTGATAGACCTTATTTGACAGCATTTTACTGTGCTTAAGTTGTGGAAAATAAAAAACAAAGTGCTTCTGTTCCCCTAACCGCCTTATCAAAGCCATGCATTGGGTGTCACACCCACTGCTCAAAAAGCAGACTGCACATGTCCCATTTTTGCTTAATATAGTAAAAAAACAAAAACAAAAACAACCCTTCAAACTACCTCCCTGCTTCAAAAACCATGAGGATTTGCAAGGGCAAATTCAGAAATGAATTGACAGCATTTACATCTAGAGCAGCTATGTTAGAAATGATGTTTGTACCTGAATAGGGGTCCTTCTTCCACCTGGACCTCCAGGAATGCACACTTCGCAAATGAGTGCTTTCCATGCACAAAGGTGAATTGCTGCACCTCCATGAAGAATAATAATTAGGGCAAAGCATCTCTGCAAGCTGCTGTGATTTCTCCCTTTTCTCCACCGTGCAGTCAGGCAGGAGCAACCCCGCAGGGCAGATGACAGCACTACAAAAGCTGATCCCAACAACTGACATTCCAAGCTGAGAACTGTGCTCTGAAAATGCAATATTTATTCTAGGGGGATGAAACTGTTGAGAAAACAGAAAGCCCCAGTAATTAGTCCTCTGGACTAGAAGGTACAGATCTTTCTCCTAGGAAATCAAATCTGGGATACTGGGTTTAGCTCACACAAAATGACATTTTTTTATCAAGTAAATATCAAAACATCTGGAAATTTTTGGAGACCCATACAACTTCCATGAAAACCATCTACAAACAACCAAACTTTGTGCTTAAGGCGCATGCTAAAAAAAAAGAAAAGAAAAGAAAAAGAAATCACTTGGGGGCAGGTTTTGTTCCTCTTGTTGCCTTTAGGGAGGGCCTACAGGGAATGTGGGAATGTGGAAACTCATGAAAATCTCCTGCAGAGGTGGAAGCCAAGTAAGGAACAGGCCAGCTAGCATGGAGCATGTGCCACAGGGGCAGACCATCCCCTCCACATGTTTTGCTCCCCTTCTTGCAAACCCATGCACAGAGACTCATCCAGGCACACCTTGTCCTATTTTCATCCCTGATGAAGGTGACTGGAGCTGGGAAGAGCTCATCCCAAAAGGAACTTCCCTCCTGATCCCTGTTTGTCAAACCAGCCCAACAGTTTTCATCAGTGGAAAGCACAGCATTGCACGTAGGAGATAGTTGCTTTGGAAAGAACAGTGACAAGTGAAATGAGAGTTAGGATTGGAGCCAGGAGCAAATAGGAAGAGCTAATTTGCAAAAGAAAGATACTTGAATTAAAAATATACTTAATTAAGGTGTGTGTCTTACTAAGTAAGTGTAACATCAGTGGGCAATGCACGTGTGTTTTTCCCAAGTATAAGGCAGGTATAAATGCAGCTGTAAAACAGCTGCTGCTTGCAGGAAATTATTACAGCCATACAATACAGTGTTTCATTTTGAAAGCTTACAGGATTTAAACTGGACTAGATAGACAAAACAGAGCATTACGTATTATTTAAGAAGCACTCATCTTAGAAGGATATTATGTTTATAGCCCAATGCTGCTTACTCATAACAAAGTCTAATTAAAGCCTAACAAGCACACCCACAAACTTCAATGGGACTAGCCAGAGAACAGGGCAGACTCTACCGTAAGTCAGGTTTGGCAGCTTCCTGATGAAGTTCACCAGAGGAAGCAAACTATTCGGGTAGTTAATAGAGGAAACTATTTCACACAGAAACCCGAGCAGAAGTGATGCAACTTGCTTACCACCACGGCAGCTGCTGTCGAAGCCAAGAGGAGGATTTGGGAGCTTCACAGCTCTCACGTATGTGCAGAAGACCACCAGATCTTCACACAGACAACTATTGCCTTCAGGAGATCTTTAACGTTGATGCTTATTTGCAGTTTTGAGAAAAAGTTTCCTGGTTTTGTTATACTGGTAATTGCACAGGGACAAGAGTTGTGCGTAGGTTAGTATGTTCAATTGAAAGAACATACACTTCTGCAAGTGCAGTAAAATGCATGAGGGCAGTAAAGAAAACTAACTGAGGGATCAGCTCAGGACCAGATACCTGACTGTTGTCTTCGAGCTCCATCTCTCACCATGAGCCAAACACCAAGTAGCAAAACAGTGCTGTGTTTCTGCTTGGCATCCTACCACACACCCAAAAGATAGCCATCCAACTGATATCTCTGCTTCAAAACACCAACTAGTCAGCGCCAACAATATCAGCCTAGATAACGGCATCTCTCCAAGCACAATCGCTATGTGTGTGTAGGCTGCTCTGCTCCTCAAAACGCATTCTGCATCGACTGCGCTACTGACCAAAACCCCAGATCTGCTCAAAGAACCTTGCTCAAACAAGTAAGTGGCTGTGAGCTGTGGCTGTTACCAAATCAGCTGAGACTGCTGAATGCCATCCTCTGAAGAGCAGACTAAAAAGATATGCTAGTGGTGCTGTAGGGTCCAGGAGATGGTGAAGCATCACAGAGGCCTCATGGGATCCCCTACTGTTCCTCATGAGGGAAGCAGAGGACAGCGCTAAGCTCTGCTCTCTGTGACAGCAACAAGACCTGAGGCAACAGTGTAGAGCTGTGTCAGGGGAGGGTCAGGCTGGGTGTTAGGGGAAGGTTCTTTGCCAGAGGGTGGTGGGCATGGAACAGGCTGCCCAGGGATGCAGTGGCAGCCACAAGCTGCGAGAGATCAATGAGCATTTGGACAACATTCCGAGACATACAGTTTGAATGTTGGGTGGTCCTGTGTGGAGCCAGGGATTGGACTGTTATCCTTGTGGGCCCCTTGCAAATCGAGATATTCTGTGATTCTATGATCATGGGAAAGTTGTGCCAAACTGACTAAATGTGGATTATTTCCTAAATAACTTCTTGCATTGTTTATTTATATGGAGTCACGTTCATGTTATGACTGAATGTGGATTTGGTTACACAATTATTCCAAACGAAAGATTTTAAGTATTTATATTTGGATTGGTAACTCTGTGATACGGCCTGCACACTCACACTTCACACACCATCCCCATCCCTCCCCCCTTTGTTTCCCCCATTCCCATGGGTGTTACAGGGCTCCTGGCCACCAAGAGGGTGAGGTCCAGTTCTGCAATGTCCCCACGCCAGCTGCACCCCACTTTGCTGCAGGCCGGCTCCAGCCAGCAGAGCGCTGATGTAAGCAGGATGAACACAGCTTTGGCCACGCAGGCAGAGTTCAGCGCCTGGTCAGTCTACAACAATGTCTCTGGTGCCTGTCAGACACAGCCAGGCTGTCTGGAGCTGCGGAGGCTCACAGGGAAGTTGAGCATGCCTGCACCCAGGTGCTGGCAATTTACAGGGGAATTATCTATCTTAAACACCACAAACCACCTATTATTTGCTGCTATAGTTGAATAATAACCTAAATAAAGAGCATATCCACAGCAGTTGTGTTCTTGAGTTATCACAGCACTAGAACAGTCTTAAAATACCCAGGGAGGAGTCAAGCATTTGCATTTTTGAAAAATAACCAAAAAAACTCACTGTGGAGGAAGGTGGGAGCTGAGTATGGCACGCATCTCCATCAACAAATTACAGCTTAATTCTCTCTGGTGAAAAACATTCAAACAAATGAAACAACACCTATTTGATCTACCAGAAAAACACGCTGGCTTCTGAGATGCCTTCAAAGCCCTTCTGGTGGTCCTGGTTTGTTCTGTGCAGTAAGCAAAGGGGAAACTGAAGGCAGGTGTACCCAAAAGGCACTGAAGCCCAACATGACAAGACAATATTGGGGATGTTCTAGTTGGTGAATCAGATGTTTTTCACTTCCCTTTCTCTCTTCAATTAACTGAATAGTCAAACTAATCCTGCCCCTTTGAAACTAATATTCAGATTGTAGGTGTAAAAGCAGGCTGGGGTTGATCTTTAATTAGAACTTCTAAATGTCATTTGATTGCAGGCTTAAGAAGGACAACATGGTAAAGGCCCTTGGGTCTTGTTTCCTCTTGATTTTATCTTGCCTCATTCAAGTTACTGTATGACTCTACTATATGACTCTACACAATTTACCAGTTTCAAACTGGGAAGAATCAGACCACCCCTAACTCCTAGGGCTAAGCCACCTCATTTACAAGCCAATCCCACAGCTGCAGCTTCCCAGGTGGCTTCATGCATGCATGGCTTTGCTGCTCCTCAGTGAGCTGGGGGAGCAGAAGGAAAACAGGAAAAGGAAAACCAAAGCACTGTGGCCATTATGTCACTGCATCCATACTTTAGGATGCAGTCCTAAGGAGAAGCTCTCTGGTTCATACATCAGCAGGGACAACCAGTTTGGGTTCCTTCCTCACTGAAGAGGAAGGACTTCAAAAAGCGCACACAACTGGTTCTCAAGCTCTTCAAAGAGCTCCAGATGCAAGAAAATACCAGACTGCAGCATATTCAAAACTCAGTAATAACAGCATCAGCTTCTGCCACCTTCTCACATTAGAAACGTATCTGCAACCTACCCCAGCAGCTAAGTGAGATAAAGAACAAAACACTGCCGTCAGCCCATGGGACATGAAAGCCAAGCAGAGGGAGGAGACAGGCTCCCAAAGTATTTAATTTTAATTATTTTGGTCAGCTGCTGCACAGCAGGTTTAATAGACTAACTTGGAGGGGTGAGCTGCAAAGAAGTAGAAAAATGCTTATTTTAATCAGTGTTGTAAGAGAATCTCCTCAACTTGTACCACCATGTGAAGAGAGAACACACAAAGGAATCTAAAAAGAAGTTACTGCACTTCTGAGCAAAAAAAAAAAAAAAAAAAAAAAAAAAAAAAAAAAGAAAAAGAATCACAAAGAAAAAAAAAAAAAAAAAAAAAAAAAGAAAATAAAAAAGGAAAACAAATAAGCAGTGTCTCAAAGATAGAGCTTCAAAAGGAACTGACACTGCCAGCACCATTAACAGAGAGACTGCCTGCATAAACCCACCCACATTTGAATGCATTATTTTCGCAAAGCCTACAAATGACTCAAAGGATATTTCATATCTCAAGGAAAAGGAAGAGGTCTGAACGAAGCAGGGAAAAAAAAAAAAAAGCCAGCAGCTGGAGGGCAGCCTGAGTGTCTCACAGATGTGATTTCAGCTGTGGGAGACTCCCATGGCCACATTCAGTGAGATGCTGCTGCCTACTCTACAGTGATGCCAGTACCACTGTTAGCACAGCCATGCTGGGGATCAGGATCAGATCTGGCTTCGTAGAATGAAACACAACACAGAAAGCATGGGTTCTTTTCATTCTTCTTCTTTTTTTTTCTTTTTTCTTTTTTTCTTCCCCCCCCCCCAACCCTCTCCCTTTACTTTTTTAAGTGAGATTGGCTCCCCAGTCAGGGTCACAGCAGAGCTGCACCATTGTGCTGGAACAGCTATGAGGGATGTGCACACAAGCGCGGGTTGGGAACAAGGGAGATGAATTCATCTTGTGAAAACAAAGTTCAAGCCAGTTCTCCCTGCCAGAGACAGATTTATCTAGGCTTAGAGGAATTTATAAATGAGCAAGTAAAACCCAGCCACATAAGCCTTTCTGGAGACAAAGCTACATCTTGTGCAGTACTACACTCTGTCTCCGACACACATTTTCAAAGGATGAATGAGTAACACCACATTTCAAAGATGCTGACTCCCAATCACCAACCACGTGTGTTGTCACAAGACTGCAAAGAGTCCCCTACAGTGTGAGTGTACAACACGAGCTGCCTGCTGCAGCCACCGCCTGCGGCTGGCACTCCCCAGCTGTAAGCCAGGTTTTAGGTCACAAAGGGACAAATTGCGAAAACGCATCCCTGGAGAGGTGACTGCTGCCTGTCACTGCACTCAGGGAGCACCTGCCTGCAGGAAAACGCACGTAGCTAGGCTGCACTTGCAACATCAAATGCAACACTGATGCATCTGTGAACTGTACCTTTCATATCTGTGCTAATAAAAGGCTTAAGTTTGCTTTCCTTGTCTACAGTAATTGTGAAGTTTGTTGAGAGCCAATGCAATACCCGTGTTCAAACAGCGCTCTGATTTCAAAGAAGAGGGATCTGTTTCTAAAACACTTGCTAGTGTTATAACCAAGACTCTCACTGCAGCAAAACACCTGTTAATTTTCTTTATTCTCTATTAGTTCCAAACACACTGATTCTAACTTAGAAAATGACAAACTTTCTCATTTATTCACATTATTTCCACAGTCTGCTTCACAATTGCTTAAATGAGAATGAATTTGAGAAACTACTGAACTCTTCCATGGAAGGCAAACAATGTTCCATGACCCACACACAAAAAATTATACACACCACTTTTTGTCAAATCTAAAAGCCTTTCCATCTTTTAAGGTGCTTGATTCCTATAATCCTGGGCATCAGAACTCCAGTTACAACAGCAAACTCAAACAGACCCTTTCCACCACGAGAGCAAGAAAACATTCAGACGGTAACTCCTGCTTTGAAACAGAAGAAAAAAAAATTGGCAGACTTCCGTGGAACGTGCAGGCAGCCTCACATGCAAGAAACATCACACGTGCAGCGAGTGGAGGGGGAAAACTAGCAAGAGTCTTGGGTTAGATAATTCTTGCATAGGGAAACTTCCTAGAAAGTTCCCGAACACTGAGTCTGTGCTTCTCATTTCCTTGGGCTCTGACAACAGTGAAAGGTGCTGGGACTCTCTGGCATTACACCAGCACATAAATACTCTGCAGGTGCTGCAAGAAACTCGTGCTGCTTGAGAAAACTTCCCAGAGTGCACGTTTTCTGCAGAGCCACCAAACTTCTGCACGAAGATGCATTCTATGTAAATCTAACAAAACTGTTTACAGGTTACAAAAGAAAAGGAATGCAGCAATGGGGGATTTTTTTTGCCTGCTTCTCGGAAAGTCATCACTGACACCACACATACTGTAGATCCTGCCTGTCCGGCAAAAAGCATTAGCAATAGAAAATTCCTCATTGTGAGGATGCAAACTTCGTATGTTCAAAATCAAAAGTTACATAGCTGACAAAATCACAGAGCTAAAGGCACCATTTTTAGCATAAAAGCTGATGGGTTTTGGAGTTCTCCGTACTGTGTTTTTGCTCACTATGTGACCTCTTGGTGTCCTATCTTGAAATGTTGGATACGGATGGGAAACTTGACACTACTTTTCCACAGATCAGGAATTACACAAATAACGACAGAGGAATGCAGAGACTAGAAAAAAAAAAATATTACTTAAACTCAAATATTTTCTAGTTATTTATTCCCTTCAGAATTCAAATTTGTACTTCTTACATACGTTGCAGAGGGCAAGCTGTCAGGTAAGAGGAGCGGTATTTGAGGTGTGCTTTGAGAAGAGCATCTCTAAAAGTAAAAACCATTTTTTATGTTTTATCATTTTCAGTTGTCAAAGGGATTTCTAAGAAAGGCAATGGGCAGGGATGGGTGTCATCGAGCCTGGTGTGGGGATTTCAGGCTGAAGCTGCAGGAGCTGTGAAGACAGAGGTCTGGTTGAGTGCCTCCAGAGACTCTGCTTGGGAAAAACAAAACAAAACAAAACAAAAAAACACACAGTATGAAGCTGACTGCAGCAGAACAGCAAAATAGGCCACCTGAGTTTTGCATCCAGATCCTAATTTGGAGCTTATGCTCATTTTAAAGCTGGCAACACCTCTTCGCTTTAATGTCAGTGCCAGAAGTGCCTTCCACCTGCGCCACTCCCATGGAAACCTCCCCTTGTTTACAGTAAGAGACTCCAATCTGAGCTGTACAAACACATCAGAAAAAGCAATGTTTTCTTCAGACATTTGCAGCCTAAGAGAGAAGAAAAAAAAAAAACAAACAACGGGGATAATAAATGATGGGCTTGATGGACAGAACAAACGGAAGCAGAGAAAAGAACACATGCAGCATCATAACACTATTACAAGCAAGGTAGTTGGAATGAAGCCCGTGGATTTGTACTGTTTATTTTGAGTTACAAGATACAAATAAAGTGCTGCAGCTTAAACAACTGCTTCCTTACTCACTAGACTCAGGTATGTATTAAGCCTCTGTGTATTTACATGATGAATAATTCTGCAAGTATCACTCAGCAAGAGCTCACATATACTGTATGAAATGAAGGAAAAACAAAACATCAAGGAAGTCAGGGGAAGACAGAATGACAGCATCGTTACTACTGGCAAGGGCAGCAACAATAACTTAACCAACAAGCAAGGAACAACACCAAGAACATGAACCAAAGAGCCTGAGCATCAGAAGGTAGCAAAGCCTAGGAGAACAGGCTGAGAGCAAACATTTAGGAAGCCTGGTGTGCCTGCTGCCTCCCTTGAAGGCAGGCAGGGGCAGCACTGGTCCAGACAGAGGGAAATTCTGTAAGGCAAAAGCACAGAGCACAAGGAACTGGAAATATGGTTATCATAAAATCACAGAATCATTTGAGTTGGAAGGGACCCTTAAATACCATCTGGTCCAACTCCTCTGTTCATACAGGGACTCTCACAGGTAGATCAGGTTGTTCAGAGTTCAGTCCAGTATGACCTTGATCGTCTCCAGGCATGGGGCATCCACCACATATCCACGCAAATCTTGCCCTTTTAAAAACCTTTGTCTGCCTAACATTAGCAAAAGCTTCTTGGACATTCATCTGTGAATCCCAGTCTGTAATTCACTAAGGACCTCCAAAATACAGTGAAGTGGTAAAAGATGTAGAAGGTCAGGCACACATTAATTACATAATAATAAATATGGACTGGCTAATGCTTTTAAGGAAGGCTGATACTCTCTGGAAAGGACAAATTTCCAAAAGGTACAATGATATCTGTTTTGAATTTTTACTGTCTTGCAGTTTATTATAATAAACTGTGGTTTAGAAGAATTTGTAAAAATGGGAACAGGTTGCAGTGAAGTGAACTGTTTCTCGATCTATAAGGAAGCATGCAAATATTCTGCCTTATTTACATCTTTATTACATAAAAACCTCAAAGTAGAATGAGATCAACTGTTAAAAGCAGTTTAATGACAAAGCACTTGATAGACAAGCTTTGGAAGTTCTGTCTGCCAAGGCACTAATCTGCAGCAAAGAGCTGGGGGCAGGAACTTGCTGAGCATTGTGGTCATTCCTTCCTCAGAGCCACCAAAACTCACCAGGTTTCTTTAGTAGTTGGCAAAAATCAGACAAGTGAGGTTGTTCCTATCTCTAACCTTCCACCATGTCCCAGGGCAAAGGTAGCTAATCTGCACATGAATCAGCAATGAAGAAACACACTTTTCCTCACAGAAACCAGACTCTGTTTACCTCAGGATGTGACCCATGCAGATTCCTGCAGGTGAGCAAGTGGGAGAGCGTGTCAATTATAGCCTCTGCGTGAACCTCTGTTTTCAACTTCCCCATCATTTTCCATCACAGGAGCCAGCCACCAGCACCAGGAAACAGCTGCACCAGCCCCGCCACAGAGCTGTGTGGGATCACAGAGAATACTGAAGGATATCTGATTCTGTCACCAACTTTCTCTTGAACTGCTTTCAGCACTACTCCATCTGCTAAAACTTAGAATTCCTTCTATTTGGCATTAGTCAACTTAAATGCTTTTGAAAACCCATTTGATACCTGAGTAACATTCAAATCATGTGATGCGTTAACATTAATGTTACCTATATGCTCAAAAGAAAAGAACAAAAGGAAACCTCAAAAAAGATGAGAACTATGAGCAACATAATTAAACATAACTATATGTCAGCGATAATCACAAGACTATAGCCAAAACCAACTTCCAAATTTTTTGTTATCCCCAAAGCAAGTATTGTGAAGCCGACCCATTTGTGTCAACTATCAAGCGCACAAGAATGCCAATCTTGATTGTGGTCTTTTACCACCAGTGCTATGCCACACCAAAATCTAGGATTTACCAAAACACCACCACAATGTTCCTATGTTCATCATTACCCATCATCAAGATTTGTTACCAAGGTTTACGCCAAACTCACGTTGATTTCAATGATACGTAGCTCACTGAATGATGACAAGACAGACTGTGGCAGACCTGATAAATACAGACATGACACTATACAAAGTTCTATATGGGAAAGGTGAATATCAGCAAGCTCTCAATCTTCAATTTATTGTTTTTATCAACCCAGCCCCAGCTCTAATTTGAAAGCATTAGTTTGGTTGAAGAGCTCATCTAGTAGAACAAGTCACACTTTGTTGGTTCTTGCCCAGGGGATAGGTGTGTTTTTTAAATTATATTCTCGCAGAATAAAGAGGGATAATTTGGGAAAAGAAAACCATGCCCAAGCTGGACTCCAGTTCAGTTGGAGATTGTGGAAAAGAACATAAGGGTAATGTATTGGTCCACTTGGATTATTATTTTTTTTTTTCTCCATACAGTGAGGTATCAGAATAAATATTTCAGCAAAAAATAGTTCTTAAAATATTTTTAATGCATTTTATTGTTGTAGAATATCCTAATTCCTTACTCTTCACGATTCAGTCTTGAACCTTATGACCCTGTGCAAGATCCTGAACAAACTCTATATAAGTATATTTTCTACATGGCTATTATCTATTCTAGAAAAGGTGGATTTTATATTAAAGCTACAAAATTTAATCCTCAAGCATCAGTAATTCTTTTTATTCTAAAATAATACTAAAAATTTGTGGATACTGCAGATTTCATGGAGATTTACTGCCACTGAAGTTTCATTGTTAGTTTTGAGTAAATTAATTAGCATTCATAAGAAGGGGACATGATAATACCACTGGAGAATCTTTGTGCACTTTTGTTCTGTACTGAACTGTAAAAACAGTGTGATTTTTCTCTGAATTAGAAATTCAGATCTTGTCTACCCTCGAAAATCAAAAGCTTGAAAAATCATGACACTGAAAGAGGAACAAAACCAAGAATGCAGAAAACAAAATATATGTCAGAAAGTTTTTTTTTTATAAGCTTCTCAGTTCCACAAGAGCAAAACTTAAACTGTGGTTGAGGAAAAACTATGCTTTCTTCACCATTAAAAACCAATTTCATTTGAGATTGCCAGAAGTTTTCACATTTTTTTTTTAAGAAATAAAGCAGCAAAACTAAAGGAACTTCATTCATTTTTGTTAGTAGCCAAGCAAGTTTGCTTAACTTATAAATCACAGGAAGAATCAGACCCATATCCATGGCACAGAGAGCAAGAGGCTCCCAACGGATTCTGCTTCTGAATTACCCACGGGCAAATATGCAGGATCTGAAAATGGTCAGAGAAGTCTTAAATTTCAGCTTTAGCTCGTCTGATACCAAACACAAATATTTTTCTTATTGTTGTAAAAATTCAGATGGGAAGAACAGAATGGATAAAATTGGCTATTACATCTCTGTAGTTTAACTTGGTACTACCTTAGCTTGATTCTACTTTGCCTATAATGAACAAACTCATGGAAAAAGAGTTCAAATTCTATATAAAAATCTGTACTATTGTATTCCCAAATATAAGACGTTTAAGTATTTAATTTAACTAGAAAGCCCACACACAACTATTAAGCAACTTGACTGCAGTTTACTCATATGTACGCCCAAATAGGTGGCATCTCTACATTCCATTTTTCACTTACTTTGGTTCTTCTGTCATTTACAGCCTCAGAATTTTGCAGCTCCAGGCAATATACAAATCCTTGTTCCTCAGTTATTAAGGAGGAAAAAAAAAAAAAAAAAAAAGGCTTACTGGCATATCTGTTGACATCAAATAATGGTGATCTTTCCCTCGACAGTTCCGAGATTTCACTTCAGCCTACACACCATGAGGAGGGGCACATTTGTGCATTCATACTCTTCCAAAACAAATACAAACCTAGAACTTCTCCCAGTGGGTAACAGCAATTTAAAAACAACAAGGAAAAGCTATATAAACCAGGAGTGAACAGAAGATGGTTTAATGATGACAACAAAAACAGCAGCAACACAGTGAAGTTGGCAGGGCATTGTACTCTCAAGCAGAAACCTCCAGCTTCAGCAAGTGGAAAACCCAGCGCCATGACTTAATCACAATTTATTTCTCTTTCAGATCAAAGTGACAGGCTGATTGACCTCTGCCTGAGAGAACAATCAGGTACAACCACTCCGTCAGAACCAACATTAGGTGGGGGACAAAGGCAAATTGAGCAGTCAATGCGATTCATGCACTGGCTGCCCCTGGGTGCCAACAGGCATGTCCCCACTCCTGTGATGGCCGGCTGTGTGGTTGTCCCCAAGCCCAACTGACCATCCAGGGCTGCTCTTTCTCCTCCTGTTGCTGCATCTGCCTTTCTGATGTTCCATTTCTAAAAGAAAATCAACCTGACAATGAAGCAGGGCCAAACCACTAATCAGAAACCATTCAAAATTAATTTCCTTAAAAATGTAAAATATAAACACATGCACAGTAGGAAGAGGAACAAAAGCTCTTTAACATCAAAATTTAAAAAAGGTTTTTTTTTGTTTTTAAAATATGATCTCACTGGGGCTCCTCGAAACTTTTAGAAGCGAGTAACTTTTGTGTTAGCAAAACATCTGAAAGGAGTGCAAAGGAGAGGAACAGAAAGAAAAGTGTTGGCTTTCCACTGCAGAAATTATGCTAACATGCAATTCTGAGATAAAATCCCAGCACTGTATATGCATTAAAAGCTTTTAAAAGCATAAGAATATTTTAAGGATCTTTTCCTTTTTTTACACCACTTAAGACTTTATCAACCAAACACTCTCAAATTTGACTGGCTCACGTGTGCAGTTTTGTTTAGGTGATAGAGGAAAAGACACAGAATTGGCAGAATGGTGCTCTACAAAGGTAATAGAAGGCATAGAAACACATCAGAAAGGTTTCTCTATCTATCCACAGTTTACTATCTGCTATGACACCGAGCAGAAATTCCTTTAATAAGTTAAAAACGCAGAGAACACAAAATGCAGTAGACAGCCTACTGTGCATCTCTTCCAACAATGCCTTTAGGTTTTTGCGCCATCTTTTCCACATTGCACTCACCCTACACCCATTGTTTCAGGCTTTTCTACATTTTTTCCCTTTTCACCAGGAAAGACATTCCAAATTCCTTTTTCCAGTTCCTTCTCAATTCTTGCTATTTAACCTTGAAGGGACAATAAAGTCAGATTTAATAGGAGACCCTGATCCACTATCAAACACTGTTATAATCATTTATATTTATCTAATTTTTATTATTTCAGAAACAGTAGAAGACAAAATTCCTCCTTCATTATCAAACAGTTGTTTTTTTCCATCAGTTGCCTGTATTTGTTTAACATATTTATATCCATGGGATTTTGCGGATATTCAGAGCTGAAAACAGTATTGTGACCTCCTCTTCCACATTCAATCACGGTCATAATGCAGGTGCTAGTTTCAGATAAAATCAATATATCTAAAAGCAGCCTCAAAAGTATGAGAAGACTCATATTTACCACTAGGCTCAGAATATTCTGTGTCCATCACCAGGCACCAACTGCGGCAGCAAATGAGCTGCTCCAACCGTATCGTTTGGATGCAGTTTTACAACAAAAATACGTTTTAAAAACAGAAAACAAGCAGCCAACAGCAAGCTGAATAGTGGATGGAAAGCACTAGAAAGCGCATTCTGCAGCACATGCTGCTGCAAATCACAATAGGCTATTCTACTTGCTCCTCAATGAGTGACATAAAGTTAAAACAACCCAGAAACAATAAATATAATGTTGGTGACCTGGTCCATATTTATCAGAGATTTTAACTGAATTGTTTATATGATGCCGTTTGGTGTCCAAAAGATCCTCTGAAACAAATTGCATCGATTCACTATTAAACATAAAACAGGAGTCAAAGGCCCCAAAGTTTAAATCTTACTTCAACCAGTAAGCCAAAGCCAAATTGTTACTGCAGCAGATTTTGTTAAAAGATACAAATAAAAAATAGCTCTTTGACATCAGATGAATGCACTGCAGAATGAAGCAGTGATATACCCCGCATTTGTACTAGGTAGAAAACTGTGCAGATGGTTTATTCAATATCACTTTTTCTCCAACAGAAGAATCAATGTTGTCCATTTACATTAGAACAGCCAGACAAAATCGCTGTGTGGGATAATTTGCTGTAGCTAGAAAGAATTTGCAATGAGGGCTTGAAAGTTTTCACAGCAGCACACAGTGTCCTTGTGTGCACGAGGGATTAGAAACAAGGCACCTCCATCTCTCGCAGCCCTAAAGCAGGCCTGCAGGGCACGGTCCCAAAGCCACACACCTTGAGCTTAATCCAGGCTGAATCTAAAGCTTCCTTCTTGACCTTCCCCTGTGAGTTTTACTTTTTACATCCCTTCTCTTCACTGAATGAACTACAGCTCTTCTTCCATTCCTTCAACCCCCCATTTGAAGTCAACAGGCTGCAGTGCCAATGGGAGGTCCCTTGTAGGACTGCAGTTTTTATGACTGCCTAAGATCCTCTGAAACCTACACAAATTCTACACAAATTAAAAAATGCAAATATAAAAGAAAGAACTGCAGTTTTCTACAACTACTCTGTATGACTCCAACAAGGGCACCTGGCCACATGCAGGTAGGTACAACACACAGGTACGGCAGAGGCTTGCAGCCACTCATGGAGGCTCTGGAGAAAGCAGGCTGCACTGGCTAATAACAGAGTGCTTCAGTGCTTGTTACCAAGCAGAGCTTTTCCAGAAGAGATGGAAAAACTCCATTGTGTGTTCAATTCTCATTCACACTAGCTTAACACCAGATCCATAAATATGTGGTAATGATACACACATTGAACAGCTGATGCCATGTATCCTTTACAAAGGAGAGAAGTCCTTTCACAGCTACATGATATGGGCAAAATGAAAGAAAACTTATGAGAAGCAGCTACAAAGATCATTTAAAAAAAATGCAAGTCTGCACTGGAGATCTGAAATCTTACTTAACAGTACATTATGGAAGGGAAATAGTTGAACATTGAACATGATGTTCCCTAGAAAGAGGCGGAAAAGCAACTTTGCTAACTTCAGGGACACAGAGTAGCAAAAAACAAAATTAAAACTGCAAAAAAATTAGAGCCAGCAAACTCATCTAAATTTTGTCATACTTTATCCTCTTTTACTACAAACAAAGCAACTGTTACTTACAAAGCAGAATGTGGCCACAGAGCAAGAGATTCAGCAGAGAAGTGGCTTGAATATCTCATTATTATTAACTATCACTAATATTTTCCATGCGTGGAAGAGATCTTGCATGATACCATGAGAGAAAAAGCATTTCAGCAGTCTGAGTGACAATCAAAGCTGGCAACATTACCTTTATTGTCTCAAAAAAGGAAAAAAAAAAACTTGGAGAAAAATGAATGTGATACTGAGAAAAATTCAGCATATTATCAACTGCATCCATTGAGCTTGCTGGCCTACGACTGAGAGAAGAACGGGAGTCAATTGCTCATCGTCTACCTCATCCCAGGAAGAAAAGGAAAATGTGTCTAGATGTCCTGACCTGTCTGACACTGTATACATTACACTGACTCTAATATACAGTTGTCCAGAAGAAGACGTCCAGCAAGAAGGTACATACCTCCACATGAGAAAGTACTTAAATGACAAAATGCGACTATCTGAATTTCAATCAGAAAAACCTATTCCCCATTGCAACTTCTTTACTGTCATGTAACATGTACAGCATCTGTCCGTTTTTGAATTATAGGCATCACTTACACACCGTAACACATTTCATTTGTAGCATTGCTTCCTGTTCCTGATAGGGAAAGGAAAATTCATGAGGCAAATATTTAGCTCCAGGCAACAGGCCAGTATAGCAACAGAAAGTTTTACACTTGTGCCAAGATTTCTTGGTTTCCTTTTAAAATGAAAATCGTGACAATTATCTTGATGCTTTCTGATGAATCAGATCTGTCTATAGGAAGAAAAGACTTCTTTTGTTTCTAACACACTATTTTACAAGCTTATTCACTTTCCCTTTCTTAAAAAAAGCAGCTTATGTACCAACTTAAAAGCTAATGTGCTTGCACGAAAACATTTGTAACCAGTCAAGTCACAGGGATTTTCAGTCAGTAAACCCGAAATGCCAATTGAAAGAGAGAGAATTTCACCAAGGGGATGGAGTTAGAGACACTTTTCAAAAAATAGAGTTAGTGTCTGCTTTATTTAATGTCTTCCAATCCACACGATGCATCTGCTGGCCTTGTAACGCCCATACTTGATAATGCCAGCATTTAAAAAAGCCCACAAAACTATCTCACCCAAATTAAAACTTCAATTTAACTTGGAAAAGAAACAAAAACAAGTTATCCACATGCCATGTCCATACTGCTTATCCCGTCTTCTAAATTTACCTCTGTTTATGAACTAAGTAACAGTTTAAAAAATGGCAAAAACCATTTGATCTTGCAAGAAGTACCAGTTCATCTTCAAAAGCCTTTTTAAAGCTAAAATTACTGTGATTTTTCATTTTGCAAGGATTCAAGAAATGTCAGTGTTCCTAACACATGCTGGTTCCCCTTGCATTGTAGCTCTGCCCCAGCCACCTTCCCCACTGATGCAGCTGAACTTAAGAGCTCTGCAGATACATAAGTCCAGAGGAGAAAGCAGCATCTACATTCAGGCACAAATCCACCATTTTCTGGGACTCCTGCCTCTCCCTCTCCTCTGCTGTGCTCTCTCTGCTCCCTAGGCCTCGCAATCCATCATCTGCAAACTCTTTTTCAACATAACATCATGCACAAACCCCATAATGCACAAACCTCAGTCCCTTGGGCAATCCAAATTGCCACTGTGAATAACCAAAATTCATGACTGCTGGTCTGCGAGCCAAAACACAGGTAAGCAAATAGGTACAGAAACTTGACAGTAAGCAGGGAAACCTTCACTGTCAAGTGGCAGCTTCTCAGCTTTCAGTGCACCTCTCGGCTGCAGACACAACACATTTCCTCCATCGCTCTTTGCTTACACAGTTACCACACAGAAATGTTATTTCCAGCATAGAAGGAAAATCTCTGAAACCAGATATTCCACAGTTCTTCAACACACGCTTGTAAATCTTCAGTTTGTGAGTCCATCCACATAGGACAGAACCCAGTGCCCTGAAGAAGCATTCCAAGCCCATTTTCAAAAGAACTGACCATTGTAGAATGGACGGGGCCCTGGGCAGCCTGCTCTAATATTAAATGTGGGGGTTGGTAGCCCTGCCTGCGGTGGGGGGGTTGGAGCTTGATGATCTTTCAGGTCCCTTTCAACCCAAGTCATTCTATGATTCTATGCTCAGTTCCTTCTTGCAACAGTCACCAAGATACAGCACACCAAGATACAGCAGAATTCCGAGTCCCAGTTTCAAAACACAGCGAAGCACAACAGTCATTGGAAAAAAACAGAAACAATCTGGCTGCTAAAACCAGTTGTTTACATATTATGATTAAATTGGAATATATTTTCTCTTTCATCCAATACACTACATTTTTCAAAAGTTTCAGTCCTTTACACACAAGGACCTACCACTCTACAAATGAGTGGTAAATTTATTTAACTGCTGTCTTATATATATGGCCATTGCAGAAAGTCAAGAGACGTAAAAATAAAGCACAAAACCGGAACTCGTGGCACTGACTTCTGTATTATTCTCAGCCATTCACTTTCCAAGACCTCCAAACTGCGATGTCTTGCCCTTAACAATACTTGCTCATTTGTACACACAAACATGGTTCATAATCCCAAACTTGAAATACTTGAAGCAATTACAACAGCAGGTTATTTAAACTGTTTTTTCTATGCATCTGGTTAGTCTAATCACTGCAAAAATATCCAGTAGGTAGATTCCTCTTCATCATAAAAGCTTTAAGGGATTGTAAATGATCGATCTGAATTCTAGAAAAGAAAACTTCAAATCATTTTGGATTTCCTTGATGAGAACTGATCTTAAAAATCAGTTTTGCCCAACCAGAACTTCTGACTTGAAAGAGGAATCCTTGTGTTTGGAGCACATCCTGCAGAGATCTGTTGTGGTAAAAACCACTGTTCTCCCTCAGAACATGCTCCATCTGAAGCTGGACAAGGTTGATGCCCAAAACCAAACTACCAGGAATTGTACACAGGGAAAACATAAAAGAAAAGAGGAAAAAAAAGAACAACCAACCAGAATATAGTCTACTATTACTGCTGCAGCATTATATTATTTGTGGCTGCCTTCTATTTCTGTTAGCTTTTAAGTGGACTCATGTTAAACAGTTAAGTATAATTTCTATTCTTGACCTCCCCTGGGATCGCCCATTGCAATTTTCCGGACTTCGTGCATTTCACAAAGCAAAGATGAGCTTCATGAGACTTTCACTAACAATGTACTGCAGAGGGCAGAGATTTTCTTTTCCCTTCTGGTTTTAATCATATTCATTATTTTGTAAAAAAGACTCAACCTATGTAAGAATATGTAAATGTCTGAAAAAAATGATTATTCCTCTCCAAACATACAGCAACAATTATTGGGAAAGGGCAGTAAGCAAGGCTGGGCATGCTAAAATAATCATAATTATATTTCAAGTCTTGGGAATTTAGTTCTTGAGGAGGATCAGGAGGCAAAGGTTTCATTGTGAATGGGTTATATTTCAGTTCTATGCTCTGCTGCAAGATCTTGCACAACTTCAGGCATGACAATGAACTGAGAGGGCAGTGCAGAAAACTTCTGCTATCAGGAGACTCATCCTCCTGCACAGAAGAACATTTGTTTTTTTGTTTTTTTTCCAATACCACAAAACCCAAAGTCCAAACCAGAAATCTCTGACATAGCCTGCAAGTATCAGATTTGGAACTGAGAACACTCATTCCATGCATAACAAAATAGCTGACACACCAGCACCATCTCAACCAGGCTCTAAGCCTGTCAGCCTCTCTAATTCCATTTCTTGACAGTCTTTGTGCTTGTTTGTTTAAAATCAAACCAAACAACACTCTCCTCTTGCCATTCTCATTTGGCTCTTTCTTTCATCCCTTGTCTGCAGTCACCTTCCAGCACTCCCTGGCACCTCAGTGCCAGCTGCCCCAAGTATCATTTACTGCTATCTCTGCTTGCAGCTGGATTTCTCCTTCCCTCCAGGCTTCCTGCAGCTCCATAGAGCCCTTTGCCCACACCTCCCCATGGTTCCCCAGGCTCTCTGCCTTCACAGTTTACAGTGAACAAGCAGCTCAGGACGCAAGGATCAAAGCATGACATGGGCTTCCGGTTTATTTATTGTTGCTTTTACAGCACCGTATTTAAAACCCCAAATTTGGGGGCATGGTGGGGAATACAATGACAAGAGAAGCAGCTGAAGGCATTACAGACAAAATGGGTAGGCCTCAGCCTTAAGTCACAGAGCAGGGCTATGGCGCAACTGGTACTCTTAGGCAGCCACAGCTTTCAGCTGGATCAGAAAACTCGGAGTTGCAGCACTGACTTTGGAGGGATTATTAATGGTAACTAGGCTAAAATAGGAAATGGAGAGAAGCCTTGATTTCAGCAGGAAGGGCTGAAGGAATGTGCTCTTCACTGAATTGTTCAATGCTTCCTATTAGCTCACTAGAATTAGATTTCCTAGTGAATATGGGGATACAGGAGCATTTTCCCTGTTTGTGTGTGTGATTAATGGTAGAGCTTGAATTAAAGATCAAGCCTTGTCAGCGTACTCCAGTGCTTATTCAACTAGACAACAATCTGCATGTGCAAGTTTAAAATACAAGAGCGACATGCTTCTTTCCTGCTTACAAGATGTCCCCGCTTTTTCTTTAGACCTACCCAGAAAGCTACAGAAGGTGAAAAGCCTGAACCCTAAAACCAGAGCTCTCTGCATTTCGGTTTTGCGTTTTATATAAAAGTAGAAAACACTGCAAAACCTGTAACACCTTTCATTGTGTTGAAGGAGCCACGGGTAACCAGCCATGAACTTCACAAAAGCCAAGGCTCCAACACCTTATAGTGGCCTTCCAGTACATAAAGGGGGCTTACAGGAAAGCAGGGGAGGGACTTATTGTTAGGACATGTAGTAACGGGAGAAGGGGAAATGGCTTTAAACTGGAAAAAGGTAGATTTGGACTAGATATTAGGAAGAAATTCTTTTCTGTGAAAGTGGTGAGACACTGGAACGGGCTGCCCAGTGAGGTTGTGGATGCCACCTCCCTGGAAGTGTTCAAGGCCAAGTTGGATGGGGCTGTGAGTAACCTGGTCTAGAGAGAGGGGTTGGAACTAGATGACCTTAAAGCCCCTTCCAACTCAAATCATTTTATGATTCTATGACATCAACATCTTGACCAACCCTCAAATGCTGGAACATTAGTTTGTAACCAATGCAAATCATAAAGGATGAAAAACACTTTAATGTTAGCTAAACAGTCCTCACAACTTTTGGAGAGGTGATATTTGACTAGTCTGATCACTAGCACTGCGACTAGAATTACAGACTGGCTAGTTATAGTAAAGTTACACTTACTCAACAAAAGCAAAAAGATTTACTGGACACTGATAATGCTGATACCAAAGAAGTCCACACAATGCTAGAACTCCAGAAATCCTGGCTCAGACTACAATACTGACAGTCTACCATTTGAGTGCTTGGGATCAATGCTAGATAGAAGGAAAAGAACGACTATGAATTTCATATATTTTCTTTCAGTGAAGTTTTCTATTAGTAAAACCATAAACAAAGTAAGCACAGTGTTTGGATTGTGTTTCAGGACTGGTTTTGAGAAATGCCTTTTTCATGTGGATAGAGAAAGTAACAAAAGATGATCATTAATTAAAACACACTGGATAGATAACCCCCAGAGTGCCACTGGGTTGGCAATCTTAGGGAAGTTCATCAAACTTTTTAAGGCTAGCCTGCAAAATGAACACATCCATAGAGGTAGAACCAGATTAAAAAAAAAAAAAAGAAAGAAAAAGAAACATCACCACCACTAATGAGAAGTAATTAAGCAATAATTGCTGGGCATTAAATAGCTACCCACCATAAACAACAATATGCCTGCTCATACCTGGCACATCTATTACATATCATACAGCACTGAGATCTAAATTGTGTAAGGAGCTGTGCTTACAAGCACTATACAGGGAATGCCTGCTGAACAAATTCCCACCTCCAGGGGAACTTCAAGATCAAGCACCAAAAAAAAAACAACAGAGCTAATTTTAAAGGGCGTGCTTGTTACAATCAGAAATTTTCCAGAACAGAAGAGCTATTTAGGAAGCATCAATACTAAAGGGAAATGTATATAAGAAGTGAAAACAGGATAACAGTGTGCAAGGGGAAAAAAACATCAAGCAGGAACAGGAAACTTCATCTTAATGCAAAAGGAGAGAAGAAACCAATGACTGCAAGAAGAACTCAGCAGGGCTGGGCAGGAAGGAGCAGCCCACCCACCCCAGCTCCAGGGAAGCAGGATTCCAGGACATCATAAAAGCTCTGAGTTTCCAGAAAAATGAAAGAGAATAACAACAACAAAAAGACAAGTGTGGACCTGCTTGTTTGGACACAAGTGCTAGTTTCTAGTTGCATGATGTGCACCACGTGTGAACAACCTCCTAAAAAACCCTTTCCCATACCTAAAAAAGCAGCTGCAAACAGGAAGGGGTAACATCCTGTCTCCTACATATTTAGTATCTGGGAGGCATCTGTGCTGCTGTGCTCTGAACTCCAAAGCAGTTGCTTTCTGCCCCTGCAACGTTAAGTCACAGACTGTTGTAACAGGCTAAGGAGTTCAGTGACTCAAGTTTTTCCAAGACATTGGGCATTTTTAATCATTGAGTTGCAGTGCAGACTAACATTGAGCAAAACTGGTTTAATTTACATTTAATAGCAGCAGTAGATCAAGCTGCACAGGTCTGGCATCAATTTCAATAGGTGAAACTAATGAATACGCAAGGTGTGTGAGAGAAACAGGATTTTCAGCTGAGAGAAAATTCCAGCCCATACAAAGACAAGAGATGGCAAGGGAGGGGAGGTATACTCTAGAGAAATACAAGGAGTAAAGCTTTCCACTTTGACATGCCAAAAATACTTGGCTATCTAGGTGAAGGAATTAGACTTCTAAGCTACATGGAACTGAGAACTCAGAACTGGAAACACAGGTCTTTCTATTAGTAATTGTTGGCATTATTATTATTATTATTAAAGACATGGGGGGGGGGAACACTGGACAAAAGCAGAAAAAACTCTGGAGACCAAGTCTCTTATTAATCCAAATCAATCAAGTGTCCTACCTCCAGGGCTATTATGCTTCGGAGGCTTCTTACCTGATCTTATATTTTCTCGTCCTGAGAACCTTAGCTTCAAAAGGAGCGACAGATAGAGCTGCTATTTCACACCAGCCCAGTGCCTGAAGCTTATGCACGCAGACAGGCTTCAGTCTGAAGAGACCACTTAATGAAAAGTATTGATAGTTGTTCTTATAGAACTAAAACATCAAGGAGGAAGTTCAGGCATTCAGGTTTAGCTTGCAAGGTAAGTTGGATGTCAAGTTCAAACTTATCCATGTCTTAGCATCCTCCCAAGGACACGGCTGTGCATACATAGGTTTATAGTAAGCAGTGGCAGATGAAGAGCTCCTACAAGGCTCTTTTCACAGTTATCTCAGCTTGGCTCACTTCCCTAAGCTGTCACAGTGGAGAGAGGGCAGAAGCCGTGAAGGAGAGCTGCTACCTCCCTGGCACACACCACGCCAAGCTCTTCTGGCATATTACAGATGGTTAGACAGGTTATGCCAGGTTATAACTTACGCACTCCAAAGACTGAAACTTACTGAAAAGACACAGAAGAGGCTTGAAACAAAAATCAGAGCAGATTAAAGCACACTGCAGTTTTATGCAGAGCAGCACTCCAACTGAAAGGCACACACAAGGTGCGTGACTGTTGCTTTTACATCAGATTAGGCAGATGACCTGTTCATATAGAGAAACAACTATTCTGTTTGGGAACAAGCAGCAACCATTCTACTTTAGGTGAAAACGGTAAACACTGAAGTACAAGACCCTCTCACTATGACAGCACAAACTCTGTCATTGCTCTTAAAATCTCAACTCAAGCTCACCACTGTGTTCAATCCTCACAGGCAGCTGGTGACGCCAGCAGTGACAACTCTCAAGCTTGTCCCAGGGAGCAGTCAGTGCCACCTCCCTTTGCCTTGGTTCAACGCAGCTCCAATCTCAGAGCTCCCTGTGCAACTGTGCTTTAGAAATTAAAAGCCATCAAAAGAAAAGCATAAGAATCACATCTGGAAAACAAACAAGCAACAACAAATGAACGCAATGTCACAAGCTAAGGGAACACAAACAGAAAGAAAACCAAGAATTTTCAAAGCTTTCTACTGATACACGCAGAATCTGAACACAATCAAAGCACCTGCGAGCAGCAGGCACACTTCATTTAACAGGTGATGAAAGGACTTTGTATTATTTGTATGAAGGCACAAGGCCTCCATGGCTGCATAGAAACCAGAAATGCAGCATTTGTTATCAATACTGTGCTCTAAACTGATACTTCACTGTTTTTCTCCCTCATATATTTTTCCTACTGCTTTATTTTTAAACAAAGTATAATGACTAACAGATGGTATGGCAGCGCAGCCCTCAATGAATGGGTAATTAGCAGATGCAAGTTCAGCGGTCAGTCCCAGTTCGTTAGAGGAGCTGGACACTGCCCAGTTTTGCAAGGGGGAGGGATGCACAGAACCGAACAATTCCACTTACATTACTAACTTCGCTAACAGCTTAAGAATATTCAACTATACTTCGTAAAGCTGATATTGACCACTGAGATACACAGACCAATTCATTATGGTTTGTTTGTAAATACTTGCAGCTTTTCTATTGTAAATACAGCTTGTGAGTAAATGACTTCTGAAGCTCTGCTGATCTTCAGATTTATTTCCTCCAGCTTAAACAAATGCACAGCCTTACATGCTGAATCCGGAGAAACTGCCACGTATGAGTGAACATTACATATGGCTTTGAATTATCCTAGCTCACTGTACTTACTGCTCCCACTGCTCGATAGCTGTCACAGTTTTTGTTGCTAAACTCAGTAATACGACAACTGGGGCTTGGTTGCCATTTCTGCTTCAGGGTTTGGTTGTCGAAAGAAAAAGGTAACAACCATAAAAACAAGCAAACAATACATAAAGGACAAGCTTGGCTAGCCTTCAGAATAATTCAACTGAACTTCAATTACTGCAGGAATAAGTACCTCAAGAGATTACAAAGTGTGTAGTTCCAGGCATGTAAATTAGAGACAGACTGCTATGGTTGAAAACACCACTCTTGTCACAAACACAAGCTGCAGAGATGATATTCAGTGTTTCAAAAAAATAAAAAAAGCATTACTTAGGAGAATTAAATTACCCAAAACCAAACTTAGCTGGCAGTGTTGTAAATGGCTCCATACAAGAGATCAGGCCACACATGCAAATAGGTAGCAGGAGAGTGGAAGGAGGTAAGTAAAACTTAACCTGTAACTTCTGTATTACTTTCGAGCTAAAAATAATGTTTTAAAATATTTTATACCGGGAGAAGCAGGAGCTGGGACAGAGTACAGGGTACTTTAAGGACTGAGAGATCAGGAGATTGAACCAGAAAACTACAGGCCAGTCAGCCTCACCTCTGCCCCTAGGGAAGTGATGGAACAGGTCATTCTGAATGCCATCTCCAAGCAAGTGAAAGAAAATGAGGTTATCAAGTGTAGCCAACATGGATTCACCAAGGCAAAATTATGCTTGACCAATATGTTAGCTTTCTTTGATGTCACGACTGGCTGGGTAGAAGAGAGGAACGCAGTGGGTGTTGTGTACCTTGACTTCAGCAAGGCTTTAGACATTGTCTTCTATAGCATAGTTGTAAGGTAGTTTAGGTAGTGTGGGACAGGTGAGTGAACAGTGAGGTGGACTGAGAGCTGGCTGACTGGCAGAGCTCAGGAAGTTGCCATCAGTGGCACAGGGTCTAGTTGGAGGCCTGCAGCTAGCTTGCAGTGATCCCCCAAAGGTTGGAACTTCTTTACTGTGAAGCTAACAGAGCACTGGAACAGAATGCCCACAGAGGATGTAGTCTCCTCTGGAAATATTCAAAATTCACCTCAACACTTTCCTATGCAATCCTACTGTAGGGAACCTGCTTTAGCAGAGGGGGTTGGACTCAGTGATGTCTGGAGGTCCCTTCTGATACCTATAATGCTGTGATGTTTTGTTTGTTTGTTTTTAAAGAAACCCTAAAAACATCACTACTGTAGATCTGAGCTTAAGATGATAAATGACTATCTAATGGTATTTGGAAAACAAAAACAAAAACCAATATATGGGTCAGGAACAAATTCAAAGCCATTTATTAAAGAAAATATGAGGCCTTACACTTAAACAGCATTTACTATATACTTTGGAAGTGGTTACATAAACTACATACCAACTTATACCAAAATAACAAAATCTGTTTTAATTTCACACTTTGTGCTACTTCTCAGCAAGTCTGCATGTGCACATTTATTTTGGAATAGGGTGCTTTTTTAAAACATTGCCACTGGCTTTGAGGAAGTAGAGAAGGGTAGTGCCAACACCACAAGGTCATAAAGCAATGGAGATCTGGCCAAGAAAGCACCAGCGCTGGCTCCCATTCAGTGCTTTTCTCTGAAGTGCCACTGTGACCTGGGGCTCCTCTAACTCACATTAACTGGCAACAGTTCCAAATGGCAGCGTTTTGCCATACTTCCTCAAATTGTTCAGCACATTTGCTCACCAGGAGCTGCCAGGTGCCTCACACTTGTACTTAGCCACTTTTGTGCAAGCCAGTGATTTTGCCTATTTTGTTGAAGCAAGATAGCAGTTCATTTTGCCATTTCCTCTTGATTTGATACGTACACACCAAGCCAAAATGGCAAAAAGTAACTTCTTAAATGAATGAACGCGTGGACTAAAGTGTACTGAAGTGTCTTTTCCCAGAAAAAAAATAAATCCATTTGATTTTTAGATCTTTATAAACTTCAGTTCTGTTAGACATTTGCTTCCCCTATTGGATATTGAGACACAACCTGATATCCACACCTCAAGCCAGCCTGAGGTACCAGCTGGAGCTACCACTATTTTATTGCTTCAAATACAGCAAGTTCTCCTTGCTTCACATTACTCTTCCACATATCAAAACCTGATGATTAGATATAGACCAAGTACAGACCAAGTAAGCCACTACTACAATGAGAAGGTACTGGTCATCAGCTGAAGCACTGCAGAAGATCTATCTTTCCATGCAACAGAAAGGGCAGTGCATCCTTGCCTGACTGTCTCTAGATGTGGAGGTCCAAAATAAAAGAAAAACACTGCACTGCATTCTTACATTAGCAAAAGTTCTCATTGTTTCTAACTATGCAAGCCTGATTACCACAGCATCCCCATGTCTCAAGATCTGGAAACAATTCCTGCCCCTGCAAAATCTCCTGCTATGGGAGCAAGGCAGCCTGCACTGCCAGGCAGAACACCATGTCAGCAAGTGAGTCACCTGTGCTCAGTACTGGTCATCCCAGTCACAGTAGGTCTGATTTTATTTTTATTCATACCAACACACTTCTTCTTAGCATCAGAGAAGATACTAGTCTGCAATCGCAGCAGGAGTGGTCCCACCCATGGCCCACCCATTGCTTTTTGGCAGGCAAAACTGCAGCTGGACTCAGGCCTGTGAAACCTGAAAGCCACTAATGCCATGTAAACAGGGCAGAAAACATGACTGGCATGGTACCTGTCAAGATGTTGACCAATGAGTGATGGACAAACAGAGCTCAACAGAAGAGAACACAACCATGGCAGTGCACACCGTGTGGGGCAATATTGGCACACCAGCAGCCTCATCATTCAAAGCTTTTTCTGAGGCAGCAAGGAGGATGAGCAACACAGGCAAGATAAGAACAGGCTGTATGCCTATCTGGATTGGAGATCTCACTTGTGCATGCATTCAGGTATGTTTTCTTTTACCACAACAAATGCTTTACTCTATTTCCTTTCCACCTAACCACTGAAACTGTTGATTTTACTCATCTCCTGCACCAAGCAGGCACACGATGCAAGGTCTCCTGAGTCAACTCTAGCCCCAGTGCTCCAGGACAAGAAGCAACCTGCTCTACCTGCAACCATATAGGGTGCTGCACAGCTGCAACCTCTATTTTCAGTCAAAACTAAATAAAATCCCAACTTTTCTGATGCTTTTAGGACCTTGTTATTAGTACAGGTGCCGTAAACTTTCAAATTTCACTTCAAATTTTCTGAACATAAATGAAAATTTTTCCATGGTCAGATATCAGAGATACTATCCTCAATGCTCTTTAAATGTTTGCTCATTTCCAATTTCTGAGCTGCAAGTGAAAACACTGCAAAATTTAGGACCAGTCTAACCAAGAAAAAAAATATATTAATCATCCCACTGCTAGAAAATAAAAAAAATAATGAATCCCACACTGAGGTAGTAAGAAATAGCACCCTATCATACAATCTGACGTGTTTTATAGCTTATTTTCACATGCAGCAGTTAGAATGAGGCACACACCTTTCCATTTGTTATTTTTTACTTCTCCGCCTTAATCTAATTTCCTTGAATACGGTCAATTTTTACTCTGCCAGAAGCATGAGGAACGATTTATAGGAAAACCTCTAAGTTTAACTCCCACTGATTTAAAACTCAAGGCCTTAAAAAATTCTGGACCCTATCTTTACCTTAGGAGCTATGTAAAATATTTTTCCCATTAGCGCTTTCCACATATAAAATTTCAAAAGCCACTGCAGACATTTAATGTCTACCATTCACAAACTTTTTACTAGGAATTCTTCAGAGATTCATATTGTATAACTTAGCAGGGGTGAGTATTTGAGAGCTATTAATCATTCGGGATATCAGATATACATCTTTTGTGAAATTTACTTAGCTGAAGTCAAAAAGCATTTGACTCTCTCCGTAGAAAATCCCAGACACCCAGACCAAAACTACTTCATGAGGTATGTGTACATTATAATCCTTAACCAATTCCCGTGGTAAAAACATCCTTTAAGTTGCAAAGGGGTGTTAGAATTAATCAAAGTGGGGATTTTTGAGGAAGGCTTTTGAGGACTGTTGAAGCAAAGGAAAGATTTCAGCACGGGAATTAATCAACAGACTAGGGAGGGGACTGCCAGCACAAGCTGGATTTGAAGGAGCAAACATTAATCACATTGTGGCAGAGAATGTCTTTGGCATATGCATAGCTGAGCAGGTGAACAGGTAACTCAAGGCAGCTTTGAACCAATCCAGAATTGATCAACTGAGAAGTTACTGATGTGGTGAACTTCTTCAGTGCACCAAAATGAGATGTTATAACAATCACAAAAATACTAATTTCACATAATCCCTAACCCTTCCTCCTCAGATCTAGTGGATAAATTTGGCCACTGATGTACTGAGCATGAAAGCCAAACTGATTAAAGCCTTTCTGAATGCTCACTGTCTTAAATGAAAATGACTTAACTTCCATGGTAGAGGAAGACATGGAAGACCCTAGCCTTCAGGTAAGTCTTAAATCACTGTATTAGGGGAGATCCTGCAAGCTTACAATACAAGAGTGCTGGTCATTATTAGATGCTTCATGGGAATGCTGGCAACCTTGAGCACTCTAGCATCAATAGTATTCATAGGATTTCACTCACAGCATTTTAACTTTTATGGATTTTTCACTATTTTTCTCCCTAAAATTCCGTCCAGCAAAACAAAATGAGCAGCACCTTTTCTCCTCCCATTCCTGTGGGTTTATACATATGAAAAGTGCACTGACAACAGTAAGACAACACACGTCTTAATCTAACTTAGCTGAAGGATGGCTGCAGAGGACAGAACCTCATTAATTCAATGTCACTGATGTCCACCTCCCAAGACAGTCTTTTTTCTTTCCTTTCCAATTTGTGCCTTCTGCTCTAACCACTTTATTTTCTCCATCCACTTACACAC